>CP144692.1:44101019-45307019 GCA_036885675.1 Vigna mungo | reverse complement strand
AGATCTTTATATTGCAGCTAGATCTCTTTCGGATAGTAAACGTGGAGATGAACATGAGTTCCAACCGTTCCTCAATTGTATCTTATTTTTATTGATGCCATTGAATTCTCGGATTAATTTATTGATTCCTTTGAATTGTATGCTTGTCTTATAGGAGCCTATATTTTTTTTTCCCCAATTTTGGTACTATCAAGCTAGGCGTGGGTTTCTTTTCCTTTAAATAATTTGACGGTACGACATTTCGAGGGTTGCATGATTGCTTCATCGGCTGTTTCGAAGAACCGTGAATCCTATTTTCCTTATATCAAGATCCGTATGCTGTAAAAATGCAGGAAAATGCAAAGATGGAGTTGGCAAACCATTCTATCTTGGACAAGTTGATGACAAAGATGCTTGCTAAGTTGAAATTTAACAATAAATATAAATTTTATGGGTCTTATTTTTTAAAATTGTACAGGTTCTAATAAATTTTAATTAACATGATAGAATTGTAACAAAGGCTGTGATTCTAACAAAGAAAGGTTACTGTATGCTAACTCAGTACGTTGATTTCAAAAGGCTGGAGTATTTCAAATGACTTTGATTGGCATTTCTTCTAATCCGTTTTCTTGGTTCCTTAGACTTGACCGGAGGCAGGAATGTCATAAATCAGCAACGACGTGGGCTATATTCTCTTGTTAGCAGGTAACAACAGCGAATGATTATTAGCTCCCTAAACTAATGTTTCAACTTAACTTGTATTTTTTTTTTTACCTGGTTTCACATGCAGCATTTGGTGTCATAATAATAACCCTTAAATTATTTACCAAAAGAAAAAAGTCGGCGTCCTTTTCCTCTCACTAATAACAATTAGTTAGAGATAAGGAGAGTGAGAGAGGTGCATTGCATTGGACACTGATCTGCAGGATGGCAGAATGACACCCACCTCTGAACAGCTTGTACTCCAATTAGTTAAAATTGTTTAATGGGGGTTGCAGATGCTTCATCTCTCAGCTGCTCTTTATGTTCCCTTTTCTGTGAGCACCTAAAGTTGAGTCTGGGACGGAAAAATTGAGTGGTCTTTGCATCCTTATACAAAGAGTGCATGCAGTAAGCAGTAGCAGCAACTTTGGACCACCCTACTCACAAGATTCTTGTACTTATAGTTATATATCTCTACTGCCATATCCTTAATAAAGACTAGAATCACTCCTCATTAAAAAAAATCATCCACCTATATGTATGTAGGGTTCTTAGGGAACGAAATCCCAAAACACTCCTCCATCTTTGCCAGTGGATTGTGGACAGAACACAACCGAAAGCTCGTTTATAGGAGGGCCCTCAACACTCAGCAAGAATCCGTGAACTACTCTGAGCACCCAACAAACGCCATTTTGAAAAATTTACTTGTGCGAATGGCTTTAATTTTGACCTTGTGTCATGAAGCCTCGGTGTTTTTGTGACAAGTGCAGAGAAAAATGACCTGTGACAATAATTCTAGAAAACAGTATCGAGCAGACTGCTTATGTGACAGAAAATTCAATGAAAGCGAAGAATGGAAATATCTTTTTGGCTTTAGATGCTGCTAAGCTTGCTTTACATGGGGTGGTGATGGTACCTATTGCTTTTCTTTTTCTTGTCTCTATTTTTCTACCTGCTCACTTGGTTGGCAGTTTTGCTACATTGGTATAACTGAAGAGATTGAGACCCCAAATAACCAAATGGAACATGCTTTCTTCAAATAAAATGCGGACCACCTCCTCTGGCTTCGAGCCACCCTGTTTTCTTGCAAGCTTGGGGCATATATACATTGTGGACCATGATGTTGAGACTTAATAGTAATTTTTCCATTATAGGCAACAATTACAATTTTGGCACAAAAATCTATCTTTCGTAACCCAACACTTTACTGCCACAATTAATATATGCTGTCATCTATGGCAACATTATATTCCCCCTTTTTATAAAAATTTAAATGAAAACCCACTAAACATTTTAAATTGTGCGTACATTTCTCACTCTCAGCTATTGTTTTCTTGAAACGAGCACCCCTTGAATTAATTCGACAACAGTTATGCAATCATCAAACAGATAGTAGTTAGCAGTCTCTTATATTTCTCATGCCCATACACTATTTTCTTTAACGAATAAATTTTTATAATTTTAATGTTTTAAATTATCTTTAAGGTTATTATTATGCTCTGGTGCAAGATCAGGGTGCCCACCACGGGCAGTCTGTAACTAGTCACGAATAATTTGTTAATTAATCGTTTTACTCGTATATGTTGGAAATAAAAAAAAAATATTATGATATTCATCATATAATAATACTATTTTTCTGTCTCTGGTATATTTGAAAATACTGAAACAATTTACAATTATATTATATTAAAAAATATAAACACTATATAAAATAAAAGATTTAGAAATTCACTCCTTTGTAACATAACCCTAATCGGTACAACCATGGTTAGAAAAGTATAGATCAAGCATAAAAAAAAAGGAAAAAAAATAAAAGCATACATGAGACATGCTCCATATTTAAAATAAAAAGCATTGCCATGCATCTTAAAGTTTAACTTGGGATATGTGCACACCTAGCTTCACAATATATATCTTAGCTAGTCTGCCCTACTCAACGGGATATACAATACCAAAAATAACGTAAACATTTGCAGATATATTTCCCGTTTTAGAAAAAGAAGAAGTGGGAATTAATTGAAAACATATTTAAGACATTTTAGTTTTTTATATGTATAATATGTGCTGGTATTTAAATTATCATTTTTACTGCTCATAATAATTTTATTCATACCAAATAACATTATTTTCAAAGAAGAAATATCGATTTCAATATATAAAATATATGTACTATTTTAAGAATAATAACATAAGGGTAAAATGCTTGAATTAAAAGCGATTATAATATTATTCTTTAAAGCGTACACTATTAATGATTTTCATTGATATATATACCTCCGTTAACAAAAATTAAAATAGGTTTTAATTTAACTTTTAAATGAATTATTATCCAAATCAAGGAACTTATCGTATACAATAAGATAAGGTATCAGTAGATATATATTATTATTCTTTACATATATAGAAATTAATTTTTTTTTCCGATATAGTAAACAATGACAATGTTTGATCCTATAAAAGTTATATGACTGCGTCTTGAATAAAAGGACCTGAAAAAAAGTACATCGAGCAAATAAAATAATTACGATAATGATATGATAATATACAGATGATATCAAACCCATGTAAAATTGTATGAGGATTATGTGCATAATATTCAAACTTTTAATAATTTATTTCACAAAAAAATACAAAATTACTTATTAGCGAGAGATTTTTTTTTGATAAATATACGGATTGCAGAGTATTTGGGTTGTTCTAATATTTTTGTAAAAAATATATACATAATTTTTTCATCATATATCCAAAAACAGTTCAATAACATTATTCATAAAAAACTTACTAATTTCTTTATAAATTTCCACAAAAATTTACTATAAGAAAAATTATAATTACATACGATCAAAATTAGTAAGTAACTCAAAAAATTCGTATATAAAATCGTGTTATATATTGATTACATATATTCATAAAAATAACTATACAATGCTATGTGAACATAACTGAAATAAATTCATGAAATTATTATTGTTGCTTTTGTATTTAACTTTCTTGGACAATACATGAATCATTCACAACTTTCTTACATAGTGTAAAGTAAAAATTAAGAATAAACTAAGAGTAAGTAAAATTAAATCTTAAAATTTAGTGTAAAGTAAATGCTTTGTGTGCATGCATATATTCGAGTATAACGGTGGTGTTGCATGCCTATAGAAGGCATAGAATTCTGATGTGTGAAGAACTGAAAGCAGTTTTTAAGATTATCATTGAAAGCTTTAAACGGAAGTGTGTGTTGGATGAAGTGAATATTTATTAGTAAATTGATGAGATGTGGCATCATGGTGATGAATTGTGCATTGAAACATAGACAAGTAGCAGAGAATGCATGTTGTTTAATTTTCAAGATACTAACATTACCTTTAATTTAGTGACCAATAGATGATCAACATCCAAAGACAATAATCAGAATAAAATCCACCCATAATTCCTCTCTACAACCCTATCATCATCACACATTAACCACTTCATCCATCATTGCTATAATTAATCTTTATATATGTAGGCATAGAATAAAACATCGATGTTTTAAAACCAATTCCTTAATATACACATCATCAGTAAGACAAAAACACCATGTTTCTTTGTTGCAAACTTCTTACAAATTTCAGTTCTTAATTACTTTTTAAATGGTATAATCATAAAAAAAAAAGTAAAAATGAAAAGGTTGGAGGTTGACATATAACAATCACATGAATTTCTTTTGGAAAAGCTAGCTGCTTTTTCATTGTTTAAAATGATGAAGAGAGTATAATTGGACTTAAAGGTATGGAAAAAAGTAATAAGTATAAAATAAACTATATTCTCTATCTCTTTTTCAATTTTGCTATATATTCTGTTATATATTAACAACATTCTGATTTCAGAAAAATGATGATAGCCGCCAGCTCCACATATAAAGTGGCCATATAAAATACCTAGTCCAAATAAAATACACAATAATTATTCGGTATATATCTAAGAATCTTTCACAAGTTATATATTCTTGCCACATACACTTCCACGTGCTTTCTCTTCCTTCACCAAAACCAGTCAAGCAATCCATTACACTAATTTAAATACTCTTTTTAACTCTTTCTTCCTTGACTTCATATCTTCATCGTTTAACCATTTTAAACCTTATTATATCACTTTCAAATATGTGCTTATAACACACACTAATTTTAAATACTGTTACTTTTTTTTTTATGATATATATTCATATCTTATATGACTTAGAATAACATAGGATATTTGCATTAGTGTATATATATTTTTTAAAAATTAATATAATAGGAAAATACTTCAAAAAGTCTTACTGATGTAAACTATATAGATTGTTAAACTCAATACATTTGTACTATAATTATAAATGATGAAATGTTGTTAATTTTTTTTTTTAAGTAGTTATTTCAAAAATTCATATTGAGGATTTGGCTATAGTGTAATTATATTGAAAATAAATAATACACATTTCTCAGTATATATTATACATATAGAGATTATATATGTCTCAATTTTGTATTTTTTTATTATAAAATAATTGACGTTTTTAGAATTTTAAATTGTAATTAATGTTTTCTCTCTAAAATATATCTTTATAGTGGTGTAGGCACAAAGAATCAATACATCATCCTTAATACATCATTATTAATACATCATCATATAAGAACGATCTAGTCTAAACATAAAATATATTACTTTTGTTACATATTTTTATTTCATGTGTATTAATTTTAGACGTCTAAAAATGTGGAAAGGAGGTCAGAATATTATCATCGTTATTTAAATTAAAAAAAAAAAATTGAATGCATGTAATGAAATACTAATTAATGGAGAATTAGTAGTAGAAAAGTCAAATGGCTTTGAATAAAAATGGCATAAATGAAAATGTGGTAGGAATTAGTGAGTATGAGGGTGATGTTAATTAAGAAAATGGAGGAAAGGGAGAAAAGGACTGGTACAGACTGTAATTACATGTTCTTTAAGAAGTGTTATAAAAAAAAGAAAAAAGAAAAAAGAAAAAAGCTATAAAATAGATAATGACATAAATACTTTAGATGCATCATGTCACTAGCAGTATCTATAAGAAGAAAAAGGGTTGGAGATAGCATTAATTTGATAACTAATAAAGAGTGATTTTCGTAATGAATGGTAGGAGATGGAGAAGGGAGAAGGGAGAAGGGAGAAGAGAGAAAAAAGAGATAGTTAATTTAAGTTTGGTTGAGATGCTTTTTTTCTTCTTACTGACGCATGATGTGTGAAGTAATGCAAATGGCTATGTAGCCATGCAAATGCAAATGGTCCCCTCATATACGAACCCTTTTCTTTTGGCTCATCTTCACTGCTTTCCTTCTCAGTGGCATTAAGGCTTCCCCACTTCCTTAGTACGCAGCCCAAAAGTTATTAATGCACTTCTAATATATATAGAAAACACTCGCTATCTTCTCTGCAAACTGCATGCTGCTAGTGTTCGCGTGACAATATTCAATTTGCATCATCAGGGACCACTTTTTACCTCTTTTTTTTTTTTCTTTTCATTTTAATATTTTCCCTAATATTCCCTTACTTATACCATAACAAATATTAAAAGTTAAAACAAAAAACACAAACAAACCAACCCTTCATTTTTTCACAACACTCTTCTTTCTTAATTCCCCCCCTCATCTCTGCTATATATAATACATGCCTCTTCCTTTCTTCTTCATCCAAACCCTAGCCAGCAAACCTTCAATTCCCAATCTCATCATCATCATCACCATCACCTTTTACAACCCTTTCTCTTCTTCTTTCCGTTAACCATCATCATGCACCACTACCGGTTGAAGCTGCCAGCATGATCTTAACTTTCCTCACCTGTTTGAAGAGAGATCAGATCATGTGGCAGTTTCACCTGGTAGTTGTTGGCCGCATGAACTGAACTGCTATCTCTTCCTTTGCTATCTCTTCCTTTGTTTTCTCTTTAATTATCTTTTTTCCCTCTAGGATTTGTTAATAACCCATTTACAGAACGAATGTGTCACTGGTTAGAATCGTTTCTTATCTATTTTTTCTCTCATCTGGGTTCTTACTCCAGTACTTATATATATATATATATATTTTCTTTTCCCTTGTTTATTTTTTTCTTGGATAAAACAACGGATATCAGATATTTTATGATTGTTTTACTTTTCTTCTGCCACTGCGTGAAATTGAATATGCTCTATGCTGCCAAATCTTAATTGTATGATTGTTAGGGTTTTGAGAGACAGGAATTGTTTTGCGTGGCTCGGTGCAATGCATTCGTAATTTCAGGATCGGATTCGCGCTTCGGTGTCTGAGCCTCCATTACATTGGAATTGTAATATACCCTCTTTTTTTTAAAAAAAAAATTTCTCTGTTGGATTTTCTTTACTATTAGTGTCTTTCTTTATTTCCTTGGTGGTGGTGATGGCAGTGAAATTCTGTATTTAGGGTTCATGTTGATGGTTTTTGTACTTTCTGAATTTCCAAAGATCCTCTGAACTCCTTCAACTACCTAGATTTCTTTTCTTTTATCTTCTCTTCTTTTTTAAAGATGGTCAATTAGTTAACTACAGAGAAGAAAAATGAGATAGTAATTTTTCCCCATGACATTTTGGGATTAAAATGGCCTATATATATGTTTGTTCATATGTGGGTGTTGAATAAACATTGATGCAGATTCATATGTAGAGAGTACTGCAGATCTGTAATCAATACATATGACTCACAGTACAGACTCAGGCCAATTCATATTGCTTGATGTGTGAGAAATTGCTCAAATGAGACAAAAAAACTATTCCATTGCTGAAGTCATGGTAGATTCTCAAATATCTCAATGTACTTTCCTCATCGTGCTAGGATCTGAGTACAGCCTTTTGGCATTGGTTTTTGACTTTGGATCTTTACTACGTGATGAAACAATCATGTGCTTTTGCATCCCAAAGAAAAGAAAATCCTCCAACTGAGTATGAGATAAAGAAGAAGTAGTAATAAATAATAAACTTTAATATTTCTTCAACTGTTTACAATCATCTGTTGCATTGAAAATTGATCCTCCTTGGAAAAATCTCATACGGATAATGAATTGATTTCGTTATAAACACCACCATCTGAACGTTTCTGACAAGAAATGTATGTGAACACATGAGGTCACGAACCACCATGTCCCCCCATTATATAATATCATCTTGTTGTGTAATATTTGTACATCTTTGCAGTTTCTTTCCCTCTCTTCTTTATCTTCTTTGTCCATTTTGGTTCTCACGGGGTTTTCTTTGGATTTGAAGCTCCTCTTTTTTTCCTTCTTTTATTTCTCTTTTGGTAAGATTCCACATAGCTTTCAATCTGCTACGAGTACTTAAATGACATGTAATAGGTCAGTGATTTGATTCTCTCAATTCTATCCGTATGTCTTTTCTATGTCAGTTATTGTTACCAGAGATGTTAGCTTTAATCTCTATATTAACTGCTACTTCAGTCATGCATTACTGTTAGATAGACATATGTGTTCAGAATGAATGACAAAATAAAACCTATTAATATATATAATCAACATAATTATCACACTGAACAGTCACAATTTAACGGGTGATTTCTGAGCAATTTACTCAGACAACTTTAAGTTAAATTGTTATGGTATCCCTAAAATGCTTGATGACTAAGAATAGCTCAAAGTCACTGGTCTTATACATAACAACCCTTTGTATTAGTACAGTATATATATATATATATGTGTGTGTCTGTGTTTGCACTCTCAAAAACTATGTATTTGTGTTAATTGCAAGTACAATTAATTTGAATTCACAGTTTGCTGTGTTAATTGCAATTATGTTGAGCATATACTGGTTCTCTAAGTTGTAATTTGAAGAGTTCTGATCGTATATATTCTTCGTAGAAAAAAATACTGATATACCAGTTACCACATTCATTTCATTTCATTTATTTGGCTTAAATTAATACGCACATCATGATTCAAATTGAAATTAGATGGTTTATCTGGATTTAAATACTGAGTGAAATCTATACACTATGAAAACAAAACCACATCGAAACAAAAGCTTTTCTGCGAATTGTATAAATACAATTATGATATCAGAAATGCGGAATGTCACGTGATGCTAAAATTGTCTTCATTTCTTTTGGTCCCCATTCATAAAAAGATTTAAGTCTGTGCTTCTGTTATGCTGAACGGACAGCTTCTCTCATCATGAATTCTTATATAGAGGTTTTGTTAATTAATTACTTGTATTACCTAAAACCTTTCCACTCTTTAGCTGCCAAGAATTGTTAACAATTCCTAAAATTAATTACGGTGGTTCAGAGGGAGGAAGTCCTATAGTTTACAAATTTTCATTACACTTCTTACCACTCTTTTTTGTCTTTATACCTTATTCTATCACATCACTCATCATTTCACATTTTTCTCTTCTTTTCCTATCTCTTTTTTATTTGTAAAAAGAAGTGTACGATTCTATTTTTATGTTTCATTTGAATGAAAATTCACGTAAATGCAGGAATTGAAAAATGATTTCTGTGAGGTGAAAGAAATTTCTCTGAAATTCATAGTGAAAATATAACCCTATTTTTCTCATTAGCTTCGTAACAAATTTAAATTCTGACAAAATTTTGGAATGTGTGCACAGGCTATAGGTTATGCCTAATTATCTCAATATATAGATATATACACACACACACACCCCATCAGTAATCCATGATGTTCATAATAGAAAATTGTACAAAAAATATACAATCAAATTAGGTTTTCAACAGTGTTTTGATTAAGTTTAATTTGATTTTTTGCTGTTATATCTGTTTCTAGTTTATGACTTTTGTGTCTGATATTTTAAAGAACTTACCGTAGTTAAGATAAAGACATGATGAGTCTCATAAATTACATTGTATGAGGTGGTTATTATGAATCCACCATGACCATAATCACCCCTCATAACTCATTTTAGTTTTTCATGTACATCAATAAGAAGAATCATGGATACTAAATTACAAATATCACTTAATGATAAAGATTAAACACTACGAAATTTCTGAAAAGGAAAACGAACTACCTTACAGGTCCTAGATTGTAATTATACATGTTGTATTTGAAATTTAGAAAAACTAAAAATATTGAAAATAGTGTATAATAATGATAAATAATTTTTATATTATAATTGTAAAAGCATTCTCTTATCGTGAAACTTTGAAATTCCTTTTCTTTTCCCCTAAATATATTATTTGTTATAATCTCAAATATTATTTCAATTTTATGCAAACTCTAAATTGTTTGTTTATTTTAAGTACACGTAATTTTCTCACACTTTCAAATATTTTTGTTAAGAATTTACTTTTATTAAAAAAAAAAATACTCGTACAGAAAACTAGGTATACTTGCTTGATTGTTAAGTAACAAGTTATTGTATGACGAATATGGAACGTGTATTGATTATTTATTGAGCTTAAGAAACGGAGACTAAGTTAAACATAATGCTGCAAATAGGAAGTATTCCATTAAAACTATTAATATTATTATTATTATTATTATTATTATTATTATTATATAAATTAAGCATATGCCAAATGGGTCCCAAGGGATAAAATATGAAGGCAAAATTCATAAAAAGTTCCCCTACTTTTGGAACTTTAAATTTTGTACTAAAATTCCATCATGAAACCAACCATATATTATTTATTTATTTATTTTTCTTTACTTATATACCAGCCATTGAGAATCAGAATTTACAAAACAATGGGAAGAGTTTCATTATTTTAAAGGCCTAGCACTGGATTCTCAACACTTTGATCCCTATTAAGTGGAGTTGCCCGCCAAACACTCAATTTTTACAAATTTTACCCTAAAAACCTAATGAGAAAAAAATATAGCAAACATTCAACTTTATAGTACATCCTCAAAGAGAAAAAATAAAGATAAATAACACAATAAAAAAAAGAGTATTTAACAAATAAAAAGCAACTAAAATAATAACAAAATGAGAAACACAAGTGTCGAAGTGGAACAGTATATTAGCATTCTGTCTCTGAAATGAAAATGTTTCACAACACTCCAAGATTTGGTTGGTAATACTTAAACGTAGTAAAAAAAGGGTACCATGACACATTTTTATATTTATTTGACACAGAAATAAGAATAAAATGATTATAAAAGTGTAAATTTTTATATTTTTTTTAAGAAAGAAAAGAGTAAAAAGTAGAGAATGATAATATCAAATAAATATAAAAAATTTAGATGTATGAAAGAATCATTTTTCAATGTATATATATATATATATATATAATGAAAAATATTGAGAATAATGTGTTTGCTCTTTGTGGTTTACAAAAACCAGAACTCCTAAGCATCATTCTTATATATAATAGCATCCGTACCTAAAATAAAGCATCCACTATATAGCTATACCATTTTTATTCTTTCATTATAACTATCATATTCTTTCGATTCAACATGTGATAAATAACTACATGGTGGATGAAGCATAAACCAATTACCTTGTCATTAAACTTTTATTTTATGTTAGATTTAAATTTAGAGTGTGTTTAGTTTAAATTATAATGTCTAAGATTAAATAAATTCATTCAAAACTTTGTTTAATAACTTTTTAGTATGACTTATATGCTTTTATAGTGTGAAAAAGTTTACGTGGTCAACGAATTAAATTTGTGATTATAAAATATGACTTTGAAATAATTATGATAAATAGTAAAAATAATAAAATTGTAAGGCAAATGTCAATAATCGTGTGAAAGTACTTCAAGAATTAATCTGTCGTATGGAGTCATGCGATTTCTCTTGTAAGAAATATCTTTTTCTTTTCCTTTTAAATATACCATAACTTCGATTTAATCACAATTTTGATTAAATTTAAATTTAAAATTTTGATATATTATGTATAGAGATAAATTTTCACTGTTTTAACTAAATCTAATTTAAGTTAGTTTTCAAAGTTTGACATGCCATTTTGTATGAATTTTAAAATTTAAAGATATTCTAGAAATTAAAAAAAAAAAACGTAACAAAATGCACTTTGAGTTTGAAAGTATATACTTGTCTCTACCCGACAAGACGTTTTGCAAGTAACCCAAAAATCATGATTATTGGAAATAATAACCAGAAGTTATAATAACTAACTTTGTTTGATTAACAAAAATATTTATATTAAATTTTAATTAAAATAGTAACGTTTATTTTTATTAAAATCCTTAATTTATTATTTTATTAAATTATTTAATGAAAAAAAAAACTCGTTTTAATAAAATATTATTGGAGTAAGATTCTTTCCTTTCTTCCTAAGAATGTGACAAAGAGAATTTAGATCAGAAACAATTTTTGGAAAATATTAGTTTTTAGAAATATTACTTTTCAAGATGTAATTCAAACGCGAGAAACGTCATAATTCTATATTTCTATACAAAAGTAAAAAAAAAAAAATCTCTTTACTAAGGCTCTTAAAAGTAATTTTTTAGTAGAAGTAAATAAACATAAAGATTTGAAATTTTATTTATTTAAGAAATTTTACATACTTATTTTTGTTATGTCATACAAGTTATTATTACAATAGAAAATATATTTTATCTGTACAATATATATATATATAATATAAATATGAGAGCAAAAACAAATTTGGAAAAATTCCCTAGAAATAAGAAAAATTTAGTGAAGTATTTACATGGAGATGTGTGGGGCAGATGCATCAATTTCCAGAAGTTTCTGCTATATATGGTGGCAGTAATTAATGATTAGAATATTTAGTTCCATAGCATTTAAATTTTGCCATAATGATGTCTAGCAATGAGATTTTGACCATAACCTTGTCTCCACAAGTTTATTACTGAATTGAATTTGGCAAATTTTCTTTTAAGGTATTGAAATCCTTTCTTGTATGAGAAAAGTTTAAATATATACGTTTGTTCATGTCTGCCTTGTTCAAGTAGAGAATATTTTATTAGTCCAAATAAAGTTCATTTTTTATTAATAAGAGAAGAGAAGAGAAGAAAGAAAGTTAGCACCATTACTATAATTACTGTAAAAGCTGCAACAAGGAAATTGTTCATCATCACAAGAACTACTTCAAATTTTAACAGCAAATCCACATCTTCAAATTCTGCAATGTCAGTTACTGTATTAATTTTTCACTAATTTATATTACTGATTTTTTAATGTTGTTGATAAGTAACAAGTGATCACGTCAGATAAAATTGACACTGTTTACATCAAATATCCATGAAAAAAAAAAACAATTTAGTTAGTGAATATTTATTGGATAAAATGCGTTTTGTTTTCTTCGCAAGATTTTCAAAATATTAAATATATTTTTTAAATGATATTATTTTTGTCGCTATAAAATGTCAAATATTTTTTTAAATTCCTCTAAAATTTAAACATATTTTAAAATCTTTATTAGTAAGAACTATAAAAATACTTATAAGAATCACATAATATTAATTATATAGCTAATTGAAATAAGTTGATAGGAAAAATTTGTGAAAACATATTTTATCCTGATATACAGAATACCTCTTTTAAAATTTCTTATACCAATTTGAAAAAGGAAATAGATCAGAGACTAAAGTTTTTTTTTTTTTTTTCAAAAAATTTCCAAGTTATTACTTGTTAATTAGCTCAATTTTGTGTACTTATTTGAAAGTAATTTATTATCAGAAAGAGTTGTTGGTCATGGTTTTATCTCACACTCAGTAATTTTTTCGCATTAAATTTCTCTCATGGTAAATATTTTGAAATTTGCTTTTAATCTCTAAAAATGTTTGTTAGGTTTACATAATTAATATTTTAAAAGTGATTTTTTTTGTTTGTCTTTAAAGTGACTATCATAAAATGCTTAGTTATTAGTAATGGCCTAGCTTGGCACTCCAGATATAATTTGCGTATATCTGAAAATTTAGCCTCAATTGGTAGAAATAATTTTATCTGGTTTTTATTACTTCAATTAAATTATTTATATTTAAGTTTAGCAATGAAAGGTAACATTAATAGCCCAATGTGCCTGCAAAGTTGAAGTAGGAAATTTCTGGTGTTCAACATCTATGTAAAGGCCTTATGGCAAAATTTTCTTCAAAGATTGACAGAATTTTTTTACAATGGCAAATTTGACATCTATAAAACCTAAAAATACTTATAGGAATTCATTCTAAGCTAATCCTGAAGAACTGTAATCATGGATCTATGGATGGAAACCTACACGACTAATGTACAAAGTAGTAATTTCTTTCCTACCATGTTGATGCCCTCCTATACCCTTCTACCAAGGCCAGGCCACTACGCACTCTAACAGTAAAACATCACTCTCTTCACATTTTCTTTCAGGTCTGGCAATGGCTTCACACTATAATCTCCAGCTGCTCGTGTTCCTTTGGAACCATGACCATTACCCTCACCTGTAGAACCATTCTCTTGCATATCTGGTTCCATGTAGAAACGGGCTCGAAAGGCTGCTAAATGCGCATAATATGCTGGGGGAACTGCACAACAACGATTCCACCCAATTCAGTTCTAAACTATTCAAGACAAATATAAAAATGAAAAATTACATAGTAATTGAAATATGGACTTACCAACAGATACTGAGCGTGTACACCTTGCATATGTATAACAAAGATTGTTTGTCAAAGACTGAATTCCATCTGCTGTGAAGTTGTTTTCATCCCACAGAACATGATAATGAGCTGGCCGACTAGTACCCTGAATGTTAATAGAAACACAGGTTTAGATTTTTCCAAGATTTAGCAAAGCATATCACGAGTTTCATTCTGGGTTAATCTATAGTCCTCCTGTGTTAAAAAGTTAAAATTTAAGTGGGTTAATTCTGAATGTTAAAACATCGTGTTCATACTTTATTCTCCCTCTAATTTTGACTGTTATAATATTTATTTCCATTATCAACCCTCATTTGTAATCATAAACACTAGAAAAGAATGTAAAAACCATCTTTTACCTGGATGCCAGCATGACTGCAGAGATAAAAATCAAACTCTGTTGGATGGCAGATTTTGGAATCAACAACAGTCCCTGAACGAAATTTAAAACAAGAAAACTCCAATCCATTATTAGATATTCATTTTAAAATGGGAAGAATGAATCAGAAATGGTATCTCTGTGCAGAAGCATCTAAGGAATGTGCAACATACCAGGCAATATATTCCCACTCCTATCAGTGCTGCTTCTGTCCCTGTGGTTGTTTGCGAATAGCCGAGTATGATGCCTTTTTTGCACGACTATGAAAGTTACTGGAGGCTGGTAATTTGGTTCTAAGGAAGCACATGCCTACACAGAATCGCTTCTCAGAACACATTTTTGTTATAAAAAGAACATAAGTGCTTGATGATAGAAAGCAAGTGATACTGACCTTCCGAATCGCATCCAACTCATAAAGTAAAACTTGGTAAAATTGTCCTTCACTGACGCCGTCCCTGTTCAAATGTCAATGTTAATATCCTGGTAACACTTCCATCAAACTTTAATGTTTCAGAAAGCCAATGTCCTAGGTAAGATACACATGTGAACTAGCCAAGATTGTTTTAAGAAGCCAATGTCTCTGATATCTAAAAATAAAAGCATTATTTTAACATTTCAAAATAATATGATTACAATTTTACAAAACACAGCATAAAAAACTGGAAGAACTTTATCTTGGGAGACAAAAAAGAAAAAAATAAAATAAAACCTTGGTTCAAATTTATGGACTTTTAAAATCTGGAGATTCTCAATAATTGAAAGTTGCGTGCAGAGAGTCTACTTGTACATGGTATTCTACGAGACTAGAACTAGAATTTTAATGGAATGCCCCTGAAATATATGAATAAAAGTAATGTTTTATGCACTTGATTTTGCCAGCTATATGACATTATCCCTCTAGTAGACATAACAGAATTTATGTGGACAGGTGGAGCAAAATTGGCCGAAGGAATGAGTTCAGAAAACATCTGCAGTCGTTGAGATAAAATCCATGTAGAAGTCAAAACAATGAAGCTGGCGAGTGAAAATTACATGTATAAAAGAAAAAACAGCGGGTGGAAGCCTAAAATTATAGGAAACTTACTAACAAATTCTACACATTTCAATGGTGCTAAGTTTTGTAATGGCTTACTCCATCTAACAGCAACTCGATGTTTAATGTAACTCTAATAAAAATTAATGGCAAGTACCAACAAACCAATTCAACAGAGGTAAGCTTCAACCTACTAAAAGAAATTTTATGCAAGTTTATAACATGCATTATAGATATTTCGTCATTAAATTAAACATAATGACCTGTAAAATATAATTCGTAGCGGCTTTTGTCCTGTTGCCTTTCTAAAGGAAACAAGTAAATCTCTGCACAAAAAAAGATATGTTAAAATGATAAACTAAGTAATTGCGAATGAATATGAGAAATTACCTGTAGACAGAGTCTTTCAATAAAAAGAAATGATAAACTAAGATTTAACATGATCAAAACCCATCACTCAACAATCTAGAATCATGTTCAAAATTAAAATAGTAAAATTAATATTTTTAGTACCGGATCATGCCACCACTAACTGTGCCACGAACAGGGTCGTGCCAAGTTTTGTACAAGTCTTGTATGAGTTCCTGCCGATGAGCTTGAGCGCACACTAGACCAGCGTATTTTGTTACTTCAGGCCAGTCCTGAGATGCTACTACCTACAGCTTGAGCAATCATTATCAGTTGCTGAAATCACCAATGACTATTGATTACAATAAAACAAATAAGGATAAAAAGATTTAGACTAATACAGCTGCAATTGAAGGGCTTGAGTCTTCGCCGTTTTCAGGGTGGGTTACATCTGCTCCGAAAATAATGGTTGGTATGTCACTGACCAATGGTATTCTGCAGCTCACAGCATCAAGAAGTACAGTATTTCTACCGCCCATCTGCACCCGGAGGAGGGTAAGTGGCCACTATTTAGTTATTGAATGCATTTATGAGAAGTAACAGCAATGATAACATGAATACCCAAAAAGTAAGGATCATAATTTCCGCAACCTAACAATTTCTAACTAGTGTCTATTTTATATATTAAAAAACATGAGGTTACCAAGGCAATTATGAAGAAAAAAACAGATGGGAAATTGCCTGATAATTAATAGAAAATTGAAGAAGACTTCAAAGTTCAAACAATGGTTTAGTCAGTATAGGTAGTTTTTTGATTGAGAAGTAAACAAACCTTCACATTGATCTTCAGAGACACATTAGCTAAGTACTGTTTAGTGATTTTGAAGACATGCTTTGTCAGACAGCATTGTGAAATTAGCCCGAGATCAGTTTCACAAATTCGCTTCAGATCACCTGAAAACAAAAAACATTTAGATGAGTACTCTGCATTATAACTCGGAACATCTTGTGTATCATGTCAACTCAAGCAAGTAGCAGTCGGTGATTGATACCATAAAACAATCATAGAGGTATTATCAATTCAAATGGCTTACCATAGAGTGAACCGTTATTGTCTGGCAATATTGCTAACAATAGCTCCAATTCCTTTCCTTTAGTTTTGCTCGCAGAAACATGGTAAACATGTTTCAAAGCTTTCTCTACCTGTTCAGGCTTGGCATTGTATATGGGGATAACAGGCTCTGGATTAAATTCCTAAAAGAAAAGATATGTTACTGAATATCAGTAAATTTCTTGTTATCAAACACAGACAAAATGATAATAAAATAGATTGAGAATTACCATGCCAGATACTTGACACATTTGAGCAAGCTCATTACAAAAAGTGCGAGCAACACTATCTTGCACACTCCGTGAAAAATTTATGCATGCCCACCGGCTAACAGTCATTCCATTAATCATTTTCTGTTAATTCAAGAATTAAGAGTTATATACCAATACTGTGAGCTATCACAAGTTCTTGGTCTAAGCGAGATTAACAGAAATGTTGGAATAGATAAAATAAACCAAAGCTATATCAACATCAAATTAAATCAGAGAATTGGCAAAAAGCAGCTATAAAACAGTTGAGGAACAGAGAAACGTAATGCCAATATACATTACCTTGTTCATCATATTCCATTGACCAACTTGGGGTAAACAGTTCTTTTCTTTCCCACTTTCGTGATATTTAAGCTGAAGTCGAAAATACTTTAAATCAGTGAATAGTAGCGAAAAAAGTAAATTAAATTTTCAGTAAATGCGATAAACCAGATCTATAGAAGGGAAAGTGCATTACCCAAGGGGCTGGAAGAATTCTCGCTTCAACTGAAGCTAGCTTTTCACTGATTTTAATTCCAAATTCTTTTGCATACGGATCTTGATCATAAGCATTATGTTGAATGGTCTGTTGTATGAGACCCACATTAAAAAAAAAAACAGATCTTTACTATTTATGAAGGTCCAACATTATCATGTACTTAAGAGAAAAATACATCTCTCTGTTAAAAACCTAGTTAAATGTATTTATCCTTCATATAATCTAAGGTTTCACTTGTCAGATCACATAAGAACACAAATTACTAAATTGTGTGAACATTCAAATTACTAAATTCTCATAAAAACCATGAAGTGCAGAAGTTTGCTGAGTACTTTTAGAACTAATAATGAAGACATGTTTAATGTAACGGCCCTTCCCTTCCTAATTGTTCTTCAATTACATAGTCTATTTTTTAAAAATAGGCACAGGTGGGAAGTGGCTATTTTGTGAAAGTTAACATTAAATGAAAGACTAGCTTGTTGTAGTGAAGCTTCCAAATTAAATACCCGTAAAATGTCATTTTCACGATCGCGAGGTCTCTGGCAAGTAACTTTCAACAGAGCAGTAATTTGCTTCTCGTTCAATCTTTTTGTATAGCGTTGCCCCTCAACAATTTTGCAAGCCTAGGGAACCAGAAGCATATAACATTAAACATTGTGAGAATGTTGAGTGAATAATTCAATTACCAGGAACTTTTCCTACCTCCATAGGCAAATAGTTGGCCTTCTTCTGGTTTCCCACTTGGAGGCAAGGAAGGTGAGTATATTGAATAGTGAAGCCATACATCTCTTGGAAGTATTCAACTACTGATTTCATAGTTGAGTTCTCATCAACAGGAAACCTAAAAAATACATCATTATTAGTGATCTAACGGTAGATCACTATAACTTCTACGAGTGCTAATAGGAAGAAAAACAACTTACACGAGTTCTCTTGTTGGTTGAGAAGTCAACCCTGAAACACGATATTTTCTTCTCACACTCCCTCTATGTGTTACTTCAACTTTTACTCCTCTAAGGGCTTTCTTAATCTGTTAGACGTTAAAAAGAAGCTCGTTAAATTGATCAATATTGCCAGAATAACATATGAACTTAGCATCCTCTGTCACTGTACTAATTACCTTAATGCGATCAGCATCTGACAATGGCCTTGACATCACGTCTTTCCCTAATAGCTGCCCAACAAATTCCACTACTGGCAGTGGCTCAATAAATGCAGCAGATGCCATATCTATGAAATGCAAGATCACAATTAAGAGAAAAATTAAATTTATCAACTTATTTTATTTGGGCAACTGTTTTTATTTTCATTCTAAGTTTGTACCTCAAATTACAAAAATTACACTTAATTTCTATTTTATTTCTGTTTTCAAAGATGTGTATGAAAGAGAAAACAATTTTTCAAAGTAAACAAGCCCTAAATTTTACTGTAATTAGACTACTTTTATAATTAATATTTAATCAATATAAGCAATGTACCAATATTGAGGGAGAGTCCCATCTGAGTAGGCCTTATGCTCTGGTAAAATCCACACCATGACTCTAACCCCTCTCCAAGCCGTTGCGGTGTTCTAATATCAGGTGAAAAGAAGGACCTTCCAATTGGGCAATACCTTTAGAAAATGCAGTCATGGTAAGATAAATAAGATTTTAAGCTTCACTTACTCATTAAATATATCATTTCTTGAATTTTTAAAGTTTATTATATTCCCTAGACCAATATTATAGTACCTCTTAGTTGCCAGCTCTCTTAGTACAATGTCCAGGATTTGAAGTGCCTCCTGGGGTGCATCAGCACGCTTACCAGCTAGGAACTGGCCCAAGTGGTGCAAGTTTGCCCGAGCAACAAATTTGATCACCACCCTGTACTCTCTTTCCCTTCTGAAAAATGGCCAAGGTGTCAGTTGAAATTGAACCTACCGAAACACATAAACATTTTTCGGTTTTTTCTGGTTACGGTACAAAAGGGGCGGTTGTGTTTGTTTGTCTGAGTTGATAAGGGAGACAGAAGAAAAGAAAAATATTGAAAGTGATTATGAGCAATAAATCCTTACTTGGGGCCATTGACTCCTTCCTCTTCATCTACAAGCTTAATCTTAAACTCTCTCCAAGCAAAGGGAAGCTGCCCTGCTGTGTACAGACTTTTTCTGCCATCATATGCTGGAAGTCTCATCCCCAGGTCAGACTCTTTATAGAGCCTCACTAGTTCTGCTATGATAGACCTGTTCACTGTTTTAGAAGACACTTCTGGGGTAATAGCAACCTTCGAAATAAAGGCAAACATAATGACATTAAATTAAAGCAAAAAGTATAATAATAATAATAGTGATAATAATAATAGGGAACAAAAGCCTTAAAGGAAAATTTAAAATCTCATTAATAACACTACAAGAAAAGGCCTGCAAAAGCAGAACCCCTATAAGAGGAAAATCACAGGATGAACTTAAATGCATGCTGCCATAGAGGGCCCAATAGTTGTGCACTCAGAACATCCAATTTAATTGCCTTATCAGTATAGTGATACATATATATCAAGGAAAGGATCTTACATCATATTGGTTCAAGTCCTTGTCTGGTAACTCTGCAAAGAAGTGGTTAGCCTTCACAATGCATTTTGTCCCAACTTGTCCATATCCAGGCCTACGAGCAAAGCTCAAAGACTTGCTTGAAGTGGGAAAACCCATATCAGAGATTAAATCATTTTCAACATTCCCATTTGCACTACTTGTAAGTGTTGCAGTGCATGGTCTGCATCTAGGCCTCATCATAACATCTCCTTGATCGGGTTTTCTGCCACCTCTCCCCCTTCTTCTTCCCTTGTTCTTTGAGTGAGGCAAAGCTTGGCTATCGATTTCTGGTGGCGGTGGACCTTTGCCATTTTGGGCAGCTTTGGTTGTCTTCTTGGCTGGATTCATGGGATTCTGCAAATGAGGTTTGATCACAAGGTGTTGCTCAGAGCTTTCTTTCATCTGCCTCACTGGCATGTTGGCCTGGTTGATGAATACTTAACTCTCACCAGAATATGTACAAACAACAATAGTACAACAAACTTGTCCAAGGTGACAAGCTTCACAGTAAACCAATTTCACACTCTTTTAGCTTTTGCTTGTCATGTCTGCCAAACAGTACCAATTGCTTCAGATAAGAATGCATATACAAAGATGGAAAATGTAATTATTACGTTGGTATAATCAGCAGTAATTACTGTGCATTAACGAGAATGATCAATGGCTTGATTTGATGTAATATAATCAGACGAAGAAAATTAGTAAGGGTGAAACTGAAAACTGGCATTGTATTGTATCACTGTATAGCAATACAAGCATTACCATTCTTTTGCAAAACTGAAAATTCATTTTTTCACCCTTACTTCCCAAGCAAATCCAAAAGTGGTCATGGTAGTAGAAACATACAGCTATACAGGGCCATAGAGCAAAATAAGGCAAAGAAAAGTAATTTCGACAGCAACATCTTATCGCCTTTGCTTAAAGTTGAAAAGCCAGAAGACAAGGAAATCCCAGTGCTAATTAGTAGCACAAAACATTAACTGTACAACACGAAATATCACAAAGAGCAAAAGACAAAAGAAAAATAAGCACGATCGTTCAGTGAGGAAAACCAATGACAACTATGAGCAAGGAATAGAAGAGTCAATAATAAAATGTGATTAGACATGTGAGAAACTCGGAAAATGGAAATAACCAGAAGACAAAACCAGTTCTTACAGACTTGTCCCCTGCCGAAAACTGAAATTTACCAAGACGACGCACATGTGCAGACACGCAACCATACTTTTTTAAAAAAAAAAGACAACATTACAATGCATGGATTTTGAAGACAAAGCTGAAACCTTCACTATACAGGACTACCATGAAATTGAGAAAAAGGAAAACAAAACACCAGCACAAAAACAAAATCACTGTCAAATATTTTCACCAAGAAAATAAAGAGAGAGAGTGAGAGAGAGAATGCTGGTAGCGCTTGCTTCAGAGCAAAATGTTTTTCCATTAAAAGCCTTGAAGTTACAGAAACTGAAAACAAAACCGAAACCCACCAAGCAGAAGTGACAATGAAGATGAAAATGAATCAAAGGACGAAACTTGAACTCACCCTGTTTCAGCAGAAGGGCTTGTGAAACATGGATAGTAAGGCAGACGTGAAGGGAAGAAGGAGGGGTAGAAACAGTAGAAAGGGTGTGTTGGTAGAAGCAGGAGATTGAGAACTTTGAAAGAGAAAGAAGAAAGGAAAGGGAAGGTGGGTAAGAAGTAGCGTTGATGATGATTATGATGATCTTATACACGCATGCAAAGCGCTTTTTGTTCTTTCTTTATCACGTGTAAAAGGCTTTCCCTGCCTCTTTGCTTTACTTCTCTCTCTCCTATCAGTTTCCGCAGCCTCGGATGGCACCATGCTCATACTATATCATATCACTATTTTTCAATAAATAATTACGTCTGTTAAATCTCTATTTAGGACTTTCATTTTTAAATTTATAATTATGAAAGAGTTCTTCTCTAAGATTCAATTTTTTTTTCACATATTAATAACAATAATAAATATCTCATTTATTAAAATAATTTTATTCAAAGAATTCACTATCTTAATAAATACTCCTAGGGTTCTTTCTTAATTATAGGCTTTTAATTCAAATTTTCATTTTATTTATTTACTGTTGGTAAAGTTTAAAGTTACGTTAATTATTTTTTACCAACTATTAATTCAGATTTTCAACTTATGTATTTTATGTGTTCTTATGTGTCTTTACGATATACCACTTCTGGTATTTTAATATATTTTAAAATATTAAAAAACTGAAGACACAGTAGAACGATAAAAAATTGATAGGAAATCTAAATTGAGTAATTATATCTTCATTTTTGGAAAATTCAAAGAAAAATAATAAAATACGCTTTATATTACAAAGTTACTTTTATGGAGGAATATTTTTTCATTCTATTTATTTGGATAGAAACAAACTATTATAAATATAGAAGCTAAGTTATTTTTATGGGAAAAAAAAAGAGACAGAGACATCTTATTATAAAAACAAAAAGTATGTTATTTCGAACTAATTAAAGAAATAAAAAGATCAGAAAAATATTTTTAAATTGTAAATGTGACGCTAGGACACTGACGAAGGCGGAGAATGCGGTTCCTGACAGGCTTTGAGTGGAAGGGACACATGGATGAATCGAGCATACACTGGAATGAGAGGGATCTAGAGACTGTATAGGTATGGGACTATACAGTTGAATGATAGCTTAAAGGAATTGATTTTGCTACTTATATCAACAAATGCATTTGTTTTTCGATAGCCTAAAACATTGGAAAGTCTCGTGTTGAAGTGTGGGAACAATCAACAGTCCGTACAGTAAAAACTAATATCTCTCTACTGGTTTGTATATTCAAATGTTTAAGGACACACTTACTAGTAACTAGAGTAAGTATTTTTTATTTGTTAAAAATATAAACATATATCCTTAGTACATATAAATATTTGGTATAATGTATGTGAAATGAATTAAAAGCAAATATTATTTCTATTAAAAATTATTGAAGTTGGTCCAGTTAAGAAGAAAAGAGTAACATTTTTATATTTGTAAAGTTGAAAAATATTGTAACTTTGAACTAATTAAATGTGAAGTAAGTTGTATTCTAAAATTTAAAATTTGTACCAAACTGAAAATTAATTTATATGTTTTAGTTTACTTTGCATAAAAGATGAATGAGAAAAGAAATGGTAAATGTAAAAGAAAAGAATAAAAAAGAAAAGTTAATATTATTATATATATATTTATATATATAAAGTAGAGGGGTGGGGTCCATAAGAGTAACCGAGGATAATATAGAAGGAAGAAGAATAATTTGAAGTTGCAGTGGTGTTTCTTCTCTTGCAGGCTTAGCTAGGCTTTTCTTTCTTTATTTTTATTTTGTGTCTCAAACCAATACTCATTTTCAGTTTGCGAAGAAGGCTTTGTAACGGTCCATTCAATGGTTTCGTTGGCTTTGGGTGAATGGGACCCACATTGTGTTGGGTGGTATTGTGGGCCTGCTCTGATTCAGTACTTGAGGGTCTACCACATTTCATTGTTGACTAGGGAGGGGCCCAAGAGATCTACACTGATCATGACCTTGCCTTCAGATCATGTCATCATGATCGTAGTTGGTGTTGTTGGTTGGGGTACCCACGGCGTACGTGGCTTCTCCTAGAGCTAATCATTGAAGTGCGGGTGTATTGTGTCAATATGAGACCATGTTTTAGACTGGGAGAACTACCTTTCTCTCATCACCAACCCACTTTCATTACAATTTTCATAAAATTATTTTCTTAGCATTTGGAGTTTTACGATCAGGATTTTCTCTATTTATATGGTGGATTCTTAATAATTTTATATTAAGTTTAATTTAACTTTGTAAAATTCAATTCAAATATATTAAGTTTAATTTATCATGTTAAGATAATCAATTTAAATCTAACTCGTTTCAACCAAATCCAGTTTATAAAATAAAGATAATTTTCACTTTCATGTTATATGTTAACCTTACATTTATTATGTGTGAGAATTTGAAACAAATATTTATTATTTATCGTTTGATTCTTTTATATATATGTGTGTGTGATGATAATTTGAGAATTATTCTATATACTCTATATACACCATATTGTTTAGTAGTAGGTGGGTGTGTTGAGGATGAAACTTTGCATTCAATCCATTGAGTTGTTCAGATAAAAGATAAGTTGACTAAAAACATAGATGATAAAATAAATTAGTATATTTAAAATATATATATATATATATATATATATATATATATATATATATATAATTTATTATGATGGAAATGGTTATTTTATCTATTACTAAAATAAGAAGTGAAATATATATTTAAAAATTACGAGGACAAAAAAGTTGAGAATATATGTGTGAAAAGTATGCAGTACAAAATTTATCTTTTATGATAAAAATTGAATTTTAAGTTTAATTTAATCTATAGTTTATAAAATTAGATTTATATTTATTTATATATTTTAAATTAATCTGGCTAACATGGAACTTTCATCCATATATAAATACATAAAAGAAATATATTTATAAATAAAATAATTTCAACTAAACAAAGTGAGATTTTATTAATGTTTTAATGTTATCTCTCGTTTTGTAAATAAAAATAAATTTTAATTGGATAAGAGTAAAAAAACTTAAAAATAAGCTACAAACATTTGTTTTTTAATTTATTATAAATTTTATTTGTTTACTTTTTTTCTATCCTTAAACTTTCTATGAGAATAGAAAATATCTTGGATATAACTATGATGTCAAATAAATAATTAATAATTTGAATATTATAATAATCTTTTGAAATTAAATACTTAAGTTTGTATGTAAAAATTTTAAAAATAACATTTGAGAATTGACATTTTATAATTGGCGTTTTATACTTTTTTAATTTAAATAAAAAAATTATACTTTACTTTAATAACAAATGTAAATCATAACTTTTTCATTAAAATTTGATTAGACAAAACATATATATATATATATAACAAATCAAAATCAATCAAGACACTAAAAAAACTTTGAAACTTATTTTTTATATAATCATTTAAAGATAAAGATGTATTAATTTCACTTGCTAATAAAACAATTGTTTTTAACTACCAATATTTCAAAGGAAAGTATTACTCAACATTGAGTTTTTCTGTGAATTTTATGAAAATCAAGATAGAATATTTTACCACATAAAAATACAAAACTATTGATAAATTTTAAATTACAACAATGATCATTTGCATGTTTTCTAAAAAGATAAAAGAAAAATCATACAATCTTTTGTGAAGAGGAATTGTCTTTTATTAACCTAATGTTGCTAAGTCATGTCATGTTTTTTACACAATTCTAGATGGGTAAGTAATTTATCCCCTTTTATTAACAAAATACTTCAATCTAAATAAATTTTATGTATCAAGAAAATCTTATTAAAAAATATACACAGATATCACATATTTTTTTTATATAAAGAGAAGATACTTGAAAAAAAAATATCATTAATAAAGACTATCTTTTTTATAATCTTAATCCTATAAACAATAAAAAAATATATATCATAAAAGATCATACATGTTTCTCACCAAGTGATCGTCTCACTCCAACTAAAAAAGCTTTTTACTTTATTATGATTCAAATTCATCAAAAAAATACACTTCAATTAAGACTATTTATTAAACCAACTATTAATACATATTAAATAAATAATATTTTTTTCCTGATGGCCTAAAACAAAAGCTTGTACTGTCATATGCCTCCTCTGGCCCTGCCGCCATACATTTACAGAACTTTATCAAAGTAAAGGATGCTGCCACACATCCAACAGTTATCGTATATACATAAATATCAATTATGGATATAAAATATTAAAGCTTTCAATAGAATACAGTTTTCTTTTTCTTTTCAAAAAAAAAAAAGAAGAGAGGGTTTTCTTGTAGACACTTTTTAATCAAACATGATAAGCTAGTTGAAATTTAATAAAGGTTAACATGATTTGGAATCAAGGTTAATATGATTTGGAATATTGACTTGCAAATGAATTTCATTATCGAATTTGGTCAATGATTTAACATGATTCCACTCTGTTTCTCACTGAATGTGTTAATTCTATTCAGGTGAAGCTAATGATCAAATACTATATTTACAAATAGAATTGGAAAGTTTAGACTACAGATTTTCATATTATATTTATAACATTTTTTATACTTAAAAAGCACAATTATGTTTTATTTCATTTCCCAATGCCACCTACAATTATTTAAAAAAATATGATAGTTAATCATTTTTATTTTCATCTTTATGCATTAATGTGTGTGTTCCAATACCTACCTCTAATTTTATGAGTTGATTGAGTGGAGAAAAAGATATTCTTGCCCATGAGAGATTGCAACAAATTTGATCCAGCAACAAATAAACCAAAATACTTCTTCTGTTTTGATATTTTAGAACTTAAAAAGTTATTTTTGATTAACTTATAAACTAATTTATTTAAATATCTTTTTATGTAATTAGTCTTTAATAAAATCAAATTTAAATTATTATTTTCTTCTGAATTGAACTTTTATCTAAAATCTTATTATCAATCTAAAAATTGAGGTATTAAATTAAAACGTTTTAATTTAAATATGACAATATTTTTCTCCTAGAATTTTTTTAATATATATATATATATATATATATATATATATATATATATATATATATATATATATATATATATATATATAATAGACTAAACCTCTTCACAATATAATAATAACAAACTTCAGTAAATAATAAAAACTGAATATATATTTCTCAGGACATTATCCTGATATATTTTCTTCACATTCATGTATTAATTTTAAATATATACAACAATGATCCATGTGTCACACTTGTGTAAATAATTTACACCCACTCTAATTCAAAAATTTTGAAATAATAAATTTATGAATTTTTATTTATTTATATGTTGTTATTTCTCGTTTACAATTAAAACCGGATTTATAATACTTTTTTATACAATTAGCATTTTATAAAATCAAATTCAAAGTATATTTTCTGCTTAACTACATTTCTATTTAATTTTTTTATTACCAATCTACAGATATTAAATCAAGACATGTGTTAGCTTAAATATAAAGATATTTTTCCCTTACAAGTTCTTTTCATGCATGGATAAAAAAACTAACCTTCAGTATAATGATAACCTTTTATACATAAAAGTAACTGAACATATATATTTCTTATGACATTAACCATGTTTATTAGATACATGTATTTTACATTTATCAAATATGTTTTTTTATATATTAATTTTAAATAAGTCAAGTGAGAATTACATAAATATATATTACATCCACTCCAACTCAAAATTTTAAAATATTAAATTTATACATGTTACTAATTTTTTACAAGACTTTGAGACATACTTAAATTTCTAATACAAATAAGCAAAATGATGGAAGATTTATATATAATCATAACATATCATATAAGTGTAATTCTTATTAGAAGATAAATTTTTTTACCATACTATATTATCATTCTCTTATATCATATCCTTAAACCAACTTTAACAAGAGATACTTAGATGCCATTATTTGTATTATACTAATCATTATATCTTTTTTCGAATTTAATTTACTAGTAAAACGAACTATTTTGTATATTATAATTAAGAAAGTTAGTTACTATTATCTAATTTATTAGTTGAATTTTGTTTTTTAAAATACCTCATTAAAACATGAAATAAAAAAATGTTAAAAATGGCCTACCAATTAATTAAATTATAGTTTTGAAATCATATATTGAATATAATAAATGACAATTTATTTATATATTTGCCAATGAAAAACAAGCTTGTGTTATATACAACTGAATCTGAATAAAATAAATATTAAAGATACCAAAAGATTAGAGAGAGATTCAAGACCTAAAGACTACTTGGTACAATGTATATTTCAGATGTTGTCGCTTGAGGTTAGTGAGCCAACACCTACGGTGTAGGGACCACTCATTACATTCTCACAGAATCCAACCTGAACATCAAGTCAAAGAATTCAATGTCTAAAGAAATATATTTAACTGCGACAACTTTAGCAGAAGAAGAGTCTACTAAGACTGAGTGAGGACCATTCGGATGGATGTCGTTTACTTCACAGTATGGTTAATTTTGTTTCAAACTCTTTCAAATTTCATTCGATTTTGAAAATTAAAAGAAAGTATTTTAATTCTAGGGCAAAGAAGACGGCAATAGTTAATGTTTGAGATTGTCTGCACGCTCACAATGTTCCATGACACATTTTATGCAGTAAATGATCCGAGAGAGAGCATTGAGTTTTGTTTTTGTTAGGAGGCATGGGCGTGTTTTGTTCCGGCACGTAGACAAACACATGGTAATTTTGATGGCACAACAAAAGTTGTAGTGGATTAAGAAGGAGAGAGAGGAGGATGATGGGCAAGGTAGTGGTTCCTTTTTTGGGCTTTGGGATTTGTTTTTGGTACAACGGACTAAAATAATGTAAGTGTGTTTGGTTTGTGCTCCTGCTTGTGGACAAGGAAGGGGCATGTTTGAGATTGATGATGCTTCCCACTGGTGGAGACGTGAGTTCCCAAACAAGGGCCAACTCAAGTGCGTGTAGTGGACCCATTCTTTCCACACACACAACACATCCCAACAATATTCCACATTTTCCACTGTTGCATTGCATTGCATCCTATCCTATCATCCTTCTCCATTTCAATGTTCTTCCCTTCTCAATCAAAGGATATATAGGACTGAGTGGTGCCCATTGTGTTATGCTTACATTATTCATGGCCTTCGACTTTCACATAAACAATGTACCTACCTAACCTACTATCAACTTTCAATTTTTAACATTTTCTTCCATCACGTGAAAGCTATACCCACACAACACCCTTCCCGGCAAACCACTACTCATTTACCCCTCATACACTCACAAACAACTCATTCCTAAACCTTTTGTTTGGTACGCTAAAAAGTGTCTACCAAGTTAAAGCCATCATTTACTCCAAAATCTCATGCTGCAAACCTTTATTCAATTATGCCACTTCGTATAAAAATATCACCAAAGACTTACAATACAAAACTCAATGCATATGTTGTTGTCTTCCCATCAACACAACCTTTAAAAATCAAATGACCATTCCACTCCAAGGTTTATACTTTCTGTTGTTAGTAATCCCTAATTATTTCAAATACTGTCCCTTTTAAAGTTTAAGTTAATTTTGTTTCAATTTTTTTTAAAATATCTAAATATATGACTTAGCTTTTGAAGTATTATGAAAATTTCATTCACATTGAAACAGAAATGTATGAGATATGAAATGACTGTCGCTTTCTTTCTTTACAAAGATATGTAAAATGAATTGAGGCAGTGTCACTGACCAAGATGAATGAGATGATATGCAAGTGAGAAGTGATATACACGTGAGGGAAGGATTATGGTAAAAGGAATATAAAAGAGTGTGGTAATAGAATGTCAATGAAATACTCCAATACGATGAAACAAGGTTGCCATAAATATTATACCCATTAACACCCACCACATTAATTAATTAACTAATTAGCATTTAATTATATTAATATGGAATGAACCACAAAAAGCATGAGTATTTTAATGTGAATCTGAATAGAGCTGTGTTTGCAAATGCACGCCTGCAATTCCACTCATGATGTGGGTGTGGATAATTGTTTCTTCTTCTAACCTTTCTGCCTGCACTTTGTAGTTGGGATAATAATTGCAGTAACAGTTTGAGGCCTTTTGCCATTAAAATATGCAAAAAAAACTTGTAGGATTTCCCATATATATTCATCCAAGAATGCCATGGGAACTGGGTACTCAACCTCGTTCTATTTTTTTCTAATTAACAAGCTAATCAAGGAGGGAGAATTAAATACAGGGACATCATGGAGAACTTTAGCATGCTCTCACTGACTATAGGGATAGATAGGTCTAGGATGATTTTTTTTTTTTCATCAACATTTTTAATATCGACTCACGTGATCATATTTTCAAACATTACTCTTTTTGATAAAAAAAAATAGTAAATAAATAGGTGGAACATATATAATTGTTTTCGTGGAAATTAAGATATATGAAAGAGAGATCGACCACAATAGTTTATGGGGAAAAATACAGTGATTTTCTGAGGTTGAGATTAATTAGGCCAACCTTTTCGTAACCCATTTTTCTCACACAAAGTTGGCTTGTTAAAAATGTAATTGACTTAATTTAAATATCAAAATGTTTTTTTTTTTAAGAATAAAAAGGAATCAAATTATCTCTTCCGCTGCTGAACATGTCAATTACAGTGTCATGTATGAAGCAAACACAAAAGCATAGACTGTGGTGAAAGACTTTTACAGAGTAGGTCATATAAGGTATCAAATAATTTTTTTGCCTTTAACTTTATACATAGCTTTGTCACTGGAGAAGTGGATAGACAAAAACGGCAACAAAACAGTTTTTTCTCCTTAAATAATGGATAGAACCGCAGCCTTGTAAAGAACCTTGTTTCTCTCCTGGGGTAAGAAACTCTAATGTGACAACGTTAGAATGCCTTTACCAACATCTTTTTTTTTTTTTTTTTCTATTTGCTTCATTTTCATGCACTATACTAATAAATTCCTAAAAACGTTACTTGTTGCAGAAAAAAGATTCGTGCTTTTAAAGGAGACTCTGGCTTTATAGCCTTTAGTCTTTTCTTCAATCAAAATGAACGAAATTTATTTTGTGTGTTGGATATCCCGCAAGTTGTTTGCATCATAGTGCTGAGTTTTTTTGCTGGTTGAAAGTTTGAAAGTTGAAGTAATATGAACTTAGTATTTTATCTATTTTTATTTAGAACATGTGTTGGTCCAGAATACTGAGAATAGTTACACTGATGCCAAGAATATGTGTCTTTTTTCGGTTTTGGCAGCAGAAGCAGATGCCATTCCTGCATCTGCATGCCTTCTATCTTTGAACCAAACACAGCTTATGTCGGTATCAGAAGGCACCAAAAACTTTCATCATTCATTCAAAAGAAAAATGGTCAGAAACCCCAAAACAAGGCCAAGTACTACTTTCACTTTACCTTCCTTTTCATCCTCTTTGTTTAATAATGTTTATTGTTCATTTCATTATCATCCACAATCCACAGAGTGCCCAACCATACTTCACTCACTTTTTTCTTTCTGTCAAACAAAACAGCCAACCAAGGACAATTTTGTCCACAGCTCAGACACAGATTTGTTTGTTAGGTCTCTTATTTAGGCCCCACACCAGCCCAAAAGTCCATGGGCTAATGAATTGCTTCTGCTGGGGCCATGGATTCCGTACACTTGTAATATGGGCTTTCCTTCTTAGTATGTTCATGGCTTCTTTTGATGAGTAAATGTAGTACTAAAAAGTATACGTAATAAACGAGGAAAAGATCAAATAAAGATAATATTACCATATTATATTATCAATTACCCGACAAAAGTGTTTATATGAAAATGAGTTTATTTTTTCTTGATCGTTTTACCATAATTTGTGTAGGGTTACTAACATATAATTGTAATAAATTCTGTACTATTGTGGTGGAGTTCACTAATCTAGTGGATGAAACGAAGACAATAGATTGGTTTCTGCTTTTGTTGCAAATTATGTACTTTGAATTTGACAATGACGTTTAAGTGATACAATTTGAACGAAAATAGACAGATTTAGATTGTAAGAGAAATGAATGAGGTGCAGTGTTAAACATTAAAATATTGAAAACTTGGTGTGTTCTGTGAAAAGTTAGTTTCTGGTTTGAATTTGGGTGTTTGGTTTGAAATAATGGAGATGATGTTCATGAAAAGAAAAGAAAAGAAAAGGAAAAAAGATGAAGGAAGAGGGTGTCAGCACAATAGTATGTGACTTTATTTGCATTAAAAGTGTGGAAAACTTTTGTAAGTGTTTTAGTTTCAACTTTATACTTTTATTGGAGATGACAAAAGGTTGTAGATGGTGATGGGACCAATGAGTTGCATAGTTAAAGGTGAATCTGGCGCGAGTGTGTCTGTGTGAGAGAGTAACATTAAAACACAACACAAGATGATTCTCTAATCTTTTAAAGAAAAAAAGATGATTCTTTATGCTTTACTTTGTCTGCAACTGTGCATATAACATGTTCCACCCAAACATCATCCGTTCAATGTGGAGTTTTGTAGCGTCTATCTTTGAGTTTGCCAAATATTATTAGACACTCTTCTTCCCTGTGCTACTGTTCATGTCCTCACATCATAGACCACCAATCACTGTGAACTATAACCACTTTCATTTCAAAATATGAATTCCTTTTCATATTAAGGGCTTCTAACCTACCGATCGGATACGATGACAAGCTGGATGGAAATGACCAAATAGTTGATGTGTAAGAAAGTGTCTCGTAGCCAATCGATCCTTATAACAGTTAAGTAAAGTTAAGATACAATTAATATTACAACAATTACTGATAAGTGATTAAAGTTTACATTAATGATAATTAAGAGATAAATTAATTTGTCAAATTCTTATGAACTGATTAATTTCGAGATAAACTCACTTTACACCAACCAATTACACAAAGCTAGAAGTGGAGCGAAATTTTACACAGAAGTTATCCTCGTCCATTTAAGGAGAAACATTTTCTTTCTTTTTCTTTTGTTTAAAAATATACTTTTTCAAAGTTTTTTTATTTGATACATTATATTTTGAAAACACCGTATTATATTTACCATTTTGTTATTTGCTGTAAAAAAGTATTTAATTCAAGTTTATATATTTTTATTTCACCGTTTAAGTATAAATAAGGTTAAGGTGGGTATAAATACGCTAAAAAAACTGAGATTACTTGAATTTATTTTTAAAAATTTATCTCGTCATAAATAATTATGTACATCTTTTTATTTTTGCAAATTCTTGTTATATAGTTAAATTTGAATAGTTAGTCACTCATTTCACATAGAGTGATGCTAAACATGACGGCTAAATATTGACATTAAAAGTTCATATGTTTCAAATCAGCGAGTATGAATTTCTTCCAAACGTTTAAGAATTTCCTCATAAATTATACATTATTGTTATTTTACGTTACTTTCAAATATCAATGTTTTTGTGCAACATTAAACTAGTGCACGAAAAGTCTCCAATTTAAAAAAAGGAAAAAAGAGTAACACACCCGTTTATAATGTTAATATAAAAATAAAAGTTTTTAATGAATTTTTTTATTTTAAAGCTGTAGTATATTTATAAATAAGTAATAATAAAAAATGGCTTAGAACAATCCTATAGTGAACCGTACGTGGGATTGGAAGATAAGAATGGCCCAAATCCAGCAGCATTGGGCAGTTAAACTTAAAGTCGCCAAGTTAATTAGGAGGGTCTTTCTTCCTGTGTCCCATTGTTTTCTTACTGCACCTCCAACTTTTGCTTCATTTCTCATTTTACCCTCACAAAATATATATTAAATAAATAAATTATTAATATATGTGTGATATGAGGTGTTTGAAATTCGGAACACTGACCAAATTCTGAAATTCATGACTTTATCGAATTTCAAAATAAGGGGAAGTGTTAATTATTTTTGTTTATTGGATTTTTGTAATCTACTTAAGTATTAATTTTTCTGTTTATTAAATTTTGAAATTTGATTAAGTCTCGTTTTTTTTTTATTTATAAGATTTTGAAATTTAATTATTTGAATATTTGTTAACAGGATTTTGTAATCTGATGAAATATGGATTTTGGAATGTCATCCAAATTACACACACCCCATATCACATATGTAATAATAATAATTTATTTATTTAATATATATTTTGTTGGAGTGGGATGAAAACTGCAGCAAAATTTGGGAGTGGAGGTGTGCAGAAAGAAACCTCCTAAATAGAACCTACATTTAATTATAAAAAAAAATCAGAAAATTAGAAAGGTTGGGGTATTATACAAACCACCTTCTTATGTTTTAAGGAATGCAACCTTCTTTACTTTTATCCTTTTCGTTTATGAAAATTAAATATTTCAAATTTTTAAAAACTTTTTATTGATTACCTGGGGTTTTTATTTAGATAAACTTATTTATAAAAAAAATCTCAAAATTAAGGAAAAAAATTAAGCAAAATTTTCCATTTTTTCACGGATCATACTTTCACATCAATTAAATTTACCCCGTTTTTTGGTTTTTTAAGGAAGTCTTTTTTCATGGTTTTTTGGTTCCGTTTCTTTTCTTGACGCGAGTGCATAAAGTAAAATATATAAGGCCCATTTATTTTCTGTCACTCTCGTGTTATTTAACACTAAGAGAAAATTTGAAATATATGTTTGATGACAAACTCTTAAAACTTAAGCAAAATGTAATCTTAAAAAAGCTTTGTGGTGTACGTGATCAATAATTTAATCATCATAGCAACTCAATTATTGTTAATTGGGTCAATCCTTTTTGACTGAATTGACACATTTTATGTGTGGACAAAGAAAGAAAAGCAGAACCAGCGCATGCTATTATAATTCTATTGAACTTCTCTACCTCTTTTAATTAGATTCAAATTAAAAAAAAAAGCTTTTTAACTATTCATAAAATCAATTTAAAATTTATAAAATGGTTGATATGAAATTTTTAATATTAATAAAAACCGGTTAATTAAAAATATAAAGTTGTACATATATAATTTTATTTTAGTTATTGTGAACCCTGGAATATTTTTCTTACGAGTCTTTGTGAGTCGTATTCTATGCAATTATGTGGCATATTTTTTAGATTAGTGTTGGGATTTTGGAAAATAAGATTAGTTTGTGTTGTAAGTTGTAGCAATAGATTCCCCACTCCACTACCTTTTGTTTTACTGATGGACATTTCTTTTACATTAAATATAGCATAACAGTGATTAAATTAATTTGTTTTTGGTAGTGATTAGAATCAAATTGTCACTTCCTGATAGGATATTTATGCTATGCTTGCCCCCATATGTGTGTCAGATAAGCATTATTAAGATACCAATATTATTTACTTTGTTATTAATTCCTCCATATACATGTTTGTCGACTAATTAAGCACGTCCAAGATAAGATACAAGCAAATACCCTATTGTGTTTCTTCTCATGTCCTGTTCAACTTTTCACTTTATTATTATTAATTAAGAAAAATAGTCATTATGTTTTGTATTTCAAATTTGAGGAGTTTGATTAAACTTTAATTAATTGTAGATCTCATTAAATAAAACACTTAAAATAATAATTGTACTAAAAATTTAAATGAGGCTAATTTTTTTATATTATTCTTTTAGTTCCTTATCAAATGACAACATCAAAAACCATTTCATTAATTTATTAATTCTTTCATGATTTAGATCAATTCTTTCATGACTTAACTCACCTTAACTAATTTAATTGATACATTCCATGTTGGTGGAATAAATAAATTGATTCGCTTAGCCTTTGAGTTTATTTGAGGAGAGAGTGGAAAAAGAAAGAAAAAAAAGAAACAAAAGTGATTGTTAAAGAAAAGTAAACGAGACAAAAGTTTATGTTAATTTTGATTGATATAACAGAATAAATTTATTTTATATTAATATGTTTTAAAACTTGTATATTTTTTTAAAAATAAATTAATATAAGAAAAAATAAAAAATAAAAAAAATTATTAGAAAGTTTTAATATATAAAAATCAAATTAAAAATAATAATATATTCAAGTTAATTTTATTTATTTACTATTTTGATTATTTATTTACAAAATATAATTATTAAAAAAATTAGATTACATAGATTAATCGATTAACCAATAATCAATTATATTAATTCATTCTTATTGTTTTAAAGGAAATATTAAATTATTGTAATTTTTATTTTTGCTTTCTTAATTTTTTTTCTATGCTCTTTCTTTGAAGAGGGGAATACGAAGGATCTGTCATATTTTTCAATTGATTTCGTCATCAGAAAGTTTGAAATTTTGTTCCTCTTAGAAGAGCATTTATGTTTTTTTTTTTTTGTTCACGTAGTTTTTCCGTTTTCTAGATGAATCCTCATTTAGCCTATGTTCTTATCAATGGATTTTGGGGTGATGATTTGGGGGAGACGATTTGAGTGAATTTGAGGATAATTTTGTTGTTGATTTTTTGAGTAGATTTGTGGGTAATTGAGAGTGGATTTGAGGGTAAAATTTGTGAGAATTAGTGTAAGATTTGATTGATGTGATAGAATTAAAAAATTTGTTAAATTAGTAGAAATGAAAGATTACCAAAATGCCCCTAATTATTTTAGTAATATAAAATGTTTTTTTAAATGTTATATTTAAATTTATAATTGTTAATAAAAAAAGGAAATTAATTTATAATAAGTGAAATTAATTTTTAAAATATTAAAAAAATTATTTTTAAAAGCCTGGATCCGGATACGCACTCCATGTATCCGGATACTCTTCTTTTCCATTTTCTAAACAAAACTGTATCCGGATACAGCAACAGTGTATCCGGATACCTGCCCCATTCTATTTTTTTTTTTTTACGTTAAAATGGATTTGGCTTTTTTATTCACTTGGAATTATGACAATTACAGAGGGGTAGATGAGTATTTTCCGATTAAATCATCGCAAATCCTCTCGTTTTTGCGAGATGGTGAGACAATGCATATAAGTCACAATCGTCGCAAATCGTCGCAAATCCGTCCGCGTGCAATCCGTTCAAACGAACGCAAAATTTGAAAGTTTCCTCGCTCGCAAATTGGTGTGCACAGTAAAATCAGTGCAAAGGAACAAAACGTTAGTCGTGAATATAAAATTATATCTTGATAGGTGATTGAACCTCAGGGCAATCATTATCAAATGATGAAAGAGGATGACTATGAGTCTTTTTTAAAGTAAATGAAGTTAATTGTTTTTGCAAATTGAATTCTTAACTATTAAAGGATAAAAGGGGTTTGATTTTTGTATGAATTTTGTTAATGTTTGAGAAATTTTATATAAGAAATATAATGAACAGTATTTACAATGATGATTATTTTCTTTTGTACAAAGAAAGTTAAAAAGGTTTAAGAGGATATGAATTTTTAAGTGTAAGTGAAACTTGCCCATAAGATAAATCATTTGTGGTTGACAATGTTTATTGTAATGAAATTGGTATGAAAAGATGTTAGGAGGGTGGTTATAGTAAAAAATGTAAGAAATGAATATGATTTCATGAATGGGACAAGTAAAGAATTCTTTTGGATATGTTTCATTAGAAGACTATGATGTATTGATGATAGAATAATATTTTTCAATCATATATGAGAAGAAATTGAAGAAAAACATTTGTAATTCAAATTATTTATTACAAGTCAAAGATTAAATTATGTTTCTTTAGTTTTATAATGTTCAAATGATCTATGATAAGGTAAAAAGTCAAACCATGTCTCCTTTAGTTTTATAATGTTCAAATTATTTATGACAAGGTAAAAGATCGAATTCGTTCCTTTAATTTTATAATATTCAATGAAGGAAAAAACTTAAAAACACCATAATCATGAGCAAAATTAAAGAATAATTTAGAAAATTAAATAAATTGTAAGTTTATTTAATGTTACGAAATGACAAATTCGTTAGGCAAGCAAGTTAGGCAAAATTTTTGTGTGTGACTTTCATTTTGTTATTTTTATGTGTTTTGAGCTTTAAGCTTTGTTTTAAAGTTTTTAGGTTTTTTTAAACTTATTTGCCTATATATAGAAGTACCAAAAAACTGATTTTGAGTCATATTATATGTATTTGTATTCTTTCATATATGATTTTCTTGGTTATTGAATTACAACTCTAATTTTTATTAAAGACTAACATCTTTATGAAAATTGTTCACTTGACTTATATTATGGGGTCCTCATCCTTGACTTATTCTATATTTTTTTTTGATTTATTTTTATTGTGTTTCTTGATGATTCAAATTCATACTTTTTCTATAAAAGATCATATCAATTAAGGTGATTTTATTCATGCCTTTTATATTGTATGAAGAAAAGGATTAAATAGATTATAAGCATAGAGAAACCCAAATTAAAAACTTGGCAAATATTTAAACCTTAGTTTGATTTATTAAGGATGTGTTTTATAACTTGGGACATTTATAGTCGAAAGCTAGACCGAAGTGAAAATTGTCAAAAATCATATCAGACATTAATATTATCTTAAAAACAGTTTTCGTAGCATTACCATCCAGCTATAATTCTTTGACATTAGGGATAACTCTGAATTTTACGATTTGTTTGACAATACGTTATTAGTATGTGTGAATATTTTAGTGATGGGTGAGCAAATTAATTATTTATAAAGGGAATTGCTAATACTTAAGTGTATTGAAAATAACTTATAATATAAGACTATCCTGACTATAGTATCTAACTCATATAAAGAATGATATATAAGTGATGAAAGTCGAAAGAAATTTTACCAAACAAACAATATATTATATAATAAGATTATACTCATAAAATTAGTGAAGATATCAATGTCAATACAAATAGAGTCTAAAAGCATGTTCAAAATTAATTACAATGATATTTTTTATTAAAAATATTTATCTCTAAAGAAAAAAAAAAGGAAAGCAGACATATGCAACAAAGTGAAAAGTCAACTACTCAACTGTTAATTAAGGATTGATAACAGTAATTAAGTATAGCAACGTGCAACTGTGGATTAAAGATTTGAAAGAGAAAACTTGACATTTTAAAACTCATTATGATTTCCAATGGAATTAGACGAGTTCAGAATCATAAGCAGGAAACTTATGACACTTTTCTTAAATTTTAATTTACTCACACAGATTAACATAAAATACATGATAAATTATTGATTACATTTTACTTCACATCATATATGAAATTAACGAATAACAAAAAGTTACAAAAATTAAAAATTAAACTATATTTTAAAATAAACGTATAGTTCAAAATTTAATTCTTGCTAGTTTATCATTATTAATTAAATTAATAATGGTAAAACTATTTAACTAAAAAAATATTAATTTTTTTAACTAGTAAAATATATTTTATCATTCTTAGTTAAATAAAATCATTTAATATCATTATTTTAAATTGTTTCAGTTTAATTTTAATTTTATTATGTTCTTGTTTCGGTATAAACTGGGGGACCGAAAGGTCAAACCTTGATCACATCACTTTCTGTCCTTCCGTCTGCTTCTTCTTCTTCAGGACCGTCCGGTTGGTATCTGCTGCGACCGTCCGGTGTTGCTCGAGCTCTGACCGAGAGGGGGGAGTACCTGAAAAGGCGCTCCGACGCTCAAGTTAGGCGTGAATAGAGAATTAGACCCTCGGTGAGAGAGGATTGAGAGAGTTCGATAGCAAAGAATGTGCTAAGGAATTATGAGTGGAGTGTATTGGGAGTGTGAATAACTCGTACCTTGTTTGGAGTCCTCCGGCCTTTATTTATAGGCTTTGGATTGATATAAGATGAACAAAATATAAACAGAATAAAATATAATCTTATTTGGCATGTCTCTGATATGAATAAAATAAAATATAACCTTACTTGGCATATTTCTGATATGATAAAATAAAATATAATCTTGCTTGGCATATCTCTGATATGAATAAAATATAACCTTACTTGGCATATTTCTGATATGATATCTTCGTTTGGATTTTATTTGTGCTTGCAATATATCTGGTTGATACATTTCTGTTTAGAATATATATGATTGATATATCTGGAAATCTTTTATTCTGGTGCTGGGCCTCGAGCCCAATAACTATTGGCACTGTGATGGGCCCCTGTAAGGCCGGCCGTTAACTTTGGAGATACACCACCGTACATCATCCCCCCCAAGTCCGAGGGAAAGGGAGGGGTTTGCTTCTTCATAACCGAAGGACTTAGTTTTGTTTGGCGCTCGGTGTATCTTTGTCGCATTGTATGTTGGTGCCGGTCGGACTGTGTGTCCTGAAAGGTTTCTAAATTTGAGTAAATCTAGCGGACATGGCGTCCGGTGGGACATTGCGTCCTGAAAGTGGCGGACATGGTGCCCGGTGGAACATTGCGTCCTGAAAGTGGCGGACATGGCGTCCGGTGGGACATTGCGTTCTGAAAGTGGCGGACATGGCGCCCGGTGGGACATTGCGTCCTAAAAGTGGCGGACATGGCGTCCGGTGGGACATTGCGTCCTGAAAGTGGCGGACATGGCGCCCGGTGGGACATTGCGTCCTGAAAGATTTCTAGATTTGAGTAAATCTAGCGGACATGGCGTCCGTTGGGACATTGCGTCCTGAAAGTGGCGGACATGGCGCCCGGTGGGACATTGCGTCCTGAAAGAGTGAATCTGGCGGACATGGCGCCCGGTCCTGCAGTGTAAAGATGAATTGCACATAGAATTTTGAACTGAAATACCTCGTTGAAATTATATTGATAGAACGAATAACACCGTTTATGAGAATTAAAGCATAAAATAACAAACTAAGCATTTAACTGTAATAAAATTTAAGGTGGGTTGCGTTCCATGTGTTGGGAACAGTTGTTCTGTCAAGACGTTCTAGGCGATACGCCCCATTTTTCAGGTCGTCTCTGATACGAAAAGGTCCTTCCCATTTATCAGCAAGTTTTCCGTGCGTTTTGTCCTTTCGAGCCTCCCCGCGTTTACGCCAAATCAGGTCTCCTTCGGTGAAACTGCGCGGCTTTACTTTGGTGTTGTAACGCCGGGTGATAAGTCTTTTCTGGGCTGCATTTTTGACGAGGGCCGCTTCACGGCGTTCAGGTAATGTGTCAAGGTTAATCTTCAACTGTTGGTCATTGAGGCTCATATCTTGTATATTCCGCCGTAGGGAAGGTTCTCCAACCTCGACCGGTAGCATAGCGTCCGTCCCATACGTGAGGTTGAAAGGAGTTTCACCAGTGGAACCGTGCGGTGTACAGCGGTAGGCCCATAGTATTTCCGGGAGTTCCTCCACCCAAGAGCCCTTGGCTTCCCCCAGGCGTTTCTTCAATTCAGAAATGACGACCTTGTTGGCTGCTTCCGCCTGACCATTAGTTTGTGGATGTTCAACCGAGCTTGTAACATGTTTGATACCCAGGCCGCGAAGGAATTCCTCCAGCGCTCGATCGACGAATTGCCGGCCGTTATCTGTGATAATTTTCTGCGGAATGCCAAATCTGCATATTAAATGCCAAATGAAACTTTGTACCTTCCGGGCGGTTATGGTAGCAAGGGCCTCTGCTTCAATCCATTTGGTAAAGTAATCGACCGCTACAAGGAGATATTTTCTCTGACCATTGCCGACCGGTAATGGGCCGACTATATCCATTTCCCACTGGGCGAACGGCCACGGAGAGATGATTCCCATGAGTTCTGATGGGGGAATCCGGGTGTCCTGTCCATGAGATTGACAGGAGATGCATTGCCTAACGAAGTCCGCACAATCTTTTTCAATGGTAGGCCAATAGAAACCTGCTCGTAAAATTTTTGCTCGAAGCACTCGTTTTCCTGAGTGTGTACCACAGATCCCCTGATGTAACTCCTGCATAACGTAGCGTCCTTCATCTGCCGACAAACACTTCAACAATGGGGTAGTGTATCCACATCGGTAAAGATCATCACCAATGAACGTATAACGGGCAATTCGCCTGGAATCCGAGGCATTCACGAACCCTCCTTGTTCCTGTTGGATCATTAACTGTGTAATTTCATGCCGCCAGTCGGTTTTTGAAGGGGGAAGGTCAACGGAACATGTCTCCAGCAAAGGTTTATCCAACGTGGTTTTGATTACCGAAGTTAGTTGCGACTTATTCCGGCGGTGCGTCAATTTAGACAACATATCTGCGCGGGAATTCTGTGCCCTGGGTACGTGTGTGATACTGAAGCTGGAGAATGACTTGATCAAATCTCTAACCTTGTGGTAATATCGCAGTAGCTGATTATCTTTGACCTGAAAAGTACCGTTGATATGTCCGACGACCAGCTGAGAATCCATCCGGCATTCCAAACGGTCGACCTCCAATTCTTCGGCCAAAAGCAGTCCGCTGATTAGGGCCTCATATTCCGCCTGGTTGTTGCTGAGTTGGAAGTTGAAGGATATAGCCTGTTCGACCACCAAACCGTCCGGTCCTTCAAGTACGATACCTGCACCGCCTCCTTTCCTATCTGAAGATCCATCCACACTCAAATTCCACGTGAAAGGAGTGAATTCCGGGGAGAATTCTGCCGTGAAGTCGGCCAGATGTTGACCTTTGACGGAGCCCTGAGGTTCAAAGCGGAGGCCGAACTTTGATAATTCAATGGACCAAGCCACCATCCGTCCGGCGAGATCTGGCTTCCGGAGAATCTTAGCGATCGGATGATTTGTCCGAACCACTACCTGATGGCTCTGGAAGTACGGTCGAAGCCTTCTGGCCGCCATAATCAAGGCTAGAGCCACCCTTTCCACCTGGGAGTATCGTTCTTCAGCTCCATGCATGGTCCTGCTGACAAAATAAATCAATTTAAAAGTAGGAGTCTCCTGAACGAGAGCTGCACTTACTGAGTGATTAGAGATTGACAAATATAATTGCAAATCAAAACCGTCCGTCGGGCGGGCCATAACCGGAGGGGATGCCAAGATGTTCTTTATTGTGGAGAAGGCGGCCTCACATTGATCATCCCAATGCCGGGGTATATTTTGCTTCATATTCTTTAATATGGGCTTGATGTGGTCCGAGAGTTTCGGAATGAATCGAGATAAGGCGGTGAGGCGACCGACCAAATATTGCACCTCTTTAAGCTTCGTCGGGCTTCGCATTTCCAGAATCGCCCGACATTTATCTGGATTGGCCTCTATTCCCCGGTTAGTCAGCATGAAACCTAGGAACTTTCCTGCCGGTACCCCGAAAGTACACTTCAAAGGGTTCAACCGTAGGCCATACCGGTTGAGTTGTTGGAAGACCTCAGCCAAGTCCTGCAAGTGTTGCTGATGAGAAGAGCTTTTAACTACCCTGTCATCGACATATACCTCCATGCATCGTCCGATCTGGTCTCGGAATACCTTATCCATGAGCCGCTGGTAAGTTGCGCCGGCGTTTTTGAAGCCGAACGGCATTACCTCGTAACAGTAGTTAGCCCGCTCGGTTATGAAAGCTGTCTTCTCCTGATTCGGGACATGCATTGGGATCTGGTTATATCCCGAGTAAGCATCCAAAAAACTCAAAACCGTGTGTCCCGATGCTCCATCCACCAACCGGTCGATGCTAGGAAGAGGATAATTATCTTTAGGACACGCTTTGTTGAGGTCGGTAAAATCAACGCACATCCGCCATTGACCATTTGCCTTCTTTACCATCACCACATTCGCGAGCCAAGTAGTGTATCGGATTTCCCGTACGAATCCGGCCTTTACTAGCTTGTTCACTTCGTCCCGGACGGCTTCTCGCTTGTCATTGCCGAGTCGCCGCTTTTTCTGAGTTACCGGACGTGCCTCCCGAAATACAGATAGTTTATGAGTGATCACACTAGGGTGAATCCCCGGTAGGTCAGAGGCGGTCCACGCAAAAATTTTATTGTTTGACTTCAGAAATGTGATTAGGCCCTTTTCCTGTTCCGCGGTCAAATCAGTGCCAATGGATGTGGTCCGGTCGGCACTCCCGCCGAGGATGAACTGTTTAGTTTCCCCCTGGGGTAGAATGCGCTCATCAGTGTTGGTTCGGGGATCCAAGTCGACCAGTATCGTTTCGGAGCGATTCTCCCTCAAGTACGGTTTAGCTTTCAAAGCGGCCGCATAACATTGCCGGGCGGTTTTCTGATCGGCCCGAACGGTGCATATGGTTCCGTCGTCCGAAGGGAATTTCATCGCCAAGTGTGGAGTAGAAACAATAACGCCGAAGGCATTCAAGCAGGGCCTCCCTAGAAGGGCGTTGTATGAAGTGTGAGCTTCTACCAGCAAAAAACGCGTGTGCTTCTCTTTGGCTTTATCTCCGGTTCCTAAACGGGTTCGGAGATCGAGGTATCCCCGAGTATCAACCCGTTCACCTGCGAATCCCACAATTTGCTCGCTGAAGGGTGTTATCATGTCTTCAGACAATCCCATCTTCTGAAATGTAGTCCAGTATAGGATATTGACGGAGCTCCCCTGATCTACAAGAACTTTACTCACATCAAATTGCGCTATGCGGGCGGTTATGACCATGGGATCATCCTGGTCGGGATCCGGAGCATGGAAATCTCTATCCGTGAAGGTGATGTCCGGCATCGACAAAGGGTTACGGGTTACGTTATGTACACTCCGCAAACTCCGCAAATGTCTTTTGCGGGCGGATGATGAGGCCCCTCCTCCTGCGAAGCCACCGGAGATAGTGTCAATTCTTCCTTTTGGAGTTGAATCACGCTTCCGAGACCTACTACGGGAGCGGTCACGAGAGCGACCTCTAGACCGGTCGGTTTTTCTTCCCGAACGTTCGGGACTTCTTCGCGTTTTTCTGGGCGACCGTTCTCGTTGATGTGTTTCCGCCCGGACGAATTCTTGTAAGTGTCCATCACGAATTAGTTTCTCAATCTTATCTTTGAGGACCCGGCAACTTTCAGTACTGTGCCCTTGGTGGCCATGATATTTGCAAACTATAGCTCCGTCCGCTACATTTGGTGTTGCCTGCTTGACGGCAGATATAAGGTTGGCCTGTAGTGCTTTTTCAAATATCCTCTCCCTCGGAGCCGTGAGAGGAGCATACCGTTCGCACCGCGGGTTTGGAGTGTCCCTGCGTGATGATCTATAATTGCGACCTTTGTCCCGCGGTCGTCTGCCCTCCTGTTTGGTCTCCGTCGTGACAGCGTCCGCCTTACGGCGAAAGTGTCGCTAATCTTCCATTTTGATAAATTTGTTCATTTTTTCCTGCAATTCTTCCATTGTCGCCGGTAACTCGGCATACAGGGATTCAGATACGTAACCCGGCCGTAAGCAATTGGGCAGATTGCCAATAATGAATTCTTGACTCACCCCCTTGACCCTTCTTGCTATTTCAGTGTACCTGCGTATGAATGTTCTTAAGGACTCATCTTTTTCCTGTTTGAGATTGACCAGCTCAGCTGCTGTGGCCGTTTCTTTGCGGTTGGTTGCATATTGTTTCTTGAACAAAGTGATGACGGTGCGAAAGTTGCCTATAGAGTTAGGGGGAGAGTATAATACCACTCGAGGGCCTCACCCTTCAAGGATTGAGAAAACGCCCGGCATTTAACCGGATCTTCATTAGAATAAAAGGCCATAGAGTCAATGAAGCTTCGGAGATGGTGTTCCGGATCCGCGGTTCCGTCAAACTTTTCTATCTGTGGGGGAGGCCGGTCGGGCATAGGGGCCTGCATGACGGCTTCCGTAAAAGGCAGCATGTCCGGCGAGTGAGGCGGACCGCCGTTTTGATCCGTGCGGTTATTGTTGTTGTTGTTACCGTCCTCGTGCAGGCTGTTGTCATCTGTTGCTTCTCGTTGTTTCTCCCTGAGTTGCCTAAATTCCTCCATGAGCTTCAGATGAGTTTCCTGCTGTTCACGAATGAGCTGATTCTGCTGCTCCAGTTGAAGGTTCTGTTGTTCCAATTGAGCTTGAAGACGTCTCAGTTGTTCTGTAGGGTCCACGCCGTCCATACTTCTGGTGGTCACCATAGGGAGTCTTCGCTTTCGGCCACACGGTGGGCGCCAAAATGTTTCGGTATAAACTGGGGGACCGAAAGGTCAAACCTTGATCACGTCACTTTCTGCCCTTCTGTCTGCTTCTTCTTCTTCTTCAGGACCGTCCGGTTGGTATCTGCTGCGACCGTCCGGTGTTGCTCGAGCTCTGACCGAGAGGGGGGAGTACCTGAAAAGGCGCTCCGACACTCAAGTTAGGCGTGAATAGAGAATTAGACCCTCGGTGAGAGAGGATTGAGAGAGTTCGATAGCAAAGAATGTGCTAAGGAATTATGAGTGGAGTGTATTGGGAGTGTGAATAACTCGTACCTTGTTTGGAGTCCTCCGACCTTTATTTATAGGCTTTGGATTGATATAAGATGAACAAAATATAAACAGAATAAAATATAATCTTATTTGGCATGTCTCTGATATGAATAAAATAAAATATAACCTTACTTGGCATATTTCTGATATGATAAAATAAAATATAATCTTGCTTGGCATATCTCTGATATGAATAAAATATAACCTTACTTGGCATATTTCTGATATGATATCTTCGTTTGGATTTTATTTGTGCTTGCAATATATCTGGTTGATACATTTCTGTTTAGAATATATATGATTGATATATCTGGAAATCTTTTATTCTGGTGCTGGGCCTCGAGCCCAATAACTATTGGCACTGGTTGATACATTTCTGTTTAGAATATATATGATTGATATATCTGGAAATCTTTTATTCTGGTGCTGGGCCTCGAGCCCAATAACTATTGGCACTGTGATGGGCCCCTGTAAGGCCGGCCGTTAACTTTGGAGATACAACACCGTACAGTTCTCATGCACTTTCTTTCAATAAATATAATATATACTTTGCAAGTATTCATTTAATGTCTTTCTTTTGTTTAGATCACTTATCCTAACCATTCTATTACCAACATATACAATAAGAATAATAATCTTTTCCTTTTTCTTTTAGAAATAAGGGTTATTCTTAATTGTTTTATAGATATCTAAAAACAAACACTAACTAAGTCAATGTCTCAAACAATGTTCATGAAAATGGTTTCATTTCGTACAATAACTTCTCTAACTTGCATACAATTTTTATGTATCCAAATTCCACATCTTTCTAATAGTTCTATATAAATTTATTAAAAAAATTCTTCAATAAGAAGACATTTTTTTTAACTTAAGGAGAAAAATATACAAAAAGTTTAACGATAAACATGATTATATTGTGTTTGGATCGATATTAGCAATAAACTCTTCAAACACATCTATAAATATAGATAATATAGTAGTATCCAAATGTCATAAATCCGTAATATATTTGTCTGAGAGCGTAAAAAACATAACATTAAATTAAATACTGAAACATCTTAAGACGACAACAATTTATAAAAGTTTGATATAAGAAGATTTATAAAATTGTATAAGTCTAAGAAATATATAATATTATTTCAAAAATTGAACAAAAGTAATATAAAATAAATATTTATGTTTTATAACACTCCATATATGTTCCTTTTCATTAAAGTTGTTTATTTTGTTTAACTTTCACTTTTACATTTAAGATAGCCTTATTTTTTATTTAAATTTTAGTTTATCCATATAATTATAATATATAAATGAAGAAAATAAAATAAAATATTTTTATAAATATTATGAGAATCAATAAAATTTATTACATTTTGTGTTTTCAGAAAATATTTAAATCAGGCTTAAAAAATATAAGTATATGTAGAACCTTGCAAAGGAATCTCATCTTATTTAACTAAAACAAAGAAGACACTGAGACCTTTTATTTGAGTGGATTTGAAAGAATAATTTAGTAGATTTGAGAGAATTTGAAAATAATTTTTGTTATTGTTGTTTATTTGAATGAATTTGGAGGTAATCGATAGTGGATTGGAAATAAATTTTTTTAGTTCACATAAATTAAATCCTACACTAATTAGTGTAAGATTTAATTTATGTGACCAACTAAAAAGATTTAGTTCCAAATTTACTATCAGTTTATCTCCAAATTCATTAAAATAACAATAAAAAAATTATCTTCAAATTTTTTCAAATCCACTTCAATTATTCTATTTCACATCCACTCAAGTGAACAAAACATAAATAAAGATAGAGGAAAAATTTGAACAGAAGAAAAAGAAAAAGGATATTGAAAGTTTGAAACTCGGCTTGATTAGGAACACTTTGGAAAGCCCACCTTAAGAAAAGGAAGAGTTGGAATTTTGAGAATGATGGAATACATGAATGAAGACGTGAAAGAGGGAACGTTCACTGTGTTGGTGTTTGGAATGAGCAAAGGAATGAGGTCATTTTCTCCTTCTCTGCCGTATTCTATTATAGCTGTCTGCTCTTTGAATCTCCAATTTCAAATCAAGAAGATTCATGGTAACTGCCAGAGGGACACTCCCACCACCATAATTCACTCACTCAATAATAAATATACAAAAGTGTAGGATATGAATCAAAAGGTTTGGGTAAACACTCAATTAAACTCATTGCTATATATTTATAATGAATTAATAAAAATATTAACTATTTATTGATAATAAATTAGATGTAAAGATAAACTCGTTTTAATATTTATAAATATATATTTTAAAAAAAGTCGAATAACTAATTGAATATTATTTTTTATTAAATATTATCATTATCCGGCAAAGTCACGTTAAGAAGTTTATCTAGTCTAGTCCGTAGAATAATTTAAGAATGTTTTGAGTGAGGATTTATGTCCTAACCGGAAAGAAAAATAAAAAATAAAACCATTTACATACACTAAATAAAATTCATTCATTATGTCTAAAGTTTATTTAGATCTATATGGGTGAGGCTGCTTCCACTTTTTTAGCCAACTAGTTTGCTTTCGCTTCCTGCTTTTCGTTGTTCGTCCATTCAAAATAGAGGCTTGCAGGACCACTATCACAATTTTTTTTTTCTTTTAACTATTATAAATATAGAATGTATAATGTTTCATTAGATATTTTGTGGGACCGAGATACTAACCTGACAGACGTGACTTTATTATTTTTGATGTTTGGATTGACTGGATCGCTTGCTCTTTTCAGATCTTAACCGCTCGCTTTTCTGTAATCTTGGCCGTTCGGTGATCTTCAAGCTTTGACCGGAGGGAGAGGTACCTGCAATGACACTCCTACGTCCAAGTCAGGCGTATGATAAAAGAACCTCGGTTCTTAATTATTTGAGTATTTGAGAATGATAGAGTGAATCAAGCATGAGTTGAACATGAGTAGAATGTGATTGAAAGGTCATTGGAAGATGATTCGAAGTGTGATTCGAAGATACTTGGCTTGTGAACCTGGGTCTCGATCTATAATTTGTCTCGTGGACCTTAAATTGATATAAGCTCAATAAAATATAAACAGAATATAATATAAACAGACTTATTTGAAAATCTGATTAGTTTTATATCTTTGATAAGATACATCGTAACCAATCGGCACTATAATGAAGATTTTTTTTTAAATCTTAAAAAGTCACAGTTTGTTTGACATTTAGACAGTGGAAAAGGCGTTTCATTATCATTATTCTCTCTAGCCTGATTGAAAAGATGAGAATTCAATTAATTCCAATAACTTTGACTTTGCTTGTTGTTGCAAAACAACAGAATTGATTTGCGAATGTACTTTAAATAATTTTAATATTTTCATAAGTTTATTAGACATTTTATCTAAATATTTTCCTGTAAATAAAAATAGTCGGCAAACAATTTGTGTGTTAATTTAAAATATTTTTTATTTAAGTGATTGGTTTCTTGCTCACTAATCAAAAGTAAATCGCTTTTAATAATAATAATTAATTTGATTATTGATAAAGTTATCAACTTGGCTTTGGCTAACGCTTGCCGCCTTGTTCCTACCACTAATTATTGATAAAGTCAAGGATTTGTGTACCAACCGTATTTTCACTGTTCATTTCAAACTAATTCGAATTTCAAAATGGTCAAATGCTACCCTTTTTAAGTCATTTCACTTAATCATCTATTTGATCATTTAACCACTGTTATTCTTTTCTAAAATTATTTATACTATGTATGTATATATATTATACACTTTATGACTATTTTTTAATCTTCATGATTTCATCAATTCATCAAATTTCTAACGTTTCATAGAAATTTTAATAAAATAACATAACTTTTGTTTTTAAATTTTTTCAAAAATAGTATCATTTTCACTTCATTGAAAGGTTAAAAGATAACAAAAATGTAAAAGGGTGGAAAATTGAATGGCAGCATGAGAAAAAAATTAAAGATGAAATATACGTTTTTGCAGACTGTTAATAAAGTATAAATTAAAAAATTATGATTTTTTTATTCAATTGCTTATTTTTAGCATCTACGAATATAAAAAAAATTGTTAAAAGAGTTTCTAATAAAACTCTTAAATATGGAAAGAATATGAATTAATTGATCGATTGATAAAAAAGAAAAAAAAAACATAAAGAAGAGATAGCGAGGTCATGAAACAGATAAGCAATGTGCAGAACAAAATGATGACAATTAATTAATATATTAATTGGTAAAAGTGAAGAAAATTAAATGCACAGTAAAGACAAAAGTATCTCTGTCTAAGACGGGTAAAAAAGAAAGTGTCTAGGTTCATCCTCTTGAACCAGTCTCTATCAAAGGAACCCCTTTAAATATAAAATCCCAAACTCATCGTTTCTGAGCAACCCAGGTTGTCTGTTACGATCAGCATCAATCAGAGTAAGAAAGCAAGTTCACAATTTGGGCCTCCTTCAATTACGCATCTGCCCCTCTTCTCCACTAACTCAACCTTTTCTATTTTATAAAGCACATTTTAATAAGGGTCCTCAACACAACGCAATTCACTTCAATGGCGTCCATGGCCACTTTTTTCACCCAAACCTCCTTTCCCTCCCATTCTCTCTCCAAAACCTTCGACACCCATTTCGCCACTGCGCCGAAAGTCAACTCCTGTGTCAGTTTCAGGGCGAGGAGGCAAGTGGGGGTGCGTGTTTCGAGCGGGTTGATCGAACCTGATGGAGGGAGGCTGGTTGAGCTCGTGGTGAAGGATTCGGAGAGAGATTTGAAGAAGGGTGAGGCGCTGTCGTTGCCGAGGATCAAGCTTTCGCGAATCGACTTGCAGTGGGTTCACGTCCTCAGTGAAGGATGGGCCACACCCCTCAAAGGCTTCATGAAAGAAGCCGAGTTCCTCCAAACGCTTCATTTCAACTCGCTCCGACTCGACGATGGCTCCCTCGTCAACATGTCGGTGCCTATCGTCCTCGCCATCGATGATGAACAGAAGCATCGGATCGGGGATAACAAAAGGGTAGCTCTTTTCGATTCCAAAGGAGACCCTGTTGCCATTCTCAATGAGTAAGACACTAATTCATCTACCCCTCTTTTATGTTTTTGTTATTCATGCGTTGTTTCCATGCTCAATTAGCATGTTTTTGTGCCGTGTTCTTTGTGGTTTTTAATTTTTCTTCTTGTGCGTAGTTAACCAATAATCAAGTAGGAGGGGAAGAGGGAGTTTTTTTTTTATGTATTTTTTTCATTTAATTAGAATGTACTTACGTGATTTGATATATTTGATACACTGTTATTCGATCAGAAATTGTCATTGTCATGTTGTTGACTTGTAAATAACCTTGTTATTAGTCCTAATAAGTGGCACTCAGATTTCTTATTGATTATTTGAGTTCATGGGAATCATTACCCTTATTATTATTTTTTACAATGGTATGAGAAAAATATGAAATTAAGAGTATTAACTGTGAAGAGAGTAGGTACACTAGTGGTACAAAAAATTTGCTGTGACACAATGGTATGTTGTTGTGCGCTTCTCATATATGTAGGTCTGATCTGTTTCTTGAGCTATGTGCAGTTTAAATGTCAACTATTGAGAACTGAAGTTTTCGTGTGCAATTGAATTTGATTAATACCGGGAAAGGGGGCGATGCGAAAATTGGGAACGAATATGCTGGGGATTAGGATTTCCGTATATTTTTTGTTTCTTTTGTCAAATCCTGTTCGTTTTGTATTGTTATGCTATTGGTTGAATAGTCAATCACTTACACAATGCCGTAGTGGGATTTGAGACTGTTTCCACTACTGTCGTTGTCTCCACTTTGTTGATTTTCTCATCATTATTTTTATTCATGTCGATCCAATCTTATTGAGGTTATAATATTGTTCTGCTTTCAACTTGGTGACTTCTATTGGAATAGTTAACATAAGAAGATCCAGTCGAGGATGTAAGAATTTCAATAGTTTGCCGTAACTATAAAGTATTCAATGGATATGGCTTTGCCGATTTTTGTGGTCCCAGAATACACATCAGATTGTATTTGGACTTTCTTGTTCTAAAATATCGCTGGATTAACAGATTTATTCAGGCTTCTTAGGTTTGAAGGCATGTTGGTATAGGTTCCTGGACAAAAAGTTTGCGTGCCTTATCCATTTGACCCGTATTAAGACAGTGTCACAGTGCTGTCCTAAAGCACGTACGTAATTCAGATATTCAAGTTAACATTGATACGAAACCTGAGATAATATGGTTTGACAAAGTTTTAGGGACTTGTATTATGAATATCATTAGGATTCTTACACGTAGGATGTGTCAAATGTCAATAACACAATCATTTCCCGGATAATTTGGTCTGCTATTACAGTTGAAGTTGATGTTTTGAACAGCTTTATATGTGCGCATGTCAGTAATGTCTGTATGTGTGACGTTTATTTATTCTACATTCCTTCTCTTTAACTGTTTTATTATCAGCCATTCCTATGACTTATATTTTTGTTTCGGTTCTTTCAGTATTGAAATTTATAAGCACCCTAAAGAAGAAAGAATAGCCCGAACTTGGGGAACCACTGCCCCCGGCCTACCTTACGTTGAACAAACAATAACCAATGCTGGAAATTGGTTGATTGGGGGTGACCTAGAGGTCATTGAACCTATCAAGTACAATGATGGACTTGATCATTTTCGGCTGTCCCCTGCAGAACTTCGTTCAGAGTTCACAAGGCGCAATGCTGATGCTGTATTTGCCTTCCAGCTCCGGAATCCTGTTCACAATGGCCATGCTTTGCTGATGACCGACACCCGAAGGAGGCTTCTTGAGATGGGCTATAAGAATCCTGTCCTATTGCTTCATCCATTGGGAGGCTATACTAAAGCTGACGATGTCCCTCTTGACTGGAGAATGAAACAACACGAAAAGGTGTGTTTACTAAACCTAATTACTTTCTTTGCATGGCTGAAGCAATTTCACTTTCTTTGCCTTTTCTGTTGGATTTTAATAATCCCGTTGGTTTGCAACTTTTCTTCACACACACACATTGACTGCAAAGATGCCCGTCTTCCTAATTAGCATTGTTTCTTTCAACAGAAAAACTCAGCTCTATCAATCTGTTCTTTGTTTAGGTACTCGAGGATGGTGTTCTGGATCCAGAGACAACTGTTGTATCCATATTCCCTTCTCCCATGCACTATGCTGGACCCACAGAGGTGCAGTGGCATGCAAAGGCTAGGATAAATGCAGGGGCTAACTTCTACATTGTTGGTCGTGACCCTGCAGGCATGAGCCATCCAGTTGAGAAAAGAGATCTGTATGATGCTGACCATGGGAAAAAAGTATTGAGCATGGCACCAGGACTAGAACGACTGAACATTCTTCCTTTCAGGGTAATTGAGATTGAGAATTGCCTTCTCACTGATGTTGAGTGATCACTTATCCTCTTCGATGTATGAGGTGATGATCATTTTCATTCTTTTTGCAGGTTGCTGCATATGACAAGACTCAGGGTAAAATGGCATTCTTTGACCCTTCAAGGCCTCAGGACTTCTTGTTCATCTCAGGCACAAAGGTATGTTTATTCTCAGAATACCAAACCTTGGAGTAGATGTTCTTGCTGGTTGAATATTATGTTAACAAGGGTTACTTGCATTTTCAGATGCGTACACTCGCAAGGAATAAAGAAAGTCCTCCAGATGGATTTATGTGCCCCGGTGGATGGAAGGTGCTGGTTGAATATTATGATAGCTTGGTACCCTCAAGCAATGGCAAAGTGCCGGAAGCTGTTCCAGCTTAATGCTGTATCATAATGTATATCTAATGATGATTGGGAGAAACCTTAAGCTTTTACATATTCTCCTGTTAAAGGCCATATATTCCTCAAGGATCCTGTGGTCCAATCTCTAATAATAATAATGAAAAGTTTGGAGAGGCAGAAGCACAGACAAATTGCCTCTCTCTGTATGTATGGCATTTACTCACCTTTTGCACTTGCAGTGCAATTGAGCATGCCAACTTTGTAATATAATCTGGTTGTGCTGATTATTTGGTTGGATAGTTTTCGTTTACTACACTTTATTTCATCATTGTTTTAGTCGTGCGGTCCTTTTTATCAATTTAAAACTCACTTCACCCAAAAATTGATATTATTACGCACATAAGATTATTCCACATTAATTGGTCCATTATTCTTAGGCCTCACTTACACATTTTTACAATAACGTTATATATGCAAGTTACTGGCGGACCTGGGTGGACACTTAAACCTTTTGTATTTCCAAATTGCATGAAATTATATTAAGTATTGCGTCCCTTAAATTTATATATTGATTCCAATGTAACAAGGTGTAAAATCATATTTGTGTAATGATGATGTTCATTAAATAATTTGTTCCCATTATTTCCGGTTGTGCGAGGAGTTTTTAAACATGAATGTGTGATTCTTGGACACCTGGGATATTTTGCGAAAGCAAGATGGAAAAGTTGGTTAGTATTGTGGCGGGTCAAACGCATTAAATTCTCACAAACAGTTACTACACGAACAAGAATGGGAAAATAAAAGAGCATAGATCTCCAAATTCAAATATTGAAAAAAAGGAGTAAAGTGTATTAATACATGCGACAAATTTCTGCATATGTAGGAGAACAAATATAAAGCAGACGAGAGTGTTATTGTGAAAATGTTGTTATCCTTTATTATTCGTATACAGGAAGCTCATCAAGTCATAATTTTAAGCAAGTTGGAATTGCTTTGAAGGAAAATTTTCTGAATAACCCACAAAGAAATGCAATAGGATAGGTAAAGAATAAAGGCACCCACATTAGTATAATGTATAAAAATAATCTGTCGTGTGACCCTTTTAAAGCACAGAATATGGATACAATTTAACGGCCTCCTGGAGAAATCTTGATCACAAATTATAATCCCATATACAATATCTCACTTTTATTAACACCGCCCATTCTAACTAACTTTCCTTATGCTAGTTACAAATGGACAGTTGAAGAGAAAGAACATTAATAGATAATATGCATTACAATTAGCTGTTATGAGTGTAATAATTGATAATGGGGTCTAAGACAAAATGTAAATTTGTAATGATTATTAAAAACAGTTGAGATGTTAAGATATATATTGACAACCAATAATTATGTTTCAAACTTCTAAAGTGAAATCATTTTTACAAAGTTAAACAGTAAGAATGTCACGAAAAAACTTTAATACTGTTTCGAAGGAATGGCAAAAGCAAGACTTATCGTGTAGACTATAAAGTGAGTAGGTTAGTTTAGAAGGAGAGCACACTTAAGCATACATATATGATATATCACATTCTTTTAACATTAAAGAGCGTTATCAATCATGAAATCTCAAAGTTTACTTCAGACTGCAACCAAAAGAAGGAATACTGCCGCCAAAAACAGTTACATTAGAATAAGTTTTAATTTTGTCTCTCGCAATTTACTCAGTTAAATACCAGTGTACCATGGACAAGGCTATCAGCCTTACACCCCCACGTCCAAAACTACGTATGGTGTTTGCAGCTACAAACAGGGGCTTCTAAAAAATTCCAACCACACCAATTGAACTCGATTTACATATTGTACGATATTTCAACCATTACTGCCCCTAGCGCAGCCTGCAAACTCCTTTCCCCGTTCTGATGACCCCAAAGTTTCAAATTAAATACATTAGCTATGGACTACTCAATCAAAATCCTCAACAAGAGTACAAGGCACTGTCTTTCATTCCTTTTGATCACCATAACAAAAGAAATTTAAGTAGAAACCATCAAAGGCAGTATTCCAATCGAAAATCATTTCACAATTTGTATAAAAATAATGAGCTTTCACTAACTGCATATGGATTTTCAATAAGAACTTGTCAACCCAACTTAATATTAACTAATATTTAAAGATAACAACAAAAATAATTTTCATAAAAACTATGCTCTATCATTGTCCCCACTTCCACCTCTCAAACAAACTGATTCCTTATCCAGCCACATCGAACTATTTTTATAATCAATTTACATGAGGTATTAAACGCTCACTTTCTCTTCCTTCTATTGTCAACTGTAGGATTCCTCATGTCATTTTTAGCTAGACCAGAGCCAGGGGGCATACCGTATGACATAGGAGAAGGAGCTTGCGTAGGTGTTGTTGTGACAGCAACACTTGTAGAAGGTACTGGTGGTAGTGCTGATGCAGGTGCCTGAGCTGGAGTTGAAAGGGGAGCAGGAACTGCAGATGTGGCACTAGGTTCAGGAAGTGATCTTGGTAAAATGTGTTTTAGCCGATTGTTCCTATAATTCTTCCAGAAGTAGAACTGTTGTCTATGTGCCAGTTCCTAAAATACAGAGACAATGGTGTTTGGACAATCCGTGAGATACAAGTAAAGCAAAGCAACTATTTTCGGTTATTTGTTTCAAAGATGTCCAGTAATGCAGGCCATCTGGTAGTGACACATGATATATATATATATATATATATATATATATATATATATATATATATATATATATAACAAGGTGGAATTAAGCATACTCTTATAAATACCAATCGACTCACAGTATCACAAATACATTAAAAGATTGTTGATTCCCAACAGAGGAGTTTCAAGCAGAATGACTCAAGGAATTCCTCCGCCTCTATTTCATTTTATACAGTAACAAGCAAAATTTGCTCTTCTCTTAGGCCTCAAATATAAGGGGAAAAAAGGTAAAGATTAGTGGACATAAATATAAACAAATTCCAGCTAACTCAACCTTATTAAATGTTATTTTCTTAAAAATACGCTATTGTTTAAATCCAACACCATCTCCAATAAATATGAATGGAGGTAATTTAGAAAATATACCTATTTAATTTTTGAAATCATGAACTTAACTAACAATCTTATTCAATGTTAAATTAAATTATTTTGCTTATATTTGAAACCAAAAGTAGTACCAAAGGAAATTTGTGTTCTACAAAAAAAAAGAGAATGGCGTAACTTCATTTTATACGAGGGCAAACAGATACTGCCATGTACCTTATTGATAGGATGTGCCATTGCATTGCGAAAATTTGCATTCTGAAGCAGCTCAAGAAAATAAAGACAATGAGGATACCTAGCATTCATAGAACATGACTAAATCAGGATAGGAATCCAGCACAGTCAGAGAACAACATCCCTGAAAGTAAGGATGGACACAAAATAGTAAAAAGGTGCCAGAACCAATTTATTCTCGTAGTTACATGACTTACATTAACCGTTGATTTCGATGTATTCCTCCTAGACTAAATCTTTTAACCCTTTTACCCTGATTGAAACAACTGAATGCCTTAAGTAGATTTCATTACATAACCCTTATTCGAAGATAATTCTTACATAATAAATTTAATATATTCAGGGCGCTGCCAATATTGAAGATACTTTAAGTATCCAATGAATGCTTCATCCTCAAAATAACGATTCTGAGCCAAATCTGTTTAAAAGGAAACAGATATAAGAATAAGGTAAAATAAAAACTACAAAAGTAAATCACACATTCAAAAGACCAAGCATGCCACTTTTTAAAAATGTGAAAAAGAAATTTGATAAAGACAGTAGAAATTGCAGGGTTAGGAGAATGAGGAATCCTCCTCAGATAAAGGCAAAACACAAAACAACAAAGATAAAAGAAAAGATCAATAGAAAGCTCTCAAATCCTCAAACATATTTCTGTCAGATTTTAAAAAGGAATGGCGACAGTGAGAACAACATAAAGGATTTTAGGTACCACAATTCTGGCTCCATCAGCTGGATCTGCATGCAAGTTTCCGCAATATCAAGAATCACAATGAAACCCAACCATGACAGCAATTCAAAATCTTATCCCCCAAAAAGTTATTTTATGCAGAATAGAAGCCAAATTGCCTAATCTTGTCCTAAATAAGCTGTGTTGTATCCAAGAATCCCAATTACTTGCAAAACCCATTTTTCACTACTTATTCTAGCTTTCCAACTACACAATTTTTTCATCCGTAGAAATTAAACACGTGTTTGGATTTACACAACTCACTAACTAAGCTAGACCCCTTGAACTATTGCTCAATGAAGTACATACTATCAAAGCATACAAATGAAGTGAAGTGAAAATCATACAGTGGATATAGGTAGGATTGGCAAGGCACTGAACAAACTCCAATTCAAGCAAAAACCGTTGCCGCCCATCATCTGGATCTTTGTATGTGTTCTTTGGCCTGAATTAAACACAACCACCAATAGCCATTATTAGCTGACCACATGCCACTGAACCCAAAATCACACCTTTTTCCACAAAAGAAGAAATTCACCAATACCCAAAAGAAAAAAACGAATTTGGAGAATAAGTAAAGCCCTTAAAATAGGGTACACTTCAAATAAGCCAGAGGACAACAGCCCTTTGAATATCATCAACTCAAACATGTTAGGCTATGATAATGTGGTATAAAGCAAGCAAATAGACGGAAAATTTAGCTTACGATGATGGAGAAGTATGGGTTGAATTATCGCTTTCGCTTTTAGTGGCCATGGAATCGGTACTCTTTAAGCTGCAAGAACAACTGAGAATTTCAAAAACTAAATTTGGTGAGGTTAGGACAGCTAGACGACCTTGCTCTCTCGCCTTTGAATCAGAAACAGACCCAATTCTATGAATTCGATGTACCAAAGTTGGTGAATTAGAACCACCCTCCAATCTAAGTGTTCGTTTTTTGGGCACCTCCTTTTTTATTTTGAAATACCTTCCTTCACCGAATATATTAATGGGGGTGCTGAAAGAAGAAACCCTTCATTTTATATAATAGGTTTCACAGCGACCCAATTTTAGAGCAACACAACTGTCTCGTAAAATTATGCTCGGGTGCAGCAAGAAATACTGCTCTGCAGGAAGCAATGCCCTTAAAAACTCCGTGACATTGGATCTTGGGTCTTTCATCCTGCAGTATTTCATCCTGCACCTTCAATTTCCTACAATGTCCCTAATTAATTAGATGATTATTTATTAATTTTATGTTTATTGATTATTTTTGTGTTGACTGCACCTCCATTTTTCCCTTATTATGCATTGTTGCATCCCTTTCATTTGTATAAAGAAACTCTACATCTAACATCCTATTTGAATTACATATTTGATAATCTTTTCTTCTCCTTAATATTTTTTCTATCCATTCCATTTTTTAAGTTTTCCATTTCCAGTCGTGAATGTTTTACTGTACCTTGAAGTGGTGTGGTGGTGTGTTCCTCTGCGGTTGGAATGCTTTGTAGTGGTGCTTGGGGTGCTTCTTTTTGCTGTTGTTGGTGGTTGCGTTGGTTGGTGAGAGATTGTTGTTACATTGCTTCGAACAAGGTTAAGATTTTATCTGTGTTAATCTGCTTGCATGAAATACATAACATGTAATTCGAAAATGAGTTTATCGGCTATTGAGATCCGATGTGTGCCAAATCGGATATGGACATCCGATGAAGTGTTTTTCAACTTTTCAATTCTGATAAATATTTAATATTGATTTAAATTATATTCGCTATATATTTAATTATTATTATTATATTAATTTATAATTATTTATAAATTTACGTATGAATTTATAATGTAAATATATAATTTTTAATTAATATAAATTTAATTGTTTAAATATATTGAAATTAATAAAAGTAATTTAAAATAATAAAAAAATTGATTATGTGCGCATGGGGTGTGGATATCCGATGGCATGATTATCGGATATTCACATCCAATTTATATTTAATATTTTACATAAAATTTTTATTATATTACATTACTTCTATATAATTAATTTATTAGTTTATAATTATGTTTAAAATTATAAATTATTTTTTATGAATTTAGAATTTAATTAAATAATATATAATTGTTAAAAAATATTTTTTATGAATTTTTGAGATTTAATATAAATATGTTAGAAAAATTAAAGTTGTAAAGATTGGTATAGGATATATAAACTTGAGAATGGTATGGTCGGATGTCAATATCCGATCGGATATGGAGATCCGATTATTTTTTGTGTTTGTATTTTTTTTCTCTTTTTCCATTAATGTTTGTTGCAAAAGTATTGATTTATAGATGTTCATAAGATCTTTAGTAAATTCTGATGTTCAGTGGTTGAATTACTTGTTTTCAACTAGTGAGTTTACAATGAAATTAATGTTAATGTTTAGTGGTTTTTAGCTTAGATAACCAATGCTTTCTTGAACTGGGTTTACCCCGCTTCAAGTGTATTGTTGGTGCTTATACATTTTTTTCTGTGTGGATCTCAGAGTGATGGAGAGACTTTCTTTTCTTGCTGGTGTCTGTGGAGACTGTGCCGATAAACTAGTGGATGAGGAGTAAGAGAGTATAACTCAATAAATAACTTATCTTCCAAAATTTCTTAATCTTCTCTGTTAGTTGGTTCTTAGTGTGTGCTTACAGTGATGTGTGATGTGTGCTTAAGAAGCAATGAAAAGAAAAGAATGGAGGAAGAGGAAAGATAGAGGAAGTAAAAGAAAAAGAGAAGAAGGAGAAAGCAAAGGAAAGGAAAAAAAGATATCCGAAAACCACTAACAACTGCTGATGCTACTGTAATAAAAGAAAAATCTTTGACCAAACCTAATATTTTGATTTTTTAAATATTAAAAGCATTTTAATTACAGGGTAATATAGGAATTTTATAAAAGTTTGGAGGTGCATGATGAAGTAGTTGGAGGTGGAGGATGAAACAACGTATTATGGACCTCCACTACCAGCCCAATGTCATCTATTAATTTAGTTGAAAATGAAATAACAGGTAAGTAAATAGAAACGTCGAAATAAATAAAATCAATTGAATTTGTTAACCCACGTAAAAAAATGGACTAGATTGAACCCGGTTTAATGTAGGGAAAATGATATTTTAACATCAATTTTTTGACACTATTTTGACACTGTACACGTGTTAAAATGTGGTTGGACAATTTCAAATTAAAAAAAAACTTTGGTTTTTCTCTTCCAAATATATCCTTGCATAAGCTTTTTTTAATTTAAAATTGTTCAACCACATTTTAACACGTGTGTAGTATCAAAATGGTATAAAAAATTGGTGTTTGAAATATCATTTTTCTTAATGTAGTACTGAACTACTTGATTCCGTGGATTGGATTGACCTGCTAAAATTTTAAAATAATAAAAATAAACAACTTTTAAAAAATGGATAATTCATTAGTAAATCACCAAATAGACAAGTAGAATATAACAACCAAGTCGTTAAATAAGAGGCATGATTTTCTTCAATTAGAGGATCGATTCAAGTCATGCTAAGTATTTTAATCCTAATTTGTTATATCTAACTCCATGAATTTAGTGGTGTATATTTTGTTATATTTAGTGAGAAGGTTTTGAATAGAGGGTAAGTATGCCTAATCTCTTAAGAAAATAAAATGGTACAGTTAAGAAAAGTTGGTAGTAAACCACTCCTATGTATTATTCAGAGAGAAAAGAAGCAGTATAAAATTGAGTTGACAGCAAATGCAGGAAACGAAAGCACTGAAAAATGAATGAAAGAGCAAAGAAAAAGCATGTGAGGGAAGCACCTTCAGTTCCTTTCATATGGGAACTAAAGCCAGGCATTCCTAAGAAATATTGGAAGCCAGAGACAGAGGTCTCTTCCGTTGCCCACTTCCCTCAAACTCCTCTCAAGCTAATTGCCTCTGTTCCATTTCTTTGGGAAGAAAAACCAGGAAAACCCTTTCCTAATTTCTCAGATTTATCAGTTAATCCTGTGCTTCCGAAAACCGAGAAAATACTCATTCATGTAGCATCATCTTCAGGTTTTTCTGTCGCATGCAACTTTGGCCACGATGGCAAAGACAAAGAAACCTACAATTATGACAGTGAAAGCATAGACCTTGAAGCTTTTACATTTGATGCAGACCAGTCATTTGGTTCGGTTCCCTCAGTACTTTCAAACTGTGTTGTGCCATCAGAAAAAGCTTCCACTTCCTCTCCAGCCTCCTCGGAGACAGATAGTAGCATAAGCAGCTATGCAACTGGCAGGTCAAGCCCAATTGGTGCTACTTTCCTTGAGACCCTTTTTCCTCTGTATGCAAGGGATCAGAACCTGGAAAAAGAAACTTCTTGTACACAAGAAGTAGGACCCAAAGATTTCTATGATGAAGATATTGCCAGTGACATTATAAGGAGGCCACCAACACTCGGAGAGCTAATTATGATGAGCCGGAGAAGAAGCTGCAGAAGAAAAACAGTTCAGATGAATAGATGGGATCCCCAAAAGGTAATCACACAATTCAACATCCAATAGTATATGCGTTATCATTTAATCACAAATTTCCCTTTCGAATCATATGATAAACTGTCACATGCATGGTAATGGTATTTTCGCGATAATTTCTTTGCATGTCAATTTTGTGCAGAAAATCCCAAGACAACAAGTTTTTGGATGTTTCCCGTTTGTAACTAATAGCAAAATGATTGAGGGGCTGCTGAAGAGAAAGTACTTCCCCAGACTTAAACTGATATAGACAGAATCAATCAGAAGGAAATATCAAGAAGAGAAGTACCGAAAGACTGCTCCAAAACAAAATGCCCATCTGCCAATTGATTTTGAATCAGACTCTTTTCATTTACTATGCCTATTCTCTTGCAATTTGTGGGTTTTATTTAGTTTTGCACTCTAATATATCCTCACTGCTCTCTCTAAAAGATAATCAATGTGTACGTTCTTCATCGAACAACTTACTTTTTGTGTGATAATCTCTCCAAATTAAGGTTTATTTTTAAAAACAACACATGTGTTCTAATAAAGGTAGTAAAAGAAACAGCACAAGTTAGAGATATGAAGTTCTAATTTCAATCAGAAAACGATATAAAAACACTTGAAGGATTGTATGTAGAGTGTATCTCATGATTTTGAAAATGGCTCCAATAACAACATTTACATGAAAATAACTAAGTTTCAAAAGCAAAGTCTACTGTTTCAACAATTCTTTTGGTACTATTCAATAAAAACTAAAGAAATACTGTAGAAAAATGACGAGGGTACACTTTAATTTTTTTTTATGGGTGTGTCAGAGGTAGACAAAAGAGATAGAATTATTTTTCTTAAAAATTAAGTGTAGAATATTGATGTAATGAAATAAAAAGTAAAACTACTTTACTCATATTTCCAAATAATTGTTTAACATTCTTTCTGTCTGATCATTTAGATATATATTCCAAACACTAATTCCACTTGATTTTAGTATACTCCTTTTAATCTATCATATTTTATCCCCGTCTTTAAATTAAATTCAAATTTTTGAAGTGTTTAGCATAAATCTGAAATATACTTACATATTTAAAAATGTATATTCATTATATATTTCATAATAATATATAATTTGTTTTAAAAATATTTATTTAGTATAAATTATACGACAAAGAATATGTTTATCCTATACGACACGCATATGAAAATACTTAAAAGTAAAAGTATTGCGAAACAACATGCAAACTACATGTGTTGCACGTAGCAGACTCTGTCCATAAAAATTAAGTGACGAAAAGAAGGTGCAGTTTTCTAACGGAGACGGTAGCTGTAAACAGTAAAATGTCTCATTCTTCTTCAGGCATTAATTGTATGCATGCGCAGTGAATTTATGGAAGACATTGGTACTCGTAACTATTCATTGCTCATCACAAATTTATGATCAGCTATGACACCCAGATATGAAAAAAAATTGAATGATACATCTTAATTTCAAACTATAACCTATATATATATAATATTCAAAAAATTACTTTTTATAATTATAATAGAAACTTATATTATAAATATTTGAAAGAATTATTGGATTTGTGGTTATTAAAACCATGCCAAAATCATGTAAAAAATGTCTTTCAAATAAAATAATTTACCTATGTAGACATACAAATATAGTATGTGTGTCATTTATGAGGCGTGTCCAATGTTCATAGATGATCAGTAATAATTTTGCTGTCTTAAAAGCCCTGTGCCTCGCAGGGGACAAGAGTGCTCTCTAAGGCTGTAACATCAAATACAGGCTCTTCTGCCTCTAATTTTTCTTACTAAAAAAGTACAAAACTATAATAGTTGATTTAAAATTACAGAACTTGAAAACTTAATGTTATACTATCCATGTGATATTTTACGTCTTAAACTACTAAATTCACCATTCAATTCAGAAGAATCATGCTGAAGACAATATGTCATACAAATTAACCGTATAAGTTGCATACTTCAAGGAAGAAGCCAAGTTTGCGGGTACACGTAATTTTGTTGTCTTAAATAACAAAAAAAAAACACAAAACTCGTTCTTTTCTTCAGTTAAAGGATTATTTCATGGTCAGATATAGCCATAACTTGTTTGCGAAATCAAAAAGCATAATAAATAGAAGCAGCAGCATAATTTGCTATTCATTTGACAGATAGTAATATGCGAAAACAAGTACTTGTATACAGTAGAAGAAACTTGCATATGCTCTATAATATAAAGTGTTTTATCCCCTATTGATATGCTCCACCATCTATTTGTTAAATGTTGTAAACGATTATATCTAATCACAAAAAGAAACTAGTTTCATGCAGTGTGAATGTCATGGACATGGAGACATGAATCCTTCAGCAGGTACGTATGTATATAAACTAGGAATCGCGATCAAGTGCTCTTGGATATAACATCCCCAAAGCGAACGAACCATTGAGCATTGGTTGAGTTGTTATCTTCTTGGTGAGGTTGTCCTTCAACTTTTCGAGGTTGTCCCTTCTCGATCACAAAATGGGCATAGTCAAATTTCTTTGCAGGTGGAGCAAGGATCTTACTTGGAGGTGAAGGAAGCAGTGATACCAGAACCCTGGCTACTTCATGCATGGTAGGCCTATCAGAAGGGTTCTTTTTCGTGCAAAGAAGAGCAAGCTGAAAGGTCTTCTTAACATGAGCTAGATCAATGCAGGTTATAGACACCTCTGCATCAACAGCCTCCATTACAGTGTTGTTGTCTGTCTTGGCCAATATCTGAATTCATGCAAAAATCAATCCCCAAATCGAGTTAAATGGAGCTAATAATTTAAATATACACACATTGCCCTGTAAATGGCCCTCCCCAAATGAAAAAACTGCTGAGTGCGAACACCACATTATCCACTTTTTGTTAACCCCTATATAATGCACTATACAGATGGTTTGCATATATAACAAGAGCAATGACTATGAACCAAAAATAGATTAAGAGCGTGCAAATGATAATACACGTACCAATTGATGCAAATTAGACTCATTGTCCACTGCCTTCTTTCCAGTCAGTAGTTCCAAAAGAACTATGCCAAAGCTATACACATCTGATTTTTCATTCAGCCTAGATGTTCGGGCATACTCAGGGTCAATATAGCCAATAGTTCCAAGGACATAGGTCGATGCATGAGTTCTCGAGGTCGAGATGCACTTTGCAGTACCAAAATCAGAGAGATGAGCCTCGAAGTTCTCATCCAGCAAAATATTCGAAGATTTAATGTCCCTGTGAACTATTCGAGGGTTACAGTCATGATGGAGATAAGCCAGTCCTTCGGCTGCTCCAACAGCAATCCTCAGGCGTGTTTCCCAATCAAGTTTTACCTTCGAGGGACCTGCATCAGGTGAAACATCTAAGGTACCAAAGCCAAAACAGCAACAAGCAATTTGACAATATAGAGAATTTAAAAATCGAAAACAATTAAGAGAACACTAGTAACTAATAATTTCAAAAACTTCCACCAAATTCAGTTAAGACATTTCTAGACAGTTAAGTAACATTACCGTGTAGAAGATCCCACAATGACCCATTGGCCATATAGTCATAGAAAAGAAGATTTCCATCGGGAGTGAGTGCATATCCATGCAAGGTGACAAGGTTTCTATGTCTGATGCTACCAACTGTCTCAAGTTCGGTCTCAAACTCCCTTAAATTGTGTGGGTGTTGGTTATACAGTCGCTTAACTGCAATTGGTCGGGAATTCTTCAAAACACATTTGTATACAGTACTAGAGGCACCATAACCTATGATATATTTCTCATTGAGATTCTCAGTGCTTCTCATTATATCGTCCAAGGTGTGGATAGCCATATCCATGTGCAGAATAACTAGTCTTGGTGGACCTGAAATGAGGCAAGCTCAATACAACAAAGGCAGCATTAAGCTGATACCACGAGTAAATGTAGATCCTTTCAACATACCTTGCCCAGTTCTGCTAGATCCCTTCATCAATTGTTTAGATTGGCTGGATCTATAGAAGGCTACAATGACCATGGCTAACAATATCATAATTCCAAGCGTGAGACATACTACAGCAACTCTGGAGAAAATCACTGAAAAAAAAAAGTACAGAATTGACCTCAATATATTAAAATAATTCACTTATAAAAAGGAATTTTAATATGGAATTGGCATTACACCTCTTGATTTTGGAATGTAAGGACGACATATTGATCCCACCCAATCTCCACATAATAATGAATTTCCGAAGAAGCTAGCAAAGGTTACATTATGTCAGTAATACATAAAATATAAGAAGAAATTGAAACTAAAGGCCTCTCTACAATACCTGTCAGCTGAAAACCTTGAAAAGTTCTTCATTGAAGGAATTACTCCGGAAAGGTTGTTATAGGACAAATTTCTGAAAAAAATAATTATAAGTACAGAAAACGGTCCAAAGATAGCAAAAATGGGACGTAGGGACAAAGGTGGCTGTTGGGGATACTCACAATAGTGTAAGACTAAAACAATTAGTCATCTGATCAGGAATCTTCCCTCGCAGATCATTGTTGTTCATAATCCTACAATATCGTTGAAGTAAAAATAAGTTGAAGCTATTACCCACTGATGGATCAACACTACATAAATATAAAATAGTACAAAGTTATGCATACAAAGACATAAGGTTCTGCAGCTGTCCAATTTCCGGAGGAATGCTACCAGAGAGATTGTTGAATGACATATCACTAGAAGCAGAATAAATTACATGTTAATACATTAACTAATGTAAAAATCTTAACAAGACGTTGCAGTTTATAATTCCACGTAAGTATATAAAACTCACAGAATTTGAATGCTTCTGAGATTCCCAAATTCAGCTGGCAAGGAACCTCCAAGGTGGTTGTGACTTAAGTTGCTGCATTTGTAACGTGAAAAAATTATTCAGGAAAGCAATAATACAAAATTAGAAAAATTATCAGTGTTCATTACAATTTATTTCTTACAGGGTCAAGAGATGTTCCAGATAACCAACAGATGCGGGAACAAGTCCTGAAAAATTATTGCAAGATAGATCCCTGAAACAAGGTATAAAATAAATAAAGGTCATCTTCCACATTGACAGTCATCAGGTTATATATGTTCTTCTGAGGAAACATACAATGTATCTAGATTAATAATATGCCCCAACTCAACAGGTATGGTCCCCTTGAAGTTGTTCGCAGAGAGGTTTCTGGACGTGAAACAGTTAAATTAGTAAAAACAAAGATATCTGGTAGGAATATAATGAAACAAGTTTTAGATAACGTACAAGTATGTCAAACTACCAAGGTTGCGGAAGCTCAATGGAATGGAACCACTCAACTGATTACCATGCACATTACTGAAAGTAAAAATAAATAAATCATTGAAAAGTCGTGCTACGGTATTGAAAACAACATGATATTCTAACTAGGTCAACAGAACTTGCACGTAGCAATGGGAAATCTTACAACTGATTTAAGGCTGTGCAGGAGCTTATGTTACGTGGAATAGTTCCATCAAAATGATTATTGGCAAGATTCCTGAGAATAGTAAATGAAGCTACTTTACACAAGACACAGAAACAGGTTTTTATAGTGTAACCGATTGACTATAACTTACAATTCAAAAAGATGTTCAAGCTTCCCAAACTCATTTGGAATTTTTCCAATTAGGTGGTTGTCATTCAATTGCCTGGAGAAAAGATAATCCATAAGTGCATTCACAAAAAACATAGACTTCTGATACAAATATATAGGTTAACTCACAAGTAGCTCAGTTTGGACATATTGCCTAGTTCAGGAGGTATCGGGCCAGTAAGCATGTTTCCATGAAGGTACCTGACCAATTAAATTTCTCAGACGAAAACCAGAATAGCTAAAGGTTTAAGTCAATGTATAGTTACACTCACAGCTTTCCGGTGAAGGTCAGATTCCCAAGTATTGGGGGAATTGATCCCACTAACTCATTCTCACTCAAATCCCTACAACAATGTCACGTTAAGATACAAAAGACATGTTTAGAAATTACAAATGTTGAAGTAATTGCCTTAGAGCGCCAAATTATTAGTATAATCTTCAAATTAGAATAATGATAAAGAAGCATACTTACAATATTGCAAGGGCTTGCATCAAACCAATAACTTCTGGAATCTTCCCAGTTAATCTATTCCCTTGAAGTGACCTGGGCAGAAATCAGAATAATACTCGATTACATACATATCCTTTAAATGTGTCTCGTCAATTCACAGCCCCGCTAACAATAAAACAATAATCTCACAGTGAAAATACTCACAAAGTGGCAACTTGCAGAAACCCAATATTATATGGAATCTCTCCAGTAATCTGATTATATGATATGTCTCTGAAATTCAATGAAATAATAGGGTGGCAACGATGAGACAATTATCGAAAATCAAATATAGAACATACCAAACACCAGTTACTTGGCTTACAAGATTTCAAAACTTGTACAGTTCCCTATGCTGTCAGGTATAGTACCAGTCAAATTGTTGCCTCTCACATCACTTAGAAATCATGGAAAACAACAGAAGAAAAAAGTTAAAAACAAATATAAGGTTACAAGAGAGATCCAATGTGAAGCTTCATCATGCTTGGGTTGGATTACTCACAAATACCACAATCCAGTTAATTGACATATATCAGGAGACAGAGTACCACTCAACATGTTTCCTCGTAACCCACTGCATCAATGAACAATCCCAAATAAAAACTCTCGAAGTTAAAGAACTACTGAGATACAGCCAGACGTAAAAGAAAAGATAAAACCCACAGGTACTGCAAGACTTCATTCCAATAGAGTAATCTGGGGATCTCTCCTGTGAGCCTATTTCGAGCAAGATCACTGTAAACATAACAGAACAGTAATTGCACTTATTTAGAGGCAGCTAAAGCAACAGATCGTTAAAACACAAAAGTGACAGAAACTTCTGTCATTTACTCTTTTTATTAGAATGGATAAATGTCATTTAAAAAAATACCAACACAATAAAATTTAGTATTGAGAAGAGAAGCCGAACTTACAGAGTCTTAAGATTTGGAATTTGGGTTAGAGTTGAAGGGATAGGGCCAGTTAACTGATTACTCTTTAAATTCCTGTATCCACCAATTCAACTTAAGCGTCATTCAATTAAAACCGAACATCATAATAAAGCGTCACTTCTGCATTCAAACTTACAAAAACTCAAGTTGCTTTAGCTTTGACAGGGAGAAAGGTATATCACCATAAAGGTGATTATCAGACAAATCCCTACAATCGAAAGAGAAAAAAATGTAATAAGCAATTACATAAAGAAATATTTCCCAGTAAAACAAGATCAACATGAAAGTAGGTAATACGAGAAGCAAGAGTAGAGTCCTACAAAAGAAAAAGTGCTGCACAGTTTCCAATTTCATCTGGGATTTGCCCCGTTAATTTATTCCCTTGCAAGTCTCTGGTTGAAAAACATGCAGACATCCCAGAAACAAATCAAAGGTCGAGCTTACACACATGCATTTCAGATCGATAAATCATTTAAGCGTAAACATACATGGACTGCAAGTTTCTCAAGTCACCAATGGCTGGGGATATCTCCCCGCCGAGGTTCAAGCTGGACAAGTTCCTAGAAGAAAATAGCAAAAACTTTAAATCAACACAAACAGTTAATTAACATGAATGGTTGTTAATTAGAAAGAGTAATACAACGAAGCAAATAATCCCAAAAGGATAATAAGCTCACAGAGAAATCACAGTAAGGCTGCCATTATCGCAGAAAACTCCACGCCAAGAGCAAAAGTCGTCATTGTGGACGTCATCCCAGTCAAGAAGCACGTCTGCCATATTGCTGAAAGTGGCCTTCATCGCCATTAATGCTTGTCCTGCACATTTTCAAGGCCGTTCAACACTCAAGCATCTCCAGAGCTCAGTACCGTACAAATCTATCAATTATCAATTCCAAGGTAGTACATAGTGTTCCATCGTCTACGATTAGCAATTATAGGGACAGATTATGCAACAAAAAACATTGGAAAACAAACTACAAAATCGCATACAAAATACTTCCAAAATAAAAACAATTAATTGACCTACGGCAAACAATTGCAATCATCAAACCACGGCAATGGGGGAAAACGTTGTTCAGAAAATAACAAAACATTACATGAGCAACTGGAAACAAGGGTCAAATACCGAGATTGAGATATACCAATTTCCTATTCAAAAAAATTATTTAATGGATGAACACGAGTAAGAGTGTGGCAGTGAAAGAACTCAATTTATCCATGTGGTCTAGTTTACATAAATTTCAATATTATAATGTCAAAGTTGTAATTGTAATGAAGAAAAAATCTAAAAAGGCACCCAAATGCAGAAAGGCGTCCAAATAAAAAAGTAGAACCGGAATACCCTGAAACAGTAGAATAAAAGGTCCAATTGCCAAACCCAAAGAAAACAAATTTCCATACAGATTAAAATATTGCCAAAACTGTTCCACACTAAACAATTCATCAGTAATGCATATTTACCCAAAATTTAAAACGATTAGAAAATAAGATTTCCTTAATCTGCATCATTACTCTTACATAAATCACATTGAAGTAATAATGTCCGCAAAACAGGTCAACAAAGAAATCAACATCTCATTACAGTTTCGAATCTATTCAAAAAGTTTCTTCCTTTGGCCCGGTATGGCTTGAAATATCCACCGGAAAAGAGAGCAAAAAGGTATAAAAGGTATTGCCACCTCAATTATGAAGGAAAATCTCAAAACACGTGAACTCTTTCTTGGAACGGAAAAGGCACTTAACTCCAGGACCCCCACCCCCCCTCCCCCCACAACTAAAATAAAACACACCCACGGTTGTTTCACTAAATTCAGCATCGTAAATATCTAAAACCCCGACAAAAACACCGCAGAGTCGAATGTCTGCAGTGAACGACGCAAACGTAATAAAGAGAAGCTAAAACTGCATTTGACGTGCGGCAACAAACAAAAAACAACAATCCACTGGAATGCTTTTGAAGTATATACAAAGCAACGCAAACGAAAAATAATAATAATAATAATAATAATACTGTTTGAGGAGAGCCACCACAAAAGGGGTGGAAAAGATACGAGGAAATGGAATCACCACAACCGCAACAACTACCCATAGGAACAACAGACAAAAAAAAAAGACATGCACAAAGATTTGACGGGTGAAGCAAACGAATAAAGCAAAAAAGAACCAAAGGGGTGAGTCAAAATGGCAATGCACCCACAAAACACAAACCTTCTTCGCTGAGGGGCAAAGCAAATGGAAAGAGAAGGAAGAGCATGAGCAGAAGAGGAGACATGAGAAGCTTCAACTTGTGGTGGCCAACATAGAACAACGGCGCCAGACCATTATCTTCCATGGTCGCCAACCACAGCACGTAGCGGAAAGACCAAGTATGATAGAACGCAGTTAATATTATTGCAACGACAATGGTTGTTTGGTAGAGAGAGAAAGAGGGATTGCAGGCTTAAGGCGTGAACCGTAAAATACAATGTTATGATGAAAGAGAATGGGAAACGGCGGTGAAGCGACGTTAGCATAGGAGACTGTCACTGTATATAAGGGTGGTAGCCGCCGTCATTCGTACTCGCCGTTTCCCAGCGTATTTGACAGCTATCGCTTTTTTCTCAACTTACGCGCCTCTCTTGGCGTGAGCCTTAATTTCCTTTTGTTTTCTCACCAACGAATCTGAACAATGGCTATATAAGCATAAGACAGTATATCTACGCGCTCTACGAGCCACGGAAAGCGTCGTTCGAACGCATTTGGATTATGGAGCGCGTGTCCATGGAGCGTGCCAGGGAGGCACTGATAATAGAAACTAAGAATACTGTCTTTTTTTTTAAGATAAAAGTAAGAATATTTAATCCTACTTTCAGTTCTTACATTTTTTTTCCTAGATTTTGATAATGTGTGTTTTGATATTTGTTTATACTACACACACTTAAACACTAGTAGAAAAACACACGTTTCAAACTCACTTACCATATATGTATTTCACGTTGCTCTAATAAATGTATTTCCTTTATAATTTCATTTAACATACAAATAAATAATGTTTAGTGAATAACGAATGACACAGTCTTTGTTATGGGCTATTATGTATGTAATTGGAGCTCCAAAGAATTAATATATAATTAGAGAGTAAAGCGTGATTGGTGAATTAAATTAAACATAGGCTTAATTTATTTGTCTAAACTCTAAAATTAGATTTATTAAGAGATAGATTAATTTGGCCGTTTACCAGTTATCTCGTATGTCAAAATTTTCATGTTAGTTTTCATGCTTCTTAATATTTGGAAGATTGAATGCAGATTAAAAAGAATTAGAAAAATAGAAGAAAAAAAATCCCAGATACGAATTATCGTATCTTCCTTGGAAACTCATGAATGATCGATCATCTTCCATAAAAAATGAAAAGATTGGTTTGTTTAAGAAAACAAGCATTAAGATAGCCTTGGTGAATCGTGATATATATGTGTAAGATCAGTTTCCGAACGTTTTGTCCTTATTTGGTAGGAAAACTTTGGGTGTTGTTGACATTATTTGAGGGATTTCAATCTATTGCATGAAATGGAAAATAAGAAAAATAGAAGGAAGGGTTTTGTCGTTATGCCAGAAAGCAATGCACATGCATTGGTTATGTCATGAAAGAGTATCTCTAGAAATTGATCTACAAATTCCAATCTATTAAGGAATATTAATATTATATCATAACTTGGTGACAGAAAAAGAAAAGAAAATAGGGAAATTTTACCAAATGAATGATGATAATTACTATTTGCATGTGAAAGGAATCAGAATAGGGGTGGTGGTGAGAAGTTGTTGTGCATGAAAATTTAAAAAAAAAAAAAAAACACACAAAACAATGAGAATTGTTTTGGTGGCGAATGGTAAAGAAAGAAGACTGAACTGTGTCTGAAAGTGTTTGGAGTGATGAGCAATAAAAGAGGTTTGCATATAGCAATGTATAAAGCTGACTTTGCTGAGTCCTTTTCCTCTTAAATTATAACTGTCTTCCCTTCATTTGGTAATTATCTCTTTGCTTTCATTTCTTTTTCTTGTTTTTAATGCTCTGCAAAAGCTTTTGCCTTTTTCTTTTCTTCCATCTAATGTAAGTAATGACAACACTACTTCCTCAGCTTCATACTTCGCTCGGTCTTTATTGCTACCTTTCTTTTCTCTCCGTTACAAACACAAAAATAAATTTTATTTTATTTTATTTTGTTTAAATTTAAAACCAAAGCAAATCAATATCTTACCATTTCTTGTATTTGGCATCGGGTATCCAATGTGATGAAAACATATATCATTAAACATTTTATAACCGTAAATTATCAAATAAAAGTATATGTTTTTTAAATAACTATTCTTACAGTTAAAAAGATATAACATAAAAAGATATTGAAATTGGAACAGAAGAGAAAAAGGAACAAAAAGTTCTGAAGTAATGTTTCATAAAAGGGGTCCAAAACCAATTCCTGTTTCATGATCCGTCACCAAACACTTTCCGTTTTCCCAAATCTTGCAGCAAATTATTAGGATGTACTTTTTTAAGTTAACAAAGTTATGTGAAATTTAAAATCAACATTAATGATTGGTGAGCGATGTGAGTTCTCAACTATCAGAATAAAAAAATCCGTTTCCATTTAATTTATTCATTGAAAAAAAAAATCATAATAATAAAGCAAAACTAAACCCTAATTAAAAGAGAGATTTGTGGTAATTGTGGTTGAGGGTTGTGATGTTGAATGATAAAATGAATAAAATGAGGGGAAGAGGAAGAAGAGCAGAGCAGGAGAGTCAGTGGAGACAGTGCTTCAGAAAGAGATTCTGGCGGCACCATATCCGCCGGTATTCCGCCGTCAGAAGGGTACGGTTGGCCGGCGTGACACCATGATGTGGGTCCCACAGACAGTGAAGACAAAGTTAGATGTATTTGTTCTGGGGACACAGGAGCAACAAATTACTTGAAAATGATGATAGATGGTTACTTATCGTATTTCCTCCCTCTGACACTACCAACATACCATTATTTCTTAATGCATTTAACAAAAAAATTCAAAAACCCATCTCTCAACATTGTAATTTGTAGTTAATCATGCTTAAGCCCTTTACTTTTCCCATCATGTTGCTGCCACTTGCTTTGATAAGGCTTCGAGTTCCTAGGCAAGTTCGTTAATCTTCAATACATAATTAGTTTAATAAATCTTATTTCTTACTTAAACTAATTAATCCCGGAATATTCTTACATTTTAGAGTAATTATTACTATTGAAGATAGAATTTAAATTTAAATGATTGTTATACTTAATTAAGAATAAGTTTTAAATATTTAAAGCGGTTAATATTGCTTATATAAATGTACCTCTTTCAATGGTATTATGGTATCATAGGTTTTCTGATACTTTTCTACTTTGTCTTTGTTGCTGCCGGTGACCCCCTAAAATGTCTCTTTCTCAACCTGCAGTCCCTAAAATCTCTCTTCTTTTTTCTTGAATTTTTTATTGGATCTTTTTCTTCTTGAATCTTTCCTTTTTGAAGCAATTTTTTGAATTCATCTTCTTGAATCTTTTCCTCTCGAATAATTTTCTTTTTGAATTCCTTTTCTTGAATCTTTTCTTCTTCAATATTTAATCAATCATCTTCTTGAACTCTTTCTCTTAAATTATTTTAATTCTTTTACTTGAATCATCCCTTTCTTGAAGTTTTTTTAAGTGAATATTTTTCTTTTTTAATTTCTTCTCCATCCACTCTTGTTCTTGAATTTTTCTTCTTGGCTATCTTGTTATTGAATCTTCTTGTTCTTGAATATTTTTCTTCTTGGCTATCTTGTTATTGAATATTCTTGTTCTTGAATCTTCTCTTGCTTAATCTTGTGTTCTTAAATTCTTTTTTTTCTTTGACTTGTTGTTTCCTTATCAAGAAACTGGTGAATTTGGTGTCTGGTGGTTGTGTCGTTGGCGTTCCTCTTCTCTATTTCATTATCTTGACCTTGGCTCAATGTGGGAGGAGCGTTTGGAGAATATGGACAGAAAACCCAATCAAAAAGTATTGCAGCTTTTGTATTTGGTATTCTTGATCGAAATCACAAAGTGATGACTCTGGATTCACATTGGAACACATGAAGGGAGAGATTGAATTTAAAAATGTTAGTTTCGACTCCATGATGCAGCGGTTTATCCGCCTTGAATATGCCCATCAAATTTGGGATGTAGCTCTCCGCACATTCTACGATAGATCGATGAAACTTGCACCAACGATCTTTCTCCACCAAACAACATGGTTCTCCCTCTCTGTATTGGACTCACCCTTCTCCTCAAACTAATGTTATGTATGAAAGTATCCTAGGACGTCCAGACCACGGTGATTATTGGCTATGGTGTTAGACGTAGAAGAGTGTTTGCAGAAGTCATTAACACTTTGGACATGAGTGATATTCGTGTGTCAACGTGAGGGGGAGTATTGAAGATATAATTTAAATTTAAATTATTGTTGCACTTAGTTAGAAATAAGTTTTAAATATTTAAAGTTGTTTCCTATTTTTAAGTATAAGTTGTTAATATTGCTTTTATATAAATGTACCTCATATGAGAAGGAAAATATGAATGAGCGATATAATTATTTCCCATAATTCTTTCAACAGTTACCATGTTTTAAATTCTCACAATTTATTATTTTAAAGTTTCTTTCACTGTTAAATGATTACTTGTGATACAATAAATACATTTATTCTCCACAGTGAACGGACTAAAATATATCTTTTCAATAAAATAGAAAAGAAAATGATATTTTGATAATTTTTTTGAAAATATTTTAATATTATTTATGCGTTATTTTATGATTGATTTAAAATTACTCTATAGTCAATAATAATAATCATAAATACCAATATGAATCAATCGCAAATGACAGGTAAATAATATTAGAATGTCGTAAAAAAAAATTGTCAAACTATCATTATCCAATAAAAAAAATAATAAGACCTATGATTACCTTGGTTAAACGAACATTTAAAACCAATGTGAAAAATAACGCATAACACGATTAGTGCAGTCACAATGATTACACCAAACTGTAATTTTCAACCAAAAGTGTTTTAGTGAGATTAATTAAAATATTGACATCTTAGTTTAATTAATTTCCGGTCAATGGTATTTAAAATATAGAACAACAGAGATGAAGTTTATTACGACATCTTTAATGGTATTATTAATTTATTTAATACATATATTTGTTCTGATGTTAAAACTAACTTAATATTTAAGGATGTAATAAATTAATTAAGAGTATAAGTGGTATACTTGGATAAAACATGAATTTGAAATTACGTACCAGATATCTCACTTCAAATAATACGTAAAGAAAAATATTAAATACTGAAAGTTAAAGAAAATTATTGTATAATTTGTATAACGTCTGATAAGTAATATAAAATTATTGCGTCATATAAGCGATTGAGTTTTTATGTAATTTTGTTGTGATAGTAATTTAGTGAAATTATATAACAAATACAAATATTTAGGTTTAATTAAGTGAATGAGTCTTTTCAAATTATAATCAAAGTAGGATATTAATAACTTTTATAACACGATATATAGTCTTTTTAAAAATAAAAACAGTGTAGGATATTAATAACTTTTATAACATGATATATATAGTCTTCTTGGTTGGAAGATATAAACTTGATGTTTAATAGATGTTTGATTAATGAATTAATATTTTAGTCATTGTCCATATTGATTGTAATACGTATAAGATTATATATATACATACATTGTTAAAACTTTAACTTATTTATTTTGTGACGGTGTTGTTTATCAATTGTGTAATTATGTTTTAAATAAAATTTGTGAGAATTTAAAAGAAAAAATTTTATTTTACAAGTAGCAGTATTTTAAAATATTGAGACTTTATTATTTTAATGATAAAATATTTTTAAATAAATAGAAAATTTATAAAAGAATTTATTATTTAAAAATATTCTATTTTTTTAAAAACTCTTTTTTAAAAATTTCCTCTTTTCTTTGTAATATTTATCACAATTTGGTCGTTCTTTTAAAATTTGAAGATGATAAGATTTCTTTTGTGATGAGTATGTCAATATCATTTTATCAATTTCTTTTTTGAGATAAGCTAGTTTTCAATTTGTTTATGTCTTTTTGTTTCATTTTATTGCATGTAGAGTTTTTCTTTTCACATGACTTTATGTTGTGTTTTTTGAATTTTTGTCGATCAATGTCTTTATTGATATGGTCAAATCGTTTTGATAATGTCTTTTGATGTAGAAAAGGGATACCTTGCAAGTTAAAAGACATTTGGCTTTTAGAGTTGTTGAGTAGCTTTGTTAGGGTAAGACACCGTTGAGCGTCATTTTTGCACCACGTTTATTGACAATTTAGTTTCAGGATGCCAAGCATCAGACATTGAACGTAATGCTTTACGAGAAGAATGACGTTGAATGTCATCTCTAAACGCTAGTTTATGTGTGAAATCTGTTTTCTTCTTTTGCTATTTGTTTGGTTAAAGTGATAATATTGTTGTTTTTGTGGTGAGAGTCAGAAGAAGTCTTAGTCACTAAACCATTTGGATAATTGAGTCTAATGTCAATTGTTTGTGGAAATATATATGATTTATTATTGTATTTCATGCATGCTTTGTTTATAATTTAAATAATTTAAAATAATTCTTTGCATACTAATTCATTTTGTTATTCGTTTATGTTTCTTGTATTTTGTTTGTTTATTTTGTAATTATCACTTCACAACGTGAGCAAATAGAAAGTAAGGCTGGGCAAAAATAACTGACAGTTCAGTATACTCTGAGAACTGTATCTACTCTTACATCTTTTCTAGTTCCAGTTTCGTCTTATCAATAAAGCTTTATTTAATAATAAAATATTAATAAAAAATATCGTTCACATAAAAAAACATAATAATTAATTTTTTAAGACAATTTTTTTATCACAAAATTTATATCTTTTATCAATAAAAATAAAAAATGTAATTTATATTTTTATATTTTTAAGTTATATATATATATATATATATATATATATATATATATATATATATATTGTGTTAGTGTATGATGTTATTTTTTATATTTTTTTATTAATAAAATAAAATAAATAAATAAAAAATAATAATTTTTAATAATAAAAGAAATATAAATAAAATAGAAAATAATAATATTAAATAATTAAAAATCAATTTATTAGACACTTATGAATAAAATAAAATAAATATTAAAATAAAATTTAATTAAAAAGAACATGTATTGTTATACTATTTAGTTTAAAAATTAGTACAATTCAGTTTGAAACTAGTATAGTTAGTAGTTCAGTTCAGTTTATATTGTAGTTTAGTTAAAATTAGTGTAGTTTACAATTTAGTTAATAGTTCAGTTAGTGCAATTTACAATTCAGTTAATAGTTCGGTTCAGTTAGTGCATTTTACAGTTCAGTTAATAATTCAGTTAGTGTAATTTACAATTTAGTTAATAGTTCAGTTAGTGCAATTTACGATTCAGTTAATAGTTCAGTTCAGTTAGTGCATATTTACAGTTCAGTTAATAATTCAGTTAGTGTAATTTACAATTCAGTTAATAGTTCAGTTCAGTTCATACTGTAATTTAGTACAATTTAGTATAGATCAGTTCAGTTCAGTTTGATAAAACAAAAAAACAGATCAGTTCAGTTTGTCTGTTTTACAGTTCAGTTTTTAGCAGTGCAATACAGTTTAGTTCGATTTGTCCACCCCTAATAGAAAGTTATATGATGATACACCTCTATGTGATGTTGTTGTTGAGTAGTTCTATAGTTTCTTAAAATTACTTTGTATAAGAGTTATTATTTTTCAAAAATTCATGTGATTCATAAATGATTTGTATATATTTATTATTGTAATTATTATTTTATATAACTATATTAATATTATATGTTTAGAATTATCTTTTTTATTTATTAATCATACAATATTTTATTTATTAATTTTATATTATTAAATAAGATGTTACAATATTATTTGAAAAATATCAATAAAGATAAATTAGAAAAATAAATGTTTATATTGTCTTTATAATTTTATGTCGTCGTTATATAAGTATAATATAATTTCTCATAAAGATAATTTTATTGTAAGAAAATGTTTATTTATTTTATATAGTTTATTAGTAACCATTTACATATGTAATTTTAAATTATATATTTAAATTATTTTATACAACAACGCCATGGTTATTTCTGTGGGTAAACTTGATAATACAAGTTTTTAACCACAAACTCTAAATGAGTCCATCTATCTGCTAAGATTTGAGTATTATTTAAGGAAAATAATTTTTTGACATTTAAAGGGTCACTTGAGAAATCTATTTTAGAAGTAAAAGAATTGTTAAAAAAGTAAACTTTTGTAAAAAAAAAAAACATGCTGAGATATTAGAGTTTTGTTTTGATGTATGCACCAAAAACAAACAAAAATTTAGTTCCATTAGACTATACAAAGGATACACTGACCCACGAAAATAATGGAGGGAGATGGAAGGGTAACGGCTAGTTCACATAATTAATATGACCACCTCACTCTCACTCTCATCATTAGATTAAATAATTTTCTTAGAAAAGGTAAACATATTAAGTATTACTAATTAAAACAGTGATAAACAAGAAACATAAAGCATATAGTACAAATTTGAATAAAAATGGAAACATTGAATAGTCAATAAATAATTATTAAAGCGTGCATTTATTATTATGGGGAAATAAATGTTTAGTTCATTTTTATGAAGCGGAAAAAGCATGCATTTATAGGTAATAATAAAAATAATAATTTTAGAGGGAGTAGCCCAATAACTAGTTAAATAGGGCTTTCAAAAAGTTAGAGGGAGTTAAAGAAGTTGAAGAGAGAAGCAGTTTGAATTGTAGATTTTGAATTGCAGACATGAATTCCGAAAATGAGTGGTTTTAACAGAGTATTTCTTTCCTTTTGTTTGGTTTAATTTTAGTTTATAATAAAAATTGGACAAAAATGTTGTTGAGATATAAAGAAGAGATTCATAAATGACTATACCCATCATAAGACCCGTGAAGCCTATGCCAATCCCAATGCAACTCAATCTTTCTATATTATTATTATATTATATTTATTAGCCAATAATGACAAATAATTTTAAATTCAACATTCAACTAATCAAGTGATAACTATTTTTAAATGTAACATAATCACTAAAAAAAATTATATCTGCTTGAAAATTTTAGTAAATGTCGAAATATCATAATCTGCAGGCAAAACAAATTCATTATTGTAATAGTACATCTATATTTTTTTATTACGTTATTTTATTTTAATAAAATAAAATTTAGTATTTATGTTAATTTTTAATTTCACCTATTAATAAAACAATTATGTATTATTTTTTCTATATTTAATACTTTTAATTAAATTTGAAATGAAAACCATATTAAGAAACCAACATAAATTACATGAATTGGTAAGAGGTATAGATATGTATGTATCTATTTTTTAATAAATTAATAGTTTTTGTATTTTTTTTATCACATACATAACAATCATCAAAGTGTGGATGTGGACGTGGGTTAGTGTACGCATATGTCCGCGTTTGTATTTGTGTACGTGTATGCGTGCGTTTATATGTGTTTGTTTGTTTGTGTAAATATTAGAGTTTATCTTAGAACTCTTCTAATAAAATATAACAATTCAATATCTCAAATATTAATGAGTTTGAATTTTATTTTTATATATAGTGTCTAATTTTTTTATATTTACTTCGATGAGATCAAGTAATGTTTTTATAGTTTTAAACTATTTTTTATATTTTGTAAATGGTTAATTAACATAAGTAATATTTTTATAGTTCTAAACCATTTTTTATATTTTGTAAATGGTTAATTAACATTTTTAGGCATGAGTTAATCATTCATGGTGATGAAATTACTTGGGAGGGAAAATTTTTAGTCACCTCTTGAGGTGTCCGTTCTTTTACTACTTTCATCCATATATTTTTTTTTATAGAATTTCAATTATATTTATAATTTATCATGCATTGAAATTATTTACTTAAAATTAAATCTAATAAAACATTTTTAAGGACATCAAAAAAAAGATAGTAAAGAAATATGTATAGTTTTTAAAAGATGATGTTTGATTATTTCATTAAAATGTAAAATTATAAATATTTTTCAATTATTGAGTTTCATTCTATAAAAATACTTAATTTTAAAAAAGAAAATTATTTTCCTTGTCTCTATGTTTCTAACCCAAGTGTTTATCATTTTGACAATCAAGATTTGCTAATGGAGTCTCTATAGAGAACTTTTCATATTTATTCGACTTTTATTCCATTTTTAAAGTTTTTTAGCATTTTGAGGTACATTTAAATGCGATACCATGTATGTGTTTTAAATATGCTAAAAATGAATTTTGATTGAATTTCGATCTAGTGATATATGCTTAGTTCCTTTATTTTATCTTTGTTTAAGTGGTTAAAGTATCATGTGTGACTTAGAGTTTTATAAGCGTTTATAGATGATGGGGAATTTTCTATCATAAGTAGGGTAAACTAGTTTTAAATTTATTTCTTACTAATGATTTGGAAATTGTGAAATTTCTAATATGAATGACGATGAATTTTTGGATGAACCTATTTTAGAGTGGTAATTGTACATGTTTGAAGTATTGGTTAAATTGATGCTTAGGTTTTGAATTTGAATTTAAATGTAACTGGGATGACTGTGAGTTGGTTGAATAACTTGATTGAACTATCTAAGTTTGTTTGAATAGTAGCACTATGCGTGTTTCATTTGAAATTGATTGAAAATTTAGATAAGTTGAGCTATATTACTATGTTAGCATAACTAAGCTGCATAACTATATAAACTGTTGGGCGAAAGATTGGCTCGTTAAGCAAGAATACATAATTTTCAAGTCAGAGAGACAAAACTTTTGGATCCATTAGATGAATAACATTTTGCTATGCAAGCTTATTAAAAGTAGTCCCAATGGGTATACTCACCAAACAAGTAAAAGTGTTATTGATATAGTTTAGGAATGTTAAAAACTTGAGAGGAATGTGGGTGCTTACCTTATTGAAGAAGAGAATCTCGTTGGAGGATTTTTTAAGGATTCCACACTCTCTCCCTAAGTGAGCTTGTATGTCGTTGAGCAATATTTTTTAGCAAAGTCAAAGAGTATTAGAGTAGTCTTATCATTTGACGAGTATTGTATTCCTTGGGCAAGTCTCCTTACAATAGATACTCGTTTAACGACACAAGATTTTGTTGAACAAGATCTAAACTGGTATATTGAGTCCATATCGAGTGTAATTTATTATGATTTATGTGAATTGAATATAATGAGGAAACAACGATTCTTAGGGTGAGAATACTATCATACTTTTGCCGTGTGTAATGTATTAACAATATGGACTAAAATGAAATCATTTTGATTCTACTAATAATTGGATTTATATATATATATATATATATATATATATATATATATATATATATATATATATATATATATATATATATATATATATATATGACCAGTTGCATAGTTAAAGAATATTTGTATATAAATTGAGTTAATAAAAGTCAATCTCGTGAGATATAAGTTAATACATCTATCCTCCATAAATTGTGTTTATGATTTTTAGTTTATAAATAAGCTAATGGAATCTCCATGTCTTCTAAAAAGTATGTAATTATTCTTTGAATTATTAGTATATCTTTTTCTTATTTAAAATTTATGTTTTAAATTAACTCTAACTTATTCTATGTGTTTTAGTGTTCTTGTCTACTACTATCATATATTTTAAAATAAGATAAAGACAAGGTTTTGGAAAGAAGAAATGACAATTATAAACATTAATAACAGAAAATGTAACTTTATATGAATAATTAATTTTTAATAAATAAATATTATAATAAATGAATAATTTAATATCAAACCATTAAAAAAACAAAATAAATGTTAAATTGATATAATTAAAAAAAAATACCATGATCGAATAAAGTCGCAATAAAAAATATTTTAAAATTGTCCAAGATAAATGTTATTGTTATTAATTGAAAATTTGTGTCTAAATTGATTTTATAAAATTAATTTATACAGTGAAATTGATAGTGTGATCTAAACTAATATTGTTAAAATAAATTCTTTAATATAATTTAAATAAAGAAATTTATATCTTACTAAATCTCATAATTGTAAGATATGATTTGTATGTGACATGTATAATATATTCTGATAAAGAATGATATACAAAGTTAAAGAGTAAAAGAATGATTTTGAAAATATTCTGTTGTTTACTCTAAATTTAAAGAATCGCAAGTAAGATAAATATAAACATGATTTAACACATTCTTTTAAACATCATTTATAGCTATAAGACGAAAGATGGAAATAAGTTGTTTTAAAGCTGGCATGGTTTGAGTCTATCTAGATATTTAATATAATGAAAAAGTTTGATTTGCTTAGCTTGTAATGCAGTCCATTTTTTAGGTTTGATTCTTCTCTTTTTCCAAATTCAGAGTGATTTGAAAGGCTATTTAAGAGTCTAATACCCTACACAATGACATTATTATCACGCGTTATAATATTTATATAAATGAGCTAATCTACCAAACTTTAAAAAGCTTTTTAAAAGACTCAAAAATAGACCCTCTTTTTTGACTAAATAGTGTTTCTCTGAATCTTGACTCAATCTCTTAGTAAATGGTCTTAGTTTGACCTAATATTATGTATATACCATCTCACAGGTTTTCATTACCACTCTGAATTATTTGTTTTTTTTTTTTTCTAAACACACATAATACACGTTTTCTTCGATATTATGTTAAAATAAAAGGCAGCAAATTGTCCATGTGTTTGGAAGTACCAACTATTATATATATGGAATTAAAAGCTATTTGTTTGTTGATATAATAAAGGTATATACAAATTGTATGTTCAAAAAAATATAATTGTGTTTTTTATTTAGATATAAACCGTTGACATGAATTGTAATAACCTATAATTAAAATTTTTAGATTTTAATAATATTAAAGAAAATAAAAATTTAGTTTTAGAAAATTAAAATAACTCAACTGCTCTTGTAGACATCTTCAGAAGTGCTAATTCCATTCTTTCAAACCAACTCTCTCAATGACTTCTTGTTTTTTTTCAAAACACTGTCTTCTCTCTAGATTCATCTGCAAAGCCATGGAATTGTCATTTTGAAGGCGCCTAGACTATCTTGGCATCACAGGCTCAGGATTTCACCGATCATATTCTCGATTTCATCGGGTAAGCAATTTTCCCCTTTCTTTGCTGCTAGGAGACCTAAGACTTGCAATTCCACTAATTGCATGTGTCTTTTGTGTCATCCTCTTCAATTTTATTTCAATTCCAGCTCTAGGAGCTGTCTTTGATCCTTGTTTTGTGGCCTTTAGGGTCTGTGGGAGTTCTTGAGGAGTAGAATTGTTAAAGCAAAACCTTGTACTGCCCTGTAGAAATTCCAGGTAAGGGAAGTTAGGATTTTAATTTCTGATTTGTGAATTGATTTTATGTGAAGAGTTAGGTTTTTAATGAAATTTCTAATTGATGCATGTGTGAGTTGTGTGATGAAAAATAGCATGCATTGAGTTGACATTATGATTTTTATATGTTGGAATGTTTGTTTCTGGATATGTGAATTATGAAGCTCGGTTTTTTATATCTGTTTGAAAAATTTAGTAATGCATGAGTTAAGGTTGTGTTTTGAGGTATAAATTGTTATATGTATGAAACTGTTTGATATTTCACTGCTATTAAACTGAAATTTGATCATTTATGTATAAGATCATGTGCTGCTTGATTTCTATTTATGATTATGTTAAATTTTTACTTATGAATTGGTGTAAGTATGACGAAATGTTGAATTTGAGTGATGGGATGAGGTAGATTCTGTTATACAGGTCAAAACTATGTGAATTAAGACGTTTTAGATTATTTTAAGGGAACTAGAGTAGTCAAATTTAGAATTTAGTGTTATAGATGGATATGGTCAGTTTAGGTAACTTGGCAAAGTTAATTAGGACTTGTTAAGAGTGTCTATATGGTCAAAAATAGTATCAAAGTGTTCAATCTAGATTTGAGTCCTATAGTTGGTGAAAATTGAGTTTTAGAACCCAAATCAATGCATAATCATTATAGGAAGAAGTTAGGAAAGGTTAAATTCATGTAAATAAGTTTAATTCCACCTGTAGATCAAATTAGGATCATTAGAATCTCACTAAATGGTCTAAAATGAGTGTTAGGGGTTTGGGTTGATGAATTATGTAGGTTTTAGGGTGCTGCAGATTATGCAGAGTCGCATAGCGCACTCTGTGTCTGGCAGGAAAAATTCGCACAACGCACCACAGGGTGTGCGTTGAGCGAATTTTCTGCGACAGATTGAGTGTTTTTGATGTTTTTGACGTTTTGGGAGTTTCGTACTCCGTTTTTGACGTTCTTTAGGTCATTCTGGGGGTTTTTGACCCTTTTGGATCCATTGGTGAGGGTCTCAAAACTTTTTAAATTAAGTAAGTATTGGTAATAAAATGCTATAAAGAAATTTGTATTAATAAATGATGTTTCTGCGAAAGTATGTAAGGTTTGAGTGTGTATGAATTATATATGATCTTTATAGATTCAAATGACAATGTATGATCATGTACAAGTGTATGAATGTTGAAAATCATGAGTTGTGTGTCAAATTTAAAAGTATGATTAATGGATGTAATTTCATTATCCTCAAGGGAGGTTACATGGTGGTGCCCTATGGTTTGTTGTGATTGACCGTATGAATGGCCGAAGTTCTAGATGGGGTTTATCCTGACATTCTAATGACCATTCATGCTCAATTAGAGAGTGATGAGTCATGTGGTGAGAATAGCAGGAGGTCCTAGTAATAGGTGCTACGTGGAGACCTATTATTCAGTAAAGAGCTTACACTTGTGTGTGGTCGGGTGAAACCCCTCGGCAATGACTTTGCAAAGCAGTAGGGTCACAACAAGTGCACAAACCCCTAGAACTCGACATTTCATACTAGTCTGGATGGTCAAATCACGTGTCGGTCATTGGTATCAACAAAATGTGTTCAGTCTTGGTCTGTATTATGTTATGGTCTTTGCATACTGTGTGTGTGATTGTATAACATGATAGTTAATTCCATTTAATGTATATTCTGATATAATGTTTACTCGCTTGCTTGTGTGCATGCTGTTATGTATATGCTAGTTTGAATTTGGACTTATCTTGCATGCTTTTCAACCTAGCTTACCCTTGCAATTGTGTGTGTTGTATGTGTTTGCCTTCCTCCTTGCGATGATCATCCAATCCTTTGGATGTGAGCAGTAGCTGATGATGTTCCACCGGAGGGCGCATTGGAGAACGAAGAAGACCCGACTCCTAGTTCTTAGGAACTTTTACTAGTTTCCAGTTTAGAGGGCTATTCCTTGTGAAAGACTTCTAGTTCTATTTTAACATGTTCTATATTTCGAAAATACTCTTTAGACCACCTCATATCCTTAGTTTGCTATGTATTTTGGGAAGACTTTTAAGATTGTAATTAAGTTTTAAATTTCCTCTGTATTTTAGATAAATGTACCCATTAATACTATCATTTTAATACTTTTGACTGCTTTATTTTATCATGAGTTGAGACATTCTAAATATATACACGTTGTGACGCCCGGGCACTGAGAGGGCGAGAGTGATCGCCGATGCAAGAGGCACGGACAAGGAGCGGCTCCTGGCAGGCTTCTAGTGGAAGGGACACATGGACGAATCGAACATACATCGGAATGAGAAGGATCTGGAGACTGTATAGGTACAGGACTATACAGTTGAAGGATAGTTTAAAGGAATTGATTTGACTACTCATATCACCAAAATACATTTACTTTTCGGTGGCCTAGCTCATATAAGTTGTCGAGGCGTTACACATGTCATAATTTTTGGGATGTGAGATGAATTAATTTAAAAATATAAATAAGAAGATAAAAACAAAGATAAAATATTTATCTTATATATCTAATAATATATATATATATATATATATATATATAAGATAATGTATGAATGAATGAGGTTGATATGCTTTAGATTCTATAGAGGTGACTACTGATGGTTTGATATAAGAAATGTGAAGTATGAAATGTGTGGATAATGAAAGTGTACTGACTTTGAGAGAGAAAGAAAATAAAGTTTTTACAATTTTACAACTTTAATATAATTAAAACATATAAGCATAAAAAATTTATCCTATCATGCGTAAAAAAACATTAATCTTAATTTATTACTTTATTAGAACAACCTCGTAAAAAACATAAAAAATAGTATGAGAAGTGAAGATTACCTTAATAAATTAAATGACTAATTAACAAACAATATTAAAAATATTACTAATATTCTATTATATTAATAATAGTAATAATAATATGTGAGTCAAGTCTATGCATTTTATGTGAAAAGTTGATAAGATGCATTTTTTATTAATATTTTACTTTTATTTAAATGGACTTTAAATGTTTGATAATTTTGCAAACATTGAATTTGCTACAAACAGGGTTTATGTTCTACTATTTCTTATATGACTCTAAATATTGTGATTTTCAACATTTTTTACTCGAAATTATTCACCACCAATATCTCAATATAGAACTTGTTTTAAACAATTTATATTATATCGTGTTCTTGGAGACTGAATTGTTTGGTACACATTTTTTTTACATTCTACACAGTGTCTGTTTCTAATAGCTTTTTTCTAGAAGAAGTGACTAATTAATTTAATAATTTTTTAAAATGTACAAAAACTAAGCTCAATCAAATGCAAACACCAGTCTTAAATATCACGAGTTTATTACCATTTATAATACAACTGTAGAATAAAAGTCCATAGTTATTGGGCTGATGAAGACTTGTTCATAGTCGTGAAAGTGAGTCATTGGAAGGCGTCTTTCTTCCTGCACCCCATTAAAGTTGTAATTTCCAAAACTACCTATTATTAAAATTATAATAAAAGTCCCTAAACTTTCTCATTTTTTATATTTTTTAGATTGGATATTCCGGTAAGTATTTTGAATTTGAAAAATGCCGTCCAAAATACTTAATTTGGAAAATATGCACAAATATATTTCAGAATGTTTAGGAATGTATTTTTGGATCTAAAAATTCATTTAGTATAATTAATTTGGAATAAGAAAAAATTTCGAAATGGGTGTTCCAAAACTCATTTCATAATCAAAAATACATTCCAAAATCTTTTATTGTATTATGGATTGAGTGTTTCAAAAAATATTTTGTGAATCAAAAAATACATTTCAAAACATTCAATCAAATAAAAAAATAATTTTAGAATAGGTGTTTCAAAATGATTAAAAATAATTTTCGAAACATTCGTTTCATTTTTTGTATGTTCTAGAATGTATTTCACAGTTTGGAAAGTGTTTTCGAATAAAAAAAATTATTTCCAAAACATTCATTCCAAAATAAAAATAAAAATAAAAATCCAAAATGAATGTTTCAAAAGTCATTTTTAGATCCGGAAATACCTTTCGGATTAGGTGATCCGAAATGTATATCTCACCAATTCCTTTTTATAAATACATGATCTGGGTTTTTTTTTCTTTTTAATTTTGCTTTATTTTTTTCTATAACCCCTGTTTAAATTAAAATGTAAGATAATTTCATTAAAGGCAATAATTGTTTATATATATATATATATATATATATATATATATATATATATATATATATATATGTGTGTGTGTGTGTGTGTGTGGGGTTTGCTAAATGTCCCTGTTAAAACAAAACAACTTTTAATAATTTAAAATTTTAATTTAAAATAAAAAAATAAAAGGTAGTTATTAAAAATCTTTATTCACGTAGGGAGAAGTTATTAGTTTTTATTATATATTTTTTGAAAGATAGTTGTTTTTTAAAATAAAAAACAAAATAAAAGGTAGTTGTTTTTTATGGTTCTATTAACCCTAAACCATTATATTTTTTAAAAGATAGTTGTTTTTTAAAATAAAAAATAAAATAAAAGGTAGTTGTTTATTTTAATTAATTAATTAAAATAAAATAAATATAGGAGTTTGCTAGTTTACGTAAAGAGGTTTTTCAGTTGGTACATTTTAGCATACCACAATTTTAGGTTACAAAAATGTTATTGTTAAAAAAGAAAACCAACTTTAAAAGGTATTTTAATAATTTTAAAATTTAATTTAAAATAAAAAATAAAATATAATTATTAAAAATCTTGATTGGTCTATGTGTACGAGAGATATTATTAGCTTTTATTTTATTTTTAATTTTAAAAAACAACTACCTTTTATTTTAAAAAACAACTACATTTTAAAAATATAATGGTTTAGGGTTCATAGAATCCGTCTGGTTGAAAAAACTACCTTTTATTTTGTTTTTTATTTTAAAAAACAACTACCTTTCAAAAAATATATAATAAAAGCTAATAACAGAATTTTAATAACTACCTTTTATTTTTTATTTTAAATTAAATTTTAAAATTATTAAAATACCCTTAGATTTAAAGTTGGTTTTCTTTTTTAACAAGAACATTTTTGTAACCTAAGATTTGGTACACCTTACTAAAATATACCAACTGAAAAACCTCTTTAAATAAATTAGCAAACTCATATATATATATATATATATATATATATATATATTTTTTTTTCTGAAAAACGAATTAAAAAACTCATTTTTTAAAATTTAAACTGTTATTTAGATAGATTTAATGCAAATATCATGAAGTCTGAATCATTATTTATACAAATATCACATGGAGCATGCACAGACATCTCTTTTCAAATATGAATATAAAAACAAATGTTATGTGCATATCCCTAATAAACTTTGAACCTACATCGCATTAAACTTTCGTATGCTTTTTACACCAAGTTAACCCTAGTTGTTGATTGAATAAAAAATTGAAGCAGCACGGAAAAAGTATACAATGTCAATTTTATTTTATACAATTGAAAATTGATTACATAACTTTGTATAAATTAGTTAGACTCCTTTAATATTTCTATTATTAGAACAAATATACAAAATTATTTAGATTTATAAAAATGAGTTTCTTTTTCATTATAATTATTTTTATTTCTATATCCTCAAAAAATCATGAAATATTTTTGTAACACTTTTCTCCATAAATTTTATATGATTAAACTCATAACATAAGATGTCATGTAAATTTAATAAATAAAAAAGCAATTAAACTGCTTTTCCAAAATATAGCCCCAGGTATTACTAAATTTGCAACATTCCTCTATGCTAACAAGATCATGGACCGCAGAAAAAATGTTTTTAAGTGTCAAAATTTTGTTGATATTAACATGAAAGGCGAATAATTAATATTTCAAGGTGAAATGACAAATAACTTTATTTTATAATAAAGAGAAACATAACTTAATATTTTATTTGAGGTTATACTTTTGATCCTACAAAAATATTTTAGTGTTATATGCCAAAATACTTGGTCTCTTTAAAATGAGTTAATTTTAGGTTTGATCCCTATAATTTATTTAGTCGTAATCTCTGCAAAAGTCTAAAGTAGTTATTTTTTGATTATTAAAATTTATTTTAAAAGTAGATGAATAACTTCATATCAAGAACCCATATTTTTTTCCCAGTAAACACAAGTGTGACATTGCTATTAGGAAAATAATATCACATAATAGGAAATTTCCATTTTTAAAAGCACTAAAATCAAAATTTACTAATTTAAGAATTACCAGAAAATATATTTAAGTCGTCTCTTTATTAATACTCTTAATGAATTATACCATTCGTACAAACCATTTCAGTAAGACAACACATCATACAGTTTTGTCTCCTTAACTAATTTTAATATATGAACATTTATCTTCTCATTGTTTTAAAAAAATTATTTCATGAATAAATGTGATCGCTAAGTAACAATGACATCACCGAGATAGCCCAATGCTGTGTTTTAAGCCGAAAAGCATATATTTTAGCTCTGAATAAAACAAGGCCATTGTGAATGGAACCGTAGTTTAACATCTTTCAAGATTAGGCAAGTCCAACAAAAGCAAGTTACGACATTCGAAGAACTAAGGAAAACAGATTCACACAGTATACTAACACACTAACCATCCAGATGGATTGACTAAGAAAATTGTCAATAAAGGTTGGCCAATTGAAAGGAGGCGATGTATGCAAAAAGAGTAGACACTAATATTTAATAAATGACACCAAAACATCAATCAACAATACCTTTTCCATCTCAATGAAAGTATCAGCTACTGTAAGAAAAAAAAAGGTTCTTCGGTGTCTTCCGTGATCAGGATTCTGGATCCCCACTATGCCATCCCTTTGTGCATGGAGGAATGTTCATAAACTCATCAAATTCTTTTACATGAATATCACAGCACTTCCACTACAAAAAAGAGTGACAAAGGAAAAATAAATACAGTTCTCAGAGAACATGTCTCAGCTATAGTACATGCATTGATTTAGAAAGAAATGAGATCAAACTAAGAACATTCAGTGGAATACTCAATACTGACCCCTCTCATCCGGTCATGAAAAACAGCAGGGCCGGGATGGTAGCTGCAAGCAGTGTCATGATTATCCTTTTCCTTGAAAGTTTGACCGCATCCTTTATTTTTGCATGTTTGGGGCTCATTTATATCGACTATCTTCTTAGGTTTCGGAGCCTGAACACTTGAATTGTTAACAGCAGAGGCATCTCCAACAAGATTTGGGGACTTGTCTACAACGCTAACTGGTTTGCTTTGAGAACCTAATGAAGAAAGAGGGATAGGAGAAAGAAAATTAGCTTTGAAAGCACGACATGGGGGATTAGTAAAAAGTAACTAATCAAAGGACTTGAGACAGTGCCATGAGCAGAAGCATGTGAAATACCATGTTCTGAGCAAAAGAAACCCTGCCTACATCTAGAACAAGAGTCCTTTGATGAAGCATTGGTTGAAGAAACAGCAGTTGGAGAGGGCGTGGTGTTCTTCTTCACTGGAGCAATTACTTGCTTGACTGCTGTATGTTTTCCGGTCTTACATCTTGATCACAGAGAGAAACTTTGATCAATATATGCAGCCAACATTAAAAGAAATTGTAAAGTAATGGACAAAACCGACTTAATTTTTTATACTACGAAAATATTGCCGCAAGTAAAAGTAAAATACGCTGTTTCATTGCTAGCACATTTAAGCCAATGAACCATGTTTTTCAAACTCAACATGCATATGATCATTACATTTTGTAAGATCTAATACTATAAAGAATCCCAGAGATCAAATTAGACACAAGCAAAATCATCTGCAGGAGATAATGAAAATGTCTCCAGGAGCAGCAAATATTTTAAATTGAAAATGTTTTATACGAAAGTATATACAAGAATAATTGCTAGGTGGAATCCACTTCTAATTTCCATTTCATTAATGTTAAATTTAGAAACCATATTTACTCAGTAAGCATTATGTTCCACCAAAAGCAACTTCGAAGCACAAATTGGCAATGAAGAGCGGACTCATACCAGTGTAAACCAAAGATTGGAGATTCTAAATACAGATCATTGCACATTAAAACAGGAGAAACGTGATGTTACTTCCCCATATACGAAGATGAAATCAACCCATGCGGAGCTGATAAATGAAATTTAGAGGAAAACATACATAATCAACATAGCATATTTTGACAATACTTCTCTACGATTCTTTTCCTTTCTCTATAACAGAAAGTCATCTCTATGACCTATTAATAGATTCTACCCAAAAAAGGTTGAACTCTTTCAAATTGACCAGTTGACCACAGACCAAACTTCATATTCTAAAACAGGAAACTACAGAAAAGGAAAAATCTCTCACCCCGGAATTTCCAAAAACAAGCTAAAATCATGACTTCTTTTCTTGCAACAACTCCATTCTTTCGTTCCATCATGAAATATAGGCTGGAAAATAAAAGACAAAAGTAATCAGTTACAATAAACTGATAACTAATCATAATAAAAAGAATACATTGTGAAGAAATAGATTTATAGACATTGGACTTACCCCCTGAACAATGGAAGAAGCCCCAGCAGCATAAAATCCAAATCCCAAACATGCCAGATGGAAAGTGAATCAGTAAGATCTCAAACAGATGCCGTATCATAAATCAACAAAATGATATAACGGATGGATATAAAATTGCACGAAAGTTCACAATCACGAGTATGCATCAATGATGGCATTAGCTAAAATGAAATTACTAAAGCCCATGAAACAACACAAACAAAAATTTAAGCCAAAAAGGTTCTTATAGGAACTGAACAGTATGGAAGAAAATACTAATTTTAGTAACTTTCAAAATAGAGTGTTACCGCTACTACCATGCCACTATTGAGATTGCTACAAACTATATTAGATAAAAAGAAAATGGAAAACACACCGCATAAAGAGAATGATCATGCTTATTAGTGTTGAGCACTAGTTAGGGAATTAAAAGGAGAAAGTTCTATTAGAAATCAGATGCAGGCACATTAAAAGAACAGAGGGAAGCGCATATCTACACATCCTAATAAAAACAAAGTAACTTTTTTCTCTTTTAATTCCTTAACCAAAGCCCTAAGAGCTCTGGGTAACATGTCAAAAGAAAAATAGAATCAACTATATCATTAATTAAGAAAAAAAAAAGTAGAATCAAATCATAAAGGATTGGCTATTATCTCACATCTAAAAAATTCATAATTGTGGTGTTTTCCCCTAAACCTTTATTGTGAATTCCCTTTCTAAAATCTCGAAATTATACGTGAGCGTATGTACACTTTCAATTGAGTTGAATGAAAAGCATTATAATTTGAAACATTCATTTCCAACTGGATGCATAAAGGGTCGAAAGGCAACGAAATTTATTATTGTCATTAGGATGGCGGATGCTTAAAGGGTTGAAAAACTATATTTTGAAACATTAGTTTCCAAGTGGATGCATGAAGGATTGAAAAGCAAAGAAATTGGTTATTGTCATTAGGGTGGTGGTTAAGTTGACAATCTCACAAGTAAGATCATATAGCTTTACCATTTTTCCATGCCTCAGCAATCCCAATCACATTTGGACTCGTTTTACTGTGATCAGTAGGACTCAAATACATTCTTCCTGTACGATTGTGGGATTGATGATTTACCTGATCCTACTCGGACTCATTTCTTTTGAAAAAACCCCAAACAAATTTAACCAATTTTTGGCTGACTTGTTACATTAAAGCCCCAAACACTTTACCTTTGGCACTGATTTTTTTTTTCTCCTATGATTAAACATTAAAGTTCCAAATCCCTAGTCGGTTCTTTTTCTTGATTTCAGCACTCTACACTCAACTGCACCTCAGCATGGTGTTCTTCTGCTTCTGCATTCAACATTTTGTTGGCTTGCGTGCTTGTTTGACTTTTGGTGTGGTTACTGAACTGCTTAGGACCCCGGTTCAAGTTTCTGATTACTGCTGGTTCCACTCCCCTAATCTGCTATTCATAATGTTTTTAATTGGAAAAGAAACTAGGAAGTGCTAGGGAGGATAATGAGGGGGGGAAGGGGAACAGTACAGAATTGGCGTGACTAGTAAGTTTGTAGCTGTTAGTAATTTAAAGTGATTTTGCTCATTTGTTACTTTTAATGCATCCATGCATCTTCAAATATAGTTGTATTTTAGGCATCCACATTACAATTATGAATCACTTGTGTTCAAACTAGAGAACACACTCATTGGGGAGTCCAAAAGCCAGGTGGGAACTCAAAAAACAACAAGTTCTACACTGTCTGACCTGGTGTGACCTACATGGATAACACAATTTAACATATGTTTTAATGGTTCTATAATGGTTCCTGCATTTTCTCGAGGAGTGGCATACATAATGTAATACTTCACACGCGTGAGGAGGTGATTAATGTAACCTTAGTCATGTATGTGAAGATCTGATGCAGCTATATCCTATGATACTGTTAGGTACAAATTTATGAAGTATCTAGACCTATGAAGCATGAAGGATGAAGCAAGAATACTTTTATGATGACAATAATTTATAATTTTTTATTTTGACCGTGTCTAAGAAATGTGATTTTAATTTGAATCTGTACATTTGTAATTATATATTTATTATGTTTTATGAATTTGTATACATTTTTAAATATGCATTTGTCACTAATTGTATCCATTTATTCTTATAATAAGCATATTACCATATTGGTTTGTCACTAGGTGGGAAGAATCTAGAATCTTTTTGTAGTAGGCCTAAGGGCTTGAGGCCCGTAGGTGTTAAGACAGGGATGTGAGAGTGAGCTGGTTACAGTGATCAGTCTATGGAGGTCAACCGGTCAACAAGTTGCATCAACATTTGTTAGACACTAGGCTCGGCGGAAGCTATATAGCCAATCCAGCAATGCATGGGCTGATTCTCAGCTGCATGGTCCAACTTGTTTTCCCGACCTTGTTAATCCTTGGTAAGATCTCGATTATGACTACCTTAGTCATTAATTTAACCTAAACCACTCCTAACTTTCAGATATGCAAAAGCAATCAGTTCGAACATTGTTTTAATATCATACGGTTCCTTGGAGAAAGTGCTAAAGTTCTACCATAGATGTGTCACTCAAGCTGAACTGAACCAATACACTACATATAATAGCTTCCACAAAATGAAATTAACTTTTCTGATATGAGTAAACAACTTCGAAAAGAAAAGTGAAAGTGAAATATCTCAAGTTCTCAACTCTTAACAGTTAAAGAGAAAATCAAACGAGTAAAGATAGTAGGCAATTCACAGTTTAACTCCCGCCCGTGCATGTAATATCAGGAGTTACCATCTTTAGGTAATATCACTATCACGAATTAATTTCCTCATCAATAATGCAGATTTCTTACTATTTGCTCTAACGCGATATTTCACGCAGCTAAGTCCCACAAGAAAAGGCAATAGCTTAAAGAAACCAAGATCTTTAATACACTGCAATGACGAATTACAAAAGAGAAGGCGGAAGAACAGGGTTGAACGCAAACCAATTTGCAGAGACATCAATTAATTATAGAATAATTGTGTGAAGGCTTAGGAAATTAAATAAAGTGCCGTTGAAACAAGAGCATAAGTTAGGGCTAGGCATTAGGTGAAAAAATAAAAATGGGGAGTTACAGAACAGAATTATCAGAAGTGAAAGGGAAAAGTGCATGTCGGTTGTGAAAAAGGTGGAAACTTGGACACGAGGGTTATGCGAGAGAGCCAGAGAGAGAGAGAGAGAAAGAGTACCGAATCATGGTATCGACAGGAACCGTCGGGATTGTCGTCCTCGGAGAAGGTGGCGTCGCACCCAATCCTCTGGCATCGAACTTTAAGTGTTGTCTTCTCCATTCTGAAAGGAGGCACAACCCCTGTGGTTTTGTGATAACACAATCACAATCAGCTTTCAGGCGCGAGAGAAGAACACAAGAGGACTTTACCTTGTGAGAACTCAAACGGGTTGGGCTTTGACGCTGTTTCAATGCTTGAAAATTGAAAGACTAAATGAAAAGAGAAAATATAAATAAATATATAAGGAACTGATTCCCCTCAGTTTTCACTCAACTTCCTGCAGGTTCCAGATTTTGAGTTATGTTAGCTTAGCTAGCTAAGATACCTGTAATTCAAGCTGAATTTCAATGTTAAATTTTAAATCAAATAAAGTTATCGAACATTCTCACCATTTTGTCTACCAATCTCGTGTAAGTTGTTTGAAATTACTCAAATGGGTAAAATTTTAAAAATAAATAAATCATGTTTTAAAAGAATACTTCATTAAATTAAAATACTGTTTATAAACATGATTTTAATTTTAAATTTTGCATAAAGTAAAATAAAAGTAAATTATTTTAATATATTCAAATATTCAAATACATATGTTTATAATAACATTACTTATCTATTTTTTATTCTTTTAAATTTTACCCATTTAGATAATTTAAAATATATACTTCCTAAATAGGGATGGCAAAAAAATCCGCGTCCGCGGATAAAATCCGCAACGGATAGTTAATATCTGCGGATATTTACTACCCGCTACCCGCGAGTAGCGGATATTTTAATACCCGCTTATAATCGGGTCGAGTTCGGATATTACACTATCCGACCCGCGGATACCCGTTACCCACTAAAAAAATTGAAAATACATTTTTATCCTTCCTAATATTATGTTTAAGAAGGTAGGTTTTAATTTTTATTAATTTGAATTTATGTTTTAACTTTTATTTACTTATCCATTGAATTTATTTGGATATATGTTTTAAATATTATTTATATTTTTTTTTTGCAATTTAATTTGAATTTCATTTAAAAACTTAAAAAATATCCAACGGATATCCGCGGGTTGAAAAAAATCCGCGAATTTATTTTAGACAGATATCCGGCGAGTAACGGATCGAGTTCCGGGTACAGTTTTATCCGGCGGGTCGGGTTCGGACATCACACTATCCGACTCGAACCCGACCCGTTGTCATCCCTACTCTAACACTTCCTTCAAATATATCTCCTATTCATATTATTGAACCAAGAGATATAAAATTATTTTCTTTTTCTAACAGCTTAGTTAACAACTCTGTAAAAAAAGTTTATGTGAAACACTTGAAAAAATAAAATATCTACATAACTCAAATTATAAACTGTTAAGGACAAAAATCTATTTAAGATATAAGGAAATTTTTTAGATAAAGTATTTCTTTGATATTTTTTTTTTGTAAAAGATATAAGAACCATTTTTTACAAAATGTCAACATCTAAAAATAGCATTTTTTTCAAAGACTAAAACAAAATAAAAAATACATTACTTTTAGGAACCTTAAACAGATTTAAACCTTTAAACTATAATACTTTGTGACAAACCATATGACAACAAATTTCACACTGAAGAAAAAAATATTCAAGAAATTTAGCGTACTACTTTTATCTGTGTTTTAGGCTATAGGATATCCATGGTCTAATCTATCACGTCAAACAAATAAAGTATTGTTATAAGGATGAACAATAACAATATTAGTTTGAGAATGAAAAGAGTGTTCTAATTAAGGAAAAACATATATTTGAGAAAACCTTTAAGAATGATTTGATTTGTGTCCTTCTTTTTAACACAACAAACATTAACATGAAATTCAATGTAAGAATTATTAATTTTGAAAATTTTTGAAACACTTTCAAAATAATTTTTCATAAATTATTTTGAAAATATTTGATTTGAGAGGAGGAAGATAGACTTATAATTTTTATGAGAATAAACGATTACATAGAAGCTAGGATAAAAAAACATGATTTTAAAATTTATAATATAAATTATAAGAATCGAATAAATTTAACTAAGAGTAAAATTAGCTAAAATCATATTTACTTAATTATTTTATTGTTTAAGTTGGATTTTATAATATAAAAAGTAATTATTTAATTTATATTTTATAAAAATTATTATATTTTTAAAACAACTTTCTATATTTTTTTAAGTTTGTCGTTTAACATTTCTGAAGATAGAAATATACTATAGTGAAACTAGTAAGACTAGAAGATACACATATTCAATCATAATATTATTGAGAAATATCTTTGTCTTTTTTATCTTGGATTATTTGTGCTAGTTTATCTTTAGAGTAGTTCACTTTGCATCTTCACAAATTTACTTACATCTTTAAATTTGCTAGACTAATATCCTTCTGACTGTAAACCTGCACAGAAACACAAATAATAAAAAGAATTTTTGACTATTTTTAGCAGACAAACTCTACACTCTCGAAACCCATACTTTCTCCCCCCAATCTGAAACTCAATTTTCGTCGATTCCTTCAACTCCATCTCTCATACTCTGTGTCTCCATCAGTGTACTTTTATCAACATTCAATTTTGTGTGGATAAGTTAATAAAAATAAAAAAATTAAAAGTAAAGGTGAAATAAAAGAATAAAAAGATAATAATTAATGGTGAATAAAAAGATAAAATAAATTTTCTAAAAAAAAAATATCAATAGAAAATATTTTTGAAATATTTTGATTTCTAAATAAAGGAATGATTAATATAGTAATAATTTGAATTAATATTATACTAATAATTATAAGCAATAATTAAAAATAATATACTGATGTTATACTATAATTTGTTGCATAGTTTCTTTTTAAAAAGAGAAAAAATATGATTTTAAAAATAGATAAAGTTTTTGACAATAATTATAATTAATGTCTGGAATATTATTTGATTTGTTTATGTGTGAAATATTATTTAATTTGGTTTTTTGCCACCAAAACTATTTTTAAGTCTATTAGAAAATGGGAATACACTTGGAATTGGAATATGTTAAAAGATATTGTTAAGTCTATTAAAAAAAGTAACAAATGCAAAAATTACAATTTAAGTCTGTTAAAAAAGTAACAGATGTAAAATTATTAATTAAAGTCTGTTAGAAAAGTAACATATGTAAAAATATGACTTTTATCTACAAAAGCACATTTTTTAAGTCTGTTTTTTTTTATAAACAGATTTAAATTCACAAACTTAATAAGTCTATTTTGCACTCTAGTGAATATTACAATATTTGTATATAAACACACACTCTGTCATAGCAAACGGGAAGGGAGGAAAAATAGAGAATATAGAGGAAAATAATTGTTCCCCCAAGAGAGACTCTGTCAACTACAACCACTAAGAAAGAACTACAAGAATAGCAAAAGCTGAAAAGGTATGTGACTTCTAGATCTTTTTTTTCTCTTTTTATTATACTTGGAATTTTTTTTATAAAAGTATTATTTTTTACTACACAACATTATTTAAAAAATCATAAAAAGAATGTATTCTTTCGTTTATTTTTATACTGTTATATCTCTCGTAATATTTATTTTTTAATCTCATCTCTTTCGCACCTTTCTGCATTAAGGTTGGTCATTTCTTTTTTGTCTGTGATTTCATTGTTCTTTTCCATTATTAATGCGTATATATATATATATATATATGTTTGGATTGAATCTTAATGTATGAACATATGGATTGAATGCATATATATATGGATTTGATTTAAAAGTTGTATAATTAAATATAAATAAGGATGAATTTTTGGAATGATTACAGTAAAAGGAGGCTTAAAGGCCTTACCGAAGAGTGGTTAAGGCCTCCGGCATGCCACGTTTGGAATTGCTGTTATGTTTTTTTTTTTTTTTTAATTTTTGTGTTTCTATTTTGTTTAATTTTATTTCAATTTGATTTGTTTTTAATTTTTAATTTGTATTTATATGTTTAAATTTTGATTTTTTTTTATATTAAATATTTGTTAGTTACTTTTCAAAATACATGAATGCTTATTTAGGTTTTTCTTGATTTTTGGTCAATATGGTGCTACAAAATGAAATTATTTATATATACATTATTTTTATTCAGTAAAGAGATTATTTTATTTTTTTGTTTGTTTTTTTACTCTTTCTTTTATTTTTTTTCATTAAGAAACAAAGAAGATGAATGATCAGATAGACAAAGATGTTATTGACATGCATGTGCTTCAGAGCTTTGTGTATTTTTGGGAAGGAAGGTACGAGAGCGCTATTAAGGAAAATGTGACGGCAAAACTACATTTAAAATACTTATTAGGATTACCCTTAAAATTACCCTGCTCTCGCATGGCTTCCGTTCCACCCTCTCGGCCTCCAACGAAATCTTTTAGAACGAAATCTTCTAGATTAACGAAATGTTCTAGATTTCTCCCTGATGAACTCATAGAAGAAATTCTTTCATGGCTTCCTACGAATATTCTCATGCGATTCAAGTGTCTTTCTAAGAAATGGCATTCCCTTATCAGCAATTCTTACTTTTTGAAATTGCATAAAAAAAGGTCCCGATATGCTAAAACTGGAGAAAATCATGAGACTCGTCTTCGTATGTTTTTAGAGAATCAAAATTACACTGCTGCCCATGAAGAAATTTGCTCCTATGACAAGTTTTTAAAGACGATAGTAAAAGGTTTCACTTTTCATCGTCGTGCCCGTGGTTCTGTATTGGCTAGTCTTTCACGTCGGGGTTGTCACTGTTTTTCTTCTCACCAATAATCCCATTATCCACTAGTTCATTTTTTTTCTTATGATAATTTGTCCAATTTCATTGATAATTTGATAATCATATATTTTCTTTTTAATAAGATAAAGCAGATATATATTTTCTTTTATTTTGATTTGATTTTTAATTTGAAGTGGTTTAAATGAAAAATAAAATAAAATAAATTTAGTTTGGAATAGGACATTTCCATTACCTATCACGAATATATTGACATCAGATTTTAGAAACAAAATTTCATTATTTAAAAACCAATATAGTGAATATCTTTTCATCTTTATATTTGGTTTTTAAATTGGTTTTTATATATATATACAGTCATTGAATTAGTTTCTATTCAAAATGATTTATATATTTCGTTGCTAAATTGATTTTTATACATTTGGTTCCTAATTTGGTTTTAATATAATTTGTCGCTAAATTGGTTTCAACATAATTGTTTTAATATATTTGATTTTAAATTAGTTTCTAAACTAGGAACTAAAAAATAGTAGCTAAGATTCGTTAATGTTTTAACTACTTATGATTATTAGATTTAGAAAAATATAAATATATATTATTAATACAATTTTTTTTATTTTATTAATTTTGTTTAAAATCTATTTCAATATACATTTGTTTCAAATTGGGATGTATACTTATGAAATTTTTAAAATTCATATAATTACAATATATTTCAAATAGTTAAAATATAGAATATCATGGATATTGAAAACTTTTAGGATTACGAAGATATGAGAGATATAAAATATATGATAAATAAAAAATATGTTATATATATATATATATATATATATATTACAAAATATAACAGAATATAAAATATTTATAATATTTCAATTTTGATTTTTAAATTCTAAAATAATAATTACTTTCTAAATTTGAAAGATATTTGAAAGAAAAGTGAAAGTGAAATATCTCAAGTTCTCAACTCTTAACAGTTAAAGAGAAAATCAAACGAGTAAAGATAGTAAGCAATTCACAGTTTATTGCACTCCCGCCCGTGCATGTAATATCAGGAGTTACCATCTGTAGGTAATATCACGAGTTAATTTCCTCATCAATGATGCAGATTTCTTACTATTTGCTCTAACGCGATATTTCACGCAGCTAAGTCCCACAAGAAAAGGCACAAGCTTAAAGAAACCAAGATCTTTAATACACTGCAATGACGAATTACAAAAGAAAAGGCGGAAGAACAGGGTTGAACGAAACCAATTTGCAGAGACATGAATTAATTATAGAATAACTGTGTGAATGCTTAGGAAATTAAATCAAGTGCCGTTGAAACAAGAGCAAAGTTAGGGCTAGGCATTAGGTGAAAAATTAAAGATGGGGAGTTACAGAACAGAATTATCAGAAGTGAAAGGGAAAAGTGCATGTCGGCTGTGATAAAGGTGGAAACTTGGACATGAGGGTTATGCGAGAGAGAGAAAGAGTATATATATATATATATATATAAATATAAAAGTAAATATTAAATGTGTTAGGGTCATTATATTTTATTAGTTAATTTTATAAAGTGATCTAATTAAGATAAATATGGCTAAGGGTACATTTGTTATGAAAGGTATTATGTAAAGACAAGTAATAATTATATTTTGTTGAAGGGGCCAAATTGTAATTATTAAAACTAAAGAATATTAATCTCTAAAAAGGGTCATAGTCCCCATCTGTGAGCACAACAACGATCATTCCTGTTTCTTTCTCTTTATCTTCATCAAAAGAGAAAATCTAGAAGGAACTAAAGGTGCTCTACAGAAAGAACACCATAAACGACTATATTGCAGATTGATCAGAGACTAATTAATTGATATCTGTCAATTAAAAATTCTAACAATTGGTATCAGAGAGCATGTTAGTAATTAATTGGCAGAAATCTTAATTCAATCTTTTCAATTTGATGAGATATTACGGTTATAAATTTTGGGAGTTTTTCATTTAAGAATTTATAAGGTGCATTAAATTCTTGATGGATGCTATGTTTGAATGTCTCGGATTATGATTAATTGATGTTCTTTCTGCAAATCAAATCAATCAGTTTTAATTAACCCATTAAGAATCATTATTGATTACTGATCTGGTTTTTCTAATACGAAAAACCCTAAATTTTAAATTGGGAAAATTCCCAATTTGAAACCCTAAGGATAGAATACCTTTCCCTTTTCTGGTTTGCCTTCTTTATTCTCTGGTGCCGTCTTCTTATTCCTCTTGATTCTAATCGACGCTGCCATGAAGGAACTGCTTCGATGGAGTTCTTGAATGCGCAACAGTGGCGCAACTTTTTTTTTCGCGCATCAGGTCTCGTTCTTTCTTTTCGGTTTCACGTTCTTCTCTTACTCGCGATGGCGCGACCCAGAGGGGTTTTCATGGTAGCGCACAGGTCGTTCGTGCAACAGTGGTAGCGGTGGCCCGCATCGGCGACAGCGACCCGCAACGACGATGGTGATGACAAGACAGTGGTGGGTTCCCTGTTCGCATCTCGCGTCGCAGCAATGCCGGCTTGGTTTGTTGTTCTGGTTTTCTGCAGGTTGATGGTGGTTCAACGCCAGCGTGATGCGTAAAGCCGTTCTTGGATTCTGTTTAGCAGTTTAAAGGGGCTCACGGTGGTGGAGATCTGTTTAACGCAGCGGTGCTCCATGGATCTTGTTCACGGTTCAGATCTGGTCTTGCTTCTGGTTGACGCGATTGTGCTCCTTTTCCGATCTGGTTCTCTCGCGGAGAGGTTTTCTGGTTCAGATCCGGTTTTGTTGGTCATGGGTTTTTCGATGGTGGTTCGATCGGCGGCCGAAGGCAAGGTTCAACCCTTGAACGACTGACGGTTAGAGTTTCTTCTGGCTTGAGGGCAGTCACCCAAGCCCAATGTGAGACAAACCCAATATGGGAACCATAAGGCACAATCTGGGTTGGGAAGATCCAATAAGGCAGATCCAATTTTTGGGAATTTTTTTTTGTTACTGGATCTGGATATGGATTTAAGCATATCAGTTTTTTTTTAATGTGCCGGCCCAAATCTTGTGCATATTGCTGATCTAATTTTTGGATCATTAGATTTGGATTAAAATATATGAGAATATGGTTTAGAATTTTAATTAAAATTCTAAAATAAAGTAATATAATAATTAATTATGAATAAATAATAGTGAAATTAATTATTAATTAAGGATAAATAAAAGTAAAATTAATAATTAATTAGGAATAAATAAAATTCAATTTTGGTCTTGTTTATAATTTTTAAATGAGCTATTGATAATTAAGATATCACCAAAGTGAGTCTTCTTTATCTGGAGTAGTTCATAGAAAGATTATAAATGTTCGTGTTTATGCATATCCATGCGAGTATTAGTCGGCCCAAAGGAAGATTAATATTTGGCCGGATTGTATACGCACGTGTGATGGTAACATGTGATAATTATAAGGTTTTATGTGTCAATAATAAAATCAATCCAAAGATAGGTTTGTTATTGGACATGTTCTTATTATCAATGTTGATCATTACACCAAGATACCTTTAGCAGTTAATATTACTGTCCAAAGACTTGATATTGATGGGGCATTGGGTGTCTTGAGATGGGATAGACCATTATTTGAATATATTTATATATAATTATTGATTTTACGATGTGAGCTTAATTCTTTTGTTTCTCTTGTCTAAAATACAGTTACGATAGCTTCAATATCTGCCAACTTAAATTCGGTTCCGGTCCTCAACGGTACAAATTTTAAGGATTGGAAAGAAAACATAGAGATAATTCTTGGCTGCATGGATCTTGACCTTGCGCTAAGGATTGAGAAACCTCTTTCTCTTAAGGACTCAAGCACCTCTGACGAGAGGAGAGAATATGGGAAGTGGGATCGCTCAAATCGCATGTGTTTGATGGTCATTAAGCGCGACATTCCAGAAGTCTATAGAGGTACGATATCTGAAGAAATTACAAGTGCTAAAGATTTCCTTGCTGAGATTGAAAAGCGCTTTCTGAAAAGCGAAAAGGCGGAAGCAAGTGCACTTCTTCAAAGCTTGACTTCCATGAGGTATCAAGGCAATGGAAATGTGAGAGAGTACATTATGGAAATGTCTAACATTGCTTCAAAACTTAAGGCCTTGAAACTTGAGTTGCAAGAAAACTTGCTTGTACATTTTATTTTAAATTCTCTCCCTATACAGTTTGGACAGTTTAAGATTTCCTATAACTGTCAGAAGGAGAAATGGTCTCTTAATGAGTTTATTTCATATTGTGTTCAAGAAGAGGAGAGGCTAAAGTAATAAAGGACTGAAAGTGCTCACTTAACCAGTACCTCTAATGACAAGGGCAAAAGAAAGAAAACTGAGAATCCTAATGATGACGCTTCTAAAGGTCCATTACAAAAGAAACAGAAACAGTTTAATAAATGTTTCTTTTGTAATAAAGTTGGACACGTGAAGAAGGAATGCACAAAATATCATGCTTGGCGTGCAAAGAAAGGATTACCTAAGCTATCAGAAGACAATTGATTCTGAAAGATGAATCTATCTAGAGATGTCAAGTTCATAGTGATGGGAAGTGAAGAATGTTTTAGATTATTATTTTGTATTGGTTTTCTAATTTTGGTTTTGAAAGACATATTGTACCGTCATTTAGACGAAATTTGATTTCAGTTGTTTATTTGAACAAACCTTGTTATTTATGTTAATTTTGCAAATAATGAATTCAAATTTTGTTTTATTCAAGTTTTGTTGAAACCAATTCATTTTTGGCAAATAATAATCTATATATTCTTCATACAGTGACTTCCTATTATGAATCCTTAAATATGGAATTGCATGATATTAAGCATAATTTTTTTTTAGGATATTGAGTTTGGGGGGAAGATTAAAGTTTAGAGGAAGAATCGTTAAAAGTTATTTGATTCATAAAGTTCAAAACCTCTAGTAAGTTAAGAACCTTTATAAGAACAAACTCAAGATCCTCATAAACATGTGCTTCACGAAAGGGGATTCTCTAGTTGCTAAGGGAGACAAGTTTAGTCTCAATCAATGCCCAAAAGGAAATTAAGGAGTCTCTAATGTATGTCCAAGTATGTATGCATCTGGATATAGCATACACTATTAAGGTTCTAGGCAGATATTTAAGCTATTCATGAATGGATCTTTGGAAAGCAGCCAATAAAGTTATGAATTTTTTCAAGAGAACAAAAATTTATAAGTTCACGTATAGAAGGTCAGACTAGTTAGAGATCATCAAGTATTCTGACAATTTTGTAGGATGCCAAGATAGTTTAAGATCCACTTCAGGTTACATTTTCATGCTAGCTGGTGGTGTAGTTTCTTGGCCTATTACCAAGCAAACTCTTATGGCTTTATCCACTATGATTGCAGAATTTGTAGCAACTTATTAGGCATCAAATCAAGGTATATGGTTTATTTATGTCACAGGGCTGCACATTATGAAAAAAATTGAAAGACCAATCAGGTTATACTGTGACATCAAATCAGTTCTTAAAGAAAGAGTACAAAGTGGATGGATTTCCATAGAACATTTAAGGGACAAACTCCTTGATAATATATCCTCTTAATAAGGCAATTACACTCAAGGTCTTTCATGAGCATATTGCTTGTGTGGGTGTTTTACAGTTTGAGGAATTTTTGGTTCAGTGGGAGTTAGTCATCTTTGTGTGTTTGTGTTCTATGTTTGGTTTTCATGTATGCATACATTTTGGTTTATTATTCGGATATTACACTTTGTACACTAAGGTTATTGTATTGATCTCATTAAGATAAAGTAAGGACCGGTTGAAAATAGACGTGTCCAGATCACCTTCACGTAACTTTTCATGCTACACATTTCATGATGTATCTATGTCATTTGATTCCGTCAGCATTAGTGATCACTGTTGGTTTGGTTGCAATTAAAACTGTTTTGGTTTTACATGCGGATATAATCAATGGACGGGACTTTGGGATATACTCAAGGTATATAATGATAATTTTGAGCTCATAAAGTCTAACATATTTGTAAGGATTTATAAGGATATATATATTTGTGACCAGTGGGAGATTGTTAGCAATTTGGGTCACTTATATATATATAAGTAAATATTAAATGTGTTAGGGTCATTATATTTTATTAGCCAATTTTATAAAGTGATCTAATTAAGATAAATATGGCTAAGGGTATATTTGTCATGAAAGATATTGTGTAGAGACTAGTAATAATTATAATTTGTTGAAGGGGCCAAATTGTAATTATTAAAACTAAAGAATATTAACTAGAGGTTATTTAAAGGGTCATGGTCCCCATCTGTGAGCACGATCATTCCTGTTTCTTTCTCTTTATCCTCATCAAAAGAGAAAATCTAGAGGAAACTAAAGATGCTCTACAGAAGGAAGACCATAGACGACTATATTGTAGATTGATCAGAGACTAATTCAGGTTCATTAATTATTCCCAATGTCTTGAGGTACGCTTCCACTTTACTATTTGGGAACTGGTTTATTATTCATTAATTGATATCTATCAATCAAAAATTCTAACAGGCGTCGCACCCAATCCTCTGGCATCGAACTTTAAGTGTTGTCTTCTCCATTCTGAAAGGAGGCACAACCCCTGTGGTTTTGTGATAACACAATCACAATCAGCTTTCAGGCGCGAGAGAAGAACACAAGAGGACTTTACCTTGTGAGAACTCAAACGGGTTGGGCTTTGACGCTGTTTCAATGCTTGAAAATTGAAAGACTAAATGGAAAGAGAAAATATAAATAAATATATAAGGAACTGATTCCCCTCAGTTTTCACTCAACTTCCTGCAGGTTCCAGATTTTGAGTTATGTTAGCTTAGCTAGCTAAGATACCTGTAATTCAAGTTGAATTTCAATGTTAAATTTTAAATCAAATAAAGTTATCGAACATTCTCACCATTTTGTCTACCAATCTCGTGTAAGTTGTTTGAAATTACTCAAATGGGTAAAATTTTAAAAATAAATAAATCATGTTTTAAAAGAATACTTCATTAAATTAAAATACTGTTTATAAACATGATTTTAAAATCTATTGATAAAGTCATATATTCAAATTTCACTTTAATTTTTTAAGAAAATTAAATATTGAAACCGTTCTTATCATATATCAAAAGCAAGCGATAAAACACCGTAAACAAGAGAATTATAGTACAAAATTACGGACACGGACATAACTTTTAGCACTATCTCATTAACATTTGTCGCTTAACAATCGTACTAAATAATCCATTACCTTGTTTACTTCAGCTTTAAATACCATAATTCTAAAATCCATTTCGATTTTGAATGATACATTGACCTCTACGCCAATTCCTCTTCCTCCCCATGAGACTTTTAGCATCTCTTCCACTACCGTCTTTGAAAACCTGGCATCTCTCAGATCACTTTCGCAGCGAGAAATGATATTAACAACGTCAGCCTTTTTCAGAGTATTGACCACTTTGGTCCTAGAACATTCGATCTTAGTCATTCATCATAGACTCTTTGCATATCAAACCCTAACATTTCTGTTTTGAGAATTGAAAATATAGTCTACTGGCAAACTTTTGTGCTCAAAATTGTGTTTTCTATTCCTAAGCTCACGTCTACCACACTCGAAAATACTTACTTTTTCATGTGGTATAAACTCTCCTGCACTTGCGATCTTGCTTTCTTTAAGTCTTGTTCACTTGAGTAGATTTGAGGGGGAGTAATTGAGTAGATTTGAGAATATTTGAAAGTAAATTTTTTTTTGTTTATTTGAGTGAATTTAAAAGTAAAAGAGGGTGGATTTGGAAGTAAAGTGTTTGAGAGTTAGTGTAAGATTTAATTTATATGATAGATTAAAAAAATTTACTTCCAAATCCATACGGTTACCTCCAAATTCACTCAAATAAACAACAAAAATTACCTTCAAATTCACTCAATTACTCTTTCTCCACTCAAGTGAACAAGATCTTAAGAAAATGAAAACGAATAACTGCTTTCATGTAAATTCTTTCATATCATCCTACAAATGTTCTCTAACATAAAAACATCGACAATTTCATCTCGTACCCTAAAGGATTTATATTTGGACATTGAAATTGTTCTTACAAATACATATGTTTATAATAACATTACTTATCTATTTTATATTCTTTTAAATTTTACCCATTTATATAATTTTAAATATATAAGAAATTTTACAGATATAAGAAATTTTTTAGATAAAGTATTTCTTTGATATTTTTTGTAAAAGATATAAGAACCATTTTTTACAAAATGTCAACATCTAAAAATAGCATTTTTTTTTCAAAGACTAAAACAAAAAAAAACATTACTTTTAGGAACCTTAAACAGATTTAAACCTCTAAACTATAATACTTTTGACAAACCACACCAAATTTCACATTTGAAGAAAAAAATATTCAAGAAATTTAGCGTACTTCTTTTCTCTGTGTTTTAGGCTAGGATGAGAATACTTTAGATATCCATCCCAAAGAACCATTTTAATGCCAACATGCAATGAGATTTTGTCTCTCACCATGCATAGTTGATTCAAGAATGACTATTTAAGACCAAGATATAAAGTCAAATACATATATCTCCCATATACAATCACCAACAACATTATTTACCTTTCTGGAGATAAGGCCAAATACATAAATCTCCCAAATACAATCACGAACATTATTTACCTTTCTGACTTCAGATTTTGTGGTTCCAAGTACCAAACATCACGAACAATTGTCGAAGATGTCATCATTAAGAGTTTATAATAAAGAAGGAAAAAAAAATTAAAAAAAAAATGAGAGAGAAAAAATAATTATTAAAATTATTTGTTTACTGGGTTTCAAATAAACCTAGAATATTTTCCTGGGATTCACGTATAAATATTTTGGAACTTAAAGAAGATTAAAAAAATCTCCGTTAATTAAATTCATCAGTGAGGTTATTAAGTCGGATAAATAATCTCTCTTAATTATAGTGCTTGAACCATATTGACCAACTAATTTTGAGCTTGTAATAATACTGGTTATCTAGTGTTTATGGTCTAAACTATAAAAAAATAATTTTAATTTTTTTATTGTAATTGATCAAGATGTATAAAAGGTTGATACCAATTAATATTTGACCTATTAGCGTTCACTAAATTGTAAGGTTCACTGAAATGTTATAAGAATTCAAGTAACTTTGTGATTGAGTTAAACATTGAAACAAAATATAGATTTTATTGATTTGGAACGTAATTTTATTGATTTTGTATAATTAATTTATGATTCAAATATGGAAAATTAACTTTTATTATTTTAATTATTATGATGTATTAATGTGTCACACCCCATTAATACCCTTTCTTAGTGTTGTCCACCTGTCACCCTTTGCTTCTTAGGATAATAGTGGAAGACAGGAGCTGCAGCTGCATTTAATTCTCCAACCTCGGAAAGCGTCCGGCGGCAAGGAGAATGAAGGACTTCTGGTAGTGGAAGCCATGTGGCAGCTAGAGGATGAACCGACCGTCCGGACTGGAGGCCGTATTTAAGGTGGGATTTCAAAATTTTGCCACCTTCTGCATGCAACCTTTCTTCTTCCTCAGAACCCCCAAGTTTCAGAAAAACCATTTTCTCCTCCTTCTCTCTAAAACTTCAAACTTCTCTCTAGAATTCTGACTACCTCTCCACCTCCAATCACCTTGCTCCTTTCAGATTAAACACTCCTGGTGCCAAGCTCTTTCACTTGCACCGATCGGATTCCCAAGTGGAGCACTTTGGGACGTTTGGACAACCATAGCATAGAACTTTAGAAGCTTAGCTGGAATAGAGGTAAGGGAAGCTTATGAAATTTCATTATGATTTTCTTGTATGGTTGAAAACATGATTTAATGTATGTTTGATGGTCTATATGGTATGATGAAATGTGTATGATGCGTTAAATTGCTTATCTTGATTAGGAACTTAGAGAAAATGTGAATATGAGATCGAAGGTCATTAGGACCGTTCGGTTTTCCGCAAAACGATCGTTCTTGTACTATTGTATCGAAACTTAAATGCCTTGCTTATTCAGTCGTAATGATCTATCCATTACAGAACGCTCGGTCTTATACTGAGTGTTCGGCTTTAACGTATTTGGTCATAGACCGATTACCTAGTCTCATGTTAACTATGTTTATTATAGTAGCGTTCGTTCACACTGAACGTTCGTTTTTATATTGATAATGTTTATTGAAAGTACTCGGTCATAAATCGAGTGCTCGACCTGAGAAGTACTCGGTCACAAACTGAGTACTCGGTTTCATATTAATTACCTTTATTATACGGAACGTCCGGTCTGGAATTACTTGGTCATAGACTGAATGTTCAGCCTCATATTAACCATTCGGAACGTACGGTCTTCCACTGAACGTTCGACTTGTAAGGGGGATTTCTTATTTGATAAATATTAGGTCTTATACCCGTACTTGAATTCTTAAAACGTCCGTTTTATAATAATATTATTTATTTGAAAAGTGTTCGGTCTTACACTGATACTTGATTCCTCACGGAGTGTCCGGTCTTGTACTGACACTCACTTTATTGAAGATAACTCTTTTATTTAAAACGTTCGGTCTCATTCGAACCACCGTTGACTAAATCTATTTTCTTGGTTAAGATCCAATGATTTTTCATGGTTAAGTTCCGTTTGTTTCCATTGTTGAGTTTCCCATTGATTTTCCGTCCGGGTCTTCTTAACTTAGTCTGGTTGATTTGAAAGGTACGTTTCCATTGCATTATCGTTCGCTTTGTTGTTTGTGTAAGAGAATTCCAAGGAGGAATGTCTCGTGATTAATTTTGGTTGGTATAGTATGACCGTGGCAAAAGGCTCAGGTTCTGACTCTATCCTGATATTCCGTGATTACGCCTTCTCAAGTAGAGGAGGGTAAGTCATGCGTGGGAATGGCAGGAGGTCCTTTAGCCTCAGGGTATTTCTATACCGAGGTGGTTCCACTGGACTAACCTCGGGTGGAGGTTCGTTGAGTGTATCCCGGCCAGATCCACCCGGGTGCAGAGAGCGGCGAGCATACATGGTCATACCGTCCGTACAGGGTTTAGAATAATTGATTTTGATGATGTTATCGTTCGGATTTTAAATGGAAAGATTTGACTTATAATTTATGATTGTGATATTGATGTTGATGATTCATTGAATTTTTCATAAGCTTACCCTTGTGTGCTTTGTCTTGTTTATGTTGCCGTTCGGTATTCGACCGTTCGGTTATTCTCTTCACTACAATGATCGTCCTTTTTGGGTGTGAGCAGAGGGAACTCTAGAGGAAACTTTGGAAGAAGCCTTGCAAGCGGAGCAACCCCTGGATGTTCTACCGGAGAGCTGTGTTGGACCATCCGACCCTTAGTCTAGATTTTTTTTATCTTTTGCTTAATATAGATGAACGTACGTTTATGTATTTTGTAAAACTGTTCGTTATAGTTTTATCAATTGGATTTCAGACTTCTCTACTTAAGCGCTTTTCAATTCCTATGTTATGGAAATCTCCCGTTTTCTCCTTTTACTCGCTCTTTTTCCACTGTTCTTTAATATTGTTCATGATAACTCCTAGAGTAAATTATAGTTTTGGTTATATTTATTGGGATGTTACATAATGTAAAGATAACATTAGATAGATGGAAAAAAAAGATAGTTTATGTTATTTATTGAATTTATTATATTATTTTTATTAAAATAAGGAATGTGTTTTGTTTTTTAAGAATTGAATGTATATCTTCTAAAAACTTTAAAAATATTTTAAATATTTCAAGCCTTTAACTTGTATATGATTAATTATTTTCATCAGTCTTTAGTTAATTCATATACTTAATCATACTTTAATTATCATGTTAAGTAGTTTCTTCGTATGTTAAATCTACCTGGTCAGTATATAAGATTGTATAGTCACAATGCATCAACTGGCGTGTAATCGGCTATACTGTAATGTTTCGTGATGAGACCTTAACATTTTAAGACGTCTAGACAAATGCATGCTGATATGTAATTGGATATATACGACACATATTTCAAATGATAAGTGACTATAAATTATCCTTATTTTTGAGTATTTGAGGATAATATTAAAAATAAAAAGGAGAGGATTTAAATATAGTTTTTAGTGCTAAATACATTGTATATTATGTTAACTAAATTATTTGATCTTAATAAAACCAAGAAAAACAGCTGCTTCCATCTCATATAAGGGTTTTGCCTGTGGAAAACTCGTAAGAAAATGAAGGGATCAAACTTCAAAAGCTCTTTCGCTCATTATTGAAAGCAAACAAAAAAGCGCGTCTTGACAGCTCAAGTGTAGTTAGCCATTGGCTTAGACCCGTAACCTACCGATATCTACCAAAACCTTGAACTTGGATTTCGAATTTTCACATAAACTTTTAAAGGAAAAACCATATATTGGAATATTGCTGGCTTCAATTTTCGTCAATTCTCTGTGATGGAAAAAGATACATCTCTTTCTTGTTTAGCTTCCGAAAACACATACTCTTTTTGTAGCAATAAATGATAAATTTAGGTTTACAAATCACCTTATAACTGATGTTAATTGTAGGGTTTTAGTCGATTAAGAGATTTATGATAAGCCTCTGTTGCTGTAGCGAGCACATGAATGAACCACGTTGTCCTGGTCCGAGTGGGACGCATGGTTCGGCGCCCGTGTCACCGCTGAAGCTGTCAATACATATGTATTATCCAGAAGGTGTCGTTCTACAATTGGACACTCTGTGTGAGAGAGACCCTTGACGCAAACTACCAAAAAAAAGTCACTGCTGCTACGAGAGAAGAATCTCTTCATGCAATGTAATAATCTACTGTTTGCCGCCTCTCTTTTCTTTAATTATTGCGCTTTGTCCGCTTTCATCAAAAACATCATCACATGTAAACTACGTTTTCTTTTCCATACTAACCCAACAATACACTTTAATTCTCTATCACTAATTCTCTATCACTAACACTTCCTTAACATCTTCCACTCCTATTTCCTATATTTATACATTTCATAATTAAATAGACTTATCTAAAGAAATTCAATTATTTTTCTACATTAATTAAAGACTGAAAAAAAATATATGAAACAATACCATATGCATTGTTTATACTCAAATTAAATACAAAAAATATAAAACCAATTATGTACCTGAATATTTAAATCATGTACAACATGCTGTCATAAAAAAACAGATAAAACATCAAAAAGTTAGGAATATAATTATCTGACTAACTAAGCAATGAATGAGAAAAAAATAAAAAAAACAAATGAGGGTGGGTGGGTATTAAAAAGACATGGTGCAAGATTTATTATGTATTTATTAGTCCTTTCCATCATTCATCCCGCATCAATACCTTTCTCTTCCTCGTGGCCAATGGCGTGAACTCTTTTAGCAATGGATGAAACAAATTATTGATGTCTTATTTTAAATAGTTTTTTATAATATATATATATACATTAAAATATGAAACAAATTAAACCTTCGTATCAGTTAATTTTATATAAATAATATGAAAGTTATAATATCAAAAATGGTTTATAAAATTTAATATTTTAAGTTATTCAATATAAAAGATATTTCTCCCAATCTATCTAACAAAATAGTTTTATGTTGAAAAAAAAATACAATACTAAATTATTGTAAACTGACAAATGTAACTTTCGTGCATTCAACATAGACACCAACTCTAAAACCACCTTTTTGTGTGAAAAAAATAAAAATAAAAAACAACAAAAATTCAAAAAGTGACAAAACGTAATACTCATGATTGGAAACCTGTTATCTGTTAAAAAGTCAAGAGAAAACAACTTCAAAATTAAAGGTTTTTACAAGTATAAACGAGTATTTGTCTTCTCTCTTTTGACAGCTTTCGTACATATGTTTGGCATAATATCTACTCAATTAGAGAGGAAACAGTTAATTAATAAATTTAAATACAACGTTTAAACGCAAAATATTATTATTTAAATTTATTTATTTATATGAAGTTAAAAATTTAAGTGAAAAAACTATTTGATTAAATTTAATATATTTGTTACTGAAAATGAAAGAAATAGTTTTAAATAAATGAAACGCAAAACTTTGATTACTTTCAAAATAGCATTTGACTAAGTTTATAAGAATAACTCAACACCATGATTTGGTCAAAAAGAGATTTCAATAACACTAAATACCATTTCTAATACAGCACCAGTAAAATGATTAAATAATAAAACAATTCCATTTAGAAATAAGAAACAACGGTGTGAAGGTTTGAATTTATCTTAGTTTTACTTAACCCAGAAAAGAGCTATATACATTTTTAAATATTTTGTATGAATGATTAAAAAAACGATTTTGTAGTTTGGGATTAAATTGTAAATTATTAAATAATAAAGTTTGAAAGAATTTTATACACCTACAAGAGTTTAAAAGATTCTATCTATTTAAAACTATTATTAACACACTTATGAAAACTGAATTCTATTTTATTTGAAATCATAAACAATCGGTGAAATTAATTATGACTTGTGAAACTGAGGAAAATAGTGGAAATATTCAATGTATTGGCTAAAATACACATGTATTATTCTATTGTATTTTTTTTTATTAAGTTTTGCAATTGCTAATTGATTTTATATTTCATGGTTGAAATTTGATGTCTTTCATTTTATTTGCTTTCATAAACTACATTTTTTTAGTATATGTTGTGACTTAATATATTTTTAAGTGAAGTTTTAATTTTATAAATGCAAGTATAGTATTTTAATTTTATAAATTTATTTTTTACTATAATTGCTTCACGTATTATAATAGTACATATTTAATAGTTAAAATGATGATATTTTATTGAAATTTATTTAATTCGGGTTGAAACTTTAAACTCGTCTTTTGTTCGGTTCAGATTATTAAAAGGAAATAATTTAAAAATCTGATAAGATAAATAATATCATCACTAAAAGCCAAGTATGGAAAAAAAAAAAGAAAGTTCTTTCGAATTGAAAAATCATATTCAAAATAATAATAATTGAGACAAAATTAATTAAAAAATTTATAAATAAAACAATTCCATGAACTAATATATGCTTTTTAATGTAAGATAATTCATTAAAAATTTACCAATAAAATCACTACTAAAATGCATATAATTTAAATGAGACAGTTTGTTTTAGTATTTTAGCATCTCAATTTAATACCACCAAATTTTATTTTAGTATAAAATATTTCCTTAAAGTTTTTATTAAATATCATAGGAATTTTTTGAATGTTTAAATATTTGATTGAATACGACGTTATTTTTATTTATAAGAAAAGATTTGTTAAAATATTTTGAAATGAGATGAATATATTCCTTAAATAAAAGTGAATATTATTATTTTATTTCATGTTGATATTATAACTTTAAAATAACGAGTGATGTAAAATAAATTAAAGTATGATTAATCGTCAGTAGATTTCACGTGTTTGTTTTATTAAATTTAAATTAAATTTGTAGTTTGTTTTATAAATTTTAATTTTTAATAATTTTGATTTTTGTATATATTTAAATTTAAATAATTTATATTTCTAATTAAATGTTAATCATTGAATTTTTGTATTAATTGAATGACTATGATTAATAACGATATTTGTTATCAAAACAATAAAAAGTTACATCAAGTTTTTTTAACCCATAAAAAGAAGCAAACAAGCTATATGTCTAAATAAAATGCAACGATATGATCCCGTAAATGGAATAATAAAACAGTAAGAACTCCATCAAAGACATAAAAAAGGAACTGAAAGTAAAATTTAATGAGGCGCAAAAACCTACGGGAGAAATTACAGAGAAAATAGAAGAAGCAATAACTGTGGCTACAAGTAAAAGAAGCACGTGTTACCTTTTCCGTGAAAACCTTGTCGGTTGCTCCTTGAAGACTGTAATCCATGGGAGACGTGTCACTCCACAAATAAACCCATTCCCATCCTTACATACCTTCAGCATCATCATCACCATCATAATAGAACCAAGCCTTTAAACCCGACCACACTTTCCACCCTCACACTCCTCCACGCAACCCCACTTTTCCGGTCTACTTTCGCCGGAATTTCCGTTTTCCACTCTTCTCTCAGTCTATCTCATGCTTCCCAAATCAATTCACCCCTCACTGGAACCTCAACCCAAAACACTTCATAACAAAGCCACCCTCACTTCTTCCATCACCTCCCTCCTCAAACCGCTTTCCTCACCCCAAATCCCTCGCTCATGGATATTCCTCACTGTCCTCTTCGTCCAGATCCTCCTCCTCTGCAACCTCCGCATGTTCTCCTCCTCAATCCCCTCTCCTCTCCCCTCCCCTATCGTCCATCACTCTTCCAAAGCCTTAGACCAATGCGGCTCCGGCAAGGTCTTCGTCTACGACCTCCCCCAAACCTTCAACTACGAAATCCTCCAGAATTGCGACAACCTCAACCCCTGGGGCTCCCGCTGCAACTCCCTCTCTAACAACGGATTCGGCCAGAACGCCGCCGCGCTGGCCGGAATCGTTCCTGAGGATCTCCTCCCGGCGTGGCACTGGACCGACCAGTTCGTCACTGAAGTCATCTTCCACAACCGATTATTGAATCACAAGTGCAGGGTTAAGGAGCCGGAATCCGCTACGGCATTCTACATACCGTTCTACGCTGGACTCGCGGTTGGGAAGTACCTGTGGCTCAACTCAACAGCTGACGAACGCGATCGCCACTGCGACATGATGCTGGACTGGGTTATGGACCAACCATATTTTAAAAGATCAAACGGTTGGGATCATTTTATTACCATGGGACGCATCACATGGGATTTTCGCCGCTCCTCGGAACGCGATTGGGGTTCCAGCTGCATCTACAAGCCTGGGCTAAGAAACGTCACGCGCCTTCTCATAGAGCGTAATCCTTGGGACTATTTCGACGTAGGTGTTCCCTACCCCACCGGATTCCATCCGCGCTCTAAATCCGACGTCACGCGCTGGCAGAACTTCGTCCACGAGCGCCGACGCAATGCGCTCTTCTGCTTCGCCGGCGCCCCTCGACGCGCGTTCCGCCAAGACTTCCGCGGGATTTTGCTGAGCCAATGCCGCGACGCGGGCGAGTCGTGCCGCACCGTGAACTGCACTGGGACGCGGTGCTCCAACGGCACGTCGGCGATTCTCGAAACGTTTCTGGACTCCGATTTCTGCTTACAGCCGAGAGGGGACAGCTTCACACGCAGGTCCATTTTCGATTGCATGGTGGCCGGTTCGATTCCGGTTTTCTTCTGGCGGCGAAGCGCGTACCTGCAGTACGAGTTGTTCTTGCCGGTCGAACCGGGAAGTTACTCAGTTTACATAGATCGAAACGCAGTTAAGAATGGAACCGTAACCGTGAAAAACGTGCTGGAGAAGTTCAGCAGGGAGAAAGTACGGCAAATGAGGGAGAAAGTGATTGAGTACATTCCGAGGTTGATTTACGCTAACTCGAAAGATGGGTTAGACGATATGAAGGATGCGTTCGATGTTGCCATCGAAGGTGTGCTGAAAAGGTTCAAGGAACAGGAACAACCGATGTTTCATAAGTGGAAATAACGGCGAAAACAATACTTCCTTTCTTAGATTTAGAAAAACTATATATAAATAAATAAAAAATGCTGTATGTTTGATTCAGGTGAATTCGCTAGATTAGAGTTATATTTTTTTATAGAGTCACAATGCGATGTACTATATTGATATTGCTTTACTCGATGGATTATGTATTTATACGATGGAAATATAAATTACACCTAGAGTTTTGAAGTGATGGTTGCTGCGCTGCTTGTTACTGATTCAGGATTGGTGATCCTGCTGATTGATATCCTCTGACCTGGGCCTGCAGCTCCAGGTTTTCTTCTGTTTTTCTGGAGCAATCATGAGGTGGAGGAAACTGACACGATATCACAGAAAAATGCATTATTAAAACAACTTCTTGGTCTCCTTGGATGTATTATTATTGACATCCCTGTGATTTTTGTGAGCAAAGAAACATACATGTGCTTGACAATAATAGTAAACCACCGACTCGTAAACTTCTGTCTGCTGCGTGTTTTCTGTAAATCATTTACTATCATCGATTGCAATGATTTTTGTGAGCAAAGAACAGTGGATGTGTGCAATTCTGATTCAAGAACAAGTTTTCTTTGCTTGCGCACTTGCATCAATTTCACCATGTACAAATGAGAAAAACCACTCAGTTGATTAGTGCTGGTGTGTGGATTGAGAGAAAACCACTCATGTTCCCCCCTTTTTTAACCATTTTACTGTTATGGTTTGCTTTGATTGTGTAGAATGAATGCATACAGCAAGAAATGAACCCCAAAACGTTGAATTTATACTCACTTCCAATGCAAAAGTGATTACAAAATTGGGGACTCTATTTAATTTTTGCAATGGCCCTGTGGGCCTTTGAAGGGTTAACTGAGCATAAAGATCGGTGGACTTGGAACACTGCTAATTAAGGTGTATGAATAAAGCACTTTAAATTTTGAAAAAGAATAAAGCATAATTAAATGTTATAGGGGGTTAATTTGTCGAAGACCTTTGGGATTTCTAAAGTTCGTTGAAAAAAATCAATCAAAAGAAATTTCCATAATTAATTTTTCTATTATTTCCATGTTACTCAGTGACGTCGTTACAGTGACAAAAAACATGGCACATTCAAGAAAGCAAAGCAATCGCAGCGTTGAAATTGTTTCACTATTTTCCTCTAAGCAGACACGGACTAATACTATCATGATTTCACTTTACTGAGGATTAATAGAAGATTAAGCTTAATATGAGATTAGTCTTTTCTAATGTCATAGAGGTTTAATTTTCGTGAGACGTGTTTATGTTTAGTGACAAACTGGGCAGGCTTCTCTATGCACCATCCAAAGTTTTTCTCTACTCCTCCAAGATCATAATTTTGTTCTTCACTAAAAATATATATAAAATATAAAATAAATTAGATAAATAGTAATTACCTTTTACCAATTCATATTTATTACTCTATATTTATTGTCATGCATCCAAGTCTTCACACTTTTTACTTTTTCTCTCATGTGTCTTCTTGTAGTTATGGTTTTGTACATTGATTAGTAATAAAACTTGTCGATTTTTTAACCGCTTTGCTTCATTCAACTTTATTTCATCTTGTTCATGTTCTTAGTATAAGATTCTTTTCAGTTAAGATATGTTTTAAATTTTATATTTGTTTTGTTTGAAACTTATATTTATTTTTATTATATTTTGAATATACTCAATTTTAAATTTTAGTTTAGAAAATTCATCATATTTTAAATTTTAGTTTAAAAAACTAATAGAATTTTGAAATTCAATTTTAAAAACTCATTAGATGAAATTCAATTTAGAAACTCACTAAATTTTTGAAATTTGGCTTAAAAATTCAACATATTTTGAAACTCAATACATTTTAAAATCTAGTTAAGAAATTTACTCAATTTCAAAATTCGGTAAAGTCCTTAACCATATTTCAAAATTCAGTGACGTCCTTAACCAAATTTCAAAATTTGGTTAAGTCAGCTTGATAAAGGTCGAGTACAACTAAACCAAGGTCTAAAACATCTCGACGAATGTTTGATACAACTTGATCAAGGTTAGTTACTACGTCTAAAACAACTTGGCCAAGGTAAAAAAATGCAACTAGACCAAGGTTTGAAACAATTCGATCAAGGTTTGATATAACTCGACCAAAATTTTAAAATACTCGGCCAAGGTATGAAATATCTGAAAATTCAGTGAAATTCATAACTGAATCTTGAAACCTATTGAACTTCTTAAACAGGTTTTGAAATTCGATGAATCTCTTAAATTGAATTTTAAAATTTAGTATATCCCTTAACCATATTTTGAAATATAGTGAAACCTTTAACCAAATTACGAATATGGTGAACTCCTTAACCGGATTGTGAAATATGGTAAATCCCTTAACCAAATTTCAATATCCAATGAATCCCTTAAATTGAAATTCAGACAATTTTAATATCTAGTAAACCCATTAATCAGATTTCTATATCCAATAAATCCCTTAATAACAACATGGTGCAGGAGAGTGTGACGCCCGGGCACTGACGAGGGCGGGGAGTGAGCGGCTCCTGGCAGGCTTTGAGTGGAAGGGGCACATGGATGAATCGAACATACACCGGAATGAGAGGGATCTGGAGACTGTATAGGTATGGGACTATACGGTTGAAGGATAGCTTAAAGGAATTAATTTGGCTACTCATATCACCAAAATGCATTTCGGTAGCCTAACCCATAAGAACTCCATGGTTAAGCGTGCTTAGCCTGAAGTAATTCTGGGATGGGTGACCTTCCGGGAAGTTTTCCCGGAAAGTGTGTGAGTGATGACAAAGCACACTGGAAAGTCTTGTGGTGATGTGTGGGGGCAGTCAACAGTCCCTGTAAGTTGCCGGGGCGTTACAGATGGTATCAGAGCCTAGCCTCTCCCAGTACGGTATGGTTCGAGGACGAAGGGATCTGGAGACTGTATAGGTATGGGACTATACGGTTGAAGAATAGCTTAAAGGAATTGATTTGGCTACTCATATCACCAAAATGCATTTACTTTTCGATAGCCTAACCCATAAGAACTCCATGGTTAAACGTGCTTAGCCTGAAGTAATTTTCGGATGTGTGCTCTAGGTTAGAAGTAACAGGTGTGATAGTAAAAGTGAGTGGATGAGGTAATTATAGGAAGAAAAAAAAAACTTTTGTTAGAAGGGTAATTTAGGCATTACAAAAATTTGAAAGTAAAGACAAAAACCTCGGAGGCGCAGGGAGAAATCCCTCAACTCATAAAACCTAGGCCCAGCCTAATGCAAAAACACGAGCCCAGTCCAAAAACACGCTTGCCACGCGTCACGGTCTTTAATGCACACTCAGTCAGTTTCTTTTCCCTAAGCCCGTTTTATTTGTTTACTTCATATTCTCTATGCACGCAAGGACATCACGAACCACTACACCAGACGAGCATCTTCTTCTTCGCCACCACCACGCACACGACTGTGACGGTTATCTCCCCAGACGCTTTTATAGTCTACTTTTCGTAAACCCTAGGTGCGCCGGGGACTATCTTTAACATTTGCCCTTATCTTTTTTTCGAAATTTTTATTTCGATTATATCAATTTCCTTATTCCGTAGAACGAATTACATTTTTTAAAATCGAACGTACCCTGGTTTCCCTCATTATCTGCACTGTTGATTTGTTATTAAATAATTGTTACAGTTGCAATGCTGATTATTATTAGAATTGGAATTTATGCATCTTATGAATGTTTTATCAATGATGTTGGTTTCCTTCAAGTACACTTTTGAAAAAAAGAGTTAAAGTGCATGGACTTCCCGTTCGATGTGTAGTGGTTATTGGAAGTCCATTAAAAATATATAAAGATGGAAACTCATTATATATAAAGGTGAAAATTGTATAAGATGACACTGAAACCATCGTTTCTATAGAGTAAGGGATGCAGTGATTACCTACAAGAAATATCTCATTGTTGAATTCATGATTCATGTTTTCCAGATGCTGGTTGTTTCTTCTAAAGTATTTAGATTTCTCATGGAAAGGAAAGTCATCTAAATTTGTCAATTTCCTATAAATTATACTGTTTAAAGAAGTGTAATAAGTAATTTAATCTGTGTGATTTGAAAGAAATTGTTTAATTTTGAACTTATCTTGGTTTACAAGTTAACCAAATGCTAGCTACGTGTTTATTTCCATTTTTTTCTGAGTTGAATCTGCTAAAACGACCTTGTTATTCTTTCAACTTTTAAAACTGATGGGGCAGGACTATAAGCTATTATGAAGCATTGGTCAAGCAACGCAGCCTATGCGGATTACAGGTAGACACATTCTCATTTCTACTACTAATGCTATCTAACCAGCAAGGAAAATTGTCTTACAAATTTGAAATGATAATATCATGCTTCTATGGAAATTGATTAGTTGATTCATGATACACGTTTCAATCGAGGAGATATTAGCTAGAATCTGATAGAAAAATGATGATAGATTTCTGCAGCAATCCCAGTAAGAAAAAGTGAACTATGAATTTGAAACTTATTTTTCGTCGATGACCAAGATGAATAAATTAGAAAAACAATTTTTTTATTCGGTTCGTTGCCGTAAATTAGAAACAGATCACTTAATCATAGTGTTCCTGTGATGCAAAACCATCTTCTTGATGACAGGTTACCTACAGTTGCGCTTCTATCAATTTAATTATATTATATTATTTTTTAAAATGTGACTAAATTTGAACCTTTAAAAATAGTTAAATAAAGTTGAAAAAAACTCAAATATTATGGAACAAACTAAAATATTTGGCTTGATCTAATCCAAAAAAGTAAACGAACATACATAAATGTAAAAATAAAGTTATCCGGGGCGGAATTATATAGAGGTCAATCTATCGAGTTTAATATTTTAGTAAAACATTAAAAATAGTTATTAATTTATGTTATTAAAAATTTGTATCAAAATAAACTTTTTTTTTAATTACTCAAGTAAACTGATCTATATTTTAACTTTTAAATTAGATTGTTTATTCCAACACAGAGCTTCTCGTACATGATATGCTTTCCCATTCCTAATGACGAATTCTATTTGGTTTATAATACTCAACTCAGATTATTTGATGAAATTCATTTTTGAACCGAATTCACATTAACTTGATAAGTGGTCAATGGAAAATTTTGTTTATTAGAAGTATCAGTTGAATCCTTGCCCTGTGACTTAATTATATGGATGTAAATAATATGTGTTGGTTTAATTATATCAATACTTTCATTTTTGTGTATTAAAGCAAATCTTTTTACATTAATTAAGTAATTAAAATTTTATATTTATTTTTTTCATAAATTTTAAATATTTGTCTATTACGTTCTTAAACTTGTATTTTGTTTTCAGTTAGATCCTTCTATCAATTGTCTTTACGAAAAAATTAGTTGTCTGAGGTCCCAAGTTTATTAGAAGTGAAAGGTAAAGAACCGTAACGACTTTTGAAAAATATTTGGATTAGGATAACCTTTGAAAATGGAAATAAACTAGCTGAATAATCCGATTTTAAAAATATTTGGAACAAAGTATGTCCAAGCAAAAATACGAAGCTGAAGATCTGAAAATACTTAATGCAAACTTACATAAATGAAAATACTGCATTCATTGCGGAGATAGCTATTTAAGATTAATTTTTAATAACACAGTCAAACCCAATTAAAAAAACAAAACAGGCTACAGCTTCACTGAAAATTATCAACCAGTTAAAAAAATTGCAGCCTTATTTAATTCAACCTTTATTTAATTCTGGGAAATTGCCACAAATCAATTTGTAGTAATCTTGTTTTGTTTAAAGGAATTGAGTGATTTAAATTCGTAAGGCATTTTTGTTCTCAAAGCAATATTTTTCATTAGATAATAATTAATAAAATTATTCTCATCAAAAATAAGAATTTAGATTTATAGTATAAAAATAAAAAATGACAAGAAAAAGGCTAAAATTAGTTGACAAAATAAAGAATATAAGATTTATGGGAAAGCAATCGTCGGAAGTTTCTCCATATCCGTAGATATCATAATCCACGAAATTAGAGGTACCGCAGTAGGTGTTGATACCCCAACAATTTATTTCCCTGTGACTATTAAATGAAAAAATTGAAAGGAAGAAGGGCCTTCTATCGTGAGTAAGTAGGATACATTATTATTTAATTTGGCCCTCAATTTTTCTAAAAAAAAATATTATTTACTGTACTAGTCGTGGACATTTAACGTGAGCTGATGTATACCTCGAGATTTACGTCAAGGCCCTCTGCAGGAGAAAGTCGCAAATTCTGAATATTGGTATATATTATTACTGAAAATATTTATTTAATTTTATTAGAATACAAAATTAATGCATTATTTTAATTTATTAGCATATTAGATTATTCAACAAAAAAAAAAGCGTAGGTTTTATAAGTCTTTTTATTTCAACTTGAAAAAAATTATAAAACCTAAAAAATATATCCGAAAGCTCAATTTCTTGAATTTTTTAAAAATAACCTAAACGTAAGAAAAGCATATTTTCCCGACCTTATATTTGTAGGAAATTAAAGGACTGGATAAATTAACTGGAAATTTTTGTCATGTGAATCATAAAGGTAAGAATTTAATTTTACTCTAAGGGAACATTATTTATATAATAAAAATTTACCTTAAGTATCGGCATAAATTGTAAGATGAAATACTAATTTCTTTATAAAACTGCATCAGACACGTTTATCTTATTATCCGAGAACCATGAATCATATCCTTACACTTTTATATTATCTATACATATTATATACTTTTTTATCACATCATATAATTAATAATCTGATCATTTTTACTCTTTTTCTCTTTTTAAATGTATATTAAATATTGAAATATTGATACATTTTTTTCATTTATAATTTTTCATTATTCTATTACCCTCGAGGAGTTTTTCCTTTTGTCTTTAGCATTCTACGCTAAAAGGTTGAATTTTTGGCAGAGGCAACGAAGACCCGTTTCAGTTGGCATCGCCTCTGATTTTTCCATTCCCAGCAGCTCCACCATTTCTTTGTATTGTTCCTTTTGCTAAACTTTCAGCTTTCAGAGCAAAAACATGTTAAAACAGGTTCGTCTTCTTCTGCTCTTCTTGGCCTCTGGATTGACCCTCTCCGTTTCAGAGTCCCAATCTGTTTCTCTTCTGCCTCATGCTGCTGACTCCTTCAATGTCAGCTATATCCAGGTACTTCTAGCTATTGCCTCTCGCGAACCCTTTTCTAACCTCTCTCTTTCTCTTTTTTCAAAATTTTCTACTGCTATTTTAATAAGGTGAAGACTTGGTAATATTTTCTTAAACAGCTGAAGAACGCGGCGACTTGTTCTTACTTGGTGGTTATATCTACTAGTTGTTCGTCTCCTAGGTATACAAGAGATCAGATCAGTCTTGCTTTTGGGGATGCTTATGGAAATCAGGTTTTGCTTTCTCTTTCTCGCCAATTTCTTCGTTTATATAATTTGAGTGAAATTTCCTAATTCGTTTTCATGTGTCTGTTTACGTAGAATTGTTAATAAACCAATTGAAATTAAACTCAGACATATTTGGTTGCTTCATCTTTCCTTTACTTTTAATATTTTTTAGTTGGTGAAATTTATGTTCTCCGCCAACCTTGGTTTACGATGAATCTTGAGTTTCGTTTCTTGATATTTTATAAAGTTCTTCTTGGATTAATTTTGCATGTCTCTTGTTGATTTTAAAGTGTAGGAATTACTTATACATTTGTGTGTAGAAATTCTAACTGTGGAAAGCTATTTAATTAAGTTCGAGTCTCTAACTGTCAAAGTTTGTACACTCTAAGTATAGCTTTCTTTTGCTATCAGCAATCTATTGATCGGTATTACTTTTAGTCAGACGTGTCCTGGGTTTATCAGCAGAGTACAAGTTGACTTGGCTGAATGATAGCTTTCTATTGCGGTATGTGTATGACCAAACCACCATAAACATATCAATGACTTTTGAATATATGTTTGTAAATTGCACATAACTCATTCAAATTGGAATTACAAAAAGGCAAGTGCTTCAATATGCCTATACATGTAGTTAACAAAGAAGTTTAATTTCAGTAAGCAGTTAGTGGAAATGCATTGAAAGTGTTGAAGTTTTTATATTGCCATCTAATTGTTATATCTGGTATAAAATTGTTGGTTTTTGTAATGACTGTTTTGAAAGTAATATCTAAAATAATTTCTAATTAATTAATAGTGTAAAAAATGTTATGGTTGTAGTATATTAAAATTAAACTCTTTGATTTGAGTAACTGGAAATTTATATTTTATTTATTTCACATATTACCAGATATATACACCAAGACTGGATGATCCAACTTCTGGTACATTCGAGAGTTGTAGTTCAGATACATTTCAAATAAATGGTCCGTGTGCATATCAGATATGTTATGTATACCTATATAGACACGGATTAGATGGTTGGAGGCCTGAAAGTGTGAAAATCAATAGTTATAATGGCAGGGCTGTTACTTTCTATTACAACACATATATCCCCGGTGATACTTGGTATGGATTTGATTTGTGCAGCGGTGCTTCTTCTTCGAACCAGGTATCCAAGCAGAAATGGCTTATATTTATGGTTCTAGGATTTGTTCTGAGTTTTTGGTCGTAAGTTTGTGTATTTTTCATCTTATAATATTTGCTGCACCTTTGTACCCCAGGAGACTTAGCACCATATGTTGAAGTATAAACACTAGATGCGTAAAACTTTGTGTCTAAAACATTTTATCACTCTGCTTTCTTTTAAATTTTTTATACTCCCGAGTATGATGTGCTTACTGTGAGCAGAAGTGGTTGGAGGGTGGTGCTGTAAATTAATACCCTCATCGTTCTATAACCTTAAACTTTAACATATGATGTGATTCGGGTCATTCTTCTTGGTTTCATTTCGACCAACAATGGTCAAATCTTTCATCAATTCGGTTTTCTTTGTAATTGTGCATGACTTTAAGCATCAAACGAGATAATCCAATTCACTAATTTTCCTTCATATGAAGCTCCTTGTACACTCTTCTACTTAGTCACTGGTCAAAGCTAATTTCTGATCAATAGAACATGGGTACGCGTTTCAGTTTCCTTTAGTGCCATCCAATTTTATAAAAAGGGCTTAATTGTGTTTTTATGAATCAAATTTGAGGAAATCTGACTTGTACTTTCAATTTTTTTTTTTAGAAAAATGATTTCTTAAATTTGAACAATATAATTTTAGTCTTTTAAACTTAGTACTCAATCTAAAAGTTCCTTTTTTTTTAAGGTTTAGGTTTAATTAGGATACTAAAACTAGATTTATCTCATCTAAAAATTTAAAAGCATAATTAAACCTAAATTGAAGGCGTAAGTGGATTGCATTGCAAGGCAAAATCAATTACACGGAAGATGGATATATCTCTCGCTGGAGTATTTACCAAAAAAGATAAATTTGGGTATAGTTGCAATTGCAATGTCATGATTTCATGTTAGAAGAAGCATTACAAATAGAGTTATCAACTCTAGTGAAGGATATAGCCTGGTGTTGGGTTAAAATGATGGTTTGGTGACTAGAGCTGTCAAATAATATAATCAGTACCAGTTCTCTAAGGGTGTGTCTGGATAGAAAAATTATATTATTCCACTTTTATTTAGGACTAACAATCGTGTGGAACACAACTCATTTAAAAATTTGTCAAATGTTTACTATTTGTAACTTAATCCATTCAATCCAAACTAAGGTTTGAGATGTGTCAAGTATAATCTGAACATACTCTCTTGAGCATTTTGTCAGTAGGTCTGATTATCATTTTGCTTCTTTCTGCTCTACTGACTGTGACTCTGAAAGGGGTGTACGAGGATGCAGAGTGTTGACACCTTCTGATATGAGGTTAGTTGTTAGGATGAGGAGCAGTGTGTTGGGAACATGAAAGTACTGGTATATTAAGAGGAAATGGTGGTGGTAAAGTATTATCATGATAGGAACTGTACTCCTTGTGAAGAAGCAATGGAAGCAGAACCCTAAATACCCTTCAAATAATAACAACAAAGTCGCATTTTTTTTAAAATTAACTTAAGACCTTAAACATTTTAAATAAAGCCTCAAATGAGCACGTGTCTTCCTCATGAGGCATCATATCACTGTATAAATATATATTTTTTTCTATTAAATATTGTTGAAATATTTAAATGGAGTCTAAATTTTGAGAAAATTGAAAATTATATAAAAATGAATATCTATAAAATTATTATTTTAAAATTTTGAATTAAAGGTGACATTAATATTTTATGTGTAGTTGGTCTTATGTTTCATTTATATTGTATATAAAATTGATCAAATGCTTACATAGAGTTTTAATTTTGGAAAATTTAACTCATTTAAACTTAACATGTATACACTTCCAAAATCTACTATTTAAGTTTACACTAATTGAAAGTTTCAGTTTATTTACCTATTGATGGTCTTTCTATCATATTTTTATTTACATTTTACTTTTAAAATGCATGTTTATTTCCCTTTAAATATTCAAATTTGGAATGTAGATGATTTAAATTGATTTATACAATTAAAAAGTATACATCCAGACAAATCTTACTATGCTGGAAAAAAAAATCAATGGAAAGTTGATAAATTAAAAGTTATGGAATAATAGTTTATCTATGAAGCTCCACAAACTCCACCATATGATTATAGAGTTAGGCTAAATGGTCCATTATGTGGACTTCCAGCAAATTCACCAGTATCCAGGAATATCTACATGTTTCTCTCTCCTCAAGGATTTCAAATGCCTCATCCTAAACATGAGCATCATAAGTCTCGTATGTTTACTCCTTAAAGACTCGTTCATCAGTTATAAGGTCATCTTCAATAGAACTTGCACACCTTCTACCTTCTCCGAGCGGAAACAATAAGTCTTCTCTTAACTTCGTCCTGGATAAAACTCTCTCCTAAAAAAATTAGATGATGCATTGCTTGTTCTTGTCATTTTTGACAAAAAATAAATAAACACAATTATTTTTATTTAAATATATTACATTTTTTTAAGTTAATTACACTGTTTCGTCTGAAACCGTATGAACATAATTAAAATATATATATATATATATATATATATATATATATAATATATATATATATAATATATATAAAATCTAAATTTATATTTTTAGTTAACTATGATTAGATGAGTACACTTAATTATTATTATTACATTTAACTAGGTCATGCATAATTTAGATTATTTTTATTTCTTAAATAATTTTAATATAATCTCGTATAGAATAAACTACCGTTCAAATTAAATAAAACCATTTCAATTTTTTTTAATTAGTTTATTACAAAATTCATGGATAAAAAGATTGATTTTTCTTAAAAGAGAAGATATTATCACATTTAAATAATGTATATATATATATATATATATATATATATATATATATATATATAATATGTTGTTTTAATATTTTTATGATTATTTTATTTTTGCATTAATTATAATTTGATTCAATACCATGTTACTTAATATTAAATTTAATCATTAACGTTTTATATATATTATTAAGCTCTTTTCATTAAAATGTAAATAAAAAGGAAAGTTTTAAACAAAACAAAAGTTACGCTATGATCCTTCTAATCATGTAATAGATTTGAATTATCACATTGCAAAATTTTCGTGCGTAGTGTGATAAATTTTAATTAGTTTTTTTAAGTGTTTTATATATAATAAATTTATAAGTTGTTTTATGCCCAAATTCTATTATTTCCTATCAGTATTTATATTTTACAATACATTTAAGACAAATGATAATGTATTGCATGTTCATAATCACATTCATAATAAAATATTTTTCTGTACAAAGTGATGAACTTCTTTACTTTGATATTGATGTTCAATTAAAAATATTTTACTGATCATATGTCAATAATATATATATATATATATATATATATATATATATGTATATATATATAATATAATATAATATGATATAATATAATATAATATAATATGATATGATATAATATAATATAATATAATATAATATAACACAATATAATTTTTTCTTCTTCTTTAAGGTTTTAATTTTTTTTTTATGTATTTCATGATGTCATTATTTTTAAGATATTAATTTTATTATTTCTACTCTGATATAGAAGTTTATAAGACTCATAATGTTTTATTTGCATATTAACCAAAATTATGTTTTCAAGACAATTTTATCTCACCTTTATAATTAAGGGTTTTAAATTTGATGATCCATATAATGGAGATATCCTTATAAGGCACAAATCATCCTTTGATTCTACACTAATTTTGTGTTTTTTTGTCATTATTACCTTCTTTATATATATAATAGGCAAATAATATTGTTTTTGTTAATTAATGAAATATTTGTGTTTTACCTATATATTTTTCTTTTCTAGAAATCTGTTTACATTAATCAATATCTTAAAAAAAACTAAAACTTTACGTGAATGAAAGGTGTATTTGTTTTATATATAATTTTATAATAAACTTTCATATATACATTTTTCTTAAAATAAAAAGAAAAGAAAAAATAAAAAAATAACTTTATCAAATACAAGGACTTCTTTGTCAAATTTTGTAATACTGTTCGATTTTTGTTAGAGTGTTTAAAATGTTTTATACCAAAAAATATGTTATTTGGTAAGAGATTTGGAAGGAGATTAATTTTTTTAATTAAATTATTATTATTTATTAAATATTAAAATATTTATATTCTTTTAATTAAGTTTTTACTTTTTAAATTAATTATAAAATCTTATATTTCTTATATATATCATCTAACTAATAAAATATTAATCTAAAAAAAAAGTATAACATTTTAATATTTTTAAATGAAAAAACATTACTAAAAACTCAATTAAATTTTTGAAAAATATTAAAATTTAATTAAAGCATAAGCGAAACATTATTTTATTATATAATTTTTAATAACATTATTTTAATTTTTTTTTTTATGTATCCCAATTTTTTCAATTAAAAACTAACTACGCATTCAACACGAAATTATTGCATTTATATTTATACATTTAATAATTTGAATTACTATTCATGAATTTATTTATTTTTGATTTAATACATTTAGTAGAAAGAAAATAAAAATAAAAATTAGGTTTTGATGTTTCAGGTTACCACATGGTGGTGAAAAAAAAAAAAGAAAAAAAAAAGAAAAGAGAATTAGGTTTTGAGGTTGGGAAGTGTATAAGAATGTTTCCATCCCTAAAACCATAAACCCGAAAACCTCGTTCGCCGCTTACTCCTCTTTCTTCTCCTGCTTACGCACCTCATAGCCACAACCCCATTCAAGCAGGAGAAAATCTCTCTCTTTCTCTCTCTCCTTCTCTTTGTCCTTACGCCGCCATCACCATGCCTTCAGTCTCTCTCTCTGCCACTGACACCACCCTCCAAGAAACCAAGAAGCTAAGCGCCAAGAAAGCCAAGAACCAATCCCCAACCATTGCAGAGAAGAAGAGTGCCTCCAAACTTCTTTCTGATCCCAACACCCCCGATCCCGACCAAGATGGGGTCTCGGGGAAGCTCCAGAAGAAGGCGAAGAAGCGTAAGGCTTCAGACATAGAGGCTATGGCGGCGACCAACGATGCCGACGAAGACACTAGCTCCGAGCTGGTGGAGCCCGAATCTTCTAGGGAAGACGATCACAAGAAGAAGAAAAAGAAGAAAAAGGCCAAGTCCGAGGAACAGCCTTTGGTGATGGAAGCAGAGGAAAAAGAAGAGAAGAAGGAGGATCCTAATTCGGTCTCCAAATTCAGGATATCTGAACCGTTGAGGCTGAAATTGAAGGAGAAGGGGATCGAATCCTTGTTTCCTATTCAGGCCATGACTTTCGATTTAGTTCTCGACGGTTCTGATTTGGTTGGTCGGGCTCGCACCGGTCAGGTCTCTATCTACTCTTGTCACAAACCCTTATTATCCTCTTTTAAATTCTTTCATTACTGGGGTGTTAAGAAAGATATGGAGTTGTATTTGAAAGTTCTTGATCATATTAGCGTAGTTTGGGTTGAAGGGGTTTGGGTCCATTTGATAATACACATACCATATTTAGGAGAGAATATTTAGATATTCTTTGATCCTGTATCTCTATACTTAAAAATGATTTCATTTTAGTCCTTAGTCTCCATGGAACGATTGTAGGGAATTAACAATGGTGTTTGTAGGGTTTAGGAAAATGATTTTTTATTGTAACGAGTTTAAGGGAACTTTTTTCCCGTTAACAGGATCATGTGATTAATTGAAGCATTCTTTATTCAGTTGTATTTGAAAGTGCATGCTTTTGAATGGTGTAAAGGGTTTTATTTGACCTCAATTCCTTCGTTTGGGGAAACTGTAGGGTAAAACTCTGGCATTTGTGCTACCCATATTGGAGTCTTTAATAAATGGTCCGACTAAGTCTTCTAGAAAGACGGGCTACGGGAGAACTCCAAGCGTTCTTGTGCTTCTACCAACTAGGGAATTGGCTTGTCAGGTATAACTATGTGTGCATGAGTTTTGGTATTTTTGATTGTGTGGTGAATTTATTATCCTTCTTAATAAGGAGTGTTGTGCTTTAGGTGCATGCTGATTTTGAAGTTTATGGTGGAGCGATGGGATTGAGTTCTTGTTGTTTGTATGGTGGAGCTCCATATAACACTCAAGAAATCAAGCTCAGGAGAGGTGTTGATATTGTAATTGGCACACCAGGTCGTGTAAAGGTAATTGCAGTATTACTAGTTGATATATGTTGCTACTAAGTTATTTCCTTAATATATGTAAATATTTTAAGTACCCTGAAAGTTTTACTTTGTGTTGAAGTCGAGTATTAACAATGTTTTTTATTTTCATCTGGCATGTATTGGTGCAGGATCATATCGAGAGGGGAAATATAGACCTGAGCCAACTAAAATTCCGTGTCCTTGATGAAGCAGATGAAATGCTGAGGATGGGTTTTGTTGAAGATGTTGAGTTGATTCTAGGTATCTCTTTTTCCCCGATGAATGGACCACCGGTGTTGCTAAGTGCCAATTATTGTGTCAAATATGTTAAGATTGTGTCTGTGAGACTACTACTATTTACACGTCCTATAAATTATTGATATTGATTGGTTACTTCTAGTTAGTTATATAGTTTTTGCAAGAATGATTTGGAATCTTGTCATCTTTTTGTGATAATAAATCTAGTTAGTTAAATAGTTCTTCATACTCAACACATCCCAATCGGTCATGGTTTTGTTGCTTAATTTATTATCTTTTTTCCCTATAGCCTTGACTATGCTTTATTAGTGGCAGGACGACTTTTTTTCTCCAATTCTCTTTGATTCTGATAAATTTAACTATTTTTCAATTCAACTATACTTCTTACCTCCAACCCTTATAACTTCTGAAAATGTCATTTTAACATCTTCTAGTACAGAATGCTTTGTACTTGGGATTACCTTAGTTTTGATGCTTATCCTACATGTTGGATGATAGGATTTTTCTGGATCACATTTGTCTATTATTGATATTTGAAATTGATACTTTTGCAGGTAAGGTTGAAAATGTTAATAAAGTTCAGACTCTTCTTTTCAGCGCTACTTTACCAGACTGGGTTAAACATGTATGCTTCTATGTCATGATTTCTTTTTGATTTTGGGATGTTATGATTAGTGTTTTTAATGTTATCTGATGTATGTTCATACCAGATTGCTGCACAATTTCTGAAGCCAGATAAGAAAACTGCTGACCTTGTTGGAAATACAAAAATGAAGGCTAGTACCAATGTGAGACATATTGTTCTCCCTTGTTCTGCTCCAGCCAGGTCCCAACTTATCCCGGACATTATTCGCTGTTATAGCAGGTGAGTTTTATTTCCAAATTTTTAACTTAGGATGTCTTTTAGAGTTATACTGAATTTTAATGTTTATTGTTTACTAATGATTCTGGTTCAGTGGAGGCCGGACAATTATATTTACTGAGACAAAGGAGTCTGCTTCTCAGCTTGCAGGGTTGTTACCTGGAGCTAGAGCTCTCCATGGTGACATACAACAAGCACAACGTGAGGTGAGCTATTACCTGAATTGTGGTTTTGTTATAGTCTTTTCATGTGTTACTTAGAACATTTATTTTTTTCATATCATATCACTTGTTTTTTATATTCTCTATTAAATAGTGTCCTGTCCCCTGCAGGTTACTCTGTCTGGCTTCAGGTCTGGGAAATTCATGACATTAGTTGCTACAAATGTGGCAGCTCGAGGTCTTGATATAAATGATGTTCAGTTAATTATCCAGGTACTTTTGATGGACTAACGTGCAATGTATCAGATCATTCTTATTTCTGTTACAACCTAGTATGTTGATATTTGTATTTTGGTTTAGTGTGAGTTCCCACGGGAGGTAGAGTCCTATATCCATCGTTCTGGACGAACAGGAAGAGCAGGTATATCTGCAGGATTTTTCTTTTTCATGTGTACTATCAGAATGTTATATTCAATTTTAAGTTTATATCGTGGTTTGTTTTTTCTATAGGTAATACTGGGGTTGCTGTTACCCTTTATGATCCAAAAAGATCTAATATATCTAAAATAGAAAGAGAGTCTGGTGTAAAATTTGAGCACATATCTGCCCCACGGCCTGATGATATTGCTAAAGCTGTTGGTGGGGAAGCTGCTGAAATGATTACCCAAGTTTCCGACAGGTATGCTTGTTATTTGCAAACTTTGTTAATGTGTTCAGTGCTGTTGTTTGCTGTTAACATATATAATAAATGCAGTGTGATTCCTGCGTTCAAAGAAACCGCAGAAGAGCTTTTGAAGAGTTCTGGTTTAACAGTTGTTGAATTGCTTGCAAAGGCTCTCGCAAAGGCTGTTGTGAGTCATTATTCTTTTATGCTTTCTCCGTTTATTTTTCTTGTTGATTATATGAAAACCTTTAATCATTCATTATTTCTCTGACTGGAAGTTTTTTCTCATCATATAATATGCAGGGTTATACCGAAATAAAGCAAAGATCACTTCTCACTTCCATGGAGAACTATGTTACATTGCTTCTTGAGATTGGGAAACCAATCTTCACTCCTTCGTGAGAACCTTACATAATCCCTGATTTACGTATATGGTGTTTACGTGTTGCTTTAAATAACTGTCTAGAATCTTAAGAAATCAACCATTGTAATTGATATTAATTTTCACCTCATAATTTGTGTTTTGATTATGGACTTATGTGAACATTTTCAACTTGTTTGACTTGCTATTTCGTTGGATGATATCAGTTTTGCCTATGGAATCCTGAGGAGATTTTTGCCTGAAGAGAAGGTGGAGGCTGTGAAAGGTCTTTCACTCACTGCTGATGGAAATGGTGCTGTTTTTGATGTACCAGCTGAAGATTTAAATACATATCTTAGTGGTAAAGTTTTGCGTAACTGTTGACCTGGAATTTTGAACAGATTTGAATTTACACATAACTGTTGACTTTGGGATTTGAGTATGGGATTCATTTTTGCATATAGATTTTTGTCTTTGTCTTGGTTATGTTTTTCATTGAAACAAATCTGTCCTTCAGGTCAGGAAAATGCTGCTAATGTAAGTCTAGAGGTATTGAAAGCTTTGCCACGTTTGCAACAGAGAGATCAATCAAGAGGTGGCAGATTTGGTGACGGTGGTGGTCGAGGTGGTGGGAACAGGTTTGGAAGAGGCGGGGGAGGCAGAAACGGTAGATTTTCAAATGATAGGTTTTCCAATGGTGGTGGAAGAGGTGGTCGTGGAAACTGGGGTGGAAAAAGATGGTGAGTTTTCTCACTCTGCACTGTCTGGTAGCATTACTGCATAGCTGCTTCGTGGAAAAGAAATAGTTGATGCTGGCTAGGCTATGGAGGATTCAAATTAAGATGGATTCAAATTAACATAATCTATGGTTTACTGTTTTGTTATTGATTCCTCTTTTTGTATTTTTTATTCTTTTTGATGGGGAAGCTTAAGTTTAGGTTTTTAATGTTCTTTGACAAACAGGAGAAAGTTGTTTTAGTATATTTATATATGCTATATTTTTGACAATATGAACCAGAAGATAATTAGTTTGGTTGGCTAAATATATGAAAACTGTTCTACCAAATCTGCAAAATGCACTCTTTATACATTCTATTCCTTGGAAAATACGGGTTGATTAAATGCCTGAACAAGTCAACTATGTTTTTTTCTCCATCTGACTTTCATTTTTCCTTTAGTTTATACTTTTTGTGTGGAAGAGAAAAAAATGATACTGTTGAAAGTATTGATGAATTTTTTTAATCGAAATTCACATCAGCTAATTTTTATGTCTCGTATGAACAAAATAAAATATTTAATTTAGTATTGGAATCGTGGATTTGTTTTTATTAAATATGAAAATATAGTTCATTGGAAAGTCATTCTATTGTTCGAGTGAAATGTGAGTTTAAGTACGTTTAAATTCTTCATTTAATAAAAACGAAAAAAAACATAAATTGAAAATATATCTAATCTTATCTTAAATTACTTATTGGCGATAACACATTGGTATTAAAAAAAAGAATAGAAATAGAAATATGATCAATAATGCAATAGAAAAGGATAAAAGTAAATAACAAATATTAAATATTTATAAAAAAAATATAATGCATAGCTATGCCAATATATTATCGTTCTAATTTATTTATGATTGAGTAAATTTTAATTTTGCTTTATTTAATTCTTGAGAGGTATTTTTTTCCCTATTTTTGTGTAATCTTATTTTCATATTTTGATGAATATCAAATTTACTGTAATTCTTTATTTTACATTTATTTATTTATCTCTAATTAATTAAATTTTAATAATATCCTAAATAAAGATGTGGGATCCAAGATTCAATTAGAATTTAATAAAAAAATAAAGACGAACAAAATAAAAGATTAAGCATTTCTTAAAATAAAAAGTCGAAATCACATAAAAGTTATCAAGAAAAAAAAAATTATGCTTAGTCTTTTATACTTCAATTCAATTTTGTAATTATGAACTTTGGAACAATGAAAATGAACGATTTGGCAGAAAACCTGCTAGTCAAACTTCAGTATATCATGGAAATTTGCTTGCATCCACTCTACTTATTTTGCCCCAGCTTGGATTGAAGTTCCTTCACACGTTTTCATAAAGAAAAGAGAGAGATGAAGCTCATAGATTTTCTCTTTGCACTGAAACCAGTCTTTGCAACAGTAGGTGTTATCTCAGTTGCTGTTATTACCAAAATCCTTAGTATTAGATTTTTTGACAAGAAAAGGAAGTACCATCCGGTTGCTGGCACAGTCATATTTGTTTAATCCAATACTTTTTACTTTGTGCTGGCAGAGTTCTAACTTCACCAACCTAACTAATGCCCAAATTCTACACCTTACACAGGGAAAAGGGTGGAAATTTGAGAGAAATAAACGTCTTTTATGTTAACCATACAGTAGAAATTTGTGGAATCTAATTACATTGAATTATAAAGCTGCAGCGGTATACACACACGCTCACACATTTACATATACATATATACAAACAAAAATGAGTTGTTTTTACATATTTTGAACTGATGGTGCCAACTGTGAGATTCAAATACAAATTCGAATAGCTGTTTGGACTGATAATGCAAGCTTTATGATTCAAATATAAACTTGAATTTTATTTTCTGTTTTGGACTGATAAAACCAACACTTTTTACCTGGAAGTTTTCAAATTGAATTTGACATGAAACTAGAGTTTGCAGGACTAAATTATTAGGATGACACGTGGCCAGATGGATTTAGCGTGAGGAAAGGTGATCTTGTGTCATTCCAACCGTATGTTATGGGAAGGATGAAGTTCTTGTGGGGGCGAAGATGCCGACAAATTCAGGCCAGAGAGATTGCTCGATGAGAATGGAATTTTGAAGAAAGAAAGCCCTTTTAAGTTCACAGCCTTTCACGTAGGAGATTAAACCTTTTACTTTTGTTTATGCAAAAAAATAAAATAACCACAATTTTTTTCATTACATAAGATTTGTCCTCTAGAACTCTACAGAACTTGAGACTTACTGTGATGCTGTGACTCAGGCGGGTCCAAGAATTTGTCTGGGGAAGGAGTTTGCATACAGACAGATGAAAATATACTCTACACTCCTCTTAGGTAGTCACAGCTTCAAACTAGCAGACCAAAACAAACCAGTGAAATACAGAACCATGCTTACTCTACAAATTGAAGGTGGTCTGCACGTTTATGCTTCTCTGAAAAAGTAATAAGGGTCTTGCAGGAGTTCACCCTTATCAGAGAACAAAGTAAAACAGAACATATACATGCTTCTCTTTTCCTTTCAAATGTTTAACGTAACATCAACTTATTTTTAAGTTAATAATAACTTATGTATGGTTTTTTGGTGTAGTTTTCACAACAATTTACAAGTGACAAACATCACGCATTTGACAGTGAAAGGTAATAACAGGATAACTACCTTTCAAAATGATACATCCATCAATATTTAACAAGACCACTTAGTATTGCCTCTTTAGATTAGTATGATTGACATCCATCCTCAATGTGTTTCAACACTATATTTTATCGGAGTAACTAAAGTTTATCTTTTAAAAAAATGATTGAATAAAGGAGTATTAATTTGAAAAAATAAAAAAGTGACATTCATGCTATTTTCACTTGGACAATGATAACTAGTGAGTATAAAAAATATGTCTATAACAACATAAATAACAATTCTTTGAAGTAAATAGATTAGATTACATTAATACTGTCTGAATGTAAGATTGAGTCGACCAGGTGAAAGCCCAGAATCTCTCAGCAATTCCTTTGGAGCTGAATTTGGTAGAACTGATCGCACACCATGAAAAACACGTCGAGACTCACCACCAAATATTAGCACATCTCCAGATTCTAGTATTACCCCCTCTGCCTTGTGTACATTCCTCTCATCTCCATACAGAAAATCTGCTGAATCACCAATAGAGAAAGACACAACAGGCAACCCTTTTCGAAGACTTTCTCTGCTTTCATCACGATCCTACATCAAGCAGTTTCAAGTTAGATGCTTGAGAGAGTTTGTGCATATTATAGAATATAAAATAACTAACAAAAATTTTTTGAGATACATTTCACACAAAAAGTTGAATTTGGTAAATGCAAATCATGAACCACTCGGTAAAGTATGATTCTTTTATATCAAAAGTATAAGATACCGCATAATATCATACCAAAAGTATAAGATACCACACAATGCTTTAGTATTTAGAGATCTGAAAATAGATCAATAAGAAAATACAGACTAAAACAATTACTATGTTGACTACAATAACCAATAATAACCATATATTTTCTTGAGTTCTGATAATGAAAATGCAAAGTCTAGGAACTTAGGAGCTAACTTGATGAAGACCCAGCTTTCCATTTTTTGTATAAAAATTGACAATGCAAATATCAGGAGTCATAGAAGGAAGAACGTCCTCGAAATTAGAAGCTCTATATTCCTTTTTAGTCAGAGACTGAGCTTCTTGGATTGCTCTTCTAACTAGTTTAATGAAGTGACTGGGAATACTAGGTGGGGTGCTGCCATCAAATATTCGTTTATTTCCATATTTATAGGTCCGAGGATTCCAATCCATACCAAGGCACATCATCTTCAATTGAAGTTTCGCTCCATTTGCATATCCTGGTTGATAGAATCCTCCAAGACCAAGACCAAGGTCACGACAAACTTTCACTATGTCCACCTAAAAGCATTAGAAGAAATTTTCAGCTGATGGAAGTAAAGTTATGGCGCAACACTATGAATAAATGAGGCAAACTTGTATGAAGGAAATGCATTATGCCACAACCCAACAATGAAGAGTAGAAAAAATTGGTTACATGCAATGTATCATCATCATACACACAATAAGCCAATTTCAAAATATGCATCTTCTTGCCCTATTGGTGCTGTCAAGTGAAGCATTTTATAAGGAATTACAAAACAGTCTTCTGCAAACTGAAGCAAGTGAAAATGAAGTACCTGTTCATCATGGCTTATAAAATTTTTCAAGAGAACCATCCCAGGTCTCAACAACGATCCTTTTGTCCATTCCTCATGCTTCTCAATTTTACTTTCATTGTTTTCTCCAGGCAAAGTAGCTTCTATTAAAGCACGATTTCTTCTTCCATGAAAGCAAATGTCATATGGTCTGAACACTGGCTTGCTAACTGAAGAATCCAACTTCTGACCACCAACTGCAGCATAGTTTGAATTCCTGTTTCTATTATAAGAATGGTATTCAAAATAGCCATTCAAAGCGCGAGATCGTACGAGTCTACGATCTTCTTCTCCTTCTTCGATCTCGCGTCGCCTTAAAGTTGCGACTTTTCGCGTTTGATCGACGTTCAAAATCGCAACTCGCGTTGGAGCGGCGAGTGTCGCCATACGATCCCTCCTTGCAGAGAGGGAGAAGACATATCTCGCGGCGGCGCTTCTCAACGCGTTGATGTTACTCACGGCGTCACCTCTAGTGGCGGCCATTCTTGCGGGCGGGGCAACTATAAAAAATCACCACAAAATGTCTTATATTCTATTATTATTTTAAAAAATATTATATTTTATTATCATTTAAAAGTTATTGAAGATTTTTGTTAAAAAAAATTAATATTTTTTATTTTTGATTAATTTTTCAAAATTTAAAAGTATTTATAAATTATTTTTCAATAATTTTATAATTAATAATTAAATTATATGATAGTCTAAATTTATGTCTAACTATTTTAAGATAATGCGACAGTGTATAAATTATTAGTTTAACTTTTTTAACATAAATTATTTAATCAATAATTTTTTTGAGATAATTTAATTTGAAAGTATACTTAGTTAAATATATTTTATAATTATCCTAATTATTAGATATTAATCTATTAATATAATCATAACATAATTATCCTATTTATAGTTACATCTATTACATTGACAAGTTTTAACTACTATATTAACAAAATTAAACAAAACACTTCATAGTAAAAAAAAACTCAATTAATCGTTTCCAAAATTTTAAAACTAACAAAAGATAAATCCATTTCAATTTAAGTCCTAACTCATTATACCATAAATCTCAGACACAAACAATTTGAGCCTTAGAAAATACAAGACAATCAAAGCAAACTTTGCTCATCCTCTTTTAACTTCAATAAACTTATTCCATAACCATTCAAGTTCAAATTATACTTTTGCATTCATTCATTGTGTTCTTTTATTTTACTCACTTATCCAGTTGTATTTTAAGTTCTATTTAGTTCTAGAAAAACTTATTCTTCCCCACAAAAATAAATAAATTATCTGTAAGCTTGGAGTTACAATATTTTATATGTTGAAGTCTTATTAGTGATGTGTCAACCCAATGAACCTCCTTCCTCTAAAAGATTCATCAATGATATGAGAGTCAATAGTTTGTCTTGGTGACGGATTATAACGAGTAGAGTATGATCTTATATTGCAAGTATCTATGGCAAGGGTTTTAGATAAGTGTATCTTGTTAGGAAGAATAGTGATAGAAAATGAATACTTATAGTTGGGAATGCTTTCATTGGAGTGAGAGTATACTGGTGTAAAGTGAACTTATCCTGGAAGAAAAAATTATCAAAAATTCAAATGTAAATCTAAATCTCACATTAATAAAAATGAGAAAATTGAATACCATATCAAAATGAAGATTCATAAACTCATTAAGATCCATAAACTAACTCTCTTAAATTTTTTTTTATTAAAAGTAGTATCAATCCCATATATCATTGGATCCATAATTTTTTATTTTAAAATTACACAATTTGAAAATGGTAAACTTTGAATTTTTTACATTTATAAATGTCTATTTAACTATGGATATTTAGCAAAAATGGAGGGAGGCATTTGAAAAGGAAAAGACTGATTGGTTTGTTCTAAAAGTTAGTAACATTAACAACATCAATGAAATAAAACTTTTGAAATGATAAGTGATGTTACAAAAATATCAATAACTGTATTTGTATCTCCATATTCATGCATTTTATATTTACGTTAGATGGTCATTTTCTTAAAGAAAACCCTGGAATATTATAGAAATAAACAACTTTTGTAAAATATATATTGCTTTTATTTAACACTATATTTTTACCACTCAATTAAAAACAACAAAATATTTGTCACAAAGTTTATGCCACTAGGCTGAAGTTTCTTAGTTAATTTTGTAATATATGTTTAAAATATTAGAAATTCGAAAGTGAATTCAATGCTATTAAATGTGTATTAATGGACTACTTTATAAAGTCTCGACAGATATTAAATAACTAAATAGGAATAGATAATTAATATTATTATGTTTATTTTTATTTTTAATTGATATTTTTATTATTTATATTTTAAAATAACTAATTATTTATTCAATAATTTTAGAAAAAAGATAAAAAAAATTATTTTTATCAATAATTAAGATTTTATTAGATAATTTTGAAAAGATAAATATTTGGATTATATTTGTGAAATATTTTATAGATAATTGATATTTTTCATAAAATTGAAGAATATATCAAAAATTTATATTTAAAATATTAAAAAATATATTATTCAAGTACAAATTTAAGACCAATCCATTTTAACTTATTAATCTATTATTTTGAAAACCTTATAAATAGAAGATTTTGCATGGTTAAAATCAATATTTTTTTAAAAGGTAACTTGATCTAAAAGAGAGTTTTTTTAGAGACTCATTCTGAAAGTTAGATATTTATCATTATTTTTTTTAGTGTTCAGAATATATAAACTCTGTAACATCCCAATAATTCTACTATACAAGTATTGATTTATTTAGGAGTTACAATATAATATAGAAAACAGTAAAGAATTTGGATTAAGTAGAAAGTTGGATATGCTAATATTAACATTGAATACAAACCGGATACAATCAACACAGTATAATACTGAGTTAACCATTTAGATTACAAAACGAGTATAGACCGGTCGGTCAAAATAAAAGCAAACCTATACATCATAGTTTATAAACTAATGCAAAAGAAAACTATCTCTAGGGACCGGACGGTCCAGTACTAAACTCTGGGATTTCTTCAAAATGCTCTTCAACTGGTATCGCTTCCGCCAAGGGCTCTTCCAAAACTGCTTCCAAAGTAACTTCTGCTCACATTCGTAAGAATGATCATAGCATTTGAAAAAGACAAGATGACCGGTCGGATACCGGACGACAAAGTGCAAAACAAGAAGAATAAGGGTAAGCTTACGTATATTTAACTTATCCATTCAACATACAAACAAACATACTTCACAAGAATCAATCAACACAACATATCATTCTCATACATCATATTAATCGACACGACACTGTCCGGACCGTATGAACGTGTAGCTCGGTCGTCCCTAGCACCCGGGCGGTGTAATAACTGTTCCAACAGCTGCCGCCCGAGGTTAGCCCTCAAACGGTTATACTCACTTATATCCGCGGGCCTCCCGCCATTCCCACACATGACCGACTTCTCTCTATTTGAGAAAATGTCCTCACGGAATATCGGAAACAAGGACGACACCGGAGTCATTCCCACATTCATACTTTACCAATCAAATTCTAATTCATGAGACCTTCCACCCGAGGAATTCTCTTACTTAGTCAAATATATTATTCATTATCACTCTTATAAACAAAGTTATCGGATCAATGACCGTATTATCAACAATGGAATCACGAACTAATACAGGACCGAAGTATAACTGGAGTATTGGCAAAGACTATAAAAGAGGTTTATAGGTAGAATCAAAGATTCAATAACAAAACTAACCGGTCGGTAGAATCAAGGTGATATTTGTAAAAGAAGAAGGGTTTGATGAATACTGAACTGTCAAGGAATACAGTAGCAACCACAAAGTTAATTATTACTAATAACTACCCGGCCGGTTTTGGTAATGAATAAAATAAATAGTAATTATATTAGAAGACTGGTCTATGACCGAACTCTTATCTCAAAGAATAATATAAGCAAACACACCGGTCGGTTAAATAAATAAGTTTACTAGTTTGAAGTATCCGCCAAATGCCAAACACTTTTCAGAATGAATGTTTAGTTTATGACTAACGTTTAGTAAATATTGTACACTGAGATTCTTAATGAAAAATATTAAGTTCAACAACAACTTGACCGAATAGTCCGATTAGACCGGACGGAAAAGTAGGGGAAGAATGAATGATCATAATGATCTTCAATCTCAATTCACATTCTCTAAGTTTTTCCTTTTTATTCGTTTCTCATAACCAATATAACAACATTCAGAACATGCATTTCAACCAACATACTTTATAAATTAACATACATCAAATTATTCACATTTACTTTATACAGAACATCAAACTTAAATATGCATAAGCTTCCCTTACCTTTTAACTCCAGCTAAACTTCAATAGTAGGTTGATAACGAATATCCTTTCTAAGGTTTCCAAGTCTAGAGTAAAAATACAGAAATATGGGTTCAGAGAAAATGGTTGACAGGTACATGCAAGCTTTAATGGTGCATGCATGGTGGAAATGAGAAAACTTTAAATCAGAAATGAAGTTCTTAGAACTTACCGAACGTAATGCAGAAATCAAACGGTTCAAATGTAGGAAACGAGCTCCAAGGTTCTTTAAAAGTGATCTAAAGGTGATCGGAACAGTGATTTGATTAGGTTTTTAGAGAGAAGGTAGAGTTTCTAGAGAGAAGGAAGAGAGTTTGGAAGTTCAGAAGTTGGTAGAAGATGAAGATTTTCATGCAGAAAGAGTTTTAAGATTTTCGAAGTTTCTACCTTAATTGTGCTTCCAGAACCGGACAGCTGGACAGCTCTTCCGGTGCCACGTGTTTCCCACTAACCCAAAAATCCTTCATTCTCTACGCAGTCGTACGCATCCCGAGGTTGGGGAATTTATTGCTGCTGCAGAGTTTGTCTGCCACCTTTACTGAATTTCAGCCTCTGCACGGGTTTCGAGAAGAAAATAAATTTTAACTTTGCTGATTTATAAAAAGAAGACCGGCCGGTCATTATTTGGCCGGCCCAATTTCTGGGTCGTGACATTCCCCCCAACAAATAAAAATTTTCGTCCTCGAAAATTAGTACATACCTTCGAACAAGTGTGGATAGGCTTCCTTCATATCTTCTTCGCGCTCCCAAGTGACATCGCCCGTTCGGTCATCCCAGATAACTTTCACCAAAATAGTGCGTTTACCGGACGGCCGCTTGGTTATGTTTGTCTCAACTCTAACTGGTTGTACTTCAACTGAACAGTCTTCTTTAAGTTGTATGTGATCGGCTTCGAGTACATGCGAAGGATCAGCGATATATTTTCTAAGTTGAGAAACGTGGAATACCGGATGAAGGTTAGACAAGGGAGGAGGTAAAGCAAGTTCATAGGCGACTGGCCCAATGCGTCTGAGAATCTGATACGGACCAAGGAATCGAGGTGACAATTTCTTTGGTTTGATGACTCTGCCCACACCGGTCGTTCGATTCAGCTTTAAAAACACATGCTCTCCTGCAGCAAATTCTAAAGGCTTTCTCCTTTTATCTGCGTAAGACTTCTGTCGGCTCTGAGTTGCCTTAAGTCTTTCTTGGATCAGTTTCACCTTTTCTGTTGTTTGTTGAATAATTTCTGGTCCAGTCAATACAGCTTCTCTTTCTTGGAACCAACATAGAGGTGTTCGGCATTTCCGTCCGTAAAGAGCTTCATAAGGTGCCATTCCGATACTAGCATGGAAGCTATTATTGTAAGTAAACTCAGCTAGCGGCAAAACTTCATCCCAAACTCCCAAGTGGTCCAACACGCTGGTTCTCAAAAGATCTTCAAGAGTTTGGATTGTCCTTTCGGATTGACCGTCCGTCTGAGGATGGTAGGCAGAACTCATCTGAAGTTTGCTTCCCATTTCTTGATGAAGTGCTTGCCAAAACCGGGAGGTAAATCTTGGGTCCCGGTCGGACACTATTCCGGACGGTACTCCATGTAGCCTAACAATCTCTTTGATATATAGCTGAGCTAACTTAGACATAGGCATTTTTAAGTTGATAGGAAGGAAGTGTGCACTCTTAGTTAATCTATCAACTATTACCCAGATAGCGTCATGATGCCTGACCGTTCGAGGGAGATGGGTCACGAAGTCCATAGCAATACTGTCCCACTTCCATTCTGGTATTTCTAGTGGTTGTAAGAGACCGCTCGGTTTCTGATACTCGATCTTGGCTCTTTGACAAGTTAAGCATGACTCCACGAATCGAGCAATGTCTTGTTTCATTCCTGGCCACCAAAAACTCATTCTAAGATCCTTATACATCTTAGTTATTCCAGGATGAATGCTTAGACGACTTTGATGAGCTTCTTCCAAGATTATCCTTTTCAACTCGTCATCATTTGGAACACAAGTTCTATCTTTATATCTTATTAACCCGTCCGTTCCATCATTGAAGTCTTGGTGGGGTGGTATACCGAACGGTTTGGAAATTCTCTGCAACTCTTTATCAACCTTTTGCTTTTCTCTTATTCGATCAAATATGTTACTTGACAATCGCATCATACTACAACTGATACCGGTCGGCTCAAAATCACATTGCAGCTTTAAATCTCTGAAGTTCTCAAGTAATTTCATCTCTTGTACCATCATTGCCGCCATATGTATGGTTTTTCTGCTCAAAGCGTCGGCAACTACGTTGGCTTTTCCCGGATGATACTGTAAATCAAATTCATAATCTTTAAGAAATTCCATCCATCTTCTTTGCCTCATATTTAACTCTTTCTGGTCAAATAGATACTTGAGGCTTTTATGGTCGCTGAACACCTGAAACTTAGCACCATATAAATAATGTCTCCAGATTTTGAGGGCAAATACTACAGCCGCCAGTTCCAAATCGTGAGTTGGATAATTCCTTTCATGAATCTTCAATTGTCTAGAAGCATACGCAACGACCTTCCCTTCTTGCATCAATACACAACCCAATCCATTATACGAAGCATCACAGAACACCACAAACGGAAGGTTGACGTTAGGGATTACCAGAACCGGAGCATTCGTTAACCGTTGCTTTAATTCCTGGAAACTGGACTCACACCGGTCGGTCCAGACGAACGGTTGGTCCTTTCTGGTTAATTGGGTTAATGGCGCCACTATCTTAGAAAAACCTTCAATGAATCTTCTGTAGTAGCCGGCCAAACCAATAAAGCTTCTAACTTCAGTAACTGAGCGAGGCGTTTCCCACTCCAGAACAGCTTGCACTTTAGACGGATCTACAGAAATTCCGCCGGCCGAAATTACATGCCCAAGGAATTGTACTTGATTCATCCAAAACTCGCACTTGGACAACTTAGCATATAGTTGTTTCTCCCTTAGTACTCCAAGAACCATTCTCAAATGATCCTCATGTTCTTCGTGACTTTTGGAGTAAATGAGGATGTCGTCAATGAAAACAACTACGAATTTATCCAAAAAACGGCCGGAATATCCGGTTCATGTAGTCCATGAATATTGCCGGAGCATTGGTCACACCGAACGGCATTACCACATACTCAAAATGCCCATATCTTGACCGAAAAGCAGTCTTCTGAATATCTTCTTCTTTCACTAGTATCTGATGGTATCCGGACCTCAAATCAATTTTGGAGAAAACCGAAGCTCCATGGAGTTGATCAAGTAGATCATCGATTCTCGGCAATGGATATTTGTTCTTAATGGTTAACTTGTTTAGTTGCCGGTAGTCTATACACAGCCTTGAACTACCATCTTTCTTCTTAACCAAAAGAACAGGCGCTCCCCATGGAGATGCACTTGGCCGGATAAATTTCTTTTCCAATAAGTCTTCAATTTGCTTCTTCAATTCCGCCAACTCTGCCGGAGCCATTCTATAAGGTGCAATTGATATTGGACCAGCTCCCGAGACCAAGTCAATGGAAAACTCGACCTCTCGGTGTGGAGGAAGACTCGGGATTTCTTCTGGAAACACATCCATAAATTCTTCCACTACCGGACGGTTCAAATCCGGTCGGTCAGTTCCGCTCACGTCCAGATACGTGAAAACGATGAAACCCATAGCGCCTTCAATCAAGTCTTCTCTCATCTGGCCGAGCGTAATCGTAAGTTTTTCTTCTTCACTTGGGAAAATTAACTTCTTCTTCCCACAATCAATAATAATACGATTGGTGGTCAACCAATCCATCCCTAATATAACTTCAAGGTCTTGAAGAGGTAAACATATGAGATTTACCTTGAATTTGTACCCCTCTACCTCAATAGGACATTTCACACATACAGTGGACGTCCTAATCTCCCCAGCTGCCGGTGTTGATACCACCAAGTCAAGCTGCATTTCACTCTCAGCTATTCCCAGTCTATCAACACATGCCTTCGAGATGAAGGAGTGTGTTGCCCCCGAATCAAAAAGCACACAGCATGACATTCCATATACTAGGCAAGTGCTGATTATAAGGTTACCTGAACCAGCAGCTTCAGTTCCAGAGATAGCATATACTCTACCGACTGCTTGGGCTCTTCCACCGCTCGGAGACGACCTTCCAGCATTCGGTGGTCTGGAAGATGCTCGTCCACCCATATTGCAATCCCTTTCCAAATGCCCATTCCTTCTACACTTGACACAGAATTTTGTATTGCCTTGCCGGGGACAATCTCGCATGTAATGAGGGCCTCCACATGTAAAACAGCTGACACTTCCTGGTTGACCGGTCGGTCTTGCAAAGTTCACTGGCCGAACGGCCAAAGCAGAAGAACTCTGCGAAGACGGTGGTCGAGAATACGGAGTCGCCTTAGGACTTGAAGTATTTCTGGTTACAATTGATCCCCTGGTAGTGGATGACTGTTGTTTCTTACATTTCTCGGCTTCCATTAAATTTTTCTCCAATACCTTAGCCCTTTCCACCAAAGCCGGAAACTTCTGAATACAATGACTTGCAATCACCGGCTTCAAGTCTTCCCTCAGCCCATTTTCGAATTTCCGACACTGCCATTCTTCACTCATTTTCATCGTATAAAACCTCATCAATTGCTTAAAACGGTTTGCATATTCTGACACTGTCATTCCGCCTTGTACTAGTTGAAGAAATTCAACTTCCTTCGCAAACCGGACGCTATTAGGAAAATATTCCTCATAGAACTTGTTTTTGAATACTTCCCATGTGATTGGAGTGTTATCATCTTCCAACAGCATTTTCGAACTACTCCACCAATGCCCAGCCTCTCCATTTAGCAGATACTCCGTGAAGGCTAAACGGTTTTCATTACTACACCTCTTAGCGTCATAGATACGCTCCATATCGCGAAGCCAGTGGTCAGCTTCATCCGCACTGCAATTTCCACTAAATTTGGCCGGCCGGTGCTGGAGAAAACTCTCCAGACTCCATTCAGTCTGAGTATTTGAAGAAGAACCGGACGGCCTGGTAGCTGAAACTCCACTTGATAATATTTCCATGATCTGCCTTTGTGTTGATTCTGCTGCAGTTCTAGCGGCTTCTGCATTTTGTAATGCCAATGCATTCTGTTGAGCTAAGTTGGCATTTTGTTGAATAAGGTTGGCATTCTGTTGTTGAAGCGCTGCCAACACTGACTCCAGCATATTATTACTTTCGCCGGACTGATCCCTAGCGACCGGTTGAGGAGGTGGTCTAGGAGCCATCTTCTGTTTTTAATCAGAAAGAAGAACCCGTTAGTCCACAAGAAATCAGAAAATTCTGATCGAACATGTAGAGTACGTAGCCATAAGCATAATATACTCATAACCTACAGGTAATCTAAGAAAGAAACTGCTCTGATACCATTAATGTAACATCCCAATAATTCTACTATACAAGTATTGATTTATTTAGGAGTTACAATATAATATAGAAAACAGTAAAGAATTTGGATTAAGTAGAAAGTTGGATATGCTAATATTAACATTGAATACAAACCGGATACAATCAACACAGTATAATACTGAGTTAACCATTTAGATTACAAAACGAGTATAGACCGGTCGGTCAAAATAAAAGCAAACCTATACATCATAGTTTATAAACTAATGCAAAAGAAAACTATCTCTAGGGACCGGACGGTCCAGTACTAAACTCTGGGATTTCTTCAAAATGCTCTTCAACTGGTATCGCTTCCGCCAAGGGCTCTTCCAAAACTGCTTCCAAAGTAACTTCTGCTCACATTCGTAAGAATGATCATAGCATTTGAAAAAGACAAGATGACCGGTCGGATACCGGACGACAAAGTGCAAAACAAGAAGAATAAGGGTAAGCTTACGTATATTTAACTTATCCATTCAACATACAAACAAACATACTTCACAAGAATCAATCAACACAACATATCATTCTCATACATCATATTAATCGACACGACACTGTCCGGACCGTATGAACGTGTAGCTCGGTCGTCCCTAGCACCCGGGCGGTGTAATAACTGTTCCAACAGCTGCCGCCCGAGGTTAGCCCTCAAACGGTTATACTCACTTATATCCGCGGGCCTCCCGCCATTCCCACACATGACCGACTTCTCTCTATTTGAGAAAATGTCCTCACGGAATATCGGAAACAAGGACGACACCGGAGTCATTCCCACATTCATACTTTACCAATCAAATTCTAATTCATGAGACCTTCCACCCGAGGAATTCTCTTACTTAGTCAAATATATTATTCATTATCACTCTTATAAACAAAGTTATCGGATCAATGACCGTATTATCAACAATGGAATCACGAACTAATACAGGACCGAAGTATAACTGGAGTATTGGCAAAGACTATAAAAGAGGTTTATAGGTAGAATCAAAGATTCAATAACAAAACTAACCGGTCGGTAGAATCAAGGTGATATTTGTAAAAGAAGAAGGGTTTGATGAATACTGAACTGTCAAGGAATACAGTAGCAACCACAAAGTTAATTATTACTAATAACTACCCGGCCGGTTTTGGTAATGAATAAAATAAATAGTAATTATATTAGAAGACTGGTCTATGACCGAACTCTTATCTCAAAGAATAATATAAGCAAACACACCGGTCGGTTAAATAAATAAGTTTACTAGTTTGAAGTATCCGCCAAATGCCAAACACTTTTCAGAATGAATGTTTAGTTTATGACTAACGTTTAGTAAATATTGTACACTGAGATTCTTAATGAAAAATATTAAGTTCAACAACAACTTGACCGAATAGTCCGATTAGACCGGACGGAAAAGTAGGGGAAGAATGAATGATCATAATGATCTTCAATCTCAATTCACATTCTCTAAGTTTTTCCTTTTTATTCGTTTCTCATAACCAATATAACAACATTCAGAACATGCATTTCAACCAACATACTTTATAAATTAACATACATCAAATTATTCACATTTACTTTATACAGAACATCAAACTTAAATATGCATAAGCTTCCCTTACCTTTTAACTCCAGCTAAACTTCAATAGTAGGTTGATAACGAATATCCTTTCTAAGGTTTCCAAGTCTAGAGTAAAAATACAGAAATATGGGTTCAGAGAAAATGGTTGACAGGTACATGCAAGCTTTAATGGTGCATGCATGGTGGAAATGAGAAAACTTTAAATCAGAAATGAAGTTCTTAGAACTTACCGAACGTAATGCAGAAATCAAACGGTTCAAATGTAGGAAACGAGCTCCAAGGTTCTTTAAAAGTGATCTAAAGGTGATCGGAACAGTGATTTGATTAGGTTTTTAGAGAGAAGGTAGAGTTTCTAGAGAGAAGGAAGAGAGTTTGGAAGTTCAGAAGTTGGTAGAAGATGAAGATTTTCATGCAGAAAGAGTTTTAAGATTTTCGAAGTTTCTACCTTAATTGTGCTTCCAGAACCGGACAGCTGGACAGCTCTTCCGGTGCCACGTGTTTCCCACTAACCCAAAAATCCTTCATTCTCTACGCAGTCGTACGCATCCCGAGGTTGGGGAATTTATTGCTGCTGCAGAGTTTGTCTGCCACCTTTACTGAATTTCAGCCTCTGCACGGGTTTCGAGAAGAAAATAAATTTTAACTTTGCTGATTTATAAAAAGAAGACCGGCCGGTCATTATTTGGCCGGCCCAATTTCTGGGTCGTGACAAACTCAACTCTCTTATTTACTAAAATTGAATGTAATGTATGTTAATTCTTTATTATTTGTGTTATTTAATATATCTTTTCAAATTATTGGACACGATTCTAGATTAGGATATAGCATCTAATTGATTGTGTAGGTAGATATAAAGTTTATCAATTGATAATTCGAAACATCTAATTGATTATGTAGGTAGATATAAAGTTTATCAATTAATTATTTGGAACATCTAAACTTAATGTTTAATTTGGACCTTTAATAAAATCATCTAACACGTTATATTTTTTTATCAATTAAGAATTATTAAATAGTAGTATGAATATTAGAATAAAAATTAAATATATTCTTTAGTATTTTTATATTGATTTAGTAATTGAAATCTTAATTTTTTACTTTTGTGTCTATATGAAAAAAATGATATATGACTTACTCATATTTATATAATGAGGTACACTTGTAAATATCCATAAAATTATATTTACCATCAATTATACTTACCAAAATAAATTTTAATTTTAACTAGAGAAATGTGCAAAAGATACGTGCACAAATATTTGTCACAGTTTGTGCCACTATGCTGAAGTTTCCTTGTTGATTTTGTAATATATGTTTAAAATACTTGTCCGGAATTCGAAAGTGAAATCAATGCTATTAAATTTATATTAATTGCCTCGAAATTAAAAACTAAAAAATAGGAATCTGAGAAGATATTAAAAACACAATTAAAAAATTCAATTTCGGAATATAACTCCAGCCACGTAAATTTTGAATTTTTATTATGATAAAACAAAAGAAGAGCATGGGATGTAGAAATTAGAAGAAAGTAAATTTGTTTTCGGTTCTTTTACGGACAGAACAATATTTTAATACGCAGTTATGGTAGTTCATGTGACAGTAAATTTAGAGTGCCAAAAAGGATCAAAATACAAACCAATAGAAGAAATAAGAGGCATTGCTTTTGATTCTCTGATTGTGATCCTCACAACACGAGCCTGCACCTCACCCAGATCAAGCCTATGAAGCCTCTTGTAACCCACTGTTGTTGCTTTCACGATCAATTTATCATCCGCATAGATTTCATGCCGTTTGATCCTTTGACCAAGTCCAATTGCCTCTTGTATTGAAATCACGTTGAATCTCAAAAAACTCTCATCCTTTGCCCAAATTTCAATCCAATGGTCTTTTTCACCGCCATCATCCTTTGGGGTCCAATAGGACCACAAATGGTCACTGTCTAGCATGTTTTCTGCTCCGAAACCCCCCCTTTGGCTACTAACTTTTACAAAACAATCTTGGGCAAGATTGTGTTGAAAAATAGTGTTAATTGCACTTCTAAACTCTTTCAATCTTTGAGCATCAACATCAGTTATAAGGCCACTTTTATTTGGAGGTACATTGAGAAGTAACACACAGTTTCTCCCAACTGAGTTGTAATAAATATCAAGCAACTTGCTCAGCCTTTTTGGTGATTCTGACTTATGCCAGAACCATCCCGGTCGAATTGAGACATCACATTCCGCCGGCAGCCAATCTGTCCCTTTTGGATCACCACTGCTCAAATAACTGTATTACACAACCAAATAATTTGTTAGGTGCACATTATTCCACCCTTGTATCAAATTTTATCTTAGCCATAAAGGGATGCCCATTTTCTGATAAAGAAATTAGCCATCAATGAAGCTTGACCTTTCGTACATTATCATTATTCTATATCACTATAGAGTTCAGTGCAACTAACAAACTGAAAAAGTGTCACTTTTTCAAAGAGTGCTTTGCTTAGAAGCAGAACTTACTCTGTGATGCTGGAATTTCCAATCGACAAAGAGGTTCGATTGATGGTAGACCAACATGTGTATCCTGCAGAACCTGTTTCTTCTCCCACCCACCTTACATCAGGACCGGCATCGGAGAAGATATTGATGGAACTCTGCAACTCCTTCACCATAGAAAACCAATCTGAAAAATAATAGGACATGTTTTTCGCCTGAGCACCCTTTGCTCCATCGAACCAAATTTCTCTAACATTTTGATACCTAAAAAGGCATGATACACAGCAAGGTTAAAACACGCATCAATGAAAGCAATTAGCAAACACAATAGTTGAATGGGAACTCACTTCTTGAGCAATTCTTGCAGTTGAGCCAAGTAATATTGGTTGTAAAGCAAATCATTACCATATCTGGGGTCATGTCTATCCCAAGGTGAAAGGTAGATCCCTACATCAATTCCATGTGCAGTGGCTGCATTGACAAAATCTCGAACAACATCACCCTTGCCACCTTGCCAGGGGCTTCTGATGACAGAATGATGAGTGTACTTGGAAGGCCAAAGGCAGAAGCCATCATGGTGTTTAGCAGTTAGTATCATCAAGGAAATTCCTGCATCAGCTGCCACAGTGGCCCACTGGGTTGTGTTGAGGCTTGTGGGATTGAAGATTGCTGGGTTTTCATGTCCAGTGCCCCATTCTCTATCAGTGAATGTGTTGACACCAAAGTGGAGGAACATTATGATCTCCCTTTGTTGCCATTTAATCTGGGAGTATGTTGGGAGAGGGAGAATTGGCAAAGGTGGTGTTGGGGTTTGTTCATTCCAACAACTACAAATTCTAACTTGTTGAAATAACACTGCGAATGTAATCAAGAAAGAACACCACCATAGCCTAAGCCTAACCATAATGCTAATATTGTTCTCCTACTTCTTTAGGTACTGCTATATAACACTCTAGCTGTAAAGTGCGGTTTTGGGAGCTAACATGTATATGATGAGATTTTTCAATCAACCGACTAAATTGGCTATTGAATCTATATTTTATTACACTTAATTGAGTTTTTATTTACTTTTCAAATAAATATAATATGACTTTTCGTCAATTATATTAACAGTGTGTAACGTGTTGTGTTAAAATTTGGATTATTTTTTATTTTTTAAACCTCTCAATATAAAAATATGAAAATTAGTAAATCATAAATACAGTTATAAAAATTAAATTGCATTTATGTTGATAGTTAATGTATCGAATTATAATATTTGTTTTAAACATGTTTTTCTTTTATCATAATGTTATTTTTTTATCATTTTATTTATTTATTTTTCAAAAGTTCGAAAATATTAATTTTAAAAAAATAGGATTAAACATGTTTTTTTCCTTCAAAAATAAAATAAAATTAGAATTGATTTCTTTGATTCTATTTAGTTTTATAACTTTAAAAAATAAAAAATTTATATTTTTCATTTAACTGTCTTAAATTTTGTGTGACAAAGACGTTTCACTTGTGACTTGTTGACATGTCAAATGTTATTAAGGTAGAAAAAACTAATTTTGTGAATTAAATTAAAAATTTCAAAATTTGTGAATTTTTTGATACACTAAGTTGCCTTTTCTTTCATCTTCATCTTTCCGTCTACTCCATAGACCAACCACCATCTTCATCTTCTTAGCACATAAACCTGCATTCACAATCTCAGTTACAGCAAAACTGAATTAAAGTTTTTATGTTATAATTAAGAGACTAAAATTATATTGAATTCTTAAAAATATCCTCAATTTTTTTAAATTATACTAATCTTTAAAAAATACAAAATTTTATAGTTAATGTATAACTAATTTTTTAAATAATATACTTTAATTTTTTTAATATTTTAACTTAAAAAATATTAAAAGAATAAATAAATTGACAACAAAATTAAAAAAATATATATAAATAAGAATAGAAAAGAAAGAGTTTAAGGAGTATGATAATAATTGATTGTGTTAAAGATAAGTCCGTTAATGGTTTTTTTTTAAATGTGGACAAGGTTGTGTTTAAAGAGTTTAAAATAGAAGAATGACATACACATGCAAGGGAAAGTAAAGATTCCATTTTGCTTCTAAGTGTTGTTGGGGTCCCAACTTTTTCGTGAATTCTGATGGTTGATGACAAGCATGCATTCCAATTATTCACGGGTTCATATTCTGCTTCCACAGTACTACTGACCACCCAAAAGCTACTTTCTACACGCGGCTCATTTTAGAGTCAGGATACAGTCACAATTTTGCATTTATTTTACATATATTATAAAGATAAAATAGTTTAAAAATATAATTTTTGTATTTTTTATAAATAAAATAATAATATTAAATGAATGGAAAAAAAATTATATATCTTATCATCAATTTAGAGGATGTCATCTAACGGAGAAAGTGGATCTTGCTCAAAACTAGTGCTTATTTGTGAGGATTCTCTTCTTTTACACAGCGTGATGGACACGGAGCTGCTTCTTTCCGTACCTCTACCTATTTTTCTTTGTATTTCTATATTTTTTAAATTCTAAAACTATCATTTGTAAAAAAAAAAAATTAACTTAAAGTAATTTTGTTAAAGTTTTTTCTCTTTACAGTTCAAAAACCTTACATTTTCACTTTTTTTGTGTTTTAGTGAATTTCAAAATTTAACAAAAAAGTTTTTCAAAAATTTCAACCAATTCGAAATATGTTTAGATCTTCAGATAATTTTAAAACTAAAACTAGTCAAAATCTTTAACAAATTTTGAAGTCAAATTTTAACAAATTTTGAAATGTTTCGATTGTTGAAGACTTTGGAAATTTGCTTATGTTTTAACGAATTTTGAAATCATTTGAAAGCCTTCGATATATATATATATATATATATATATATATATTAATGTTAGTTTAACATATTTTTTTTAATTTTGTTTTTCAATTTAAAAATTAATAAATATTAAATTTAATATTTTAAAATATATTTTATTAAACTAAAACAACTAAAAGATATTTAAAAAAGTTAAAAACAAAAAATACAAAAAATAAAACTAAAAAAATATAAAAAAAAAGGACAAAAACTAATTCTAAACAAATTTTACAATTTGAAAATTTTAACGGATTTTAAAATATCTGGACAAATACAACAAATTACGGACACAGTTGAGAAATATAATAGAATTTGAAAAAGTTTAACATATTTAAAAGAAATTAATTACTTGTTTTAAATTTTAATGAATGGTATTTTGGTCTATTAAAAGAGTAAGAAGAAATATATATAGAGATAAAAAAAAAATTAGTAACTTGAATAATTTTGGATTAAGTAACTAATTTATTTCTATAAAAAACTGTTTTATTAACTTATCAAGTCTTAATTATGAAAATATATGAAAGAATAATATTTAAAGTAAATAGGCATATATATATATATATATATATATATATATATATATATATATATATATATATATATATATATAGGTCTAACAAATATTATATATATCTTTGATACGCAGATATGTTTATTTTGAAAATAATAAAATACGATACTTATATTAAAAAATATATAAAAAAGTATAAAAATATAATATATAAATCTAAAATAAAATTATACATATTAAACATTATTATTAAAATAAAAAATTATAAATCATTATCGTTATAAAAGTACTATAACTTTATTACTTTATAAATAAGTAACAATACGTCATAACTAAATATTTAATATTTATGATATAGATTAACTTGTGAAAATGAATAAGCATTACGATAAATATGTATTTTTTTAAGAGAAAACATGCATATGACTTGTATAATGTTTTTACTGGAAAAGTAAAAAACAGAAAAAGGTAATTAAAGTTATTCATATAATACAAAAATATTATTAAATAACTAAATTTAGAATAAAATTGATTAATCATTATTTTGATTAAATTAAAAATTATTTTATAAACTTAAAATAATTTTTATTTAAAATAATTTCTATTGTTAATAAAAAATTATAATAAATTTGTGAATTAAAATCTAAAATTATTTTTAACATTAATTACCAAATATTTGGTTAATTATTACTGTTGATTACAAATTAGTCTTTATTTTTAGAACAATAATAGTAAACAACTAAAACATTAATAGCTAATATTGATAGCTACAATCTTTTTATTAATAATAAAATTTATTTAGATATCAATAATTTGTAATTTATAAAATATTTTTTAACTTAGTAAATATATAACTAATTATTTTTGTTTATTTAATAATTTCTCTATTGTGATAATAATTATTTTATGAAAAATAAAAACAATTAAAATATTCCTTGATTTCTGTATAAATGTTTAGATAACACTTAAACAGAAATGGAGACTATACTATTTTTCTATAACAATTACGGTAATAAATATAAGTTGAAAAAGCTAATTGGTCATATTTTATATCTATAAAACATAAATAAAATAAGTAAAAAAAAAAAGTTAAGAGCGATAACACGAGTTATTTTCGTTCATTTTGATATGTTTTGTTTAAACTAAGTGAGGTTGACTAGCTCGTCATGAAAAGGCATACTGAAAATTTAGGCATGCTGCCCTAACAATTTTTTTACATTGGTAAATATATATATATATATTAAATTACGGATTATATAAATGCGTAAATTTATCTCGAAATTGTGTATATTTATGTAATTGGAGGCACACTTTGTGTATGAAATGAATGAAGCCGCATTAACTTCAGCCTTACTCTTTTGAAATTTTCGGAACTTTGCGGCCATTTATTTGTTTTGGGTGTATATTCATCTGTCCCTGTAAAATGTTGGTCAGTTCTTTAATGAATAGACGGCCACCGGAATTTTTTTTAAATACTACAATTTTACGTCAACAAGAACGTTTTAAATATTTTTAAGTAAGATTTAAAAAAAAATACTACTTTTTATTTTTAAAAAGTACTTTGTTTACTTTTATGCAAGAAAATATAAAAATTTAAATTTATTCTACAATTTCTTATAAAATTAAATAATTTAAGTTTACATTAAGGAAAGTATTCACGATTCCATCATGTAGCTTATCATTTTTAATATAATTACTTAAGACGCGTTTTTCAATATGTCTTTAAGTTTAAATTTATAATTAGTACATACTTATTTAGAATTTTTTTAATTGAAATAATTTCATTAATTTTGTATGTAATATGCATAGTATGGACCCATCTTACAAGATAATCGAGCGTATTCAAAATCAGCTTAGATACCATTTAATATTCATAAAATATAAATAGGAGGTTCAAAAAATATAGTTACATCCGAATAGTTATCAATGAATGTAACACACTTGTTATTGACAAATTAGAGACATGAATAATAAAAGACCAAATAATGGATAATATCTAACTCGTTTTATAGAAACATAATATTTTTTTAAATATATATATATATATATATATATTATTCGGTATTTTTTATAAATATTATAAGATGCTTAAACAAAATTTGTAAATGAATAATGTTATTTCCTTGAATATACTTGGAACAAGATTGTAATTTCATTCTCTGGATCAAACATTAACACTTTTCTAGCATGGTCATATTAGCGATTGGAATAGGGAAGCAAACGAAAGGCTTGATGATTGTCTTCTACTTCGTGCACTAAATTTCTAGCCGTTGACAACAAGTTACCATTAGTAACATCTTGAGTCAGAAACATTGGTCCATAAAATAAATATAAAATGAAAATGAAAAATAAAGGATAAATTATAAATGTGGGGTTGTTTCTATATAGTCAATAGTCAATAGTCCTCACCTGTCAACTGATACACCTAACCATCTGCCACATATCATTTGCCAGATGCTATTTTCTTCTGTGCCCTAATTTACACCTCCTATTTATACCTCTACTTTCTCTCCTGATGCAGACCCTTCAATGATCTCTCATAATGGAAGCCATTTCCAACAAAAACCATGCACTCCTCCCTCACCATTTCTCTCTCTTCTCAAACCACCTCCTTTCAAAACTCTCTAATTTTCTTTGGCCCTTCACCTTCTTACTTCAAACATTCTTACTTGTGCAAAACTCCCCACTTATGTTTCATTTTCTGCTACTATGTTTCCTCCTTCTTTGTTTCCTGCTCAAATACTTCCTCTCAAAGCCCTCTCCCATTTACCTTGTGGATTTCTCATGTCTGAAGCCACCAACCCATTGCAGGGTGCCTTTTGCAGCATTTGTTGAAAATGCTTCCTTGTGGGATGTTTTTGACACTGAAAGCATAGCTTTCATGGACAAAATCCTCCGTTCCTCAGGGCAAAGTCAAGAGACTTACCTCCCCCCTGCCTTGCACTACATTCCTCCCAAGACTCACCACACTGAATCCATCAAAGAGGTGCAAATGGTTCTGTTCCCCATCGTGGACGATCTTCTTGCAAAAACCAACGTTTCACCGCTTGATATAGACATACTTATCATAAACTGCAGTGGCTTTTGCCCCTCACCTTCTTTAACCTCCGTTGTTATTGAAAAATACTCAATGAGAAGCGACATCAAGAGCTATAATGTCTCCGGCATGGGGTGCAGTGCGAGTGCTCTTTGTATTGATATGGCTCAGAATCTTCTGAAGGTACACAAGAACTCTAATGCCCTTGTTCTCAGCACAGAGATTTTGTCAACAGGATGGTATTCAGGCAATGAAAAGTCCAAGTTGCTGATCAACTGCCTCTTTCGGATGGGAAGTGCAGCAATCCTTCTCTCAAACAAGAAAGAAGCCAAGAAAACTGCAAAATACAGGTTGGTTACGACACGTAGAACACAAAGAGCCTTTGATGACAAAGCTTATTTTTCTGCCTTTAGGGAAGAAGATTCTGAAGGAAAACTTGGGGTGACACTGAAGAGGGACTTACTTAGTGTGGCTGGTGAAACTCTCCGTGCAAACATCTCCATCTTGGGGTGTGAGATCCTGCCTCTTTCAGAGAAATTTCGGTGTGGAGTTTCTGTGATCAAGAAGTTCATAAAGTCTGAGGGAACTTACGTGCCAAATTTTAAGACAGTGATACAACACTTCTGTTTGCCATGTTCAGGGAGAGCCGTGATAAGAGAAATAGGGAAAGGGTTGAAGCTCTCAGAGCGAGACATTGAACCTGCTTTAATGACACTGCACAGGTTTGGAAACCAGTCTTCTTCCTCGCTGTGGTATGAGCTAGCTTACTTGGAAGCCAAGGAAAGAGTGCACAAGGGTGACAAGGTTTGGCAGCTTGGAATGGGAAGTGGACCCAAATGTAACAGTGTTGTTTTCAAGTGTATTAGGCCTATAGTTGGAGAGTACAAGAAGGGACCATGGGCAGATTGCATCCATGGGTACCCAATAATAACCACGGATTAAGAATTCTCAGTCTTTTTTAACTATGTTATATTTTGGATTTTAAATGAATACGGATGACTGCCGCATCTTTCTGTCATTATTTTTTTCTTAGCTTCAACGAGGACCTTCAAAACTCGAATATATAATGCATCAGGTTTGCTTTGTTCTCTAATGTTCTGTCTAGTTCCACAATCTGTAAGTTGCAATCAGATTCAGACTATATGTATATACACCTAGTTTGATTATACTTTTCAGGTGAGTCACAAAAAATGTATAATATGTAAAAGAATAAGTATGGTTATAACAATATTCGTGTTTCATTGAGAATATATTTATGATGTGCATATATCTTTTTCCTATGTACAGTAAATAGTAATAAGCAGGTTGGTTGGTTGCATCATTAATTGTTCTGCAGCATGTAGTGATGGCACCGAGTTTTGGGACTCTCACCACCTCCATTTAACTAGGCGGTGTGAACTGCAACAAGCAATCTCTTTTCACTTCCTGCTACATGCAATGTCACTTACTTTATACAGTTCTTCCCATGGCCTCCTCCTTCCTCACGACTAATTACGTTAAAGCCAATAATATCAACATACATTTTTGTATTTATTTAACACATAGTATAGTATAATGGTAAAATATTATAAAAATATAAAGTTTTGTATTCTTTTAAAAAGTAGAAAGTAAAAAGTAGAAAAAGTATAATATCATATATAAATGTAAAAAAAGTTAAATGTATCAAATAATATTTTTTTTTAATTTTTGAAAAATATTATTTGACACACCTATATTTTCTACATTCATTTGACATTATCTTTACTCACTTTTTATTTTCTTCTTTCTTGAAAAACTACAAAATTTTACATTTTAGGATCATTTTAACCTTGTATTATGTGTCAAATGAATGTAAAAGTGTGTCATGGTATTATTACTCTAGTTTTTTATGAAGCAATGGTATCATGATACAATTTTACATTTATTTGATACAAAATATAAAAATAAAATAGTTATAAAAATATAAAGTTATGTATTTTTTCAAAAAAGAAGAGACTAAAAACTATAAAAAGATAGTGTCAAATGAATATAAAAATATTAGGTGTGACAAAAAATATTTTTCATTTTTTATGCCATTAATATACAATGTTTTTCCTGAGTAGAAATAGACTCAGCTATTATTTTGAGCAATGATACATCAGACACTTTTATATTAATTTGACACAAAATATAAAGATAAAATGATCATAAAAGTGTAAAGTTTTATATTTTTTTTAAAAAAAGTAAAAAATATAAAAAATAATATTAAATAAATATAAAAAAAGTTGTGTATCAAAAAATATTTTTCATTATTATATTTTCGTTTTTATTTCAGATTTTTTTAATGTTTTTGCCATTGTTCGAATCAAACTAACTCAATAAAGATTTGGTTCAGTTGATTTTCATAAGATATGTTAAAAAAGTTCCACAAGGACACCTTACTTTTACACATTAACATCATATTTCATCGACAAATTACGGTGAAGGAATCCACCTAAATGCCTAGACAAATCAAATGTATCCCTTAAGAAATTAATTACGACATTTTCGACTTTACCAAAATTAACAATATATATTCTAAGAAATTGACTTGAACCAAAGCAAGGAATCCAGGGAAAAGTCAACAATACTGTTGAAACAGCTTAATATATTGGAAGATATTTTTTCACACCAATAACAACTATATCAATTTGATAACCTATTATAAAAGTAAAACTTGAAAGAATTTTTGTATTTATACAAAGAAAAAAAATAAAGTGAAGGATAATTCAAGCACTGTGTTCCTTCTCCTTTAGGCAAATCGAGTTCCATCTCACCGTCGTAAAAACTACTACATTTTATAACAAAAGTTCACTTAACGAGTTCTAGTTGCTGACTATATTTTATATTTGAAGAAACTGTTCCATACATACTTTTAGAAATTAATATATTAAATAAAATAACATTTTACTTATAAATTAAAATTAAATAGTACACAAAAAAGAGTTAAAAATCTTAAGGAAAAGGTTTAAGCAATTATATTATGTATAAATTAATTTTAATTTATAAAAAATATACTTTTTATTTATTTTTTTATGAGTTTTTATAGGATAATTTGACCAAATTTATTTTCTAATTTACAATTCATTCATTTAGTTGTCAAGTTCTTAGTGAATTATACCCACTAAACATAACAAAGAAAGATTCATCAGTCTACCGAAACACAAGCTCGTACTCGAGACAATAAGATTTGCTTATAAAAATGTCTATATAAATACTTATAGAAGGAAATGTCTAAGAAATATTTTTTTTTTTTACTTTTAATTCTTTGATATGTTAAAATAAAAGAAAAAAATAGCTAAGAATGTGGAGTTGAAGTATCATTAAAAAAATCCCATTAAAATTGTGCAAAAAGTTGAGGCTGTTCTTCATAGACAACCCATCCATAGGGAAGCCGGATAATGAATCGCCAATTAAAAAAAGTAAAGGAAGAAAAGATTGGATAATTTCATGAAAAGGAGCAAAGATATATAAAGTCAAAAGTAAAAAAGAAAAAACTTAAAAAGTATGAATAAATGTAAAAAAGTCTGAACTTATAACCCATACATTTATAGGTAAATTAGCAATCTGTCAAAATCTATCTAACAAATATAAATGTAAAATACAAACAAATAAAATATTAATATTTTACTACATATTTTAAATTTATTTTATATATTCCTTAAATATTAATGGGATTAGGTAAAGTAAACTACACAAGCCTTTTCCTACTTTCATGTCACTGAATCAACTTATTACTGGTATCTGTGGTCAGGTTCGCCAAGTAGTTTTTTACTGCAACCTTTTTCGGCAGCATCATGACAATTTCAGAGTCACAATTGCAATACCAAATTTATGTAAATTCATGCAACATTAATGGTGTGTATTTGGGTACGTCCAATTACTACACTTTTTAGATGCACTCTTACTTTATATTCAATAATTTTGTTGAGATGTGAGAAGAATCTCCTAAGAGCCAATTCTGTCCCTCTTCATTGTTTTCAATTCATGAGTGTATTATATATGATTTTTTTCATAAAGTAAAAGGCTAAATGTTGTTTTTCCTTTTTTTTTATATGAAAAAAGTGGGGGTTTGATGTGGAATTTGCAATTGGAAAAAAAGAAATTGACCTAACTAAGTGCAGAGGGGTCATTACAGTACTGTCTTCCTCTGAAGTGATTTTTGTTAATATTGATTTGTACGACTTCCAGCAAGGCCTTGCAAGGCTTTTTGGTTGCTCTGTCTACCTCTTGTTTCCTCATAATATTTGTTTCATTCCAGAAAGAAAAATAATAAAAAATTATATGATTCATTGGTTTATAAATAACCATAAAAAGAAGAAATTGAAAAATAAAACTGCATTCATTCATAAATTTTATATTAATCCTTTTGATATTTTGTAAAAATGTTAAAATATAAGAATTCACCTACAAAAACTCAAAATAAATTTATCATCGTACTCTATGTATTACTATTAACACAATAACATATTTGTACATCTTAAAATTCCAAAACAGCATCATTCAATATTCAAAACAGTATCAATTGATAATCATTTACAATAATATTTATCAATAATTCTAACTTCATATATCAAACACAATTATTATCAAATAATCATCTCAAATAATAACATATTCAATCAAACATCATTCTCTCAACCTAATAAATAAGATTTATATTTTTAATCAAATCTTTCCTTACAATTAAATGATTGAATACGGTTTCCATAATTAAAAAATCTACACTGATATTCGCTGGGATAGTTTTACAAGATTTTTAATGTATCATATCAAGCTATCTAAACTAAAAAATTTACAAATTTACTGTATTGCACGAAAAAGCTTTTGTGCAAAATTATTTGCAACCAGCCTGTTTTACCCTAATTATTTGACGGGAATCACGGAATAGGGATTTTATAATCAGCTGTGCTAAAGGCTAATGAAAGGCTCAATAGGGATATTATTGGACTCACTTTTACATTTTTACACTTCTTTCTTTGATACATTATTTTTATACTTTATTATTATTATTATATATATATATATATATATATATATATATATATATATATATATATATATATATTGAGTCTAAGTATGCCATCTTCCTAGTATCGTTATTCAAAACCATGGACTTTTATATAATAAGCTTAATTATAGATTAATAGAAGAAAAAAAAAACTTGGCAGGTAATCGAAATCATGGATCAGCCGTAGTTTTCTTGCTTTACAAATTCATACCAATCTCCATTTTCTTATGCTATACTTTGTCAAAATGAAGTTCGTGTGGAACCCAAAAAAGTGAAAAATTCATGGGTTGAAATACAACCCTGTCAACAAACATTCTACCACGAAACAAACAAATATCGCCATTTATTTGATCGCTAAGAATAGAAATGATAAAGCATTGATCAGAGGATAATAGGATATGTTTTCTTTTAAAGTCCAACAAGAGATGTCCTTTCCATTACTCTGCAAAGTCAGCAATAAAGATGAACTGTCTTTCTGCTTTTGTTACACCATTGGATTCCAGTTTAGCACATAATTCATCTATATTAGTACCACTAATCCTGCTTTTCATGGAAAAGAGCTCAAAGACAATGATGATTCAAACAATTTTGGACTATTTTTTTCCCACTACATTCTGTCAAATTTATTGTGTGCCAACTACTTCTTATGTAACTAACTTGATAGTGTAGACTGAAGATAACATTTATGTTCTGTAAAATATATGGGACCAGTACTATTCCAGAATAACTCTTCTAATTTGGTAGGGCTGAAATTAGTGTACAAGAATGTTATCGTTGATACAACTTAAAGCATATTCGATTTCAGGAATAAGATGATTTTCGTAATCATTAAAAAAGTTAATGCTGATGTCTTGACAACAACTATTTCGTTTTTGTTATATATGGAGACAGACTGGCTTACCAAAGGGAAGATGTTATTTTATTTGCCTATTTTTTCTTTCAACAGCCGCATCTCTCCCACAGATATCAGTGTTAGAGTAAATGTACATTGAGAAATTGGTCAAAACATCTAAAGGGCATTTCAAGACTACACCATTCATCATGAAAATGGATGTGTATGCATTCTGCAACTCCAGAACAAATAATTGAAGAAGTGGATGAATAATAGGCCACTTAGCTAGGGAATCTGAACTCAGCGGTGCTCAGATATATTACATGCATTCTGTGAAAGTGGGACCCGTCATTAGATTTTTGTGTAAGAAGGTCTAAATCTATTGGAAAAATTATCCTCCATTGATCCTTCATGGCAAGGTCACTGCTTAACCGTTCGATGCTAGTGCTCATTGCTTTACTCTCTGAGAAACAGCTTAAACCTTTGTCAGATATATCTGAAAGTGGATTGAGTAACTTTATGAAGAGGTTAAGTTCTCAACATTTTTTTAAGAGCATGTATACTGAAACATACTTTGTTTTTTTATTTCTATGTTGGACTGTAAAGTGTTGTCTGGAAGATAAAGGAAACAGCGAGGTCACATGATGCTACTTGTTGGTAAGTGTGATGTAAAAATTGTGAAATAACACAAGGACCATGATAGAGCTTTTTAGAGTGAAAGGGCCATAGCTACATTAACTTCTACCACCAACTACCAAGTAGCTAGTATAACTCTCCATTCAACTTGCTTGGCATCCACAAAACAACCAGGCTCTTTTATTACTCGCGCAATGGTGACAGAGTAAATATCACACTCTTCTCCCTTCTCTTAAATATCTGAGGCACCAGAACACACACCACTATACAATAAAGCGTGAAAACTCATTAATTTCCCTTCACCCGTCTATCTCCCTTCAAACTCAATGCCTAAAACCCCATAGTTTCTTTCTTCTTTTCACGTTACACGCGTCCAATCACCCCAGCGGAAAAGATGGGTCTCATTCTAACAATCTATCTCCTCTTGTGTATACTATCATCTGCAAATGCTGAATTTTCCAAGAAGACGTACATCATTCAAATGGATAAGTCAGCAAAGCCTGAGACCTTCTCCAATCACCTTGAATGGTATACCTCAAAAGTGAAATCAATTCTGTCCAACTCGGTAGAAGCTGAGATGGACAAGGAGGAGAGAATCATTTATACCTACCAAACTGCTTTTCATGGACTGGCTGCCAAGTTGAGCCAAGAAGAGGCTGAGAAGCTAGAGGCAGAAGATGGGGTTGTGGCTATGTTCCCGGATACCAAGTACCAACTTCACACCACGAGAAGTCCAACTTTCCTTGGGCTTGAACCAACACAAAGCACTAACGTGTGGTCAGAAAAGTTGGCCAACCATGATGTCACAGTGGGGGTTCTCGACACTGGGATTTGGCCTGAGAGTGAGAGCTTCAATGACACAGGCATGAGATCAGTACCTTCTCACTGGAAAGGTGCCTGTGAGACCGGTAGAGGCTTCGAAAAATATCACTGCAACAAGAAGATCGTGGGGGCAAGAATGTTTTACCATGGGTATGAAGCAGCAACTGGTAAAATTGATGAGAAAACAGAATACAAATCGCCAAGAGATCAAGATGGTCACGGAACTCACACTGCAGCTACAGTTGCTGGCTCCCCGGTGCATGATGCTAATCTTCTAGGCTATGCTCATGGCACAGCAAGAGGAATGGCACCAAGAGCGAGAATTGCTGCTTACAAAGTATGCTGGACTGGTGGATGCTTCAGCTCAGACATTCTTTCAGCTGTTGATACAGCTGTGGCTGATGGAGTCGATGTTCTATCCATCTCTTTGGGTGGTGGAGTCTCCTCTTACTACCGTGATAGTTTATCTGTAGCTGCTTTTGGAGCAATGGAGAAAGGTGTTTTGGTATCATGTTCTGCTGGAAATGCAGGACCTGACCCTGTTAGCCTCACAAATGTGTCACCTTGGATCACCACAGTTGGAGCCAGCACCATGGATAGAGATTTTCCAGCAGATGTTAGTCTTGGAAATGGAAGAAAGATAACCGGAACCTCGCTCTATAAAGGGAGAAGCGTGCTCTCAGTCAAGAAACAATACCCTTTAGTATACATGGGAAATAGCAACTCAAGCATACCTGATCCAAGATCTTTGTGCTTGGAAGGTACTTTGGATCGTAGAATGGTTTCGGGCAAGATCGTTATCTGTGACAGAGGCATTAGTCCAAGAGTTCAGAAGGGTCAAGTGGTGAAAAATGCAGGCGGGGTGGGAATGATTCTCACCAACACTGCAGCTAATGGAGAGGAGCTTGTTGCAGACTGTCATCTCCTTCCAGCAGTTGCAATTGGAGAGAAAGAAGGCAAGGAGCTCAAACATTATGTGTTAACAAGTAAAAAAGCTACTGCAACTCTAGCTTTTCTGGCTACAAGGTTGGGTGTTAGACCATCTCCTGTAGTGGCAGCATTTTCATCAAGAGGGCCCAATTTTCTTACCCTTGAAATTTTGAAGCCTGATGTGGTGGCTCCTGGAGTGAACATTCTTGCTGCTTGGAGTGGAGCCATTGGTCCTTCAAGTTTGCCAACAGACCACAGGAGGGTGAAGTTCAATATACTATCAGGAACTTCAATGTCATGCCCTCATGTGAGTGGAATTGCTGCTTTGCTCAAGGCTAGGCATCCAGAATGGAGTCCTGCTGCTATAAAATCTGCTTTGATGACCACAGCTTATGTCCATGACAATACCATCAAGCCTCTCAAAGATGCCTCGAGTGCTGATGCCTCAACTCCTTATGATCATGGTGCTGGACACATCAACCCCGGAAGAGCTCTTGACCCAGGTTTGGTTTATGATATTCAGCCACAGGATTACTTTGAATTCCTGTGCACTCAGAAACTAACTCCATCAGAACTCGGAGTTTTTGCCAAGTATTCAAACAGAACTTGCAGTCACTCTCTTGCAAATCCTGCGGACTTGAACTACCCAGCCATATCCGTCGTTTTTCCACAGACAAATTCCTCTTCAGTTTTGACCGTTCACAGAACTGCCACCAACGTTGGCCCTGCTGTCTCCAAGTACCATGTTGTGGTTTCACATTTCAAAGGCGCTTCTGTTAAAGTTGAGCCAAAAACCTTGAGTTTTACCAATAAATACCAGAAACTATCTTACAAAGTTACATTCACAACACAATCTCGACAAACAGAACCTGAATTTGGAGGTCTGGTATGGAAGGATGGTGTGCACAAAGTAAGAAGTCCAATTGTCATAACATATTTGTCACCAATATGAAACTTTCCTTGGATTACCTCAAAGTTTACCAGTATTTCTTCGTTTTTTTTTTTCTTTTGCAATAAGCAAAATTTTCTGTACTATGAAGTGTACGCATTTTTATTACAGGAAAATGCTGGATATTATCTGCTTTCAATAATGATCTTGCGTGCTGAATTGCCAAAAGAAAAATGATGGTGCATGCCTCTCACTGCATCTTAGACCTCAACTAGGATAATCTGTCCCATTTATGATTCATATGCTTATTGAAGACTGATTAAAGTAACCAACTAAATGGATTTTATCTTAAATGTCGCAGTCACATGAGATCTTCTGTTTCATCAATGTCGTCTATTAATCACGCAAACATTCACGTTGTTAACTTTTTGGCAAGTATACCAAATCGTTACAAGTAATACAGTGATAAGAAAAGTATCGTTCTCCTCAGGGAATTTGTGTTTCGTTATTTCATTTAGAAATTATATCAAATTCAATTCGTGTTGATGAAAGTTGCTTTGATTTTTGCATAAAGAACACAGAATTTAACAAATTAAAAGTTAAGATGAAAATATGATACGAACAATCATTGGAATTGATTTCAGACTAACATCTCAGTAACATCCTGTACAATATATAATCTGTTCATGCATTCACAAGTTGATATCTTGCTTTAATTCCTTAAAACAAGTTCTAAAATTATTCCTTAAATTATTAATTCCTTAATTAATTTAATGAATAATTTTGCATTAAGTTCTATCGTTCTGAATGACCAAAAGCATTTAAGCTATTCCTAGCGTAATCACTTTTAGTTTCTTTTCTTACGTTTCTGGTTCTAAAAATACTTCCCAGTACAAAAAGAACCTTTAAGAAAAATTATGCTTCCATATAATCAAAATCAAGTCAAGAAAAGAACACAAACATATACATTTATTGATCAGGACAATTACATCAATGTTTTGCCATATAACCAATTCCAATGAAAGAAAATTTAGCCTATCCTAGACATCACAAACGTACTCATTTCAGCAATTCCTTGCATCATGTGTAGTCTTGATGTCTTCAGAGAGTCTTCTGGTCTTCAGAGAAGTTCTGTAATTTTTTTTTTGTGTGTCTCCAGATTAGATTTTTCTCTCTGTCACGTAACATTAAGAGCCAGTTAATTTTTCAGTAACTTGCATCATTCGCTCAGCGCCCCGAAACAGATTCGCTGTGCGAATTAATTTTGAATTATGCACTTAACTGCTGAGATTCGCTCAGCGCACAGCCTCAGGTGCGCTTTGCGAATTTGCCTTGATTTTCTCTTTTTCTGATGTAATTCGCTTAGCGAACCAATACTGGTGCGCTTTGCGAATTATTGAGTTTTGTCCTTCCAAAATGATTGATTCGCTCAGCGAACCAATAGTTGTGCGCTGTGCGAATGTATTTCTCTGGCTCTGCGAATTTCCCTTGCTGTGCGAGAATTGGCTGTCAACTTCACATTTATACAACTTTTCCTGAACAATAATTTACGAAACACTCTGCTACAAATTACAGCTTTTCACTGAGTAAAAACATGAATAATTACATGATTAAGGTAATTTATAAGTGTAAAAATATTTGTTTTTCACACTTATCAACTTCCCCAAACTTGAATTATTTCATGCCCTCAGGAAATCACAAAAACGATTGAACAACACAATACAGACCTTTGATGTTTTGATAGAATGACTTTACACATCAGACAAATCACATGCATTCCTCAGGATTCAAACAAATATGACATGGTCTAGTTCTCAAAAATTCACCTGTATATAGAATATGCACAACCAGATCAAAATAATTCTCACCTCTCAAAGTATTTGTCCTCACATGACAATAGAATTGTCATAGAACTTCATCAGCTTTTGCATTTCATTTGATTCACACACTTCACACACTATTGGTTAAGTCTAAAGGTCTTTTCAGGAAGAGGCTTGACTTGGCTAGAAAAAGAATAATGGTTTTTCTTGGATTCAAAGACACCTATTAAGAAGAGAACAAATTCAATTCCCAATTCAGTACTTAAATCCCCAACATGTATCATTTATCACACACCATTTTCTTTTACAGCTCAACCTTCTTTTTCAATTTGAGCTTCTTCTTCTTCTTCTTCTTTTTTTTTTATATTGATCTTTTCTTCCCCCAAACTTGAATTCAACCTTAACCTCCAAATTCATATGACATGTTCTCTTCTAAGGTGTAAGGTAGGATAACATATTAGGCTCAAGGTGAAAGAAAGAATTAAGGCTAAAAAAGGTTTAACAAATGAATCACAGTGTCACAAGGTTGGCTATCTGGCCAAGTAGCTGCATAAACAATATCAAACAGGGCCTTTTTCATCCTTAACCAAAGTGTGTGTATACGTAGAATCAAACTCATGCAAAAGCTAATTTCATATCTAGACAACTCTTTATCTCTCAATCAGTAGCTCTTAACACTCACAGATCTGGTTATATTCTAACACACAGATAAATTCTGAAACACAATAACCACAACATACAAGTAATCATCCTCAAGAATCACATAACATAATCAGAAAATGCATAGTCATTAAATCAAAACATCAACGTCAAAGTCTTTACACATAAACATAAAGGGTAACAGAGTTCCACAATAACTAAACTGAACATAAAAAGAAACATGAAAACATAACATAGAACAGGCAACATGAAGAGCATCTGTCATCAGCTCTCTACCACGACCCATCTGGTCCAGCTCTCCACTGACTATGCTGTGTGTGCTGACTCTGCTGCATCCACCTAGGGTCCGGCTCCTCTGGCTCCTCATGACCCTCATCATCAGCCGTCATGTCCTCCTGCTGATACTCTGTTGTGTATGCTGGGAAAGCTCTCCCCCACCTAGACTCAGGCCTGTCCTCAGGCCAAGGAATGTGCTCGACAAACTGGTCGCCATTCATCATGGAATCTGCAGGAACGCCAGGTAGACCTAATGAAAGCTGGTACATACTGTCCTGCAAAGAGACCTGTCCCTGCCGCATAGTGTAGCACCAGTCGCGAATGTCATCCATCCTCGCCATACTCTGGGTCATATAATCAGTCAGCATATCGGGAGGAGGAGCAGTATGGGATGACGGTGGTGGCCTAGCTGCTCGTCTGCGTGGAGGAGGAACTGGAGGAGGGGCATCAGAAGCAGACGACTCCCCTCTGTTAACACAGTTACGGTCAAAGAATCTTTTGTTGAGAGGGGGTTGCAGTTTCAATGTGATATCAGATACCCCTGCAACTCCATTTGCTTTACATAAAGCAGTCACCAAGGCAGGGAATCCAAATTTGCAGGAGTCATTATGAGCCATCAATGAAATCTCCTGAGAGATGAACGCTCCTATATCCATACTGATACCCGTCATGATCCCATAGATCAAGTAAGAGCGCTCCAGGTTGATATCAGAGGTATGAGAGTTAGGGCAGATGTTGGTGAAAGAAAAAGTGCTCCAGATTGTGGCCACCGAGTTAAGATGCTTCCTCAATATTCTCACAGGTGTTCCACAAGTCCCAAGTTGGTATCCATAACCAGGCAGGCACAGGGTGGAAGCAATCAAATCATGATCAGGATGACCGGACATAAACGTGCCAAGTGGACACAGAATAAACATCAGTGTGTGCAGCAGCCTATTTAAGGCTTTCCGGTCATAACGAATAAGCTTCCCACGCACTGTAGAGGCTCTAGTGCTAGGAGTCTGAACTTGTTCGGGATCCCACGCGTTGGCATAAAATTCTTTCACCAGGACCTCATCTATTTCATCTGGAAGGTTGGCTAACAAGTGATTCCATTTTCTCCTTGCCAACTCTTCCGAGATGTGGTCATATTCCCCCGGTTTAAGCTCTATCCTTCTCTCAGGCAAGAGTCCTCTGCCCATTATATTCTGATTAAACCTCTCTTGGGCAATTTCTGACACAAACCTGTTCTGATCAAAATTGAGAACCAAGTTCTCATCTTGTTGGACTGCTGGCTGTGATCTAGAAGAGGATCCTTTTGTGGCCTTCCTCTTCTTTTCATATGCAGTGGGAACATGGTAAGTGTTTTTGGGAGGCATCATCTGCAAAATACAAACCCAGAACAAACAATTGTGGAAGAAGGAGTCAGATTATTCAAAAGAGTCTCGCGCATAGCAGTGTGCGCTGTGCGACAATGCAAACTGTATTTGCTGACAGGCGAGTATCGCTATGCGACTTCAGTCGCTCAGCGAAAAGTAGTCCATTCGCAGTGCGACAGTGGTCGCTTTGTGAAAATGTGGTAATGGGAGCAATATGATATGAGACTCGCTATGCGCACACAGGTTTGTGCGCTCCGCGACAGATAGAATTCAATAATTTTTTTCAGAATCAAATCTCGCTATGCGATATCAGTCGCTGAGCGAGATATGATGTTTTCGCTTTGCGACACTGATCGCTGTGCGAAACTCAAAAAATAAAAAAAAAAAAATTTACATCCATTCGCTGCGCGACGCTGGTCGCAGTGCGAGACACCTTTTACAGAGACATTTCGCTATGCGACAGTGGTCGCTTTGCGAAAATCCAAACCTTTGAAGACGAACAGAATTCGCTGTGCGCACATATGGAAAGAGTTCGAAAATATTGTATGCAAAGTTCCCGATTACGTTCGCACAGCGAATCCTATCTCTAACACAATGACTTCACAAAGACTATACATAGACCATAATCACCAAACATGGACAGACAGATTCCCAATCATGCAACCAAAATTCCTAATCTAAACAATAAACAAGAAAGAACAAAGATGAACAGAGAGGGAACCAACCTAGAGTGAACGTGAATAGACAGAAATGATATGAGAGGAACTTCAACCACTTTCGTGAACAGAGGTTCTGAGATGTGCTTATGGGTGCAATGGAGGAAAAAGAAAATGTGAAGCGGTTGGGAGACCGTAGGGAAGAGTGTGAACAGAGGAGGAGATGGAAAGGTGGTAAAATGGAGATGCAGAGAAGTGGGACGTTTTAAAACTGCCTTCAGAGCAGATTCGCTTAGCGCACCAGGGTATGTGCGCTATGCGAATCAGAGTGCATTAAATGCACTCTCACTTTTTCGAACGTTTTAAATTAAATTTTTTTTTTTTAATTTTTAACTCAATTCGCTTAGCGCACGGTGCGCTATGCGAATTTCATCATTTTTTTTTTTAAATCATTCGCTGAGCGCACCAGGGTATGTGCGCTATGCGAATGATTATTATTATAATTTTTATTTTTATTTTTGTTATTATTTTTTTTTTAGAACATAAAGAAAATTCGCTTAGCGCACCAGCAGGGGTGCGCTGTGCGAATCAGTACCACCAACACACTTCAAAATCAATTCGTCTCTCTCGCTCTGCACAGAATTTCGCAGAGCGAATCTCCCAATTCTTGACCCAGTGAGCCTTGTTCGCTTAGCCACTACCTTCGCTATGCGAAACGTTTTCAGAGAGTTCGCAGAGCGAATGATGTGCGCTATGCGAGCAAGCATTTTTTCTAAGAATTTATTCAGTCGCCTAGCGTACCTCAGCTGTGCGCTATGCGACTAAAGCTTCAGAAATGGATCTCATACATTATCAACACTTCCTCTCCACACTCAACTCACAATTATACGAACAAAAGCACTACAAAGATTAAACACAAATATATATACAAACCTGTGCTAGGGTGCCTCCTAGCAAGCGCTTCTTTAACGTCACTAGCTTGACCCAGAATCTCATGGCTCAGACAATCTAATAATTGTGGTGAGACGTTCAACCTCACCACCCAAATAATGTTTCAGTCTCTGGCCATTCACAATCCAACTTCTTTGATCCTCAGAATTTGGATCCATTAATTCAACAGCACCATAAGGTTTGACTGCCTTAATCACAAAAGGACCAGACCATTTAGATTTTAACTTACCTGGAAACAGTTTGAATCTGGAATTGAACAACAGTACCTGTTGTCCAGGTTGAAATTCTCTTTTGATCAGCTTCTTGTCATGGTACATTTTGATCCTTTCCTTGTATTTTCTTGAAGAATCATAGGCAGTCAACCTCATCTCCTCCAGCTCTTGCAATTGAAGCTTTCTTTTACCTGCACACAGAGAAGCATCAAAGTTCAGAAATTTTAAAGCCCAATACGCCTTATGTTCCATCTCAACAGGGAGATGGCATGACTTGCCATAGACTAATTGGTAGGGTGTTAACCCTACAGGAGTCTTCAAAGCAGTCCTATAAGCCCACAGAACATCATCTAATTTTGCCGCCCAATCCTTTCTTGAAGATGATACGCTCTTTTCCAGGATTCTTTTTATCTCCCTGTTGGAGACTTCAGCTTGGCCATTTGTCTGTGGATGATAAGGTGAAGCAATTCTATGCCTCACATCATAATGTTTCAACACCTTAGCCAATTGGACATTACAGAAATGAGATCCTCCATCACTTATGAGGATCCTGGGCACACCAAATCTAGAGAAGATTTGTCTCTTGAGAAATTTGATCACTGTCTTGGCATCGTTTTTGTGGCATGCTGCAGCTTCCACCCACTTACTGACATAATCCACTGCAACTAAAATATATTCGTTGTTGTAGGAAGAAGGTAATGGTCCCATAAAATCCATTCCCCAACAATCAAATACTTCAACTTCTAAAATTGCCTGCAGTGGCATCTCATGTCTTTTTGAAATGCTTCCTGTTCTTTGGCATTTATCACAACCTCTTGCATGTGCATGTGCATCTTTGAACAAGGTTGGCCAATAGAAACCAGATTGAAGCACTTTGGCGGCGGTCCTTTCTCCATTAAAGTGACCTCCATATGGCGAATTATGACAGTGCCATAGGATTCCAGCAGCTTCTTCTGATGTAACACACCGCCTGAGTAAGTGGTCAGCACCCAGCTTGAAGAGATAAGGATCATCCCAAAGGTATTCTTTGGAATCATGAATGAACTTCTTCTTCTGCTGCCAAGTCAGGTCATCAGGGAGAATTCCTGCAGCCTTAAAATTTGCCATATCTGCGAACCATGGCCTCTGTTGAATGAGCATCAGACGCTCATCAATGAATTCTCCCTTAATTTCTTCCTCTTTATCAGTCACCTCAGTGTTAAGAAGGCGAGACAAATGATCAGCAATGACGTTCTCACTCCCCTTCTTATCTTTGATTTCCAAATCAAATTCCTGCAACAGTAGAACCCATCTTATGAGACGTGGCTTAGAATCAGACTTTGCCAGTAAGTATTTGATGGCTGAATGGTCAGTGTAAATGATAACTTTAGACCCTATCAGATACGGTCTAAACTTTTCAAGAGCGTACACAATCGCCAAAAATTCCTTTTCAGTTGTGGCATAATTCAATTGTGCACCATTCAGAACTTTACTTGCATAATGAATAACGTGAAAAATTTTGCCACGTCTCTGTCCCAACACAGCCCCTATAGCATAATCACTTGCATCGCACATTAACTCAAAATCTTGAGTCCAGTTTGGTGCGACTACAACAGGGGCTGAGATCAGCTTCTCTTTCAATATTTCAAAAGCTTCTAGACACTCCCCATCAAACTCAAATGGAGTGTCTTTCACAAGCAAGTTGCAAAGGGGTTTAGCAATCTTGGAGAAATCTTTTATAAATCTCCTGTAAAATCCAACATGTCCAAGAAAGCTTCTTACCCCTTTGACATTTAAAGGAGGTGGTAGCTTCTTTATCACATCAACTTTGGCTTGATCCACACCTATTCCCCTGGATGAGATCTTATGCCCAAGAACAATTCCCTCACGAACCATAAAGTGACATTTTTCCCAATTTAGAACAAGGTTCGTGGCAATACATCTTTTCAAAACCACATCCAGGTTCTGTAAGCATAGATCATATGACTTTCCAAAGACTGAGAAATCATCCATGAATACTTCAATGCAATTCTCTACCAAATCAGCAAAAATGGCAAGCATGCAACGTTGGAATGTGGCAGGCGCATTACAAAGACCAAAAGGCATCCTTCGATATGCAAACACACCAAAGGGACAAGTGAAAGCGGTCTTTTCTTGATCTTCAGGATTCACTACTATTTGATTGTACCCGGAATACCCATCCAGGAAACAATAGTAGGCTTGTCCTGCTAGCCTTTCCAACATTTGGTCCATAAAAGGGAGAGGAAAATGGTCTTTCCTGGTGGCTTGATTTAACTTTCTGTAATCTATACACATTCTCCACCCTGTGACTGTTCTTGTAGGAATTAACTCATTTTTCTCATTCTGAACAACAGTCATACCCCCTTTCTTAGGAACAACATGCACAGGACTAACCCAAGCACTGTCAGATATAGGATATATCATTCCTGCTTCAAGCAATTTAAGCACTTCCTTTCTCACCACCTCTTTCAAAGTAGGATTCAACCTCCTCTGTGGTTGTGCTATGGGTTTATAGTCCTGTTCCATCATGATTTTATGCATGCAGTAGGTTGGACTTATACCTTTAAGATCAGAGATGTGCCAACCTATTGCCTTTTTGTTCTTTTTCAAAATTTTTACCAGTTTTTCCTCCTCACTGTTTGACAGAGAATTGCTTATAATCACAGGCTTTTTTGAATTTTCCTCCAGAAACACATACTTGAGATGATCAGGAAGCATTTTCAATTCCATCTTGTCCTGATCATCCAAGTCAGCCTTTTCTAATTTTTCCACTTTCACATCAGTGGAATTCTCCTCTTGCAATTTTTCCAGATGTTGTGAAATCTCCTCCACTTCCGATTCTTCTTCAACAATGAGCTCTTCACATGCATCAACCAAAACACGCTCTAATGGAGATTTCACATACATTTGGCTTTTAACTTTCTCCACCACATCATCCAATACTTCAACTCTGAAACAGTTCCCTCTATCTTTTGGGTGTTGCATAGCTTCCACAACATTAAAGGTAACTGTTTCATCATGTAACCTCACCTTCAAATGACCATCATCAACATCAATTATGACTCTAGCAGTCTTCATGAAAGGTCTACCCAATATGAGGGGGACTTCAGTATCCTCCTCCATGTCTAAAATAACAAAATCCACTGGAAAAGTGAATTTGTCAACTTTCACCAAGACATCTTCAATAACTCCATATGGGTACTTTACAGACCTATCTGCTAGTTGAAGAGTCATCCTTGTTGGTTTTACTTCCATGTCCCCTATTTTCTTTAACATAGACAAGGGCATTAAATTAATGCTTGCCCCTAAGTCTATTAACGCTTTTCCAATGGGGAGCTTTCCAATTGTACATGGAATAGTAAAACTTCCAGGGTCTTTGAATTTAGGAGGGAGAAGTTTTTGGATGATGGCACTACAATTCCCTTGCACCTCAATTGTTTCTTCCTCAATATACTTCCTCTTTTTGGTCAACAGATCTTTCATGAATCTAGCATAAGAGGGCATTTGTTGAAGTGCTTCTGAAAAAGGAATTGTGATTTCCAGCTTTTTGAAGAGAGCCATGAATCTAGAAAATTGACTTTCCTTTTCCTTTCTAGAATATGTCTTAGGATACGGTAAAGGATTAACAATCTGTTTGCCCTTATGACTCTCTTCCTCTTCTTTCTTTTTATCTTCTTCTTCCTCTACGTTATCTTCTTTCTTTTCTTGCTCTTCACTTACTTTCTCTTTTTCATCCTCCTCTCTCACAACTACATTTTCTAACACTTTACCACTTCTTGTAGTAATAGCTTTGCAATGCTCTTTTGGATTCGGTTCAGTATTAGCTCCAAATGTGTTCACAGGCTTCTCTTCTAATTTCTTGGCCAACTGACCCATTTGAACTTCTAAATTCCTTATAGAAGCATCTGTACTCTTTTGATTTGATAAGGACATTTGCATGAATTGTTGAAGGGTTTCTTCCAGTTTTGATGTCCTATCAGTAAGAGTAGGTTGTTGTTGAAACTGTGGAGGTGGTGGTCTACTGGAACTTGCCTGACTCATGCTAGGATGAGGTTTCCATCCTTGATTATAACTTCCATAATTTCCTTGACGGCCTTGATTTCCCATATAATTAACCTCTTCCTTTGCCTTAGTCTGTAGAGCACACTGATCATATTGGTGCTCCCCACCACACAATTCACAACCTTGCACAGTATGTTGTGCCTGTGACACATTTTGAAGTTGCAGTTGTGATACCTTTTTCATCAGAGACTCAAGCTGTTGAGTCATAATTTTGTTTTGGGCTAATAAGGCATCTTGGGATTGCAACTCAAACATTCCCTTCTTTTGGGTTTGCCCTCTCTCAGTTTGAACATCGTTATCACATGATGCCATATTTTCAATGATCTCAAGGGCTTCATCAGGTGTCTTCCACCTAATGTTACCTCCTGCTGAGGCATCTAGCATTAGCTTTGTGTGAGATTTTAAACCTCCTAAGAACAGGTTTAATTGAGTGGGAACGTCAAACCCATGAATGGGAGTCTTTCTAAGCAACCCCTTGAACCTATCCCAAGTTTGACTCAAAGTCTCTTCAGGTTCCTGTTGGAAAGATGATATCTCTTGCTTGCCTTTATTGATCTTGGATTGAGGGAAATATTTGTGCAAAAACTTTGCCACCACGTCATCCCAACCAGTCAGACTTCCCTCAGGAAAAGAATTTAACCATTTCTTGGCATTTCCAGCCAAAGAAAAAGGAAAGAGACTAAGTCTGATTGCCTCATCTGACACGTTCAACATTTTCACTGTATTACAGTATTCATTAAAAGTTGCCAGATGATCGTAAGGATTTTCGTGTGACAATCCTGAAAATTGATTACTTTGAACAAGGTGAATCAATGCAGGCTTCATTTCCATATTAGGCGCAATCACCACAGGTCGGGCTATGCTGTTGAAAGATGAAGGAACAGCCACTGAAGCAAAATCTTCCAACGTACGCCTATCTCTCTGTTCATTATTATTTCCATCCATATTTTTATCCTCTTGATCCGATGAAGATACAGTGTTGGAAGTAGCAGATAAGCTAGCTTCTCTAGCTTCTTTTTTTCTATTTTCTCTTCTACGCCTACTGTTATTTCTACGGGCAGTTCTCTCAATCTCCGAATCAAACAATAAATTCTCAGATTTTGTTCTGCGTCTCATGCAGAACAAGAATCTCTACAGTTCAGCCCACAGAAATAACACAGGAACAGAACAACACAATATATACAGATGTACGAAAAATTAAAACAATGGATTTACAGATAATGGAACAGAATTGAAATTGATACACAATAAATTGAATAACAAAACAATCAAAATTCCCCGGCAACGGCGCCAAAAACTTGTTAACTTTTTGGCAAGTATACCAAATCGTTACAAGTAATACAGTGATAAGAAAAGTATCGTTCTCCTCAGGGAATTTGTGTTTCGTTATTTCATTTAGAAATTATATCAAATTCAATTCGTGTTGATGAAAGTTGCTTTGATTTTTGCATAAAGAACACAGAATTTAACAAATTAAAAGTTAAGATGAAAATATGATACGAACAATCATTGGAATTGATTTCAGACTAACATCTCAGTAACATCCTGTACAATATATAATCTGTTCATGCATTCACAAGTTGATATCTTGCTTTAATTCCTTAAAACAAGTTCTAAAATTATTCCTTAAATTATTAATTCCTTAATTAATTTAATGAATAATTTTGCATTAAGTTCTATCGTTCTGAATGACCAAAAGCATTTAAGCTATTCCTAGCGTAATCACTTTTAGTTTCTTTTCTTACGTTTCTGGTTCTAAAAATACTTCCCAGTACAAAAAGAACCTTTAAGAAAAATTATGCTTCCATATAATCAAAATCAAGTCAAAAAAAGAACAAGAAGAGAGACATATATTGCACAGGAAATTTACATCAATGTATCGTCATACAACCAATTCCAATAAACAGAAAAACTAGCCTCTCCTAGACATCTAAAACGTACTCTTTACAGCAATTCCTTGCAGAAAGTGAAGTCTTGATGTCTTGAAGGGTCTCCTGATGGTCTTCTCCAGTTTCCCAGAGCGTTTTTCTATTTTTTGTATCAGGATATCCTTTTTGCCTTTTCTGTTACGCCTTTTAAGAGCCACTTAACTTCCTTAATTTGCTCAGCACACAAGAGTGTGTGCGCTGTGCGAATTTATTTTAATTGTTGCACTGTTATTCGCTGAGCGCACAAGTATGTGTGCGCTAAGCGAATTTTAAAATTTCATTTTCTTCAACTTCTCTTATTCGCTCAGCGCACAGGTCTTGGTGCGCTTTACGAATCTATTTTTTCTGGCTCTGCGAATTTGGCATGCGCTCTGCGAGAATTGGTTGACATATTCCCATTTATACATCTTTTCCTACACAATAATTTACGTAACAATCTACTTCCTATTACAACATTTCATTGAGTAAAAACATGAATAAATACAAAATTGAGATCATTTATAAGTGTAAAAATAACTCATTTTCACACTTATCACACGTAATACCTTTTCTTTTATCAATAAAAGATAACTAGAAGAATCTGTGTTAATTAAAAGCAGCTTCTCCTGTAACAGATTCTTTATGCATGATAATTTTTTCAGATTTTATATAGAACTGTGTCTTGGACACCATGACTCGACTTACCGTTTCATCAGCACATACACTCATTAATTATAACAATTAATTGTTCTACTGTAACTCATATACTCGGTATTATGATAGTTGAAACAAGACTCTTGATATTCCCGTTTGACCAAACAGTATTTAATTTATCACAGAGAGAGGAACGATAAGAATTTAATTAGCCTTGAGCTGCATGCCCATTTAATTTTCAGTGTTCTCACATTTGTTTTCACATCGGATGCTGCTGCATTCATTTTGAGCATGACAGTTGGTACTCCTTGCATGTGAGCATCAACAGCATAGCTTCATCTGCCAACAATTTGTGGTCCAAAGAGTTTACAGTAATTTTTTTCTTTTTGTTTTACATTACGCATTGTGACTCAAAAAGAGTTCATATGCATGCAATGCTCTCACAAAACAATTTTCAGGAAAGTGGTAGAACTGTTGATGAATATTTCACAGTCATGAGAATAATAATTTAAGCATTTAACTTTTGTTCATTTCTCAACTACTATAGTGGGAGATGACCACAAGAAGATAAGAGGAGGGGGAACATAACTGACGTAGGAGGTCTTATCAGAAGATGGGTTTAATTAAGTTTATAATTGATTTAGGACATGTTTATTAAACCCACATCTTCGTAAAAGATATTTTAGGCTAGAAATATTTTAAAAGAAAAATTAAAACTAATTTATTTACAATTTTTTTAAAAAGGTAACTTACTACATATATTAAAATGTGTTAACATTACTTTTTATAACACTAATTTGTCTCTTCCTCTATTTATTAGATATTTTATTCTATAATTTTTTAAAATATGAATCCTTTCTTGCCCTTTAAGCAAGTTTATCTCTGCAGTGAAAATAAAGAATTGTGTATTTTATTCTTATCCCCCTTGATTGTTGTGAGATAATATATAACAAATTTACGATTTTTATTGTATACAAATATTTTTTTCTTATGGACTTGGGAACTTTGCTTCATGGGCATGATTTATGGCAATCTTTTTTGGGCCTATTTTTTTAAGAGAGTTTGCTCTTCTATTTTCACAAGTGAAGGCTTCTTCCTGCACCTCCATAACCTTTTTCCTGTATTTCTATTTTTAACTTCGTTCTTTTTTGGGCCTATTTTTAGTTTCGTTCTTCTTCTTTTCTTTTTCATTTTTTGAACTTGACTGTTACTTCACTTATAATAAATATTTTGAATATTGTAGAACAAATGTTTTTAATGAGAACTCAATTTAAGCCTATTAGGTGAGGAATACATAACATATTTTACCCAATAATTCATAGCTAAATCAACAATATATTTTTTTAGGTTTAATTAATCACTTAATTCCTATTTTTGTAAAAAAATGTTAAATTGATTTTTCAGTCTTTTTTTAATTTTAATTTGGTTTTAGTTTGTAAAAAATTGAATACAATTAAATTATTTTCGTTAATATTCTACAAACGATGTTAAATCAATATTACTTGTCACTTTGTAACTTTTTATTTTATTTTTATTAAAAAAAGTTCACGTATAAGATAAAAGTTGTGTCACTCAATATGATATGACCCTAGTAATATAATATGACAGTTGTACATAATAAAGTCATTTTTCATTTAATTTAATAATAAGCTGATATTTTTATTAAAATTTATATTTTTATTAAATATTTTAAAAATTATATTTAAACAAACTATAAAATTTTTAAAAATATTTTATTAATTAAAATAAAAATTTTATTTATTTAAATTTTTTAATTAATAATTATATATGCAAATGTTTATTTGTATAAAATTTGTATCTATATAAATAAATTTAATAGTTTTTATATATTTAAACTATTTTAACAAAAAAATTATATAATAATTTTTATATACTTAAAATTTATAAAAATTTGTATAAAAATATATATTTGGTCTTAATTTAAAAGTGAAAAATGTTATTCTATTTTACTAAAATTTTGGATTAAATAAAATAAAATAATAAATACAAAAATTAATTAAGGCTCTGTCATAAGATGTTGTCACGTTACATTCACCGTGTCAAGTGACACATGTATTTTTTTTAAATAATTAAAAATAATATTATAAATAGACGCTTGACACTGTATTTAATACTTTTGTTCAATACTAACAAAAATATCTAATTGAATCAATTTTTAACAAATCAAAACTAAATTAAAATAAAAAAACTGAAGATCTAACTTCTTCTTTTTTACCAAAATCAAGCCGAAATAAATAATTAAACATATTTTTTATAGACATATTTTAAGATATTACCCAAAAATACGGGCCAAGTATGTCAATTGTTAGTGTAACAATTTAGCACTAAGCATTGTGAAAAAAACAAAGACAGTGTTATTCACAGAATCACAGGTCCATAAGAAACAAGCACACATATACTCTGCAATTGCAAAGATTTTATTTTTTTTTCATTTATGTTTTTTGAGATTCAAAATGAAGAAATAAAAAGCGAATGATAAAAACCAATATATGTACATGGTCATTGTTAATATAGTACTGGTTTTAACAACTAATACAAATAGTTTCAAGAAAATGTTTAAGAAGAGGACCTTTCGATAAATAAAAATTAGTATAGCTAGTAATAGAAAAACATATTTTAAAAAAGTTAATTTGACTAAGCACGTTATTTGTAGTCTTATGATAACAAATATAATTCAATGTTCACCGTTGTTTATAAAATGTTTAGAGGAATAATTATCGATATGAATTTAAATGTTTTATTATTTAATATAAGCCTGATGAATCACTCACTTTAAAGTTGGGCTTCAGTCCTAAGCAACAAAGTATAGTTGATGACTTTACATATATAACATCGTGGTCATTTTATATGGTGAAAATGTGACAAGAAAAATATAAGTATATATACTGAAAAAAAAAACAACCTAATACATAAGATTAATAGAACAGTGAGTGTAGAAAGACCATAAAACATATTTACTTATTTGATCACGTACAAAGTCGGTATTTAATAGATAATAATGGTTGCTTGCAAGTTTGAAAAATTGAAACTTGTACGCTGTTTTACATGCCATGTGCATTAACTAAAGGAAACACGTTTCTTTTTTTTTTTTAAGAGAAGGGAACACGTTATTTCCTACAGAAAGAGAGAAAGTTATTAGGTATACATTTTTTTAACTTTGCTTTAATTTATGAACCAAATCTTAGGTTAAGCGAAACATACATGGGCCACATTATGCAAGCACACGTGGGTCTACAATTATTCAACCTTTTAGTCTTTAGAATAAGGAAAATATTATATTTAGAAGATTTTTTCTTTATGTATATTGTATGGTAACGAGTGATCATGTTTATTTGTCAAGTACGACTTCAAAGAGATTTCTTTTTTAATTTGTTTAGCTTGTCAACTTATAGTTTATTTTATTATTTATTTATTTACTTATATTTTAACATGACTTTAACCAAGTTTACAATTAAAAAGAAATTACATTTCTTCAAATTGTAATTAACATACATAAACTCAGAAAAAAAAAAGTAAAGAAAAAGTAAATGTTTCGGTATATGGTGGTGCCGAGAGTCGAAAACGGGGCGGATGAAGCTGGAGCGTTCATGACGATGTGGAGAGCCGGACGGACGGTGAAGGTTGGGCAGTTTGTGGAGCCGGACGGGTGGTGGATGCCGGGCGCTCCCCCTGTAGGAACTAGATGTTCTCCCTCCTAGTTCTCCAAGCCGGGTGGGCGGGTACCTGTTAAAGCCACTCCGACGCTCAAGTCAGTTAAGTGACCGAACGGTATTAAAAAGGAATGTTTAATAAGCAGAGAATCCCCCCCTCTGGCGTCATACCTGAGACCTTTATTTATACTGGGTGTAATGGGCTCTTACCTTTCATGGGCCCGATGACGGCCCAATAATGTTTTAACCCTCGTTAGGGGCTTTAATCATTTAATATCCATAATCTGTCAACTTGGCCGGACGGGATTGTCATTATGACCATCTTAACAAGAACCGATCGGTCAAGGAGATGGCGCAGCGTGGCCGGACGGTACCGTACGGTACATCAGGCCCCCAAGCCCGAGCATGATTTTAATGATGCGAAAGGTTTGTAAATGGCCTTCCTGGAAAGGGCGGGTTCATCCAGTTTGTTTTCACTTTTTAGTCGCGTTTGCTCTGGAGTCCGAGAAGCTTGAGGCCAAATGGCCGAATTGTAGAGAAGTTGAGGCTGAAAAGTTGGTTTGTTGAGGCCGGACGGCCGACATGTTTGAGCGTTGATGCCAAATTTGGCTAAGCGTCTGGGCCGAATGGCCGACAGCTTGAGGCCTTTGGAGGCCGAGAACATGAAACCGAAATGGCCGAGACGTTTGAGGCCTTAGGAGGCCGAAGACATGAGGCCGACATGGTCGAGACATTTGAGGCCTTAGGAGGCCGAGGACATGAGGCCGAACGGCCGAGGTCGAATGTTGATGCCAGACTTGGCTAAGTGTCTGGCCGAATGGCCGACAGCTTGAGGCCTTTGGAGGCCGAGAACATGAAGCCGAAATGGCCGAGACGTTTGAGGCCTTAGGAGGCTGAGGACATGAGGCCGAGGGCATGAGGCCGAACGGCCCAGGTCGAATATTGATGCCAGACTTGGCTAAGTGTCTGGCCGAATGGCCGACAGCTTGAGGCCTTTGGAGGCCGAGAACATGAAGCCGAAATGGCCGAGACGTTTGAGGCCTTAGGAGGCTGAGGACATGAGGCCGAGGGCATGAGGCCGAACGGCCCAGGTCGAATATTGATGCCAGACTTGGCTAAGTGTCTGGGCCGAATGGCCGACAGCTTTGAGGCCTTTGGGTTTCTTCAATCAACTTGGGTTTCTTCAAGACGTTGAGGGCGGCAGGCATGGCCGTTCACCGCCCAGCCAAGTTGACAGGAGTGATACTCCGTTCATCAACTTGGGTTTCTTTAAGATGTTGAGGGCGGCAGGCATGGCCGTTCACCGCCCGGCCAAGTTGACAGGAGTGATACTCCGTTCATCAACTTGGGTTTCTTCAAGATGTTGAGGGCGGCAGGCATGGCCGTTCACCGCCCCGCCAAGTTGACAGGAGTGATACTCCGTTCATCAACTTGGGTTTCTTCAAGATGTTGAGGGCGACAGGCATGGCCGTTCACCACCCGGCCAAGTTGACAGGAGTGATACTCCGTTCATCAACTTGGGTTTCTTCAAGATGTTGAGGGCGGCAGGCATGGCTGTTCACCGCCCAGCCAAGTTGACAGGAGTGATACTCCGTTCATCAACTTGGGTTTCTTCAAGATGTTGAGGGCGGCAGGCATGGCCGTTCACCGCCCGGCCAAGTTGACAGGAGTGATACTCCGTTCATCAACTTGGGTTTCTGAAGGGTTAGAAACCAATTGGCCGAGAGGTGGGTGACGTCGTGAGACCGAATCGTCGAGGCCACACGGCCTAGAGGTTGAGGCTGAGCCATTGAGGCCGAAAGCCGGAAGGCCTAACGGTGTAAGACCTGATGGCCGAGAATTTTAAGGCCGAAAAGCCGAATTGTTGCAGCCGGATGGTCGAGGCGTTGACACCAATTTTGGCCAAGTACCTGCGAAATCAAGTTTGAGAGATTTACCGAAGGGGTCAAGCTATGACCGAACGGTTGAATTTTGAGGCCAACTAGTTGAGAATTTGATGAGGCCGAGAGGCCGAATAGCTGAGGTTGAGAACTGGAGGTCAAGTTATCCGGATGGTAGAGGTCGAATCGCCGAGATCGAATGATAGGAAAGGTTGCCCTTTGGCCGAACGGTTGAGCCTTGAGGTCGTTTGCCCGAGAAAAAGATGAGGCCGAATGGCGAAATATTTGAGGCCGAGAGGCCGGACGGTTGAGGCCTGAGGACCGATACCGAGTAACTGGAGGGGTGGCCGATCAATTGAGGTTTGATGGCCGAGATCGAACGGGTTGAGAGGGATGGCCGAGACCGAACCGGTGAAGATGTTCATTTGACATTCCTAAGGGCATTGCTCGACTCTTCGGTGGGCCAAGAGATCGAGGCCTTTGGAGGCCGAAAGCCGAAAGGTCAAGATATGGCCGAGCGGTTAAAGCCTAGGGCTGACTAGCTCAGTTTGTGGCCAAGAAGCTGGATCGTTGAAACTGGATGGCCGAGTCACAGAGACAGATGGGCCGTGAGATTGAGATGACGCCAATTTTGGCTAGGTACCTGCGAAGTCAGGTTTGGGGAATTATCTGAAATGTCAGGCTATGACTGAATTGTTACGGTCCTAAGGCAGTATGGCAGAGAAGTGGCTGAGGCCAAACATCTGGAGAGGTAAAGTTGACCGAGGGGTTGATGGCCAAGAGGGCCAAGAGATTGAGGCCAGGAAGCTTTGAGGCTGAGGCCTGGGTGTTTTAGACCAATGTTCGACCGAGAGCTCGAGGGCCGAATGGCCAATGTTGAGTGATGATACCAAAAATTTGGCTACGAATGAGGCCGAACGGCCCAGAGCTTGAGGCCGAAGGCCTAGGAGTCGAGGCCTAATAGATGGCCGACGAGGTGGAGCCAATGGATGGCCAAATGGTATGGGCCTTAGGAGACCGACGTGGAGGCCAGCGGATGGCCGGATGGTTGGAGGCCGAATGATGACCAGTTGAGCCGAAGGGCCATGAGGCCGAACGACCGAGGTTGAGGCCTGTTGAGACCTTGGAGGCCAAAATACATGAGGTCGGGCTCATGATCGAACAAATGTGGCTGAGCGGGCCAGGCCGAGTGCCTTGAAAGGTGGCCATGTTGGCAGAGCGGTTGAGGCCTGCTGGCCTAGACCTGTTTGTATAGGTTGCCATTTTGGTCGGACGGTTGAAGCCTGATGGTCGGGACCGAGTGGCTGGAGAAGCTTTCCCGAGGTTGCGAAGAGCACTGCTCACCCTTACCCTGCGATTACAAATGGGGATGCACACTCGGCCCCGCGGTGGGCGCCATTAATGTTTCGGTATATGGTGGTGCCGAGAGTCAAAAACGGGGCGGATGAAGCTGGAGCGTTCATGACGATGTGGAGAGCCGGACGGACGGTGAAGGTTGGGCAGTTTGTGGAGCCGGACGGGTGGTGGATGCCGGGCGCTCCCCCTGTAGGAACTAGATGTTCTCCCTCCTAGTTCTCCAAGCCGGGTGGGCGGGTACCTGTTAAAGGCACTCCGACGCTCAAGTCAGTTAAGTGACCGAACGGTATTAAAAAGGAATGTTTAATAAGCAGAGAATCCCCCCCTCTGGCGTCATACCTGAGACCTTTATTTATACTGGGTGTAATGGGCTCTTACCTTTCGTGGGCCCGATGACGGCCCAATAATGTTTTAACCCTCGTTAGGGGCTTTAATCATTTATTATCCATAATCTGTCAACTTGGCCGGACGGGATTGTCATTATGACCATCTTAACAAGAACCGATCGGTCAAGGAGATGGCGCAGCGTGGCCGGACAGTACCGTACGGTACAGTAAACAATTTAACAATTAATTGTAATATCTCATTTTAATAGCATTGAACTATTATAAGAATTATTACATATTCAATATAAAGAAAACAATTAATTCGAAGGCAATGGATAAATTTTTATTTAAATTATCCGAATGTAACCATACCACTAAAATATATATTAGGTCTTAAACTACTAAGAATAATTACACCTTAAATGGAAGTTGTAATGGAGTATATAAAAAATTGAGAAAAACAATTCAATCACATCCTATTATATGTTTCATATCGTTGTCATCCCGAACTTGGTCAACCAAGACATCCTCATATGCTTATACTAATTAGGCGATCATTGTAAACAAGAATACAGGCACACACAAAAACAGACAAAGATAGAAGGGTAAGCTACTCACACCAAACAGGTATATATAATACAAAATGCAAATGTTAATTCATAGATGAAGATATATCAACTGATCCTAAGACATACAATAATAATTTCTAGATTTGACCATCTATATACGTGTATTGATATCAAATTCTGACAAGTTATGCACTTGTAGTAGTGGAACAACTCGTCCACCCTAGCTACCACACACAAGGTTCCATCAACCATCTAAAGTTAAGGTAAAACTCCTATACTAAGACTTTATGCTCCTCTCACCACATAGTTCATCATTCTCTACTTGAGACTTAATGATTATTAGAGCATTAAGATAATTCCTAATATGAAATCTCTACATCAATATATACACTAAATAGAACCATTACAAGAACTTCTCCTTAAAATTCTTATCACATCGTGTGTCATACATATTCACAACCATATTTACAATCAATGATTCATCCACAATTCCAAATAAGCATGTATTAAATTCATTTAAACCATTTTAAACCAAAAAAAAATAAGTAAACACATAAAACATGCACTGACTTCGCATCAAGGAATGTTTAATGCCAAATCCAGCACTCAACGTCAAAGCTCTTGCGTTTTTTTTCGTTCAACGTAAAAAACCTCTCACTCAACAAATTAACATGAAATTAAATTTCAGACTTGCAGTAATAATTACAATTATATGTTTTGGATGATGAAACTAATTAACTGAATTTTTATTTATACTTTTAAAATTTTAATATTAAAATAAGTGAATTTCAATATTTAGAATACATATATCTCACTTTTAATACTCTATTTTCTAAACTCTTGTTTAAAGAAATATCTATACAATTACTTTTGATTTATTGACGTGAGAAATTGAATACTTAATCTATGCGAGAGACTAAATAAATCTTAGTAATGTAAATCTTAGTAATAAACCTTACCGACTCTTACGAATTTATCTGTTATTATTTATCTTTGATTTGATTCTTAAATAATGTAAATTTATTGGGTGTACCCAAACACTATGGGTAATATAGTTTGAGATTTATATCTTACGTAACTGTGAGAAAAAAAAAATACACGTACATGTATGTATAACAAAATGTGACGTTGTTTAAACTTTGATAAGACTATTTTTATTCAATAATTACTAACGTACTTTATTTTATAAAATGCAACCCTTATATTTTAGAAGAAATAAAGTCATCTCTACTTGCAAATCTATCATGTACATAAAACTTGAATTAATAATTTGATATTTTGATATAAAAATTTGTGTATAATTTTTTTTGAATGATGTTCAAAAAGAATTTGTATAAAAAAAACAAACAATTTCCAATGTAAGACGATAGCCGAAATATTGAACTATTTAAAAAAAATCGAAAAGAGGAAAATGTTTGGTTATTAAGAATGTGCACGTGTGGGGGCTATATGGCTATAATACGAGCAAAAAGATTATTTTTTTGAGATTAGAATTTTCCAAACGGTTTTTGTTTGACCAAAACAACAAGAGTCTGTATTGTGAGTTTGGTTGACTAAAGATTTTTTTTTTTTTTTAAATTAGAAAGTTTGACATATATTTTTAGTGTATGCTTATGCAATCTAAAGCTCATATGCAGGGATATACCAAGAAATATATTAATGAATAGAAAAGGAAAAAGCTCCCATAGGTGGAACCAAACAAAATGTCCTTTACAATTACACGAGAAACTCATACCCTACAAAACAATTGATTTTAAGACATAGCTAGGTAGCAAGCTAGTAAAGGGTCAATTCAGGAGAATTGTCGTAGCAATTTCTTAAAAAATGTTAGAGACAAATTAGGACAAACTTATTTTCCATTTTATTTTGCAATCCATTGCCAACATGACAAACTCAAAGGTTTCGATGCGACATGTGGAGGCTATAGTTATATTTTTATTACGGAGTTTATGCTGACCAAAATTAAAAACTAAAATAAAGGCAACGTGTCAATGTCTCGTACCACAAATTTACAATTACAAAACTACAAAGTGGATCAATCAAAAGAAAACCACCGATCTCGTGTTCATCAAGAGTTGAACATAATTTCCCCTTCACCAAACCAGGGAAACTGTCTCAAGTTTGAAACCGGAAGAGTATAACCTCGTTGTTTCTGTTTTACATATGATTTATTCAAAATTTCATGCCAACCGTGATAATTTTTTTATTAGAATTTGCCAAAAAGATATCGCAAGTAGTAATTAAAGTATAATATTTTAATAAAAGTCGCATAAAGATAGGTTTATAAGTGTTGTTGGATCCATGTGGTCAAACCTACTATTGACAAATTTACCTTCAAATTAATACGTGTGTATGTCACAAAAATAAAAAAGTATTTATAATAATTAGTCTTTTCCCGTTGGCTTTTCCTTGCAACTAAAGAAAAGAGGGAACGGAACTTTATGAAAATGGAGAAGAGGTATTATGAAATAGAGGCAATCATTTAGTCCTCATAATGTTCATAAGGTAATCATGAATCATAAAAACTTAAAAAGGGACTGCGTTTATAGGTAGCAGTTATTGTGCAGGTAACATACACATATCATAAAGGATAACCTCAATCTTCTTCATTTCCACATTTGCATGTGATCTGGTTTCAACTTTTACATTCAAAAAACCTTTTTTTTTTTCTATTAAGAAAGAAGAAAGTGCGGAGTTCAATCGAGAGAAAATCACAAATATAATACAGTATTTTTTTTTATTTGAATTTTAGTTAAACGTAATTGTAAATTAAGTGGATGTTTCATAGTGTCTGCAGCAAAGAGGCTCTGAACAATATCACATTTTTGCAGTGAAATTCAACCTAATCAACACGCTTTGCTTGATTTTGGAACAGCGGTCTTTAATTTTTCACATGAATGGTGTGATTTTTGTTTCTCTACCATATATTAAAAAATGATTCTTTTGTCTCTACTTCTCTATGTTTGACATAACCCTGTTTGCAAAATATAATTGAGTCATGTTTAACTGCACTCTAAAGTTTTTGTAGTGTTGTGGTTGGATGCTTAGGAAAGAAACGAAGGCATGTCTGGCAAAAGAATAGAGATATAGGAGAATGGTTTTGCATTGAGCGAAGGTTGTCTGCACAGAAATAGATCTGTCTTGTTGGAGGAGAAGGAAAGAGGGGAAAAGAAAAAAAAAAAAAAAAGTGAGAAAAGAGAATTTTGTAGCGTGTGACGTCCCAATCCCAATCAAAAGAAGGCGAACAAAGTAAGAAACGGTCTGGTCAGAAGTACACACTACCATTATTCATCTCATCCTCCATCGCATTCACAAAGCAGAGGCACTCTCTCCTTCAAACTTCTTCATTCATAATTCCTAATACATCATTCATTTCTTTCTATAATTTTCTCTTTCTTGCCATGCCATCTCGACAACTCTCTACGGCATTAACCCCTCCTGTAACTTCCACCGCCTCCCTTTGCTCTTTGTTTTTTTTACTTTGTCTCTGCTTCCGGAAGCGTAAACGCACCACCCCTTCCTCCGACTCCGACTCCACTCCCCCTCATCCCTTTTCCTACGCCCTCCTCCGCCGCGCCACCAACTCCTTCTCCACCCGTCTCGGCCATGGTGGCTTCGGTCCTGTCTTCGCCGGCACCCTTGCCGGCGACCCGGTTGCCGTCAAGCTCATGGACTCTGCCTCCCAGCAGGGAGAGCGCGAGTTCCACAACGAGCTCTTCTTCGCGTCCAGGCTTCGGTCCCCCACTCTCGTCCCCGCCATCGGCTTCTCCTCCGACCCCAAACGTCGGCGTTTTCTACTCGTCTACCACCTCATGCACAACGGCAACCTCCACGACGCCCTCTTGCGCTCCAAAACCCCTCACCTAAAGAGCTGGAAAAATCGCTTCTCCATTATCCTCGACATCGCCAGAGGCATCCACTACCTCCACTCGCTCGACCCGCCGGTCATCCACGGTGACATCAAACCCTCCAACATTCTCCTGGACAACGCCTTCTCTGCAAAACTTGCCGACTTCGGTCTTGCGCGCTTAAAACCCCATGTCCAAGTCCAAGAGTTCAAAGCAAAGCGCGACGAGAAGAGAAGGGACGAGTCCGAGAGCGATGCTGGGTCGGAGTTAGAAACTCTGAGCGTCAAGACAGAGCAATCGTTTGAAGGTAACACCGGGTCGGATTATGTTATGGATTGGATTGGAAAGGAGTTGAAGGAAAGGCCGATAACGGTGGAGAAGATTTCTTCTGGGTCGAGCAGTGGACTGGCGGAGAAGAAGAAAAGTAGGAAGAAATTGGAGTGGTGGGAGAAGATGAATGATAGTGGAGTTGCGAAGACGGAGAAGAGAAGGGCCGCGAGGGAATGGTGGAAGGAAGAGTATTCGGAAGAGCTTGCGAGGAAGACGAAGAAAAAGAAAAAGAAGGAGAAGAAAAAGAGAAAGGGTGTTAGCGGTGATGGTGATTTGGAGATAGATAATGGTGATGTAAATGTGTACAAGAGGGAGAAGAACCGGAGTAGAAACAGTGGTGGAAGTGTAGATTCTTGGTTGAGTGGTGATGTACATGGAGTTGGATGGAACAGCTACGATTCGGGGACTTGTAGCGGTGAAATAGTGGGCAAGAGTGGTGGTGTGAGCAGTACTCCGAGTATGAGGGGAACGGTTTTCTACGTGGCTCCTGAGTATGGATACAATGGAGATGTTTCTGAGAAGTGCGACGTGTACAGTTTCGGGGTTTTGTTGCTTGTTATTGTTTCTGGGAGGAGGCCACTTCAGGTGACAGGGTCGCCCATATCGGAGCTTCAACGTGCGAATCTGGTGTCGTGGGCGAGGATGTGTGGTCAGAGGGGAAAGCTTCTAGAAGTGGTGGATGAGGGTGTTGAGGGGTTGGACAAAGAGCAGGCTAGTCTGTGCGTGACGGTTGCGCTGGCTTGTTTGCTAAAGTCACCCAGCCGTCGACCTTCCATGAAGGAGGTTCTGGGAATGCTGAGTGGGGAGGTGGAGCCTCCGCAGTTGCCGCGCAATACTTTCCCTCTCAACTCCAGGAAGCAGGGTCGGTGACAGTGACTAACATTTTTTCATCCAGTCACCTTTGGTAGTTCTAGAAGGGGTAACACTTGTTTTCTTGCTATTGGAGGAACTCATTTTTCTCCACTATTCCCCATCTTTCTCTATTTAACTCTTCCTCCTTCTTTCACACTCACCTTTAGCCTGTTTTCAAAATCATGGTTTGTTCTGTAGTTTAGTGGAGGGAGGATCATCTTCTTGTTCACATAACTTTTTGGGATGGAAATCTTGAAAAAAGAAGTAAGTTTTGGTGATGAAAAAGCAGACTGCCTTTTGTATACCAAGTCATTCTTTGGTAGTCTTCTATTTCTGATTCATTTTCTTTTGTCTTTGAATAGCTTTCTAGATGTAATTCTCGTAAGTGAAATTGGAATTTTAACACCCATACAAGCTCAAGAAGTACACTCCCTTATTGAGGCAGAAGTGAAATTATGACTGACTAATGGAAACAATTCATGTAAGAATATACATTCATTCTTTATACAAACATAAAATAATTATTAAAAAAAATATGTTTTTGAAAAAGAAAAAAGAGTAAAAATTAAAAAAAAAATAGTATCATAAAAAATCTAGAATAATTTCTGATCCAATTTACATGAAAAGAGGTTGTTCCTGATTTATTCCATGTGAAGTCAAACTCAAACCGACCCATGTTTCCTCAATCAATGCGGCAACAGGGTTCCTACCAGTTTTAAGTTGTTATTTGACCTAATAGTTCATAGGTAGTAAAGGTTTTGATTTGAGACCTGTCAAAATTTCCTTTACAACTGTAAATTTTGTTTTCTCCTGTTTTCCCCAGGCCCTCTGCTTGCTGGAAAATGGACCAAAACCAGAGGATCTATGATGAATGCTTAAATTCATAAGTAATTTGATATAAAGCAACTTGCTTTCTTTCAGAATTATCCTCACATAATTCTACAATAAGAGAAACAGATGGATTTGAGATTGTATTCTATTCATAAAGCAGATTGTGCAAAAATTCAAGTGGGCAAGTAGTTCAGACAATTTCCATTGTTCAGTTATTTGGAAGTGATGCACATGATCACAATACAGGTTTTATAGTATCAATTTTCATATTACATTTTAAAACAAACATGAAATAAAGACTAGGTGTTTACTCCTTTCAAAATGTACCTAAACTACTGAATTTTATTTTTTATTATAATTAAAAGTAAATCAAGAAGTTTAAAATAGATATTATATTTTAAATAATGATGATAAATATGATTTAAATAAGAGAATTAACTTAACAATATTGATGATCCATTAAAAAAAGCTTCAACTTTTTTATTTTATTTTGTTCACATGGGTATTAAAAAAAGCTTCAAATTTCAAATTCAAACTTTGTTACTATGTATTTAGAATTTCAAATTTGACAATATCAATACTAATTTAGGAAAATATTAAAATTGAAATTCTTTGTTATTTTTAAATTTTTTAAAGTTCCAAAATTTTATAATTTTCACCTTTTAATAATACAATGAAATTGTTTTTTAAATTATTATTTAAATTTAAAAGTATTTCAGTTTTAAATGAAATATAATTTTCAATATTTTGTTAATAAAATATATTTTATATAATTATTTTAAACAATATTTATAACTAAATTATATAAAATAAAAAAAAATTAGAGATGATTCTGTGACCAGACAGAGTTGCAAAACGAGTTCTCTATAAACTTAATTAATTATTAGTGATAGTGAATCTTTCCAATAATGGATATTTTTCAATGACAGAAAAAAAACAGTAAAATTAAGGATTTAAGGGTTGCAACAATAAAAAATAAAAAGGAAATAAACATCTTCAAAAGCATGTCATTATTATGGAAGCAATGAAGACACAGGGATGAAGTGGGTGTAGCCATGTTGTACAGACAAACATGGGAGAAGTGCAAGATGAAGTAATTTTAGGTTTTTTATTAAATTTTCATTAAGGATAATAAAGTCATTTCAAGGATATGAGGTTAAGGAAGAAAACAGGAGGTGCAGGAAATAATGCCCTGAAAATCGATACTCTTTAAAAATCCACAGGCCCAACAGTGTTCATTCTTCAAAGACCATTTCATTTCGGATTTGTAGGATCTCAACATTCCAAATAATTTATTTGTGATCACTGAGGTCCAAATAGGCAAATAATTTTTGTAATTTATTGTAAATAATTATTTTAATTTAAAATATAACTACATTTATTTTGATTTAAATATATCAAATTTAAACTAATGATTATTTAAAGAAAAATAAAAATATGATTATTTTAGATTAAAATAACGATTACTTAAAAGATTAAATTAGAAAAAATATATGCTCTTTATATATACTAGAAAAAACAAATACATTACATATATGTGTTTAATCTTTTATAATAAAAAAATTATAATTATTATAATTATAAAAATAATTGCAAATAATTTTTACAATTTTATTATAAATAATTATTTTAATTTTAAAAAATGGTGAAATTTAAAAATGATCAAATAAAAAATATCAATTTTAAAAAACAGTCATTAAAAGGATACAATTACAAAAATAATTACTTTAATTAAAAAAAAAAGTATTCAAAGAGTAAAAATGAAAAACACATGTGTACATCAAAATGAGAAATCTCCTTTATATAATAAAATAGTATAAATATAGATAGATAGATATAGATTATATTACTATATTTCATTGTTAAGGACTCAAGCCACTAATATGAAGTTTTTCTAGATTTCATTGTTATTTCCCATTTGAGGGGTAAAGTGTTTCTTGTTTGGTATTCTTGAGAATGTTTTGCTTTAATTCTTTTAACCATTATATGATTTCAGCATTACGTTACCCTTTAGTGTTAGTGTTTTATTAGCCTTTTAGTTATGGAATTAATCTATACAAATATGGAATGCAAGTTTGTTATACATAATACATCATAAGTTGAATTGAAACGGATTATACATTTGTTGTCACTTTATTCCATGAATATAAGCTGATAGAAAACGGACAGTTTCTTTTATTTTTCCAAACTTGTCTCCTGCATAATTTATCATTTACACATGTATGGTTTCACTTTGAAATTACCTCCAAGCAATGTTTACTTTTTTAAATGTTAAGAAAAAATTATATTAATGAATGATTTAATAACAATTGGATAAAATATTAGATAAAAAAACAAATTTTGTTGGTATGTATTTTAAATGATAATTTTGATATAGTATATTAAGAAATAGATTTTATGTTTAATTCAATTTTATAAAATTAATTTGTAAGATAAAATTTTATATTTCATTTATATATTATAAATTGATTTTTTCATTAAAATTTTATTATATATATTTTTTAAAAATTATAATTATGTTTAATAATATTTACGGACTAGATGTAGAAAATGTATTAGAAAAAGAATTAAATGAATCATTAAATTAAATATTATGACAATAGAATTTTCACCTGTAACTGCCATATTAAATTCGAAGCAATCATATATCATTTAACAAACTAACAAGACAACTATTTTTACATCCTAACATTTCCGTCAATTAGAATTTTGAAGTTTTGGTTGCTCGATTTTTCTTATTTCAAAGCCCACATGTGGAAAAAAGAAAACAGATAAAAGTGTTTGGAAATTTTTATTTTCATCTTCGCTTGAAAACCTAACTTAGGAGTTCCGAACACAAGATAAATAATGGGCCTAATGTGAGAAGGACATAAAATAAAATCTGCTAAAGGAATTAAAAATGAAACCAAACAAAAGTAACGTATGCAGAACAAAATATTAAGATTCTACTTTATACATAACGTTTTAAAGAATACAGACAAGGTCCTTCTGTTCATGATAAACTAGGGGAAAGTGGCTAATAAGAGATATCTACACATCTTCACATAATTTGCAGACATTAACAATGATCTCCTTATGGAATTGTTATTAAGCTATTCGAAGGCAGATATTTTAACGTTATATCTATTGTGATTTCTGACTTAATTGTCAAAATATTCTAATTAGGATAAACGGGTACTATATCTTTCTAATTCAAATGTTTCAAGAAAAATTATCTAAAGAAATATGTGAGTTCAAAGTATGGCCGTTCAAACTATTTAAACCGTCTAAGCTAACTTGAACCGAGCTCATACATGAACATGCAGAAGACTGTATTATGGGCAAGCCATGCACATGCATCATGCTCATCAGAATTTGCCGGTTTTTGATTTCTCTTTGGCTGGAAAGAGATAAATGCCATTAACACTATAAAAATCCTACGTTACTGATAAATATATAGCTTGATCCCTTGAACATTTTGGTCAGGGTTTTGTTCCATGTCATTTATACAAAAAATTTACTGAAAAAGATAAAGTTTTGTTCTATGTTTTACATCTTAAAAGACAATTTTTCCCTTCTGTTAAGAAAAATTCTCTTAATACACCCTCAGGTAGATAAGTACGATATAATATGGAATAATTGAAATTTTTTAAAAAGTTTTATGAGTTATCATGAAGCAGCTGTTCTTGGCCACTATGTTTTTTGCTTGATAATCATGACACTGTTATACCTAACAGCTTTTATGTTTTGAGATAGTTAGTACGTTACTGTTAAATCTCCAGTTATATATATGGACATCAAGTCTAGAGATTCTTATTATATATACCATTCTTTTGTTAAAAGTAAGTAATTTTTAACACAAGATAAAACGAGTTTAAACATTTTGAGATAATGGTATTTCTGTAGATGGTAGTCCCAGTCTAGTCTTTTTATTGGTAAGTTAACTTCTTTTTTCTTGTATAGAATTACCTTTTGTGTGTGGGAAAATTTTCAACATTCAACCTGAAAATAATTCAAACCTAAGAAACATGTTAAAATCAGAAGGAATACTTCTACCAATTAATTACTCGGTGTCAAATTATTATCAATCAATAAACAGAATGAGTAAAGGTCATTATATCTAAATGAAATTTATATAATATAGTGGACAACAGATTTCTCAGGGTAAGTAGCATATGTAATTAAGAGATGAATGTGGTTATGAAATCAATGAAACATAACTCTCTCCATCACGTTAAATTTCAAATAGCCTAGACATTGTTAAGAGAAAGAGGAGGCAAATTTTATCTACACCAGATGTGTCCCTTCTCTTCCCGAAACTGAAAGTAGAAGGTTTAGCAAAAACATTGCCCGATATATGGTTATGTATGTTATAATTTCAAGTTGATATATGAGCCTAGAAATATCCAAACCACAGTTTTATTCAGAAACTCTAAATGATGGAACTACATTGGAGAATTTTCTTCTCAGCTCAGATAGATCTACAGTGTCGGAATTGACAACCTGTGAGTGAACACATTTCACCAATAATAGAAGGGAAACGTAAAATGTCAGTATATGCATACTTTTTAACAAGAAAAAAAACGTGTAAAACTATAAAGAAAGACAAGAATGTGTACATACCTCACACTGCAAACTGTGGAGTAGTCTGCCATCGACTTTAGTTGAAAGACAACAAACAACTTCAAGTCCCTCTTCCAACAACAGTTCCAACAGTTTAGAAAGTGAAACCCCTTCCTCACTCAATCCACTGATTTCAATTCCCACAGCTCCACTACTATTTTGGCGGACAGTAAAACCACATGATTCATGCTTGTTCTCACGGCTTTCGAGGCTGGAATTTATGGCAACTTTCTTCTTCAGCTTATCCCTCTTTTCACTCAATTCTTTAATATTCTTCTGCAGGTGGTTTATGTAATTCACCGCCTCGTTCATTTGATCAGACATCGACCTCTTTCCCTGAAACTCCAATAGAATAAGAATTATACTATAATAACCCTAACCAGAACGTACACAATCAGGAAAAGAAAAAGAAATGGAAAAGTAGAGATATATATAATTAATTGTCTGACCCTGATGAAGGGAAGAGGGAGAAGGGATCTAAGAGAGGCATGAAGGGTTGTCATTTCTTGCCTCCTTTGCCTCTCAATCTCTCTGTGAACCATCTTTTTTGCGTATTCTTCTTCTGCAGAAATAGCGTGACTGGTTTCAGGCGCATAAAAGAGTTGGTTGGGGCGGCTAGTAGGCACTTTTTTATCTGAATAAGCGACAAGGGGAGAATTATCGGTGTTGTGATCATCCAGGATGAGATCTTTAGAGATTTTGTGTTGCGGTTGGAGGGCATTAGAAAATTGGATCACCAGCTCATTGCCGCGTTGTAAAGGAAACATGGTTGGTCAGCTTGCTCAACAGTACTGTTCCAAATTATTATCCTGGTTGAGGAAACAGAAACCTTGTAGTTTGATGTAATTAATGTGTTGTTTTGTTTTAGAGAAGAGTGGCCATATATAGCTATCCTTTCACGCAGGGAAGTGATAGTATGTGAACACTGACCTCACTATTCGACTAATTATTTGAGGCTACTGTTCATATACGCAACCCCACCTTATGACATTCACATAATAATCTAAATGCTACTTAATTAAGCACCATGACTACAATTAATGCTAATTTCTTTGAAAGAAAGGTGTTTTTTTCTTTTCTATCATAAAATTAGTTGGTTTTTGTAAAATCTTTTCTTTTTAATTTTGACAGAGAGAAAGCTTGAGGTAATTAAGGAAACGTTTTTATTTGGCATGGGGATATGTTTATCCGTTTATTTATTTATTTAGATTTTTTTTTATCCATTTAAAAGATGAATTTAAAATGTAGGGGTAGCGGGTAGGGTTTGGTGAATTCGTACATCCTACCTATATGTTCGTCTATCAAAATGTAGCAAGTTTCCTTTATTAATTTGAATAACTCGATAAAATAAGTAGGTTTAGTTGTTTACTAAATACTAATCAATATGTCTTTCTTTATGTGCCCCAACTGTCAATTAAGCTCGAAAAAGACAAATTCTTCGACAAATTCAAAGATATGAACAAAATATTAAATTTGTCTGTTTTTTCTTTGTTTTCTGCTAAAATATGAGTAATTCTTTTTAATAATATACCCATATTATTAATTTATTATTTATTGTTATAAATTTATATAATATTAGGTTAAACAAAGATTAATATTAAAAATGATTATCTTAAATAATGAGAATCATGCTGAGAGGAAAATAGAGAAGCAAAGAATAATCTGTGTATTATCTTAATTCTGCATAATGCAGATACAAATATTTATACATCAAGATTATAACAGAATTAATTATAATTCTATCTAATCTATCAGTTATATACACAGAATAATAACAAACAGAAATAATAACAAATAAAATCTTAAAACCTAAAAAGATATCAAATATTAAATCCTAACAGCCCCCTCAAGCTGGAGAATGAATATCAATCATTCCCAGCTTGGAAACCAGAAATTTGAATGCTACTGGAGAAAGTCCTTTGGTGTAGATATCAGCTGACATGCAGAAGGAATCGGCAGTAGTTTAAGTAAACCAGAAGAAAGTTTTTCCCTTACAATATGACAATCTATTTCAATGTGTTTTGTGCGTTCATGAAAAACTGGATTTGCAGCAATATGAAGGGCAGATTTGTTATCACAAAACAAGACTGCTGGTTGTTGAAAGGTTACGTTAAGATCCTTTAGAATAAAAGTTAACCATTGAATTTCACAAGTAGCTGTGGCAAGAGCTTTGTATTCAACTTCTGAGGAACTTTTGGATACAGTGGCTTGTTTCTTCGATTTCCATGAAATAAGTGAAGAACCAAGATAGATAGAGTAACCAGTGATACTTCGTCTGGTATCAATGCAGCCTGCCCAATCAAAATCGCTGAAGCCTTTCAACTGTATGATGTTATTGCTGGGAAAGAAAATCCCTTTTCCAGGGGCACCTTTAAGGTATCGGAGAATCCTGGAAGCTGCTTGTTGATGATCTGTGTTGGGATTTGAGAGAAATTGACTTAGTTGTTGTACTGCAAATGAAATATCTGGTCTGGTGTTGGTGAGATATAATAATCTACCAACCAGTCGTCTATAAGAAGATGAAGCTGCATCATTTAGAGGTTGGCCAGAATTTGTGCTGAGTTTTGTACGATAATCACAAGGAGTGGGAACAGGCTTAGAGTTTAAGTAGCCTTCATCTTTGAGAATGTCCAAAGTATATTGTCTCTGGGAAATACAAATACCTTCTTTGTTTCTAGCCACCTCAAGACCAAGAAAGAATTTAAGATTGCCAAGATCCTTAATCTTAAATGTTGCGTCAAGAAGATGAGTAATATGAGTGATTTCTGTTAGATCATTGCCTGTGAGTACTATATCATCAACATAAATCACTAAAATAGTGACATTGGAATTAATATGTTTTGTGAACAAGGAATGATCAGATGCAGATTGGAGAAAGCCATTGGACAAGAGAAAATCAGATAAACGAGCATACCACTGTCTGCCAGCTTGTTTAAGACCATAAAGTGATTTTTGTAACTTGCATAGTTGATTTGGTTTGATGCCATGGAGCCCTGGAGGAGGTAGCATATAAACTTCTTCATTTAATGTTCCATGAAGAAAAGCATTATTAACATCTAGTTGCTTAAGATGCCAATTATGTGATGCTGCAAGAGCTATAACCAGTCTAACCGTTGTGATTTTGACCACTGGAGAAAAAGTATCTAGATAATCTTGACCTTCAATTTGAGTGTAACCCTTAGCTACCAGTCTGGCTTTATATCTTTCAATGCTACCATCAGCCTTGTGTTTGATTTTGGAAACCTACTGGCAACCTACAGCAGTTTTGTCAATAGGTAAATCTGTGATTTCCCAAGTATCATTTCTGGCCAATGCAGCAAGCTCATCATCCATGGCTCTAACCCAGTGAGGATATTTGGATGCCTCAGAATAAGATCTAGGCTCAATGTTAGTAGAGATATTCATAATAAAACGGTAATAAGGTGCTGCAAGTTTCTTATATGAAATGACAGAAGCAAGAGGATGCTTGATACCTGAAGAATGAGAGGTAATAGTTGATGCATAAGACGTTTCAAATTCAGATAGTCTTGAAGGTCTGTTTCTCTGTCGGGTGGATCTTCTAATATTAGGAGTAGGTAGGGTGGGAGGTGAACTGGGTGGAGAAGGATGTGAAGTATCTGTATGAGATGTGGGCATACATTGGTCAATATAGAGCAAAGGTGGGTGGGTGACAAGGTGGGAATTAGGAGTGGTGTATGACTCATTGTGGTAGGGAAAACAACTTTCATGAAAGACAACATTTCTAGAAATCTCAATGGCTCTGGTTTTGAGGTTGAAGGTGATGAAGCCTTTTTTGTGCGGTTTATAGCCAAGGAAAATAGCGGGTAAGGTTCTTGGATCAAGTTTATGTCTATTGTTTGACAAGGTGTTGACAAAGCAAAGACAGCCAAAAACTTTAAGAGTGGTAATATCAAAAGGAGAACTGTTAATTTTTGGTGTGGAGAAAGGTATTTAGGAGAGGAGTGGGAAGGCAATTTATGAGGGTAGAGGCATGAATGAGAGCATAAGACCAGAAAATGTTTGGTAAGTGTGCTTGAAAAAGGAGGGAGCGGGTAACATTTAATAAGTGCTGGTGTTTTCTCTCATCTAAGCTATTTTGTTGGGGGTTTCCACACAAGTTGTTTGATGAACAATTCCAGTATTTTTATAAAATTCAGCCATAATAAACTCAGTTCCATTGTCAGATCTAATGCTTAGGACCTTAGTTTTAAACTGTCTTTCAGCATAGGTAATGAAAGATTGTAAATGTGACTGAGTTTCAGCTTTTGAGATTAAAGGAAACACCCATACATATCTAGAAAAATCATCAACAATGGTTAAAAAATATTTATGACCATGAATGGAAGTAGCAGCACAAAGGCCCCAAATATCAACATGTAATAAAGAAAAAATAGAAGAAGCTTGAGAAGTACCATGAGGAAAAGAGGGTTTTCTTTCTTTAGCCATATGACAAGGAGTACAAATAAAATAGTGATCAAAATTAATCACAGGATATAACTGTTGCATTGCACGTAATCTCTCATGGGAGGGGTGGCCTAGTCTGTAATGCCAAATATCAATGGCTTCCTTATTACAAATTGTAGTGTTGATGGAGCTAAAAGAGGTCTTGAGTGTATATAACCCATCTTGAGCATCAACTATACCAATCATCCTCTTGGTGTGTCTGTCCTGTATAAAACATTGATTGTCAAGAAATATTAGTTGACAATTATGGGCTGTGGTAAGCTTGGAAACAGATATAAGATTGAAATTAAATTGTGGAAGATACAGGACATTAGAAAAGAGTCATTAATCTTTACTGTTCCAAAATATGAGGCTATGGTTTGTTGTCCATTTGGTAGTTTTACTGTGATGGGATCAATAGCCTTATAGGATAAATATAGATGTAAGGAAGAAGTTACATGATCACTGGCTCCTGAATCTATAATCCACATGGCATGGTCTGTAGCATGAGAAATTGGTAGCACATTGCCTATAAAAGAAGTTTTTGGAGAGAAAGTTGTATCACTTTGATTGATGTGGGAAATAGTTGTAGAGGATCCCAATTGTGTTTGCTGTTGCAGGAGGGCTATCAAATGTTGATATTGCTGAGGAGTGATAACAGGTTTGTGCAGTTTATGCCCAGGAGGGTAACCATGTTTCTTAAAGTATTCATTAACCGTGTGTCCAGTGATATTGCAAAAAGTGCAAACCTTTGAGTTGTATGAACTTGAATTTGATCTTCTGCCAAAGCCTCCTTTATTTGATGAATAACCTCGACCTCCTCTTATCCCTTTGTTGTAGGATAATCCTGAAGATCCTCATGGATAACCATTCCTTTTGTAACAATTTTCAGCCGTGTGGTAATGGTTAATGACAGTCATGAGTTGGTTTGGTAAAAACACAAAGAAATCAAGAAAGGGAAAGCATCGAATGAAGATCAGAGGCACAACAGAACTCTTCAATTGAAGAGCTCTGATACCATCTTAAATAATGAGAATCATGCTGAGAGGAAAATAGAGAAGCAAAGAATAATATGTGTATTATCTTAATTCTGCATAATGCAGATACAAATATTTATACATCAAGATTATAACAGAATTAATTATAATTCTATCTAATCTATCAGCTATATACACAGAATAATAACAAACAGAAATAATAACAAATAAAATCTTAAAACCTAAAAAGATATCAAATATTAAATCAAATATTAAATCGTAACAGATTATATTATAATTAAGTAAGATTATTATCAGTTGAATTATAATTAGATTAATACTAAAATTATAATTAGATTGATACTAATTTGAAGTTTATTTTAAAATTCATAAATAAAAATTTAAGATATTGAAATAAGTTAATTAATATCATTAAATTCTTATTAACTTTTACGTCAAAGAACTTTTTGTAAGTCACTTCCTAGTTTGATCAAAGGATTTAAAACATAGAGTAAAAGAAGAACTTTGAAAGAAAAGTTGAAAAAACCAATTAAAAAAAAGAAGCCAAAACAATATTCAATAAAATTCTTTTAATATTTAAAATACAAACCAGTGTCCAGATTAATATTATGCTTCATGGTCACAACCTGTTGGCAATTTCTCTAAAAAAAACTTTAATGAATATCGCCGCAAATCACATTCTGTATGACTTTTTATTGATGGGATATCTTTACATTTGATATTTGCTTTTATTCTCCCGACCAATTAAAAGTTATGTTTCGGTATATGGTGGTGACGATAGTCGAAAGCGGGGCGGATGAAGCTGGAGCGTTCATGACGGTGTGGAGAGCCGGACGGACGGTGAAGGTTGAGCAGTTTGTGGAGCCGGACGGGTGGTGACGGTCGGACGCTTCTCCTGTTGGAATCAGATGTTCTCCCTCCTAGTTCTCCAAGCCGGATGGGCGGGTACCTGTTAAAGGCACTCCGACGCTCAAGTCAGTTAAGTGACCGAACGGTATCAAAAAGGAATGCATAATAAGCAGAGAATCAAATCTGGTCTGAAGTCATACCTGAGACCTTTATTTATACTACCTGTAATGGGCTTTTACCTCTCGTGGGCCTGATGGCGGCCCAATCACACCTTAATCCTCATTAAGCACTTAATGAGTCATTATCAGCTGGCGCGGCGTAGGTGGACGACCATGTACGGACGTCCGGGAAGGTTGGCCTGGGAGAGTAGCGTGGGATGTCCACGCGGACGGCCATGTGGATTATCAGTTGGCGCGGCGTAGGCGGACGACCATGTACGGACGTCCAGGGAGGTTGGCCTGGGAGAGTAGCATGGGATGTCCACGCGGACGGCCATGTGGATTATCAGTTGGCGCGGCGTAGGCGGACGACCATATACGGACGTCCAGGGAGGTTGGCCTGGGAGAGTAGCATGGGATGTCCACGCGGACGGCCATGTGGATTATCAGTTGGCGCGGCGTAGGCGGACGACCATGTACGGACGTCCAGGGAGGTTGGCCTGGGAGAGTAGCATGGGATGTCCACGCGGACGGCCATGTGGATTATCAGTTGGTGCGGCGTAGGTGGACGACCATGTACGGACGTCCAGGGAGGGTAGCCGGGGAGGTCCACGCGGACGGCCATGTGGGACGACCGTACGGTACATTAGCCCCCCAAGCCCGAGCATGATTTTAATGATGCGAAGGGTTTGTAAGTGACCTTCCTGGGAAGGACGGGTTCTTCCGGTTTTGCTTTTCGTCTCTAAATCACCTTTACGTGAAGTTCGCAAAGCTTAAGGCTATGGAGGTTGAGGGATTGTGGCCGATCGTCCTAAGTTGAGAGGCGATGTCGAATTCTGCTGTTTGAGTTCGGATGATCAAGGGCTCAAAGCCGAAATGTAGCCAAACTTAAGGCCTAAAGGAGGCTGGGAACAGTTTCGACTGTTTCAAAGCTAATAAGTGGACGCCTTCCGAAAGCCGGACGGTTGCGGCCCTGGGGAAGGTCGAGTATAGATGGTTGAAGAGTTTGGGGCCTTGAAGGCCGAGATTATGAGACTGAACGGCAGGAGTGGATCATTGATGCCAATTTTGGCTGAGGCCGAAGGGCCAAGAGCTTAAGGCCAAATGGCCTGGGTGGCTGAGCGATCTGAGGCTAGTTGAAGGCTGAGAGGTAATTTGAGGCTAGTTGAAGGCTGAGAGGTAATTTGAGGCCCTTAGGTCCAAATGGTTTGAGGCCTTGGAGGCCGAGAATTAGAGGCCTTTGGAGGCCAGGCGATGAGGCCAAGAACATGAGACCTTTTGGAGTGAGGTTGAGTATCCGAGATGTTGAGGCCTTTTGGAGGCCGAGAGGTTGTGGCCTGTGGAGGCCGAGCGCAAGAGATCGACCGTCCGAGATGTTTGAGGCCCATGGACGGACGGGAGGTGAGGCCAGATTATGGCCGAGTATGCAAGGTCGGACGGCCGAGAGGTTGAGGCTGAATCGACCGAGATGTTTGAATGGTTCAGTGAGGCCGAATGGCCGAGACATGGAGGCCTTTGGGGGCCGAGAACATGAGTCCGAACAGCCAAGGTCGAGTGCTGATGCCAGACCTGGCTAAGTGTGTGGCCGAAGGGCCTAGAGGTTGAAGCCTTTAGAAGCCGAGTGCGGAGACCGAACGACCGAGCGATGGAGGCCTTTAGAGGCCGAGAGGTGCAGGCCCTTAGCGGTCGGGTGCTAGGGCTGAACGGCCGAGATTGAATGTGATGCCAATTTCACAGAATCGAAATATGGTCAGGCCTCAGGCTTGAGGCCTAGGGAGGCCGGGACATAGCCGAAATGTGGAGGCCTTTGGAGGCCAATTTGTTAAGGCTGGATTGCCAAGAAGTTGAGGCCAGTTGATTGCCGAAAGCCTTTGATAGCCGAGAGCTTGAGGGTTGCGAAATTTGGCTGAGGCCCAATGGGTTTGAGGTCAGATGGCCAAGAGCTCAAGAACTTGAGGCCGAGAAGTAAACTTGTGAAGGCCGGAGGGCCGAGTGGTCAGGGCCGTACGGCCGATTGTTGCGGCCTTTGAAAGACAGAGAGCCTGAGGCCGAATGGCCGAGACGTGGAGGCCTTTGGAGGCCAAGTGCTGAGGCCAGTTTATGGTCGAACCATTGAGGCCCAAATGGCCAAGAGGTGATGCCAAATCCTACTGAGTTTGAGTTCGGATGACCGAGGTCTCGCGGCCGAAACATGGTTAATGCTTGTGGCCTAAGGGAGGCCGAATAGTCGAGGCTGAGATATAGCCCAACGATTAATGTTTGAGGCCCAAGGGAGGCCGAATAGTCGAGGCTGAGACATAGCCTAACGGTTTAAGGCCATTCGGGTGGCCGAGCAGTTGCTAGCCGATCGATTCTAAGGGCCATTTGGATGGCTGAACGGTTGAGGCCTTAAGAGGCCGAAAAGCTCAAGACCGGTTGGTGGCCGAACTATCTGAGGCCAGCTGAAAGCCTAGAAGTCTGAGGCCCTTGAGGGCCGAGCAGTGTGCGACCTTGACGGCCAAGAAGTGGCGGTCTTCGGAGGCCGAAGAGGCTAGGGCCATGGAGGCTGAGGGTTGAGGCCAGTTGACGGCCGAGAAATGATGTTAATGGATGGCCGAACGGTTTGAAACCTGCGAAGGCCAAGAACAGGAAACCAAACGACTGATAGGTGGAGGCCCATGGATGACCGGGAGTCTAAGGCCGAAATGTCGAGGCCTTGGGAGGCCGAGAGCTTGAGGGTCGAACAATTGGTCGGGATGCCTGAGGCCATCGGATGACCGAAAGCTTGAGGGCTGAAGGGCCAAGAAGTCGAGGCCTTTGATGGCCAAGAGCTTGCGTCCGAACAGCCGGGATATTTGAAGCCAATGGATTCTGGGAGTTTGATTGTCCTTTTCCTTAAATAGGCGATCCTTAACGTGTTGGGGGCGGCAAGCACGGCCGTTCACCGCCCTTCCAAGTTAACAGGAGTGATACTCCGTTCATCAACTTGGGTTTCCTTAACGTGTTGGGGGCGGCAGGCACGGCCGTTCACCGCCCTTCCAAGTTGACAGGAGTGATACTCCGTTCATCAACTTGGGTTTCTTCAAGGTGTTGGGGGCGGCAGGCACGGCCGTTCACCGCCCTTCCAAGTTGACAGGAGTGATACTCCGTTCATCAACTTGGGTTTCTTCAAGATGTCGGGGTGACTCTGGGGGACGGATCCCCTGAAGGGCTCGGTGGCCCTGAGGGACGGACCCCCTGAGGGGCTCGGTGGCCCTGAGGGACGGACCCCCTGAGGGGCTCGGTGGCCCTGAGGGACGGACCCCCTGAGGGGCTCGGAGGCCCTGAGGGACGGATCCCCTGAGGGGCTCGGTGGCCTTGAGGGACGGATCCCCTGATGGGGCTCGGTGGCCCTGAGGGACGGATCCCCTGAGGAGCAAATGGGCGATTGAAGCTTCATGTCGTCAGCCCGAATTGTCAGGGAGGCCGAGAGGTTAATATTGGAGGCCGGTAGGTCAATTGAGTGAGGCCAGAGGGTCGAGTCGACTCCAATTGTGGCCAAGCACCTGCGAAACCAAGTTTGAGAGATTTACCTGAGGGGTCAAGCTATGATCGAGCGATTGAGGCCTGATGGCGAAAACCGAGCGGCTTGAGAGGAGGCCAAGTTGGCCGAGGTGTTGAAGCCAGGAAGCTTTGAGGCTGAGGCCTGGGTGTTTGAGATCAATGTTCGGTCGAGAGCTCGAGGGCCGAATGGCCAATGTTGAGTGGTGACACCAAAATTTGGCCAAGAATGAGGCCGAACGACCGAGAGCTTGAGGCCGAAAGCTTAGGAGTTGAGGCCTAATAGACGGCTGACGAGGTAGAGCCAATGGATGGCCAAATGGTAGGGGCCTTAGGAGACCGACGTGGAAGCCAACGGATGGCCGGATGATTGGATGGGGAATGGTGACCGGTTAAGCCGAAAGGCCATGAGGCCGAACGTCCGAGGTTGAGACTTGTTGAGGCCTTGGAGGCCAAAATACATGACGTCGGGCTCACGATCGAACAATTGTGGCCGAGTGGTCCAGGCCGAGTGGCTTGAGAGGTGGCCATGTTGGCCGAGCGGTTGAGGCCTGCTGGCCGAGACCTAGTTGTATAGGTTGTCGTTTTGGCCGAACGGTGAACGGTTGAAGCTTGATGGCTGGGACCGAGTGGCTGGAGAAGCTTTCCCAAGGTTCCGAAGAGCACTGCTTACCCTTGTGGTTACAAATGGGGATGCACACTCGTCCCCACAGACGGCGCCATTAATGTTTCGGTATATGGTGGTGACGAGAGTCGAAAGCGGGGCGGATGAAGCTGGAGCGTTCATGACGGTGTGGAGAGCCGGACGGACGGTGAAGGTTGAGCAGTTTGTGGAGCCGGACGGGTGGTGACGGCCGGGCGCTTCTCCTGTTGGAATCAGATGTTCTCCCTCCTAGTTCTCCAAGCCAGATGGGCGGGTACCTGTTAAAGGCACTCCGACGCTCAAGTCAGTTAAGTGACCGAACGGTATCAAAAAGGAATGCATAATAAGCAGAGAATCAAATCTGGTCTGAAGTCATACCTGAGACCTTTATTTATACTACCTGTAATGGGCTTTTACCTCTCGTGGGCCTGATGGCGGCCCAATCACACCTTAATCCTCATTAAGCACTTAATGAGTCATTATCAGCTGACGCGGCGTAGGTGGACGACCATGTACGGACGTCCGGGAAGGTTTGCCTGGGAGAGTAGCGTGGGATGTCCACGCGGACGGCCATGTGGATTATCAGTTGGCGCGGCGTAGGCGGACGACCGTACGATACAAGTTATAATTTTAAATTAAATAAAAATAAAGAACATCTTTTAAACAATGCTAATAAGCATATTTGAAGTAATTATTTTTTACTTATTTAAAAGTTCATCTTTTAAAAATTTTATAGATAACGTATCTTCTTTCTATAATCAAACTACACCCATAAAGGTACACAATAATAATTAAATCATCAAGATTGGTTATATCAAAATTTTAGTATAGGTAACTCTTTATTTATTTGTAATTTATTTTATCTCTTTTATTTGGGGAAGTTTTATATTTCATCTATTAAAAAAAAAAAGAATTATTGCCGGGGCAAGCATTGATATTGTGTAAGACACCATAAATTGTATCTACTAGAAATACTATGTAAATCTTCATCTCCTATTATTTCTACACATATTTTAGGATAACTTAGATAACTATATATGCATTCATTCAAAAGTAAATCAAACGTAACTTGAATCGGGGTCATTCTCTTTGAACCTATATCAATTTACTCATATAAATAATACAATCACAAGATATTATCATGCCAACAAAAAGTAAATAAATTATTTGAAATTAAAGAATGTTAATTCAGACAAAACAATCTTATCGTTCAAATAAAATTGTTTAGAAAGATCACACATGGATTTATATAATAAAATAGATATTTTTTAAGGATTATTAGGATTATTAAACAAGTTAATGGACCTCTATATCCTTAGAAAATTTCTTTTCTCAAAGATTTCTCTATAAGGTAACAAAAATTAAAAAACGAATACGAGGAATTATAAATAATATTTTAAATTTTTTGAGTTGGTATTTTTTTTTCATATATATAGTTAGTAGATAGAAATAGCCTTCCTAATTCCTAATAATGTAACTACAAATCGTATTAAAAGATTGAATCTTATGTTTTTGTTACATAAACCAAACATTTGAAAATGTTATACATCCAATGACATCAATAGAAATATTCATTATCATCACAAAAACAGTACGACTGAAAACTCCCTAAAATTTCTGAAAAATGGAGAGGTATGAACACTTATAACAAATAATATATGTTAAGAGAACATCTATACTATAGAGGGATGTCTACATTCATCCCAAAGTATGTATTGTATAATTAAAATATCTCATTAAATGAATTGTAAGAACAACACGATCTTTAATACTTTAAATTTTTTATTTTAATTATGAAAAGTTAAAAATTATCAGTTAAGGTAAAAGATTTCTACTAAACATAGAGTAATTTTAAATTCTCATCAAACTCAAAAGAAACCAGAATATATAACGGTTTGATCATATTATAGATTCAACAGTCTATTTTTTTCACACGAGATGACCACATAGTTAGAAAATAGGACTAAATGGTCAGTCAATAAAAAAATTAACATTAATTCTTACTAATTTAAGTTAAAGTGTGATTATTACTAATTAAATTATAATTAATTGAATTGTAATTAGGTCATTATTAATAAAAACCAATTCTAAAATAATTTAGAAATCTATATAAATAAAGATAAGAGATAAGAATGTAAGTACATTTAATACAACATTAATACTTAAATAGCCGAATATTAACTTTAACATATGGCGACGAGATAGAGTTGAAGTTGAAAGTTTTACTTAAATTATTGACCTAAATCTCCATGTCCAAAAATTTTCTACCAAACTCCTCAATTTATCTTTCCCATAAGGAAGTTAAATTTTGTGTTGTAGATGAGTCCACGTTGCCGCGTGATAGATATCGTTATTTGTAGTAATATATTAGGAAAAAGACTTTAGATGCTTTAAGATATTTTCTTTTCACACAATCATGGGATCTTGCATTAATATAATGATAATTTGTGGCTATAATGGTGTTTACGACACAAGAACCTTGCAGTGCGTCTTGATCTCAGATTCAGGTCAAAAGTTTTGGCTCCTTCCATTAAAATATTTCAACTTCAATTCACTTCTTAGGTAAAGTTGTGATTTTGAAATGGTCCCATATGCTTAAAAGACAAAAGTTGCCAATGGAAATAGAATTCAAGACAAAGTTTTTCAATTAATGCTCCATCACAAAGTTACAAATTACAAACCACACATCAACAACCTAAGAATTAATCTTTATAATTGTAAAACACCAACCATTACAATAATAAGCTGAATCGTAATCATACATAATGGAGATATTTTCTCCTTAAATTATACTATCGATCATTACTATAAACAAAATGTGGATGCATCACTTTTACATTATATAATGATTAAACTCAACTTGGTGAAGTATCATATTAAATTTGTTTACTAGAAAGAGTCAGACTGAGCAACGTCTAAATAATATATTAAGAAAATATTTAACCTTATAAGAAAGACAAGAATTAAGACATTTTCATATGAAATTAAAGAAATAGTGATAATAATTAAACTTTTGCACAGTCTCCGTCTGCTTGAAGTCATGCATGTAGTCATCATGGATGTAAATGGATCTTACCCATGTAATCAATGGTCACATTATACCAGAGATTAAAATACCACCAAAATCTGGAACAACTTGCCCGTTTGCAATTGAGGCACATGCTTAAAACGTAAAATTATTTTATTTTATTTTATTTTTAACGTGAAATTCTTAATAAAAGATTAACCAAATGATAGAAAGAAAATTGGAAGAAAGAAGTGTGATTAGATGGAAAGTCACATTCGTTGGTGTAAACCAGTTGTCCTATTAAATTTGAAGGGCTTGGCTTTCTTGAGGTTTACAATCGTAGTTTAAAGACATGAGATCGTCTTCTCAACGTGAATGAATAAAAAAAGAAGTTATTCTGTTTTTTTATTTTCTATTTATATTAGAATTTCAGAGAAATGCATCTAACCATTATTGAATCATGTAAAGAAAAAACATTTATAGATATGTTTTTCTTGAATATTGAACGGATGTTCTAAAATTTGTGTTTATGTTTGTTTGACAAATCATGAGAAAGAATAGAAAGGAAAACTCAGTGAAGATTTAAAATTAGGACATTGATCCCTCCACCTCTCCATTCCAAACCTACACCTCTCTATTTTTTTTTAACTTTTCATTAATTACAAAATTAATCTTTTTCATTTATTATTTTTACTTTTTTAACCCTCTTAATTAACTAATCCTAATTTTCTATTTCACCTTTCTCTTTCACTTTCACACTCACACACTTTCCAAACTTTTCGAAAACATCCCCCCCTTCCCTTCCCATTCACACACCCTCCAAGCTCCACTTTGATTTTTTAAAAGTTTCAACTTTTCCAGTTTATCTGTAGTTGCGTCATTGCCTGCGTGTGTGCGGCGGTGCTGCGGCGGCGACGATGCAGCGTGGTGTGGCGGTGGTGCGGCGCTTCGTTTCGTCTGTCGAGAGGTTAGTTTTTGTTTCGCATTGTGTTTATTTTTTGGTTTGTAAATGCATGTGATTTAGGGTTTTAGATTGTATTCATTTTGCTCTGTTTGTGCTTCGTTTCGTTTTGTGCTGTCATTCTGGTAGAGGTTTGTTTTTGTGTTGTGTTTCTGGTAGAGTTTTGTTTGCGCGCAACAGGAAGAAGACAGTCATTAACGGAGGTCGGACATCCGTCGACGGATGTTCGACATTCGTCGACGGATGTCGACATCCGTTTCAGAGCCAGACGAATGTCGACATACGTTAACAGAAGACAGTCATTCACAGTGAACAAAATTTGTGAGACCGAAAGAAAAGAGAATAGAAAGAATTTGAAAACCCAAATGAAACAGAAAAACCAAAAAATAAAACGTGAAAAGAAAAAAGTTAAGTTTATTTGTAGATATTAAAATTAAAATTAATCTATAAATTATATTTTATTAAAGGATATAATAGGAATATAAATAATTATTAAAATTATAAATAAAAAAAAAAAAGAATAAAAATGAGATGAGGAGGTGACAATCCAACGTGGGGAGGTGGAGACATCAACGCCCTTAAAATTAAGTAGGTGGACATCGGCTTCAACCCAATTAAACTAATCCGTTAACTAAAAGTTGGTGGCGCTTCTTCCTGCACCCCAGGTTTTTTCTTTCTGCACTTCCCTTTTTCCCATCTGAAGCACAAATGAAGAATGCTGGCAATGATCTTCCTTGTATGATATTCTGCTTGCAAGTGCATATCATATTCTGTCGTTGGTTTTCTTTGGCATGTTAAAGGAAGAGTACTCTGGTAAATAAAGTCCAAGCACAATTGATTAATTTCTGAAATCAAATTAGCCTATTTCTTCCTCTTCTACAAGATTGAGTTTGTTTGTATGACTTGTTCATAAAGATTTTACAAGATAAAAATAGGAAGGCAAATTAAAATTAGTTTTCACACCCATACGCTAAAACTAATATACACAGGAAACTTTCACAAATACCTTTTTAAATTTTACTTTTAATAACTGTGTAAATTAATTCTAATTTATTGAGGAGTTTATTTTCTTTCTTTCTTTTTTTTCTTATAGTCCTTTTAAAATACTCCTCCGAACCTTAAATTGTGAGCACCCACTTCATTGATTTAAAATTTTCTACTTTATTTTTTACAAATTGAATCAATTAAATTTCATAATTTTAAATAAATAACCAAAATCGAAAATCTCAAAAATTCCTCTTTAAATTCTAATATATCAAATTCCATCTAAATTAATTTTCACTAAACTTCTTACCTTTTTGAACAAGATATGAATTGGGATGAAGAATGAGTTGAGGAGAGTGATCCTGGACAGAAAATGAACGAAGAGAATCAGGTCCACCTCAGACAATGATGGGAAGTGGAAAAAAAAAAAAAAAAGGAGAAGGAGAATGTCTGTTGTAGGTTCATCACTCCCTTTGGAACTCGTCAAAGGTTGTCCTTGCTACTATATATATTTTTTAATAGCAACTAACTACTGGTGATATTATTGCAGCTTTCTTTGTTGTAATAATTTAAGCTTGGGTGGGATATTTACAGATATGCATAACAAAAGGTGGGTTTTGGTTTGATGTTTTGATTTTGGTGTTGGGTTACGGAGAAAGCGTCGGGCATCAGATCAAATAGGCATGGCCGTAGATTATATCCAAAACTTAAATCAGAAGATTAGTTAAAGTTTTAATTAGACTTGAAATTTATTTATTAAGAGATATAATGTTTAATATTGTTGGCAAAAACTCAAATGTTAAAAATTAAAAAGTAAAAACAAAAATTTAAAAACTTCAAATATAAAATAATATTAAACTAATAAAGGAACCTCAATCACTTAAGCTTAGAAAAAACTTTATCCAAGCATTAATTTGAATCAAAGTTAGGGTGATTTGGCGAAATTATTTTAGGTGAGCCTCCCAACTTCTGATTCAAACTCTGCCAATCAATTAAAGAGAGCTTCACTAAATTTACCATCTTTTGTTACCCACAAAAGTGATGTGAACTAACTGGAAAAGCTTATATGAACATATCGTAAATACTTTTATTTGTGTAATTATAATAATATAAAAAATTTAAAAATAACTTTTACGTATGTGTTTATTTTTAACTTCAATAAAAAGTTTAGTAACTATTTTTTTATAATTGTCATAATAATTAAATTTGTAATTGTAAACTTTTTTATTATCATTAGCACACAAAAGCATGTACATGTTCCACTAGTCTGATTGAGGTTATACATTTTTATTACTGTAAAAGCGTATGTGTTAATATCGATAGATCTTTCAACTTGTGTTACTTTTTTGCTATGATATTTTAAAATTTAATTTCATATTTTAAATTTATTATAACACTCAAAATATTTAGACGAAAATAATAAAGCCTAAAGAATTTGTATAAAGATGACATAAAAATAAATTTATTTAATTTTAAAAACAAGAATGATTAATGAAACTTTAAAATATAATTATTAATTTGTGCCTGCTTATCATGGAAATTAACTTGACACTATTATTCTTGGTGTTTTTTGTGTTTGTCATCTTTGTATTACTATCTACACGTAAGCTTTACATTACTACTACGAGGGTTGACCAAATAAATAGATAAATTTCTATTCGCCGCTAAAGCTACAGTGAAAAGCACGTTTTGCATAACGTGTAATTTAATTTTTATTATTTAAACATAAAAAAGGGTCACAAGACCATGCATATGTAACATCTTATGCAAACTGCTTGTGCGTGAATTGTAGAAAGTAAATGTTTGAAAGGGACAAGTTGTTAAAACGATTATTTATACAGACAAAAATGTTTGAGACTGCTGAAATAATTTCTTTTACTAACAGTGAAGTGAAATTATAACATTTTTTTAAAATTGTAACTTATTTTGTGACACTATTTTGATGTTTATTTCAATATTATTTTATTGTTTTAAATTTCTCATTTAAATTTTATTTTTTTAAAAGAGAAAAAAATAGTTTATTATATCAAATTAAGAAATGTAATTATTATTATTTTAAATAGTAGAACATATATTCAAATCAGTTAAATAGTTTATTACTAAAAGAAATCAGAACAATTGTAAATTAGCCAGATAAAAGATTTCGTCATCAGATATATAATAGTAATTGCTGATAGCCATCCAAAAATCTATATGTTTGGCTTAAATATAGGATAAAACAAATTTAAATCATTCAAATTTCGTTGGGTTGGTCTGATTCAGAGTTTATAATTTTTCCCCCCATTAATCTAAATAAATCAAAAACAATTCATTCAAACTTAGTTTTACTGGTTTGGTTATAAAAAAAATTTATATTCTTATTTTCAGACACACACACACACACACATATATATATATATATATATATATATATATATATATATATATATATATATATATATATTTCCAATTTTGTAACCTAATATTATCATAAAAAGGTTTTTAACCACTCAGTAGTTAAAGACAATCATAAGACATTAATTAAACATTAATATTATTTTCAATCAATGCATAATTATACAATTTGTAGTTTTATATATCTCATTCATTTCAATAATAGAAAGATCAAAATCAGCGATGACATAACCCAAAGTAAGTTCTAACAACTGCCAGTAAAATTTAACCATCTGGGATGCAATAGTCAAAACATTCACAATCAATCTCTAAATTTGAATTTGTTATAAAAGGACACTACAATAAACAATTTATATTATATACAGCATGTGTTTAAAGAAGAAAACAAACATCATATCATAAATATTTTAGTTTTATACATTATAGATGTTGTTTAAATATTTATAGGTATTGTTTAAATATCAATTATGAAGTTATAAGGTTGATTTAGTGCTAAATGTTAAAATAAAGAGTAAGAGAAGTTGTAAGTACAACTCTTTACACCAACATTTAGATATAAGATTGATTTTAAAAAATTTGAAAAGAAAGATGAAAAAAGTTATGATTTCAATTTCTTTAGTAACAAAATTAAAAGCTAACATTTGCAGATAAAAATCTAATCAATTAGTAAAATCATATTGCGCTTAAGAAAGCCTAAAGAGTTGAGTTACAAAGTAAAGAAAAGTATCATATTCAGTAAAATAATATTAAAAGTGTTTAAATCTAGTAGGATTTTAGCTGAACGATGAGAGGTTTAAGTAATATGGATCCTAGAATTGGACCTTAATCGTACAAAAAATTTCCAAACGTAGCTTGTATATGATTGTTTTTAGAATAAAACTTGGATTTGGTGAAATAACAATTCTGTACACACGTGCATGTTATTTTAAAGATATATAGCAATATTATATATATATATATATATATATTAGAAGTTTTGTTATGATTGGAGTTGAAATTTTACCTAATGCTCTCTTTTTTTCTTGGATAAATCGTAATGATATGCGTTATTGAGAAGAAACTATAATTAATTTTAAAAACACCTCATTAATAATTATATATAAAGTTTCTTGAATTTCTTTGAATATGTACAACAAATGAGAAAAATCACAGAGGCACCTTTGTATTGTTAAAATAGTTTGAAGGTTGGGCTAGATTCGATTCACAGAGTACCAACCGACAAGGTCAAAGTAGAAAGTCGGAACAAAAATTTGGTATGTAAATCAAACAAGTTTCAAAGTAGGGTATGTTTAAAATTTGATCATCCATCAAAGTAGGGCAAACACCATACCCCACAAGATAATATTAACTAATAAGAGAAAGACAAAAGAGCAAAGAAAATAGAAACAAGAACGTTGATATGGCAGGTAAGATGGATTCTTATCTTATGCGGGTGGGGATTTGAGGATCCTAGGATATATATTAGTCAAACGGGAATCGATCACAAACCCTAATTACCAAACCTTTGAGTGCCCCAACCAGATTACGATGAATCCTTTACACCCTACTGATGAGTTGTACTTTCAGATTACAACTGATAATTACTATTCCCAAACAACCCCTCCAGAAAATCAGATCTTCTATGATCCTGTGCTCGATGCTAGTGCTCCCATTCCCTGTACAGCTCAAATGGGCACTACCAAGGGCGAGCAGAGAGGAAAGTTACCAGCTTGGACAAAGGAAGATTATAAGACCACCACAATGGATGAAAACAAGAGGTGGATGCATAGAGAGACTGAAAAACAAAGAAGGCAAGAAATGACCAGGCTTTGCACCGACTTTAGATCTCTTCTGCCTCTTCAATATATCAAGGTTATTTACCATTTTTATATCTCTAGTATTTTTCATTTCATTAATATATACATAAGCCATTGAGGGCATTACAATATTGAGTATATTATATATTGATTACCATCATCAGGGAAAACGCTCAATTTCTGATCACATGCATGAGGGTGCAAATTACATCAAACACCTTGAAAATAAAGTGAAAGAGTTGCAAGCTAAGAGAGACGAGTTTAAGAAGTTGTGCAATTTGAGTCCTGTTGTTGTTTCTAATAGTGGAAGCTTTAGCACTACCGATCTTCCAATATGTGTCATTGTTCATCCTTTTCCGGGAGGTATTCAGATTAAGTGTAGTTACAGCTTCAGAAAATATGTCTTTCCTTTGTCAAGAGTTATAGATATGGTGCTTAAAGAAGGGCTTGATGTGGTCAACTGTACCTCCACCAAAACAGATGACAGCTTCATAAACACTATCCGAATAGAGGTACCATATCGATTAATTATTTGAATTATCAATAAGCATGCACGGCGTTATGATGACAGTTCAAATTTTGATTCTTGCTCTCTTTTCATAATCTTTCTTGAAGGTTCCACATACGATGACTGGGACTAATTACACTGAATTGCAAAAGAAGCTTGTCCAAGCGATATCATCTTCATGTACAAATGTTATATTATCTGCACAAAATTTCCATTTTTTTTGTCTGAATATTTACATGAGGAAAACTATTTTTTCATACACAGTAGAATTCTTTTATAATAATATACATCTGAGTTAATAAATAATAACATTTGTTACAATTGTAGGTTCGGAGGAGATACTATCTTAATCTGAAAACTTCTGATATCTTGTGAAAGATGTACTGTGTGCTGATATTTCTGATCTGGACAATTAACTTCAGTCGTGTGTACATGCTATTATTGTACCACTAGTAGCTGGTTGTCATGTCCATTGGAATACTCTGAAGCGAATCCAGTTGAAAGAGTAAAGTTCAAAAATGGCAACGGTATTCCATGAGCTCGTTTAGTTTCTTTTCTAGTGGAAATCAGAACCATGTCATGCATTGTAGTTGAATGTTTTGCAATCACTTCTGACTAGTAACGTCTTGAATTACTTTCTGGTTTTGAATTCAACTGTTTTAAAGGTACGTTTTCGGTAGACAGTTCATAGTATTAAAGCTTCTTTGGACTTGTGCTGGTGCTAATCAATTTGCTTTTCTTTATCAGCCAAAGAAGAATGACATATATAAATATTTATCGAAAATACAAAGAAACAATCTTGGATATACCTTACGATAAAACAGAAAATAGATATTGTTTCGCTGCCCAATTCTTCAATTTGTCAATCTGTTTTAAGATCGATCTACTTTGATACTATTCAGATCATTAGATATGATAGACTGTTGTTCAATTTGTCAAAAAATCACTTGAAACAAACTGTTCGATTTGATGAGTTGTCGTCATATTGCTAGATAAATGTCTAGGTTTAATAACTAATAATTGGAACATTTGGTTGAACATCTGAATTTCACAATTTATCATCAACTTCCATCGGCTTATTGTTGACCGGGGATGTTCATATAATACATAGATGAATACTCTATAAACTCACAATATTATACTAGACCACTCTCAAATATTTACACTCCATCAAAAAATCCAAAAATGTATCTTTTATATCCAACCACATCTAACCTACGTACCAAGTACCCGTTTGGCTTACCATAATTTGATTAGTTAACACTAGTGACTACAATCATTAGAATTGTATATAACAGCTCAATGAATTGTCAATTAAATAATTTGGCTATGTATATATATGATGAAATGTAATTTTAAGGTGCTTTGTTGTTGCTTATAATGGAAAGTAAGCCGAAGGAATAAAATTATTATTAAATATTTATATCCATTTCGTCCCTTCCAGTCCTAGGGCCTTCATATGGCAAAAATTGAATAGTGGAAACAAAAGGATATGTCCATTCTATGCTTAAGGATTTTGTTCATTAATTAGTGGCATTTGTAATCTCATCGTCTGGTTTTATTTGTATTGTAATCAGAAAACAGTAGTATAAGTATTTATAATGATACACGTAAGTGGTTGAGGATGGATAGGAAGTAAATTAAAGCTAATAATTGTGAAATAATATACAAATATTATAATAGTAATTGTAGGTGAAGAAATCCCCACCATATAAGGACGCTATTTGATATCAAACGTGTTGCGTTAAGTTCCTGAGTTCATGCAAGAAACCATCAATCTAAACCACACCTTTGTGTTTATCCATTTACTGGATATATCAGAAGATATTCAGTGCACATTTCATGTGTGTGTACAGATTTATGGTTTTGAGAAGGTTTTCATCTTTAGATCAAGCTACTTTAGAATGAATTAATATTACTTTGATTTTATAGTTGTTGAAAAACTCAGGGTCTACCAGTTTATTTAACACTGCAGTAAATGAATAATCATGTATATATCAGTAATATTGTTCTGGAATGGGTTATAGTTTTTTCTATTTTTTGTGTACGAAGAGATTGAATTTTTACAGCAATTTTTAACACTTCTTTTACTCTCCTCATCACTTAACTATATCCTTGTTATTAAGTTCTTTGCACGAGTACTTGCATACATAGACTGAAATGCAAGAAGAGTTTGGCTTTATCTACAATATGGTAAGCTGTGCAGCACACTTTAATGGAAATAAACTACAAAAAAAAAAATTCATGTTGTATGGAAATTAAATTAATGAAATGCAGCTTCAGTCAAAATTGAGTCCCAGCAATTGTAATAAATTAAATAAAAATAAAAACATTCCCCTCCCATCATACGTAAGTCACGTTCTCAAACAGTATTAGAGGCTGGATTACATGGTATAGTATATATATTAACAACTAATTAAACTTTCTAATTACTTAGAGCATCTCCTAATTTAGCTTTGAATGGAAATGTATGGGTGTTAACTGTGGCATTTGTGTTAAAATTAAGTAAACCTTATTAATTGAGTGGACGTTAACATTATCTATAAAGAAAATCAGTTTGGACATTATCCTACAGAATTTAAAATCAGTTGAAATTATTGCATATCAATTTATTGCAATATCTATCTGGGTCCATGATGCATTAAAGAACTTGATTTTGATGTATGTGTTAAAGTAAATGGTATCCCAAATATTATTGAAGCATTATATTATTTAATGAAATCAATAGCCGAAGATGGTTTGTTAATTAACAACCAAGTATAGACAAAGCAACTTAAATCAGGGAAGCAAAGATATGACAACTAAGCTAATCTTGACAATGATTCTTAAGTACTTCTCCGACAGCATTATTGTGATATTTTATGAACACTGGCTGATTATTAATGAATCTACTTATATATATTCAATTGAGGTATTAACACATGCTCGGTTAATTAGCATATTAATTTCTGTCATATGATCTTATCCAGACCCCTCTACTCCCAACAACTATACTATACGCAGCATTTTTTTGTTTCGGGAGAAGAATAGACAAGTTACTTTAGTTACTTTTCATCATTAAAGTTCGGATCATTGCAAAAGTGCCACAAACTTGCATTTCATTGTAACTTTTAAAACAATACTAATTTTTCTTTTTAAACATTATTATGTTAAGTTTTAGTGAAAACTATTTAATTAAGTATAGAATGATGAGCTGAAAGTTAATAAAAAGCTAATATTTGTATTTATGAGAAGGGCATTAATTTTGTAACGAAAATACATAAACATGTCATTTTATGTCTGAATAAAAAGTTGTAAGAAACTAAATTTAATTTAAAAAATATCACTTTTTAAAATATATTGTGTGAAAAGGATAAAATTTTTGTAAGAAAAACATATATATATATATATATTCTTATTAGAATATGTTTCCTCAAGCAATAAAGTCTTTTAAATGTAAAGTGAAATAAAATAAACTCAAATAATTATTATAAAACAATAAAATTCCTAAAAAGTAAAATATATGCTCGATGTTATTAATACTATGATTAATGACATTCATAATAAGATAATATATTGTAATAAAGGATTAGAAGGAAATTTATAGCCGTGGTTATAAATTTTGATCATGTTATCTTTGGTTATAGATCTAGTTATAAAGTTGATTTGATATTAAAGTTGAAAAGAAATGTGAAAGAAATTGTGAGTTTGATTTTTTTTCAATAACATAATATCCTGAAAAGTAGGTGGAGATTATATCGTCGACAGAGAAGTTGACATATTTTGAGAAAGAATCGCTGGAAAAATATAACACTCAATTGGTTCCCAACACAAGTTTTCTTTTTTCCATTAACACAATATATTTGCTGCTGCTAAAATGTGATATTTTGAACCTGTTACACTTACCAAAAGTATAGCAACCAGTTATTCACCAAAACTTTCCAAGTGTATATGATGGTGCATGTGACAGACCAAACTAAATTCAATGGGATAAAATCGAGGATAATGAAAGGATCTTTAATTACAATACAAAAGAAAAGATCGTTAATTAACATGTATTTACATCGATACTATCTATCTGTTTAGTTTTTTTATATCAGTAGTGATACTTTACATACCAATCTTTCATGTTTCTCACGTAAAACAAATATAGTTTACAGCCAACTTGATTGCAAACCTGTATTTTACAAATATACAATTAGATTTGCTTGCAAAAATAATGGTAGTGTATTCAAATAATCAAAACAACACAGTTTCTTTCCCTGCATATATAGTTATAATAAAGGTGATAAAATAATCGTTCTTGAAAGGATTGGAATGACTATTCTTTTTATTATTGATGGGTAAAAAATCATTTCGCCCACGAGATTTGGTCCAGCCCATGTCTCCACAATTTTCTGGCTAAAATTGGGCTTAAACTACAAAATTTATTTATTAATACATTTCATATGTTTCGGAAATTATGTTCCGAAAATCATATTCTGAAAAATTCATACTAAAAATTTCATTTCAAAAATTGTATTCTGTAATCTGGAAATCACTTTTCTTTTCTGGAGAATAAAATGGTCATTTCCTAAATTTTAAAGTGTTCACGAAGATATTGTGGGGTGCAGGAAGCAAAAGCTTATATCTGCCTTAATGCAAGCCCATATTTTGAGAAAGGATCCAAATCCTCTTTTATAATAAAGCCAAGCCGAAAAATATCTAACGTTTTTATTTGCTGCATTAATCTAACATATGTTAATGCAGCTCAACTTAGTATGCTTGTACTTATGTTAGACAGACCAATTTTTTAAGAACTATTCAATTTTAATTTATCTTCGAATTATCTTTCGTCAGTAAAGTTTGTTTATTTTCAAAATTTAATCCATGTGCTATAAATAATACTTATTAGAAAAGCTTTTAACACATTGATATGTTATACCAACAAAAACAAAACTTAGAATACTATTCGAACATGGCATCTTATCCTTGACCTTATAAGAGACATTTACATATGACCTACTGATTCTATATTGTAAGGGTCATAAATTGACATCTTACTTACCTTGATTGTCCAATAATAATTAAGATAATCTATGATGTTCATAATATAGGATATGGACACAAGAAAACAAGCAAATATGAGGAAAAACACATTTGGAAAAAGTCTAAGGGTTAAAAATGTATTGAATACATCAAAATTGAAATTTTTTTTATTCATAAGAAAAATTAAAACTCGGGTGCTAAAATATTACTTGGAATTCACACACTAATTAACACACTGAGCTAGATTGCTAACAAATTTAAATTAATTAAAACAAGATAAAATTTAAGAAGATGACTCAGAAAATGAAAGATGATAGATAAAATATGAGAAAGTATTGACATAAATAATTTCAAACAAGTTATTCTAATTATGCTTTAATTACTAATTATATTTATAAATTTGTTCTAAACATCATTTATTTTTAGATAATGGAAGGAAAAATTTATTAATATCGTTACGTGTGTAAAAGAAATATAAGTATATTAGTAGAAATAAAAACATATATAATAATGCATTTTCTTTTATTTAGTTTAAAATGAGAGAGAAATAAAATTTATCCTAATTTTTTTTTAATTTTCTCTTGTATTTTTTTTCAACCATTAAAAATGAGAAAGTGAATACTAGTATAAAGCTATTTAAATAATATATTTTTTCGCTCTATTTGTATATTTTTTTTTACTTTATATTATTTTCATTGTTAATAAAAAAAAAACATTGGAACGGAGTTTCATAATTTTTTAGAAAACTCGAATTATTGAAAAATAGTGAAAGGATGTTAATAATTTTTATTAGCTACAATTAATACATTGCAAAAGTATATCACACTGTTATTTTTTAAATACTATATATCACACTGTTATAACGTAACTGCTTCTTAACCGTTTTATAACGGTTCTCTATACAATTGCATATCTCTCAAACTTCTCGACCCAAGAATTATTCTACTGGATTTTCTCAACGTAGTGTTCGTTCCTTCAATAGTAATTAGAAATCAATGCAACTATTAGTGAAAGAATTTCATTAATGACGTTGATTAATGATGTTTATCATGCTAATGAAACCAAAAATATTGACATATTCGTGAATACAACAAAATTAAAATTTTGAAAAAGCTAATTTACAACAATTTTCTTAGAGACTCGTGAAGTTTCAAAAATCACAACAGTTAGACATAGAAACATTGTAGAACTAAAATATAATGATGGTTTAGTTACTTAATCGTCATGATATAACGATGAGGGTTAAAAAAGTTTTCATTTTCACTTCCTCATACATGAACCATTCTTCTCTCGTCTTCCTACCATTGAAGCCCACTTCACCATCATCCTGTCTTTATTACAAGTTTAATACACATCATTCTTCCTCTCCGACATTTTGTTTGTCTCTTTCAATTACTTTCTTATCTATAGTTCTTCCTAGTTCTTCTACCTTCATCACCTCATTTCATAGTTCCTTTTGAACCTCTGAAGTTGTCATCTCTCTTGTCATTCCTTTTCAAACTACCAAAGAGTCACTACTGTCTCCTCTACTCTTTTTTGTTCAGCCTAGTATCGTCGTAGTATTCTAGACATGTCACTCCCTTTTCTTTACTCTCTTAACTTTCTTCCTAGTCTTACTCTCCATTCCAAGTAAGTTGACTTTTTTAATTTATGAATATTTGTTATTTATAAATTGTATATGATTTATATTAGTTGAACGTGTTGGTATTGAATCTAGAGGTGTCTGACTCATGAAAAATATGCATTGATAGAAAACTAATTTCAATCATATATCATACATTTAGATCAAAGTTGGATTAATTTACCATGTATAAGTGATGATTACGAGATAAGGGTAGAAGAGTTTATACAGTTCACTCAATGTAATACTAGTAGCATAGAAAACAGCGTAAGAATAAAGTGTCTTTGCGTGAATTGTTTGAATAAGAAAATATTAGATACTGCCGAAATTAAAAAATATCTTTTGTGTGATGGATTTCTAAAAGATTATACAACATGGACCTCATATGGTGAATTGTTAGACATTCTAAGTGAGTTTGAAATACCTAAATCTATTGATTGTATAATGAAGGATAATTAGAGGACATGATCCGTAATGTTGGAATAAAGTCTTTTGGTGAAGCGATGTATGAAGAAATGTCTACTAATACAAAGATTCTGTTTGTTTGATGGGTATGGAATATCAAAATATTCATTCATATCCTAAGTATTATATTTTAATTTTCAAGTAGAGTGGTTTAAATTTAATAGTATCTTTATCAATCTAAATTAAATTACACTTCTGTGTTAATTTGAACAATTTCTTAAACAAATATTCTCTTTATTTTCGTGTGGCCCAATGCTTATAATAATGAAGATGTAAATTGACTTATTAACCTTAAAAAACAGGTTGAGATAAGAACAAGAAGAAAATGATAATCTAAAAACTAATTATAAAACTGTTTTCTGTAATTTTATGTTAGAAAAAATTGTATTGCTTACATCAAACTCCTTGGACCCCAATTCTCATAGTACTTGTCCAAAAAGCACAATTATGGACTATTCTTTTCTTATTATGAACGAGCAATTGCTAACTGTCTCTGATTAAGACTTTTTGTCAACATGTTACAAACCTAACACAATTTACAGTTTCATTATAGCTGTGTCTGACCGCTCTTAAATTGTTCTACTAGAAACAACTAAAGAATTAGCTATGCTTCGATTGCTTGCATCATTATCCTTTCATTAGATTTTTAAATTACCACTAATACAATCTATACTGAAGCAATTACATTTTTCTCAAAATAGATATTATCTGAAATAAGATAGTTGATTTATTGAGAAAAGATAAAAAAAAAAGAAGAGTAGAATAAAAATTTAAGGCTTGAATCACATAAGTCTTGAATAAAACGTTCAAGAATGTTTCTTCCGACAGTAATATTTATAAAGGTGTGACATTTTCAATGGAAATTTGGGTTGAGAAAAGCTTGTAAACAGAAGCATACACCCATTTGATTATATAATACTCACTGAATTGGGTTCTGTTCAAAGTCCTTGACTTCCAAGGCAGCAGCCATTTGTCGTCATCTCAATTCTTATATTGTTGCTTTGCATTTGCCGATATATTTTGTTCTTTCCTCCCAAATCTATTTTTTCTCTTCTATTCCCACTTCCCTCAAAAATTTCCATCAATTTTCCAGTTGTGAATTCCTAGAGAGACAAAGAAATGCAGTTTAAATGTTTCAGCTGTTTTCTCTGTGATAAAGAGCAATCCGAGATACAGTAAGCTTTCATCAAATTTGTGATGAGGATAATCTCTTAATAATATGCTTTCATATTTTGAGTTGCGTATTTTATTTTTGTGTAGAAACGAGAAGGAGAAGAAGAAAAGGGACTATCCATGGGAAATATACACCTTGAAGGAGTTGCTTCGTGCAACAAACAATTTCCATCAAGATAATAAGATAGGAGAGGGTGGATTTGGAAGTGTTTATTGGGGTCGAACAAGTAAAGGCGTCGAGGCAATTATATTCATACATATATAATATATTTCTTTAAAACTTTTGAGTATTTTATTCGTTTCTGGTAAACCTTAATTAATTTGAGCTATGAGACATTTGTTTGTAATGCATTGTAATGAATGGAACTTTGCAGATCGCAGTGAAGCGGTTGAAGATGATGACTGCAAAGGCAGAGATGGAGTTTGCAGTGGAAGTGGAAGTACTAGGAAGGGTGAGGCATAAGAATTTGTTGGGGTTGCGTGGATTCTATGCAGGAGGTGAAGAAAGGTTAATTGTCTATGATTACATGCCTAATCACAGTTTGCTCAATCATTTGCATGGTCAACTTGCCAAAGATTGTTTGTTAGATTGGCCTAGAAGAATGAGCATAGCAATTGGAGCAGCTGAAGGCTTGGTGTATGTGTTCCTTTCACCTCTTTTTAATCTGCTATATAGTTATCACAGAAAATTGATTTACTTCCATGTTTCATATATATTGCAACCCTTTTCTTTGAGATTATATATATAAATATTGAAATCATTAAACTTTGTGGTTTATATATATATATGAGGTGTTTTTGTTTGATTAAGGTATTTGCACCATGAGGCAAATCCTCACATCATTCATAGAGACATAAAAGCAAGCAATGTTCTTTTAGATTCTGAATTTGAAGCGAAGGTTGCTGATTTTGGGTTTGCTAAGCTGATACCAGAGGGTGTAAGCCATCTGACAACAAGGGTTAAAGGCACTCTTGGATATTTGGCTCCAGAATATGCCATGTGGGGGAAGGTTTCTGAGAGCTGTGATGTTTACAGTTTTGGGATTTTGCTTTTGGAGATTGTGAGTGGGAAGAAGCCGATTGAGAAACTTCAAGGAGGAGTGAAAAGGGATATAGTTCAGTGGGTTACACCTCATGTTCAAAAGGGTAACTTCACTCATATTGTTGATTCAAAATTAAAGGGACGATTTGATTTAGAGCAGTTGAAATCTGTAATCATGATAGCTATAAGGTGCACAGAAAGTAATCCAGAAAAAAGGCCTAGCATGGTAGAGGTGGTGGAGTGGCTCAAGGGTGGCATTGGAAGGAGAAAAAAAGAGATTCCAAATTTAATTCACACTAATGGAGATGATAATTATGAAGAAAACTATGGAGAGATTAGAATAACACAGTCCAAGTTGAAAATACCAAGTCATGATGATAAACTTAGAATAAGATAAACTCTTGCTTTGTTACTGAAATTTATAATAATTCTTCTTCTTAATCACCAAACCAGATGGATATTTAATATATTTGTCAAGTTCTTAATTTCATAGTGCTAATTTCATAGTGATTTTACCATCTCTTCTACTCTAAAATGTTGTTTTGTGACCAAAATATTCTAGAGTAGTGTTTAATATAAATGAAAGGTCAAAGTAAAAAAAAATACTTCAACACTCAAATCATTAAGACACACAATAAATATCATAATTAATAAATAATGCATATACACTAATGTATGCTTAATTTATAGTATTTTAAGGAATCTTTACTTGGATTGACATTGATTAGTTAAATCTAAAATACTTAATTCCTAAGTAGTGTTTATTATCTTATTTTAATGTATAATAATTTTATTTAGATGATATTATGAAATGATATGACTTTGTGCTAATAACATTATTTAGGGAGTGGTCCAGCAATTTTAAAGACGTTATCTTTTCAAAATGTTTAAGATTACAACTTACAAACACAAGAATAATGTTATTTAGTACCAATTGCTTATATTTGGACAAAACTATTAATGCATTAGCTGATTTTTTTGTTTAATGACATGAAAGACTAAAACAAATCATAAAACATGTTGTAATAAGAAATCAATAATTTATATTTAAAATTTTTATATTTGAAGAAAAAGGGAAAAAAAACAAATAATTAATATTTTGGTTGATAAAAACTAAACTGACATGAGAGTGCTAAGGCAAATGAAACAAAGTAGAGGTGTTTAAGGGAAATGGAATGAGTGCTTCGTAAATTTGATTTCAATCTAACTAGTTTGGTTTTTTTTTTCTTTATCTGGATCAAACTCAACTATTTTTGTACAAGTCATTCTTGTATATGTTGAATCACGAATTTGAATTTCAATATCATATTTGCATGTTGATATATATATATATATATATATATATATATATATATATATATATATATATATATATATATATATATATATATATATATATGGGGTTATGCAAACTTTGAATTTATCGTTTTAAACCTTTTTCTCCTCTCTAACTTCTAATTTAATGGAAGTATATCTAAAGGGGCTCTGATCTAGTGTTGTCTTAAAGTTTTTTACTTGTCGATAAAAAAAAAAAAACCTTTAATACGATCATTTTAATTATTTTTTAGGTCTTAACTAATAATAAGGAAAAAATAATAATTAATAAAAATATTACTAACTAGAGTTTGAAAATATTGATAAACTTCTTCAATGAAAATCGTATGAGTGAGATAAAGAAGAATAGAAAAAAAAAAATATTTTGACGAAGTGGAATAAATCATGTTTTCAAAAATAAAATGTGACCGGAGATAATTCATTGCTCTAGCAATCTTGCAATCTTCTTGATTATGGTGAGCGTTGTGATATTTGATCCAAATATTCTTTTTATTTTGAATATTAGAACTTATAAAATAATATGTGATTCCTATATTTTCATATTATTTTATTATTCAATTAATATATTTATTAATCCATGGACAATTCTAAGACGATTGAAATGAATGCGCATGGTTGGATTGTGTAACCGGTGTCAGAGTCTAAATCTTACCATCCCTATTCTACAGAGAAAAGAAATGAGTCTTAATTTCTCTATTATTGTTGATGGCAACTTTCAATTACGTTAAAACATTATTTATGACTTTGTTTTTGTCCCGTAGCTATTTGCGAGCTGTTCTCAATTATCTTCAGGCCACAACCACAAATTCACTCAGACCACGTTGCAGAAGCTCCAAGTAGACACCACTTTCTTCACTTACCTAGCTAGCATCAGATTCTACTACATATCATTTGGCTTCTTATTATATAACACTCTGTTTGAACTTTGAAGGAAAGAATCAAGAAGATTTTTGATCAGCCATGACACTGCACACAGTGGTTAGTGCGGTCTCAGTGTATCTGATTCTCATCCATGCATCAATGGTTGCTAACTCAGCCATGGATCCCTACAAAGCCCTCAACATCATCCTCAACCCAAACGGCACCCTCACACGCTTAAGCATTTCGCCGCAAAGCCCTCCCTCGCCAGATCCCTCGCTCCCCACACCGGTTCTCTCCAAAGACCTCCCCATCAACAAATTCAACCACACCTGGGCGCGGATCTACCTACCCCACAAAGCACTCCATCATTCCCCCAACCCCAAACTACCCCTCATCGTCTTCTACCATGGCGGAGGCTTCATCTTCGAAAGTGCAGCCTCCACTTACTTCCACGACTTCTGCGTCAGAATGGCCCACACCACGCAATCCGTCGTGGTTTCCGTCGACTACCGCCTCGCCCCGGAGCACCGCCTCCCCGCCGCCTACGAAGACTCCGTGGAGGCGCTGCACTGGATCAAAGCCTCCAACGACGACTGGTTGCGCCACGCCGATTACTCCCGCTGCTATCTGATGGGGGAGAGTGCCGGGGGGAACATTGCCTACACGGCGGGTCTACGTGCGGCGGCGGAGGTTGGCAAATTAAAACCGCTGAAGATTGCAGGGTTGATATTGATTCAACCGTTTTTTGGTGGGAAGAAGAGGAGTCCATCAGAGATAAGGCTTGCCGAAGACAACACTATACCTTTGGCTATCACAGATCTGATGTGGAATCTGTCACTGCCCGTTGGCGTTGACCGTGATTACCCATATTCAAATCCAACTATCAACGGTGGAGATAAGATTTTGGATGAGATTAAGGTTCTTGGGTGGAAGGTTGCGGTATTTGGATGTGAAGGGGACCCACTGGTGGCCCGCGAGAGAGAGCTGGTGAAATTGCTTGAGCATAAGGGTGTGCACGTGGTTGGAAAGTTTTATGAAGGGGGTCGACATGGCATCTTTGTCGGTGACCCTTCCATGTCCCTCCAAGTCTTTCGTTTACTTATAACTCTTCATTAGTTACTTTTTCTTTTTTTTTGTTGCCCAATGTTTAATAAACCAAGTTATTTATATCATTCTTGTGCTCAAAAACGATGAAAAAGTAAATCCATAAAGGAAAACGGCAACAAAATATCTCCTCATATTTGCAAGAAAAATGTAGTCAAATTGACCGATCTGGTCTAATTTGATTTTACTCATTTGGTCATTTTTTTTTTAAATTAGAATGCCACGACTTTACTAGGAGTCGTGATAAAAAAAAAGTTCAGATGACTTCTAATTTCCCTAAAGTCGTCATAAAAAAAGTTCAGCTCACTTCTAATCTCGTAAAGTTGTCCCAAAAAAGTTAGATAACTTCTAATTTCTCAAATTTTACAAAACACTAGATAATTATAAAGTCGTAGATCAATCATAATTTTATTTAAAATTAATCACACTTAAATAAAATCACATAAAAATAATATGGCTTAAACGTGTGTGTGTATATATATATATATATATATATATATATATACTAGAAATTGTAATAAAGTAAAAAAATTAAGAAAGGTTGCAAGCACGATTTCTATAACAAAATAATAAAATATTAATAAAGGTGTTTAGTATAAAAGTTTTGAAGAAGTTGTGTCATCTATTTATTATTTTAGTTCAAAGAAATATATATTGAAGCCTTATTTCCTTTTACGACTTCATTTATTTTTGATTAATTTTAAGTGAAGTTATGTTTGACCCTAACGATTTTATTATTAATATGAAAGTTGTGTTTTACATGACTTTAGTTTTATACATTAGAAGTCATCAACTTCTTCACAATAAAATTATGTTTACATTAAATAACTTAATCCCATATTTTTTTAAAAGTAATCCATTTAAGTAATCTCTCCATCAAATTGACCCAACTTAAAAAATCTATAAAAGTGTGCTTTTTATACTAAAAAAACACTGCTTTACAATCAATATTTGGAAGTAATTAATTATTAAAAAAACTAAATTATTATATTTGTAAAAAAAGTTAAAGAATAAAATAATAAGTATAAAATAAGTATGGAAATTTGTTAATTGTCAAATTTAATAATATCCTATTTACAATTCTCTTTTTTAGGAGAATAGCCTGAAACAAAATCAAATTAAATTAAATTGAGACCAAATTTATCTGAGACAGGTGATTAGTTCATAAAAAAAAAAAAAGAAATCTAGTTATAGTGTGTAAAATTAATATTTATAAGGAGTTTGTGAACGGAACAGTCCCAAACAAGGTATGAATTGAAAGAGGCACTGTGAATTAAAGTCAACTATCAAATAGGAGAGAAGGAGAATGTTTGTGTCTGGGCAAGTGGATCCCTTCCACCATCTCAAAATCCTCCCAAACTCAGATGGCACCATCACTCGCCTCCGTGCAGACCCACTCACCCATCCAACTTTCGATGCCACCCTACCCATCCCCGTTCTCACCCAAGACACAACCATCAACCAATCAAACAAAACCTTCGCCCGCATATTCCTCCCACGTCCACCACTCCATAATTCCTCCACCAACCTCCCTATCATCGTTTACTTCCACGGCGGCGGCTTCGTCCTCTTCAGCGCCGCCACACACTTCTTCCACGACGCCTGCGTAAACCTCGCAAAAGACACCAATTCCATCGTCGTTTCCGTCGACTACCGTCTCGCCCCCGAACACCGACTTCCCGCTGCCTACGACGACGCCGTCGAAGCGCTCCACTGGCTCAAATCCAAGCCACACCATTGGTTGAGAAACCACGCCGATTATTCCAACTGTTACCTCATGGGAAGTAGCGCCGGAGCAAACATCGCATACCACGCGGCTCTACGTGTGGCGGCCGAAACTAACTCTGATGGGATTAATTACCTGGAGCCTCTTAAGATCCGAGGGCTGATATTGAGTCAACCGTTTTTCGGGGCCACAGAGAGGGTTCCTTCTGAGGTGAGGCTTGCGGAGGATCCGGTTTTGGCGCCCCACGTGTGTGACGTGCTGTGGGAGCTGTCGTTGCCCGTTGGGGTTGACCGCGAGCACGAGTATTGCAATCCTCGTGGTTGCGATGGCGGCGTGATTTTGGAGAGGGTGAGGGAGCTGGGGTGGCGCGTGTTGGTGAGTGGGTGCCACGAGGACCCTCTGGTCGACCATCAGATTGGTCTGGCCACACTGGTGGCGGAGAAGGGCGTTCCCGTTCTGACGAGCTTTAACCCAACGGGATCTCATGGGGCTGAAGTTCGTGATCCTCTCCACCAAAACCGGCTCCATCACCTCGTTAAACATTTCATTGCTCCTCCTCCTCCCTCTATCCACAATTTATCATCTCAAAACTCTGCTTAACTAACCCCTTTCCTTTTTCTTAATATCCATCGTTATGTTTTTACCTTGCCAAAATCTTATTTTTCACTGTCTTTCTTTCATGCTATCATGTATTTGTAAGTTTTATATGTAACCATTTCCCACGGAAATTTGACTTCACACATTTTTTACTGCATAAGATTTTCTATTAACGTTAAGGTTGTCATGTTTAAATTTGGGACGGAGGAAATAATAGGAACAATTTTAGGGCGACGTGTTTAATATATTATAAATTTTTTAGGGACAAAATAAGATAATATAAAGGTTATGTTTTGTGTGAATATATATATATATATATATATATATATATATATATATATATTGACACAAAATATAACGTTTATATAAATTCTTAAACATTATTATAAAACTCTAAAAAAAATTAAATTACATGGAAGCTTGTAGACATTATATAATTGATAAGAATTTTAAATTTAATGGTTGGGATGAACTTATATATTATTATGAACGATTAAAGATACATTTTAAGCAACTTTTATATATCACGTAAATCTTAATATTTTAACACAAGTGAAAGGGCCCAACCAATCCTAACAGAGGGAGTTTCTGAACCAACCGCTTAATTCTAATATCAACATCTTCAAACTTAACATCAAGATAATATATAAAACAAATATTACAAACAGCGTATTGAATTTTCAAAGGAAACAAATAAAGTAATTGTTTAAATATGAAAAAACTATTTATTATAAAATATTACTTACGCAATAAAAAAGGTAAAAAAAACTATTTTATTAAAAAAATATAATAAATGTTACCTTACAAAAGACAAAAAAATATTTATCTTATAGAATAAAAAGTAAAAGATAGATTTAATAAATAATTTAAAAATAAACTATATATAAAAAACAATAATCAGAAGTTAACATTTTAAAAGGCACTACTTTAAGTAACATGTTTAAAAGCGTTAAATTGGTAAAAAACTTACTAATGAGATCAGAGAAACTTATCTCCTACTTAAAAAAATTAAAAGCTGGATTAACATCCAAACATAATCATTAGCAAAACCTTATCCAATTATACAACCTATCTGTTGCCGTTGTTGGTGGTAGAGACAGACTCTCGAAAAGGTGAGGCTTTAATTAGAATTTGGGAGGTGACAATAGTAAATCCTAGGAAAAGATTTAGTGTTTGGACTGCATTAATGAATAGGCCCAATATCAAAGAAGAGTCATGAACAGGCAACAAGTTTTCCAGGCCCATCATGAAACGTTATCGTCCTTTCTTTTAACCATTGGTTATACCACCACGGATATGACCCTGGGATGAAGTTTGTTTGAAGAGGCATCGTGTATCAATTGCATTAATTAATTTAATTAGCCTTTCTTTTTCTTCAAGAGTTAGCTTATTAGATTATTGAATTAAACATCATTATTCCTTCCACGGTAATTGATTTTGTGGGGTCATTTTCCCTCTAAAAGTACCTTTATACAATGTCCATGTATTAAAAATTCTCTACTGCACATTTATAAGTTTTTTAAACCGGCGATGCAGTCAACCCAAATTTAACGGTGTCCAACCGCACCAACGTAAATGAAATTAAAAATAAATAAATTTAATGCTTCAAACAAACTGAAATACGCAATTATTTCCGTTATGTGATTGTAATTTGTTCCACGAACACAGACAAAGGGGCCTCTACTTTTAAATTATAAATACGTGCAAGTTTCAAGGAGTGTATATATATATATATATATATATATATATATATATATATATATATATATATATATATATATATATATATAATGTATATATGTGTGTGTATATATACACGTCCACGTTTATCATGAGACACATTAAAGACGAAAAGAATATATGAAAGAAAAATGAAGATAATATATTCTGCAAACTCAGCCAATTTTTTAGACATATTTTAATAGTGTGTTTAGTTTTTGGTTACGTGGAAAACTCTAAATCTCATGTTTGAATGTGAGTCTAGGAAGCAAGACGTTAATTAGCAGAGGTCTTTATGACTTAAATAAGTCTAGAAAAATCCGTTATGAATCGTGGCACTTATGCAGACTGAACGAATAATTGAACATGTGTAAAAACGTTGTCGCTTCTATTACCAAGACATTTCACGATCGATCTGCCATGTTTGTGTCGGACATCATGGCACGGAATTGTGGGATGAAATTTTAAGTAGGAAAATGATATTTTAACATCAATTTTTGACATTATTTTTCAAATTAAAAAAACTGAAACAAAAACATATTTAAAAGAAAAAAACTAAATTTTTTTTTTAATTTAAAATCGTCCAACCATATTTTGACACGTGTATAATGTCTAAATGATTCCTTTTAAGTAAACATAATCAATTTTTTCCTTAAAAAACATTTTATTTTACGCGAGGTATCCACGTTCACCACCTCGATCTCATCAAGCATTTTTTTTCCTCACATGCCCCTTATCTTTCTCAAAAGGCCATTTTTTTTCATTTTTTTACAATGAAAAAAAAAAACAAATAAAGATAAATAATGAATTAATGAAGAAGGGAAATGAGGTGGGGTTCACTCCCCTTTGTATACTCGGTAGTGCATTTTACTAGTTGGAAGAGAAAAATTATTGAGATTTTTTGTCTTTTGTAACAATGAAAATTATGAGACAGGACAAAAACATATATTTCAATCAACAGCTGCAGCTAGAGCCTACAAGAGTGCAGTATCTATTGAATTATAGCTAATAGATAGACTTCATCAAGATAAGTTTATTGAGATTCCATTAAGAGATTGCTGTTATATATTATCATTATGTAATTTACATAAAGCAGGCAAAATATTTTAATACCGTCTTTGGTTTTATCTAAAACTACAAAACTATGCTTATTGTAAAACCTGCAACCACTTATTACTCAACTTATTATATACATTACTCTTTAAACTTCTAACTTATTATATATATAATCACTTATCAATACAGTTAAAAAAATTAAAATATAAACATATTAAAGCAAAAATAAATTTATTTTAACTCAATATTCTGATTAGACAAAATTGTTTTATTATTGTCTAACTAGTATAATAAGAACAGGAAGAAGAAGAAAACGAATGGTAATAAGTGTCATTACATGATTAATCTTAAGAAAGTATGATTTAAATTTATTATTAGTCATTTATTTGACCAAACATTTCTAATTAAATAAGTTAGATGATAAAGTATTTTTTTTAGCTTCATAGCTATATTTAATAAACCATAAAATAGTTGCAATTAAATGACATTCAATAAATATAATTATTATTAAATCATTTTAATTTTTTTTAAATGTAGACGTTTCAGCTATAATTGTCATTATTGATCAAATAAATACATATTAAATTGCATTAATTGTTTAAAATATATATTATCGAAGGCATTCATTTAATGACTACTTCTTTTGGGATTGTCTATCATTTCATTTTGGAAATTTGATTTACTCGAAAGATAAGTCACTTTGTGAAAAATAAAATAAAAACTATAATTACTCAATATAAATTTCTCAAAACAAAATGCAATTATCGATTATAATAACTTTTATCAATACATCCAATACTTTGATGAATAACAAATATTCTACCTTAAAAATTAAAAAAAAGACTTCTTTCTTTTAGTAATTAAGCGAATATTATATATAGAAAGATCTACCTTTATTTGTAGTTAGAAAACACTTAATTATTTAAGGACGAAACCTACATCCACTCGAGGAATTTTAATTTTTTTCTCAAATAAAATTATTATTAAATAAGATATCGTGTACAAAAACTTAATAACATTTTTGCATTAAATTATTATAAAATAAGTGTAATGAATCATTTTATTATAGGAGGAAATTGAAAAAAAAATAAAAAAAAAGTGTAATTTATTGAGATGTTTTTTAGATGAATATGTAATGATAACATAAATAGTTCAGAAGTGATTCATACATAAATCATGTATATAAAATAATTTCAAGAGAAGTCACGTATCTAAAATAATTTCGAAAAAAATTAATTACGCTCAAAATTCGCGATTAAGAAGTATGATATCACTTTTTTTACTGTTCTATTTTGAAAAAAAAAATGACTTATTTATGTTCTGATTTTTTAAAAACTTGTCCATTTCAATAAATTTACATTCAAATTGAAGTATCGTGATAAAATATTGTAGGGGTATTATAAAAGATTAAAAATTTATTAATTTTGTGCAACCTTCTTACAAAAAGAAAAATGTCTTACTATAATATTATTTATATATTTATATATTTTTGTGATATTAATTTCATGTTTGTAATTAGATTGAAAATACTGAGGAAGCTTTAAAATTCCCTCAGCACAAAAACAATCACAAAATAATTTTTTAAACTTTGAGCATAATCAGAACATAAGAAATGATGAAATTTTAAATCATAAAACTTATAAACTTTGTATCAAGTAAAACAACTCAATAAACAAAATTTTTAAATTCATGAATTTGATAAAAAAAAGTTTATTATTAATAATTTCAAATTCAACTTTTTTTTTACAAAAATATTTATATAAAATTTTTCACTAAACTCATATTTCGATTTAAGTGCTTCTCATCATTTAACAATTTTAGAATAATAATATATTTTATAAATATTATTAGACAAAACTTTAAAATATATCTATAACACCAGATGTCTTTATTAGAAAAATCATAAGAGATTAACTAGTAATTCTATATATCACAAAATAGTATAATCATATTTCAACGAGCCAGAATTTTATTTGATGTTACCAATAGAAAAAAAAAATCACCCATACAATTTTCAATATACTTGAAAATAATATAATCATATCGATGACAATATATTATATAACATTATCTATGACTTTTGTAATAAAATAAATAATGATAAATAAAAATAGTTTTTTTTCTTTAAGAATGGTAGAAAAATAATAATAAATATATAATATTAATAATAATAATAATAGTAATATGAGAATAAAACATATAATACATATAGAAGATTATTCAAGTGAGACAATATAAAAACAAAAATATGATACAATTATAATTAAATAAAAAAAAATCTGAATTGAGCACAGAAAGTGTTGTTTTAGAAAAAAAAAAAACCTAGGATAAACTAAAATTACATGCACTTCTTTTCTAAAAAACACAATTCATCTTATCAATCAAATGTCACAAATAATCTTTGAATCTTATGAATATTAATGTTTTAAAAAACAATTAAAATAAAAGACTTAAAACAGTTAGTAAAATGTGATGTATTTACGGTATTTTTTTTTATCTAAATATGTGATATTTATAAATAGAAAAAAAAACTTATGAATGAATTATAATAAAAATAATTTTTAATCAATAAAATAAATATAAAAATTGTTTATCCACAAATAACATTTATCTCTAAAATTAATATTACATAAAAATATTAATAACAATACATTTTAATTTTAATTAATTAATTATTTTTTAAATTATATTAAATATTCTCAACTGGACAAGATTTGGGTAACAACATAAATAGACGTAAATGTAATGAAATCCAACAGGACATAACCTAACACGTGTGTAGCCATCCCAGAATTTTGATCACGTAAGGCAGAAGTGGTAACAGAAATATAATGTGGCTTACGTTATTATGTTTCTTTGCAAAGGGAAAGAAAGTTAAGGAAGAAGTCAAACAGTAACTTGAGTCAGATAAAATAATTAATTCAGTGGAAGTCAACTATAACATATAAGTATAGATATTATCCTTATATTGCATTTCAAATTTTTTCTCAGAGTCATGACAAAATCAAAATGGCCCTTAATGGTCTAAATTACACGACCCTCCAACTTCTTTCCGAATCATAATTTTACACTTTCAATCAATCAATGTACAAGAAGAGAGATATGACATAAATGAAAGAAAAAAACAAACTTATATTTTATATATTTTATTTTATGTGAATATTTTATCATTAGTTTTGTTATTATTTCAAGTTTTCTATCTTTAATTTTTCAATTAATTTGTATTTTAATTTTTTTAACCAATCAATCAACTCATTAAAACAAAGAAAAAACAAATTAATCAATAAATTGGAACAGATTAAAGAAAAAATGAGAAAATTTAATAAATACGTTATGAAAAAACATAAAACTAATAATTTTATCAACCAGCTAAAAATAAAAATAAAACAACTTAAATGAATATAATAACAATAAATTAATTAAGAACATTCAAATTTTATGAAGTAATTAAAATTTCATTAAAAATTTATAAACAATAAAAAAAAAGTGTTAGAATGTTATACAAGATTGAGGTCAGAAAATTTAATTTTAATTTTTAACAGTGTGTTTAAAAATTAGGTAAAAGGGAAATTAGAACCAACTAAAACTGCATAAACAAGAGAGTGGAAATGGTTCCCTTCAAATTAAAGAATTTGCTTCAAACAGGCCAACACTAATAGCAGTGTAAATGTTTGATATATTGTTATTTCAGTAAGACATTATCATGCAAAATAAATATGTTAACCATTATAATTTTACCATAAAATTTATTGTTAGTGAGTACAAAACTTTTATGTTGATAGTATTATAAAAAAGAAAATACTTTAATTAATCGAATCTGTCACACCCCATTTAATACCCTCCTTAGTGGGTACACATGTCAACCGTCCGTTCTCCCCTGGTGAGTGGGAGACAAACTCTGCCAAGCTTTTAATTCTCTTCCTTCGTGATCCGTGCAGCAGCAGCAGAGCAGTTAAACCCCTGAAAGTGGAAGTCAGGTGGCACGCTGGGAGTGGACCGGACGTTTTAGTGGAAGTCATGTGGCAGATGGCAAATGGACGACCGTCCGGTTTGGAGGCCATATTTAAGGTAGGATTTCCAAACCCTTGCCACCTTTTATGCATGCAATCTTCTTCTTCCTCAGAAATTAACCTTTCATAAACCCAGTTTTCTCCTCCTTCTCTCTAAACCTTCAAACTTCTCTCTAGAATTCTGACCACCTCCCCATCTCCGATCACCTTACTCCTTTCAGATTAAACACTCCTGGTGCCAAGCTCTTTCACTTGCACCGATCGGTTTCCCAAGGGGAGCACTTTGGGACGTTTGGACAACCATAGCATAGAACTTTAGAAGCTTAGCTGGAATAGAGGTAAGGGAAGCCTATAAAGTTTAATTTTGATTTTCTGTATGTTTTGAATGTGTGTTTGATTTAATGCATGTTTGATATCTAAAGTATGTTGTTTGATTGATCATGAATGGAATATGGTATGTTGTAGTATGAATTGTATGATAAGTATGAAACTTAGAGAAAATGTGAATCTGAGACCGAAGGTCATTAGGACCGTTCGGTTTTCCCCTAAAACGATCGTTCTTGTACCATTGTATCAAAACTTAAATGACTTGCTTATTCAGTCGTAATAATCTATCCATTACAGAACGCTCGGTCTTATACTGAGTGTTCGGCTTTAGCGTATTCGGTCATAGACTGATTACCTAGTCTCATGTTAACTATGTTTAATATAGTAGTGTTCGTTCACCTTGAACGTTCGTTTTTATATTGATAATGTTTATTGAAAGTACTCGATCATAAATCGAGTGTTCGTCCTGTGAAGTACTCGGTCATAAACTGAGTACTCGATTTCATATTAATTGTCTTTATTGTACTGAACGTCCGGTCTTATACTGAACGTTCGACTTGGAAGTGCTTGGTCATACACTAAGTATTCAGCCTCATATTAATTATTTAGAACGTTCAGTCATACACTGAGCGTTCGGTTTATATTGATGATGTTTATTAAAAGTGCTAGGTATTATACCAGTACACAAACTTTAAGAACATTCGGTCATAAACTGTACGTTCGGTCATACAAGTGTTCAGTATTAGACTGACACTTAACTTATGAAGTGTTCGGTTTCACATTATTATTATTATTCATCCAGAGGACGTCCGGTCATTTAAAGCACTCGGTCATAGATCTAGTGCTCGGTCTTATGAAATGTTTAAGTCAGAAACTATTCGGTATTGAATATCTGGTATTCTTTTCAACACCCTAACCACTTGGAAGTAATAACGAACAGTGGTTGAATTTGATTAAGTAAGAGAATTCCACTGGCGGGATGTCTCATGAACTTGGCAATGATTGGTAAAGTATGAATGTGGGAATGACTCAGGCGTTGTCCTTGATCCTGATATTCCGTGAGGGCGCTTCCTCAGGTAGAGGGAGGCCACTCATGCGTGGGAATGACAGGAGGTCCGCGGTTATATGAGTAAATAACTGTTTGAGGACTAACCTCGGGTGGCAGTTGGGGAAAACAGTTACTACACCACACCGGGTGCTAGGGACGACCGAGCTACATGTTCATACAGTCCGGACAGTGTCTTAATGGTCGGTCATGAGTATAGGAATTGTATGTTGCATGAATGATTGGTTTGTATTGTACATTTATTTGTATGATGAATTGATAAATTAAATTTACATAAGCTTACCCTTATCTGTTTTGCTTTGTATATGTTGTCGTTCGGTATCCGACCGTTCGGCTATTCTCTTCATTGCAATGATCATCCTTTTGGATGTGAGCAGAGGATACCTTGGAAGCTACTTTGGAAGAAACTCTGGAGGACGCTGTGCAGGCCGAGGAACCCCTAGAGGCTGTGCCCGAACGTTATGCAGGACCGTCCGGTCCTTAGTATAGTCGTTTTCTTCTCCTTGTATTTTGTAAAACGTTCAGTATAGGAATCTTTTAATTTTGGCCTTTCGGCCAATGTATTGTATTCTAGACCGTTCGGTCTATTTTGTAAACATTGTATATATTCCAATCGTTCAGTTTTAATTTCCAGTATATTTCATACTGTTTTGCTTATTCACTATTGTTCTCCTTTATTATTCTTGTTAACTCCTAAAAATAAATTATGACTTTGGTTATATTTATTGGGATGTTACAGAATCAATTTTGTGTTGTTTTGACACATATTTATGACTAATTATTATAAATAAAATATTTATAAAAATTTTAAAATATTTATTTATATAATTTCATTTTATACATATTTTATTTAAGTCAATTTTAAAAATATTCAATTAAAAAAGAGAGTTTGAGTTGGATATAGAAACAGAAAATATGTAATTCAAAAATGGTTGACTTGTACCTGTTTATTCCAAACATTTGACGGACATGTTTTTTAGTTTGGATGAAGTTAAATTGATTGCTATTGTAATCAATATATGATAATGATATTTATATATTATTTCTATTACATTTTAATATAATTTTTATTATTAAATAAAGGAGAAAAATATATATTATTACACATTCTCTGTACGTTTACTTTGACACAAAAAAGTTGTAGAAATAATTATGTGCAAATATCAAGTTCACTAATATTATACTTTTTGTTGCTGTTTTAAAATATTGTACTATTTTTTCTCAAATAATTAAATTTTAAACAATTAGTACTATGGAAGAAACATTGGGGAAAAAAATTAAGTAAAACGAGTTACGGTAGTAAAAATCTGTTATATATTTCTAACAACTTTTTTCTGTTTCTTTCTTCTAGTTTTCTCTCCAATCAAACTAAATGTCAAGTGTGATTATGTAAATATTACATTTTAGAATCCTGTCTAGCTTTGTGGAAGCATACAATTTTCTTTCCCATTTATATGTTCTTGGTTTTGATGCAACGAATAACGAGTGAGGGTCCTTAAATTAAAAATTTACGATACTCAATAAATTTTATTTACTAATAAAAAATAAAATATTAGAAAATGTGTGCTAGCATTTCACTTAATTTAATCCATTGGAATTAATTTATCCGTAATTCGATATGACCCATACTGTGGTTATAGGAGAGAAGTTCATTCCTGTTTTGTAATTAAAGGTGGCATTTCCCTTGAGAAAAGTTGCTTCAATTAGGAAATGACATATGCACATTACATGAAGAACTGTTGTTCTATAAGGTGAAATGAAAATTTGAAAAATCGAAAATGACGAAATTACCCGAAGAATTTAGTTTATTGAAGTATTTTTATGTTGGAAGTTGGGTTCATGAGTGTTGTGTTTTCCGTTGAAGCCAGTTGGTAAATGCTTCAAGGGTTTTCATGTCAGCTCTGTAATGCTTTTGAGTGAACTCAAGGAGCATGGGCCATGTAAAATCTGGGTACAGCCTTGGCCTCAATTTGTCCACTAATTCACATGGTGGACTCACCACCTTGTCACTTCTCGGACACAAAAAGAAAGCAAGAGATTTTCTTGTTGTCTCCCTGTTCACCACTGCCCTGTGCAAGCAGCTCTTGTATCTCCCATTTGAAAGAGCCTATCATCATCATCATCATCATCAATACACAACCCAAAAACAACACTAATTAACACTCTTTTCTTTGCTTTGCTAAGCCAAATGCATCAAACTCATGAGTAATTAAGATAGTCACATTACCATGAAGGTATCGCCAACATTCACAACGAAAGCATTGAAAACAGGTTTAATGGAATGCCACTCATTGTCAACACAAACTTGCAGGCCTCCCACTTGGTCTTGGTGAAGAATGGTCAAAGAGGTTGGATCGCAATGAGGTCCAGTGCCTAAAGTGAGGTCTGGTTTTTGACACGGAGGGTAGTAATTCAGCCTCATTATCGAGCTATTCTCTTCAAAGAACTCCCTGAAATATTCTCTACCGACTCCAAGGCTCATTCCCAGAAGCTCCATTATACCTAAAGAAAGATTGCTCATGGCTTCACAGTAGTCCTGGTAAACATTCCTGCATAAATATGCAGAAAACACGAGTCCAAACATACCCACCAGGTTGATTTGTTGGTGAGGGTTTGAGTACTTTGCATAAGATCTCAAATTTAAATCTCGCAGTGGTAAGAATTGTAAGAAAAAACATTTTCCTAAATTTTTACGAAGAAAAGTGGGAAAAGAAAAAGGTGGCACATATTTTGATTACCCAAATTGCTGAAACTCTGTGCCCATTTTATCGCATAAGTAGTCCTTGACAAGGGTTGGTGAGTTATTGCATGCGGAGTACTGAAAGGAAAGGGTCTCTTTCCAAGGGAGCTTAGAGGAGAACCTGGCGGTGAAGCTACTGGCATAGCCGCAGTGCTCCCCTGGCATCCTCTGAGCCCTCTGTTTGTGAGACAGGGGAAGGGAAAAGAAGTGGTCCATGTAAAGGTGAGCATCGGATATCAACTGGCGGTCAATCCCATGGTTGACGACGAGAAAGAAGCCATGTTTTTGACATGCTTCACCGACGAGTCTGGAAGCTTGGGTGGCAGCAAGAGGGTCACCGGAGAGGAAGCCTCCCAAGTCAATGAATGGAACCTGTAACTCAGGCTCATCCAAGCATGCTTTCTCCTCATCAGGCCAAATGAACTGAGAGGGTATGTGAAGTTGGTGTCTGAGGACTGAGGCATCAAAGACAAAAGGGTGTTGATCTTGTTCTTTGATTTCTTGGTTGGAGGGTTGAGGCATGATGGGGATGGGGTGCATGCTGGTTATGCAGTCTATTGCCATTGCAATATTAATTATTAATAATGAGTAATAGAAGGTTGTTCTTGGTTAGTGTGGTGAGGAGAGGAAGAGAAATAAGTTGGTAGAAGCGATGAAAGAAAAGCCAAGGCCGCTTGTTGGAGAAATGGTGGAACAAATATTGGAATCTTATATAAGCTCCCAGTCTCCGACACACGCACTCTCTCTCTCTCTCTCTCTCCCACCCCACTTCGATCCATTCACCAACATCACTTTCACAATTTCTCTACTCTTCATTTTCTATTTTCCTCCACATTCTTCTCATAACTGATCATTTTCTAAAATCAATTATTTCTTTTACATCTTACTATACTTTTTTATTTACATTATACTTCACATATTCATTTTACTTTCACAAGATAATTTTATTTTCTAATTTTACAAATTAATGTTAAATTCTTTATTATAAGAACATATTTATTTATTTACTTGTTAAAAATATTTTTATGTCAAACTTCAATGTGAACTAATAAATATTGTCCAACTAGTCTAATGGTATTTATACTTAATTTTGTCTCTGAAAAAACATATCTTTTTAAAATTTATTGTTAATGCCATTCTAGAGGTGGTAAAATAGGTTAGTTGTGTGTCATCAATCTCTTTAATTCGTCTTATTTAGTGGATTGGATTGAGATCTTTAGTCTTCTAACTCGTATTAACTCTCTCCTTTTAGATCTCTACTTATTTTAACTTTACTTAATCTATCAAGAAAATGAATTTCTATTAGACAAAACACGTTAAATTGTTGAATTTTTTTTATTTTTTTTTATAATAAACTTTCAAAACCATGGATAAATGCTAACACTTTCTTCGATATCATATTGGTTATTAAGAAATGGAAATATATGGACGTCACACCTAGGGATTAATTAACTTGAATTGAAATAATGAAAAATAATGTATGAAAACATTTATCATAAATTATTTTCAAATGACGCAGTGTTGTAGTAGTATTTGGTGATGCTTTATCGTGCTTAACTTATTTTTCTTTAAAAGTCATAGATTAACAGTATTATTTGGATTAATAGTTTCTTTATTCTACTACTAGGATATAATTTCCTATTCATTTTACTATCTTGAACATTTTTTTATTTATTTTAATTTCATTTTCTTAGGAAAATAAGTTAACGCAACGTCTTTGGTCACATTGACAGTGACATGTTAATACAATGATACATGTTCGTTAAAAAGAGTTATTAAGCCAAAATATTTCTATCAAACACATATATTAATGCGTTAAAAATATTGAAAAGTGTAAAGATATGAGAGGTTAATTAAATGAGGCGAGAATAGTGAATTTCTGTATTTTTCGAAAAGTCTGAATGAAATAATATTTTTGAAAAGAAAAATACATTAAAATGAGAAGTAAAAATTGGTAGGGCATTATGTCATTTTTGACACCCTGAACTAGGTTTTGTGGAGGTCCTGCAGTAGGCTTTTTAGGGGAAAGAATCGTAGGAAGTTGGTGGAAATTGTTAAAGGAAAAAGCAGAATTGTAATTAGTCCAAACGAGTATTCCACTATGGCATGTCGTTGGCGAAAAATCTTGAAAATTTGATGAATTCAAGATCATCTTTTAATTGATTCATGGAAACGATGAAAAAGTGTATGAATAAAGAGACACAGAAGTACATATAAACTAGTGTGACCACTCCTCTAAAAAAGCATCTCTATGATAACTGCTAAGTAACTAAACGATACAAAGAGCAACAGACAAGTTTTTTCTGTTCATAATACAATTGCTATATATATATATATATATATATATATATATATATATATAGAGAGAGAGAGAGAGAGAGAGAGAGAGAGATTACAGAAGAACCACTGGTTATTTATTATCAAATCACTTAATTACTTAATAATATAAGCATTATTTATCAATTTTCACTCAGTATAAAATTTAAAATTAATGTTTAACTGACAGATGATATTTAATAAAACAACTGCATAAAAACCCATGAATACTTTTGTAAGCAATATCATCACTATAATTTGACTAGGATATAGTCCTAATAAGTGCAAAAGGTTCTTTTAAATACTGTGTTAATAGGGAAGATAAAGAAGGTGGAGCATTAGTGTTTTTTCCCTCTCTTAGTAACGTAAGGTCCAAATTTTTTAATGTTATTGATAAATTTAGATTTTACGCACTTAAATACTCAAAATTAAAAGAATCATTCTTTTACAAAAGAAATCAACAAAAACAATAAAAATATTGAAAAATAGTCAAAATAATCAAATAAGTATTTAAAAACTATTTGATTTGTGAGGTTTTGGTTTTTTTAATACTATACATCATTTAAATGAAACTAAATAAAAGAGTAAAAATATTTAATCAATGTTATGATAAAAAGAAAGTTTGATGGAAGATATAAGAGAACTTTGAGAATTTTTAACAAATCAAATAATTGAAAAAGAATGAAAATAATAATGTAGAAAAAGAAATAAAGAATGATTACAAAACTAAGAAACAAAAGAAAATGATTGTAAGTATTTTATCAAATAAATCATAAATGTTTTAGTAATTGAAAAAAAAAAGACAAATAGAAGGACAGTGATGAATATGCGAATAATGGAAATAAGGACACACACACACACACACACACATATATATATATATATATATATATATATATATATATATATATATATATTCTAATTATGTTCATTATATCAATTTAATTTATTAATGTAAATATTTTTCATCAAAATTAAGAGAAGTTTAGATAACGCTCATAGTAATAAGTTTGAACAATATTCACAAATACAAGTTATTATGTCTAATTGGAATTATATTTTGAAATAATGATAATTAAAATATCAAAGTTACTTTAATAATTTTATGCATAGGAATGAATTTATAATTCTTTTGGTTAACAATTCATATATAGATATTTTAGTTTTTTTTTAAGACAGTCTAATATTTTAATTTATTTTTTAAACTGTATTGAAACTTAATTATATTTATTATGGTGCATTGATTAACTCTTTGTTGAATGGTCCCCTTAACAGGCACTATGTGAGCCTATGCTAACGACAGAGGGCCTCCAAAAATTAAGCATATTCGTATATTTTTAAAGAAAACTACAATGGTAATTAGTAAGAATTATTGGGCCACATTTTACTCTTTGAAATTCAAATTCTTTGGGGGTAAACCTACAAACAATTGTATGCAAGATTTTCGATTTAATGTGCATACGAACAAAAAGAAGCTTCTTAGATGTTTCTAGAACAAGAAAAAAAAAAAAAAACAATAGGATTATAAGTTTTGCACGTGGGTTAATGAAGAACATTGAATAGCACTTCCTTCCGTGCAAGCAGTACACGAATATTTCCCAGTTTCATCAATATGTTGCCTATAACCATTCATCACTAAACTTTCATCTCCATCTTCCTTCATCATTAATATTTTTCTTTCATCATAATGTTATAGTTAAGCCTTGCATGAACAATAAGTTACAACATTCCCTCGTGTTTCTCCTCGTAGTATTTACCGTTTATATTTTGGATACTATTATTTTTACATACACTTTAAATTTATAATTTTATCTTTTAATATCTTTCTTTCTTTACAAATACAAAAAAAAATAACATTTTAATAACCAAAATATACCTAAAAGTAAGTTGACAACTCATGTAAAAGATATTCTTCTTATATTTTTACAATAACCACATGGTGTCGCTCCTGGTGACCAATAACTTATGTTTATTATCTTTCTTTCCTTAAATGATAAAGTAAAATGAGTTTCTTTAATAATCTAGGTTCACATGTTATTTACATTTTATAGATTCATTATAAAAAAAATTTCTAAATAAAAAAAAATTACGAGATTTAACTATGAAGAATATATATTCTTAAACTAATTTTTTTAATTAATAATTTGATTTTTATATTTATGTTTATTCACTTTAATCTCTATATTTTTTTTCTAACCGAGTTATTCACAATATTTATTAAATAGAGTTAGTTTGGTCCCTCCCATGTTAGAAATTATATTTATAAAAAACTTTTATTGTTCTAAATATTAATTTATGAAAAATAAAAATTATTATAAAAAATTGATATCATCAAGTATTTCTTATTAAAAGAATATATATTTCTTATTTTTTTCATGATCAAATATTAAGAAAAAAATATAATTTTATAAATATCAAATAACAATTGAATAAATATCAATTAATTATATAAAAGTAAACAAAAAAAATCAAATGAATATATTAGAAATAATTTATTAGTTATCAAATAAAAGTTAATATAAACTTTTTATATCACCTATTACAATTAGAGGTGTTTTAATAATGTAAAAAGATAATGGGTACAATGGGTAAGATATATTAATATAAATGCTGGGACATATATATATATATATATATATATATATATATATATATATATATCTTTGTTATTTTATTTTGTACCAAATTTAAATTGATAAAAATATTTTTATATATTATGAATTATAAATTTTAAGATTAATGGTATTTAAATAATTTTTTTATTATTTTAAATTAAAATTATTAAAATACTCCTGTTTTTATGTTGAAAGTATGTTTTTTTTCATAAATAATGAATTTTTGTCAAATATATATATATATATATATATATATATATATATATATATATATATATATAAATAAATCATAATTGATTTTTATATATATTATATATAAGAACTATAGCAGTGGCATAATCGATTTTAATAAAAACTCATAATGAATTCCAGTGATAACATAATCGATTCAGTCGTGTTTGAATCATGTTTAATTCTTTTCAACTCTAACACAAACAATATTTCAAAATTAATTACATTACTACCATAATGGATTTTAAAAAATCCATCTAGAATTTATTCCAATCCTTTTTTAATTATGTAGAATTAATTCTTTTTACATCTAGAATCAATTTTCCTCTTTTCCAATAAAATGAAAGTCATTTTTAAATTAAAACGAAGACATTTTCGTCTTTTATTATAACGTGAACAATAAAACCAATCATAAGTGTGAACAGTAAATTCATCCTCCCACAATAACGAAAATAGTATCATAAATAGAATCAAACACAGCTTAAGATCGACAATGTCACCCACCAACCTATCCCACGATCAGTTAAATATGGGAGAGGACAACATCGTCTAAGTCCTCTATATATTCTACATGTTGAGATGCCCCAGGTTATGGGCATGATAAAAAAATACACATAAATTGAAGACAACTACTTTTAAACTCTGCAACGTACAGGATTTATTTTCTTAACACAACACAGTTACTTCTGTGAGCATCTGAAGAAAAACTGAAGTTTCATACAGCATTAGTGCTTCGAAGAATCCAGGAAACCAAAGTATAAAACTTATCTGGATACAATTCTGTACTTTGTTTAACTCTTTTTCTTAATTAATACCTAATAAATTACGCAATAAATAGTATCACAGACCTATTTAGATTATTGAGATTAAACTTCAACATTAATTTAAAATAACGAGAAAATTAAGAGTTATGAGTAAGTTTTTGTTGAAAATTAAATATAAATCTAAGTTTTATATTGTATAAAAATACAAAAGTTAAACATGATTTAATACAAAAAAAACTCATAAATTCGTTGTTTTTTAAGATTTTATATATTAAAAATAATATTAATATTTTATAGGTTGAACTCGTTTTACTGACATCATATAGTATATTTTCAATGAACTTCACCAAATAATTTCAAATCATAGATCAAGTAGCGTATCTTTTCGTATAATTAAAGTCACTAAAATTTGAAGAGTTTCAGATTAAGAACAAAGATTTCTCTCTTCTACTTCTCACTTTTCCCTCGAACAGTTTTATTGACAAGCTGGGTAACCTCTCTGAAAGAAAAAGTTACTTTTTTTTTTTGGAAAGGTTTATAGACTTAAAAAAGAGATAATATCATAGTCTCTTCTCGTAATTAAAATCCTAATTTTGTTTGTAGGTATTAATATATTTGAAAAGGTAATTTTATGAGGAGAATGAGTGAAAGTGTGTGTATTGTTTTGTTTTCCTTTGAAAGTGATGCATTGAGTTAGGGTTAGGGTATGATGCAGAAGAAAAGCTATAAAAAGTGGCAGAAAATCGCAGTTGGATGGCACTTTTGGTTGCAATTATAGAGGAAGAGAAAAGGTTTGGTTAATTAAATAATTGTTGGGAAGGGAAGTAAGCAAGCAAGTTGGGCAAGAAGCAGAACCGATCATGTTGGGCCTAACTATTACAAGTAGAAAGTGGGTTCCATTTAATTCGAACACAACATAATAGCCTTCATATTCTTTCTTACATTTTCCACTAAAATTACAATCACACACGTACTATCGCTTCGTGGTGGGTCATATGATGTTTTTCGATTTTATAAAACAACAACGACAACTTTAAATAGTGCCATCATATCCCAAATGGAGTTTACTACTCCTCCATCTTCAACTAAACATACACTTCATACATTTTAAACTCACCACAACAATCAACTCACATCTACAATCATCTCACTAAACACATAATACACACACACACACATATATATATATATATATATATATATATATATATATATATATATATATGTTTTCACCTTCTTCTCATACCGGACATCCTAATATGTCCACACTTTTGGTGATGAGGCTACTGAAGAAGGTGGTGTTGCTGAGGTGTTCTTCATTATAACGAGATTGAAGAATTATCAATTGAAAATGGTGGATTTTTTAACTTACTATTTTCGTACCAAAAGACAAATTAAATTACTATTTTTAGTAGAAACGAAGAAAAGTCTTTGTGGACATTTTTATTCCGGAAAAGAGGTTTCAATGGTGACTGAAAAAGATTAGTTGAGCACTGACATGACAATCTATGGATGGGCATCAAACTGGCCCACTACTGATGACACAACTCAGGTTAATCAACTTCATAATTGATCTTCGCAAAGGAATGCTACTATTTCAAGTTTTCAGCATGGCATAAGAAAATCCTAAGTTAGTTTCCAAAGTAATTGTTTTTTTACTATTTGCACCAAAAATTATAATAAAAATAATGTTTCTACACATTCTATCTCATTTTTACTGTGATTGAAAATTAAACGTTATGTTGAATAGTTTCATATCATCATTTATAGATAAAAATTTAAAATAATTTAAATATTTTTCTTCCTTTTATTTTTAATAAGTTTTTTAAAGATACAACTGTATTAGAAAACAAGTTTTAAAACAAATAATATTTTGAATAAAAGATAATTCACTTTAATAATATTATTCGACTTATTTAAAATATAAAAATTATTATTTAAATATTTATATTTAATAGAAGAGATTTTATCTAAGGTAATATGTAAGAGAGAATCACAATCATTCAAGAAATAAGTGGAGGTTAAGGATTAAAAAGATATATAATAATTTTAAAAGTTAAATTGAAAATTAAAAAAGCAAAAACTGTGCCAGTCTCTCATTCAGTTTCAGTTAGTGATAGTCTTTCTCACTTTTGAGTTCCTTCCTCCATCAATGTCCCAAAGATATTTTGGCTTTTCAATTATATCAACTGCTAAAATCTTACAATCATATTATATAATCACACAAATATATTTCTCATGATCGTCCCAAGTGCCTATTGTGTCAATTGGTTCAACTCTAGTAATTGACATTTTGGATCCATTGCATTTTCAATTCAAAAGTATCAAAATTGCTTCTCAAATGAGCTTTGTCACTTTATTGAAAAAAAAAATAGAAAGGGAAAAAACAGCCTGCATTCATTTGACAACAGCCCCCATTTTTTTTATCAATTTCAACGTGTTAACTTGAATGTTAATTATATTTATAACAAGATAAAATGATCTCTTTGAGACAAAAAGTTAAAAAATTAATTGGATTTAGATATCTTTAATGAAAGATAATGAAAAATTTAAGCTAACTGCATGTAACATTGATTCATGGTGGAAGTAAGGTATTTCATCTAGTTATAGTGAAATAATGAGATTTGAATATGTTAATTATATTTATATTCTTCTCTATGTAAAACTTATATTTATTTTCATTTATTTATGTTTGGTTCTTATAAATATAGACTTTTAGTAATTAAAATTATGATATTGGGAAACTAAAAATAATTTTAAGCCTAAATTATTTTAATTCAAGTTTCAAACTAACTGAAAATTATCTCCTACATACATAGTTGAACCTAGTGATGCATCAATTTAATTTATTTATGAAATTAAATTTTCAATAGCATTTCACAAGTCTAAGTGTTTGAAAACATTAAAATCTAAAAAATAAAAGAAAAAATCATGCCATGTGGAAAGTTTAATCATTTACCATGATAATGGTGTAGTTAGATGATAGTTTATTTGCTTGTTAGGGATGAGTTTGTAATTGTTAATCTATCTTTTATTTAGATATTGTTAATAGATTCATTATTCATTGTAAATCTTACCATAATGTTGCTACTATAAAAATCAAATGAAGGTAAAGTGTGAGCTGGAATCATCACAAGATTTTTTTTTGTTTTGATTTATTTTATTTTTTCTGCAAATGAACATGAGAGCCATTTATTTTATTTCTTTTAATTATTTTGATCTTTTAATTGTTATTTTGATAATTTTATTATAGTGAAATAATTTTTTTATAAATAAAAATATCACCACTATCATTAAGATAATAGTCACTACAATATATATTTAATTTTTATTACAATAAAAAATAAAAAATTAGTAAAAGAATAATGTTTAATAATTTTATTCAAACTTCATTAATAATTATAATAATTAAGCCACTTGCGTGTTTGTTAAAGAAAAATTAGCATATTTAAAGAAAATCATAAAATATCCAAAATTCACATAGGACAAAGTGAATATTCGAAATTAATTAAATGCTAAATTGATTTTTTTTTAACAAAAGTATGTTACAATTACTAAAGGGGTTAAATATGTTTTTAGTCCCTATAGGATGATTTTAGTTTTAGTCCCTCTTTCAAACTAAGGTACAATTTAGTCCTTCAACTTTAGAAAACTCTGGTTTTAGTCATTTTTACCAAATTTTGTTAATTTCAGTTAACATTAAAGCAAATATGTGTCAAACAGTGTAAACAATCCAAATACTATATACGTTGAAGCAAAATTGTGTCAAACAGTATAAACAATCCAAATGCTATAATGAAACGCGTTTGAAACAACAAATAAAGTTAAAAAAATTTGATAAAAATGACTAAAACCAGAGTTTTCTAAAGTTGAAGGACTAAATTATACCTTAGTTTGAAAGAGGGACTAAAACTAAAATCGCCCTAAAGTATAGAGACTAAACATATTTAACCCTTACTAAAGATTGAAAAAGGTATTTAATTATTTCAACTATGGACAAAATTCAAATAAAACTAACTCTTTGTACTAAAATTGTTCTTTTTTATCATGTTAGAAATAAAATATATTACACTGATATGATTATTTACCTATATTTAAATTAAATGTTACAAAATTACTGACAAAACCAAGTTAATTGAATACTAGATGCGAAAAATAATAAAAACTGTTTAAATATAGGGAATTTAGATATCAATTTTAGAAATACAAAGAATGATTTAAATGGTGACTTTTTAATTGTTTTGGGCGAATAATAATGATAATTAAATAGTAATGTATTGAAAGATGATTTGGGTAGCATTGTTGAGTTTGGGCATAACACATTGCCGACAGAAGATCTTGGGCAATATTATTTACTGTGTTGATAATGAGTAGTGTTCAATTATGGGTCCTAAAAGGGGTTTTACTAAATGCTACCTCTTTGTCTTTGGTGCAATGCATTATAATTAACACTGCTTTCTTCCAATAATATTCAAATCTATTGTTAACGACAATCTGAATTATCATGATTCTTTTTATAGAGGGACGTGTATGCACCAATCATTGACTTCTTCAACTTGTTAACACTTCAATTTCAACCAACTAATGCTATTACTGCTTTTTACAAACTCCAGTTTAAATAGTTCAACACTGTTCATGATTACTTTATAAAAAAGTCAGAACTCCTTATCAAGAAATATATGCTTTAAAAAAGAAATAGATCTTTCAATATTATTTTATTTAAAGTTTTAGTAGAAATGTTTTTTTTTCTTTCTAAAAAAATAAGGAAATAAGAGTGTGTGAATATATAAATTAGAATTCTAACTATTTAGTTATTTATTTTTAAATTTTATAGCACTTTTTTAATTTGTTTAGTTGATTTTCATCATTTTCATAATATAGCGTGAGACACGGTGAGATGATAATCAATTTTTGATTGATTAGAATTTCAATTAAAGTAATTCTTTAAAAACAAATTCAAGATTTTTTTGGTTGTATTTGAAGGATTTTGTTATTGCGTGTGACATAAAAATTTATTAAATAAATCTATATTAAACTAGATTTGTGATAATATGAGTAATGTGTGAATGAGATATTGACATTTTTGTTTTTACATTTTTAAATTGTTGGAGTAATTTTTTAGATAAAAAAACACAATATTAGTTTGTAAATTAAACATCTTGGAATCAAGTTAAACATTTTGTACGTTCTTGTTGGAATAATTTATTAAATATAAAAGTTAAGTTTCTTGTTGGAGTAATTTATTAAAAAACATAGAAGTTAAAGTAAGGGAGTTAATTTATGTTCTTTATTTTCAGTTAATTTGAAATTGTAGATGTAAATTGAGAATATGATAATCTAGCTAATGATAGCGAGAGTTGGTTGAAACAAAGAGAGAGTACGTTTTACTCATTTCAAAGTTAGAATTGATTTATTTTTATTTGTAAAGTGGTTATATTGATGCTGAAATTATGATAATCAATTTAATAATAAGTTGTGAATCACTAAATGTGATTAATAATATATTGTATATGGGATATGATATATTTTATTGATGTTTATGTTGAAAGTTCATGGAATATTTTGATTTGGTATTTTTAATAATAATGTTAAAGTGCATATTGTTGCAATATTCTACTAAGATGTTGGAGTTGCAAAATTGGATGTGTTAAAATGATTTCGGATTAAGATTGAAAAAATGTAAAATTAGTGCACAACCCCCCAATTTTCAATGGTAAGATGTCCCACATTCAGCCTATAAAAGAGGCACTTAGGAGAGCCTTGGAGTACAGATCCGGAGAGATGGAGAGCCAGACAGTTTGGGGAGTAATCTTTGTGTAGAAAAATTTCCATAAGCTTTGCTCCAAACTCTCCTTGCCGAGAGTTCATCATGGTCTTGTAATAATCTACTTCATTTGAATGCATTTTGTTGTTTATGTTATTTCACTCTCTGTACTCGATTTTAAAAAAATAATTGCAACCACACCAGAGGTCCAAATGCTACGTTTTATATGTCATATGAAAGATATTTGAGTCTATTTTCCAAGAAAAAAACCTCATCTCATTTAGAGCTTTGTAGAAAAAGTTATGGGTAAAACATTGAGCAAAGGTTGCTCAATGTTCTAAAATATAGGCTGAATGTGGGACATCTTACCATTGAAAATTGGGGGGTTGTGCACTAAAATCCAAAGGCGGCTAGACTTGGGAGGATTATAATATTGACTATTGATTTTAGAATGGTTGTTGATAAAGTGCATGATTGTAGTAGTTATAATTGATGTTTTATATAAGATGAATATTACATATTTAAAATATGTGTTTTTTTAGTTTGAATAGTCATTTTGAATTGCATCGGTATTACAAGAGTTTTAAAACATTAACACAGTGTTAAATGTTCTTTTAAACTTGCTTAAGATGGTAAAATTGATGAAAAAGGATTTTTGTTAGTTTTGAATATTTATTTAGTTTGTTGTATAACATTTTTTTTTCGCGCAATCGACATGTTTCATTAAAGTAAAACGAGAACAACACAAAGCTTTTATCAACAACTAGTTGCTCAAGCAAAAAATGTTAATGCAAACCAATTTTCTCTTTTGTTGTTAAATTTTGCTAAAGTGTTATTATGTTGCTCAAGTGACTTTAATAGAATAAAATCGACATGTTTTTAAGTTGTTAAATGTTGTTTATATAATATATAAAAAAAGAAGTTTAAATATGGTATTTGAGTAATGATAATTGACAGAAACATATATGAATGGTGTGTTAAACCTTATATGCATTTGTGAATTAATATATGACATGACTTCATAGAATTATATTACTTGAGACACCTAGGAGAGGATGTTTAGATACTGTTAAGTGTTTTTTTGGAATGTTTTAGATAAGAAAAAAAGAAGTTTAGTATTGTAAGAACAGGACAAGGGAACAAGGGAAGACAGGAAATGTGGTCCATTTGCAGAGGCAACTAACATGATGCTGTAATTATGTGAGTGTAATGCAGATAGCTAATGCAAAAAATAAAATAAAATAACATGAAATTAATCTATGCTGAAAATTTAAGTTTGAATCTAAATCTCAAATTGAATAAAAATGAAAAATTAAAGAAGTATATAAAGATAAAAAAATCCATTGACTTATTATTTTAAGATTTTGAGTAAAGAGTGGTATAATTCTAATAGATTTATATTCCCTTCAATGGCTCCCAACACCAACAAGGTTGGATTTTAGCAACAACTACTACATTTTCTATAGCCACAGGGTGTGTCACAATTACGACAAACACAGTTACACCCTCTTATTTATCTCCATTATAAGATTGGTCACAATTGCTTCTTTCATGTCTGCGCCATTATTTCTTGGTGGGTCATTCAGCCATCACAAATTGGGGGGCAGAGATAATCCCATTCTGATTTTGGTTTTGGAGTTTCGAACAAAAACCCTTGCTTCATTGTCATCATATCCAAACTATGTTCATCCTCATCAGTGTTTGGTTGTAACTTGTACATTTCTTTCTGCAAATTTTTCAATAAATTTAACAACTATAGATTTGAGCATAAGCTTATCGGATTATCGTGAATCCTGCCGCCCCAAAACTGTAGCAAGGTAATGGAATGCAGCAATGCAAAGCATTACTGTTGCAGGATCAGTTAAATTGAGTGCAATTACTTTAGTCATCAATTCATGAATATATGTAATTTCATTTTTTTTTCTTTTTGTTTAAAATGTCAATACAGCAAGATGAGTCTCATTCAAGATAGACCACTAAGGCCTATGCTGAGTATCCAGGATCCCATACCTGTGACAACCAAATAAACATTTAAAAGACCATTTTCTTTTAAAATGCATGGGAATATTATTTATAAAATATTATTTGACATGACAAATATTTTTAATAGTTAACATTCATGATAAATAAAAGGAAAATTGCGAGTCTCACAGATGAGAAGATAACCACGTGAAAGTAGAATAACATCTACATGTTCCAGGTTTTGTTCCCTAGTATTTCTTAAAACTAATGATATTAGGAAAGAAAGAATTGGCAGCAGAAAATGGAAATTGAAGGAGCATTAATAATCTGAAAAAAATTGAAAAAAGTATATGAAGTGAAAATTATAATGCATGGAAATAATTAAAAAGAAAAAGGCTAAATGGGGTGGAGAACAAGAACATGATCTGTCTCGTCCCATTTGCAAATGGAGAGAAGAAACTATCTGTCCCTATTATCCCATCTTAAGAGATAATGATCTCCATCCCCATTACCTGTTCCAACAACAACATGCCACTCTCTTTATCTAATATGTCTCAACAATTTTCCTATGCATCATGCAACTTCCAACACTCCATATTCATATCTCTTTTTTCGTTTAAACATCACATTTTATCATTTACGATATCAACAACTTCAATTTGTCTTTATTGCAGATGCAGTTAGAAATCACAAAGTCTTTATAGTAATTAATGTGATTCTGCCCCGATCTTAATTAATAATTTTGGAGTGGTTAAAATAATATTTTGAAATTAATTATAATTTAACAGTTAGTTTTTATCTAAAACTATTAGAGTATAACGTAGTTTTTATGTAATAGTTGAATGTATCCCCAACTATCTGGCCTATTCCAGGCTACTTCTGTTGAGAAAGTCTTTGATAGACGAAATCTGTATTCTCTGGATTCAACAGTTGATATCTGTTTTATGGTGATTGGTTTAATCTAAAAACAGTGTGAGTGTGATAGCCTTAAAGGTAAATTTAGAGCGGATACATTGAATTTGTTGTATAACTTACAGTTACCGCCTCTGGCTTTGCAAGCATGCTGATGTGAATCTCTTAGCCATAGGAGTACATTGGGTTCCCACATAAGCTCTCAGCAAATCAACTATCACCAATGGGATTGCTAGACACACATGAGAACCTTGTCTCATCACATGGCACCACCTCATCATGTCTTTCAAAGCTATAACCACATTATGCGGTCAATGCAATAGCCTTAATTCAAATAAAACTCACTAGGATCATGCTAGGCTGCTGTCCAACGTTGTCTTTATTAATAGGACAAAGTTTAAACCCAGTTCTATGATTATCTTTCATCTTATTGTCTAATAATAAGATTTCAACTTTTCTTTTAATAACTGTACAATAAAGTATCCATTAAAGGTTGACATAACATTTCAAAATTGAACTTCAATTCTGATTACCAAACACACGTATAAAGTTGTGTGTAAGTTTTATCTTTATTGATATGCCAATACAATTCAAAATGCTCCAAAAACGATCTTGAGGAATCACCTTTGCGTTTGACTTTCATTGGAAACGTAATTCAAAGCTCACCACAGTCCATCTGCTCATGAACATATGGTCCAAAAATGCATAGTTTTCTTTTCTTTCCTTTTTGCTGGGATTAACAGGGTGAAAAGCAGTGATTTGTCACTGTCAGATGCCACTCAGAATACAAAGCAAATTCACGACCAAGAAAACAGTAATGGACATCTGTATCGTTATGGACAACCTTCACATCTTAGGGGGTCTTGTCTCTGCTTTCATCTTAAGTGCTAAAAAATATATTCTTGACAATAACATGCATACTTTTGGGCATCCATCCTATAGACCTCGGGATTGTAACAGAAAAAGAAGCTTGGAACATATCTGGTATTGTTATTCTGCTTGAGAAGTAACAAACTCCAGTTTCTCAACTTAGAAATGGGACATAACTTTGAAAACATTAGCTACTCAGAGCAGAAAATCGTTACCATTATTGTTGTTTTGTCGCACAACGGTGCATCGTTTTTTGCACATAAACATAAGTACCATATTTTACAAGGGACCTATCTCTCCAAAATTTTTTAACAACCATATGCTTCTGAACTCGAGCGAGCTCTGATATGGATACACGTGTAACAAACAACCTGCGTATGAACTCAACTCAGACCACATCTTGGTACACATCGCAACTAGATTAAGTGGTGGTTGAATTGTCCATTATGTGATCACAGTAGGTTGCTCCCTCCCTGTGAAGTCTTTGAGCTTTGACACGGATATTGCCAAATCTGTACAATAATGAGAGAAATTAATTGCATGGAAAATAGAGCGATTAATTTGATATTACTATATTTTTATCTTGGTTAATGAATGTAACCTATTAATGGTTTTAAGGCAATTTGAGCTTCAACATCATGTTTAGAAACATCGGGTTCAAACTGTTCGATGTACACTCTAACAGTTGCCCCTGCAGAACCAGTTCCCTGTAAAAGAAAACATTGTAATCAATTTAATTTTACGCCTAAATTTCCAATATGGATTCAACTACTTTGAAAGAGACAAGGTGGACAAACAAACAGATGACACGTACTGATAAACGATATATAATCCTTGAGCCATCTGTAAAAACAAACCGAACGCCTTGTTTTGATACCACACTTCCATCTACCTGCACATGTAAAGCATATCAGAATAGAACAATTGCAAGGAAATTGTGAATCATGGTAGTTTGTCCTTGAATTAAAAATGAAAAAAAAAAATGAATATGATACAAATGTACACGATGTAAAACTTACAGGATCGGTGTATGTAAAATCATCTGCAAACTGGAGGACATAACTTCCTGAAGATGAATACTTTCTACACTTAAAAAATAGCCAGGAGAGTATTGGAAAAATTTAAAGAAAGTGATTCCTGAAACTTACCATACTTATCACCAGCCTTGCTCTTGGATACAATATCTCGTAGGTATTCTATCATCTTATTGGCACCTTCAGATTCACATTCCTATACAAGGACTTAGATTTGTTAAAACAAAGAAACGTCACACTTAAACAACCACAAAATAGGTTACAAAGTTGAACTCCAATTGCAGCAATGGTACCTACCTCGTAGTCATATCTAGAGAAGAAATTCCGTCCATAAGTTGCCCAGTGCTCCTTCACGACGTCAGATACGGAGATCAATTTCTCCCCTGGCTTCTTGTCTTTGTTACGATGTGCAATAATAGAAAGCCAAGCTAAGACAGCCCTGTAATTGGAAAGCATTTAGATAATACAAACGATTATGCATGAGACATGCCTTAGATCAAGTTTGTCACATGCTTGTGGTGCTGTTTCTCAATAAAAAATATAACGTGTACTATTTTTTGTCGTATGATCTTCCCTTGTGAGGTTGTCCCAGTTGAAGCATAAAATGTAATACATGTTTTAGGTTTTATAGGGCCACAACATTACAAACATCTAACCAATTTGATTAAGTTCTATTCTTGACAACAATTCGAGGAAAACAATGACGTTGTTGGTCTCAAATGCAGGTGTCTTTCAGAATTCTAATAATTTAAAGATACATCAAAGTTGCTAGCCTAAAAGATAGGATTGAATAATTAACTTAAATTTACAAAACCAAGTAGAATATCTACCAGATGCCATCTTTCTCACGAATGTGGTCAGAACCTGTTCCAAAACTCTCTTCCCCGCAAACTGACAAATTCCCAGCATCCATAAGATTTCCAAAAAATTTCCAACCAGTGGGGACCTGAATCCAGGGTCCGTCTTTTGTTACTTGAGAACAATGTTTCAAAATATGCTAAGCTTATTTCATAATTTTAAGGAAGAAATTTAAAAAAGAAATAAAACTTGCCTCGAAGAAAGGGAGGCTCAGTTTTTCAGCAACACGATCAAGAGCACCACTTGTGGGCATTGATCGAGCAAGACCCTGCAATTAAAACACAGAATGTCCACACTTCTGCTCAACAATGACGAACTCATAATAATTTGTGTATAAAATTTCAACCTTCACGCCATTCTTGAAGTATGGAATTGCTTCTGTATTGGCTGCAATAACTGCGACGGAGTCTGAAGGAGTTACAAAAAAACTTCTTCCTAGAATCATATTTCTATCACCATCCCCTGAACAAAGATTGAAATATATGAATCCCGTTGAATAAACACACACAAAGACTAGCAAAACATTGTTGCTCAAGCATACGTCAACACACCTGCAATATGTCTAAAAAATGGCATGTTATAAACCATGCCAACACTTGAACCCCAAATACATCGTTTAACTAAAAATTTTTGGTTACATTAAACAAAAGATGGAAAGAAAGAGTAAAAATTGAAATAATGAGGTGATATGTTTACCCAAACATTGCTAATTACCATTTATGTTTTCCAGACAAAAAGTTTGTTTGAATGAGCATTTTCACAAGCACTTGGAGAAGAAAAATAAGAAGAAAATGAAATGACTTTCTCCATAAGCTTAAAATTAGCCTATGGACAAGATAAAATAAAAATTTAGAGAAGCTAAATGAAAAACTTGTACAAATTTGGTTATGAAAAAACTAATTTCAATTTTTTTCTTATTTTTATTTCTGAGAAGTGTTTATGAAAAAACTTGCCCAAATATTCTCACGCTAGAATTGGGGTAGTATGTATCAGTACTGATTTATCAGAATATGTGAGAAATACAATTGAAAATATTTCAATTGCATAGAGAGTCAAGGTTATAGGGCGAAGATTGGACTTCCCCAACAATGTAATCTACAATAATTGCATAAGCTAGTATCCCTGGACTGATTTAAAACAGTAAAAATGGATGCCCTTGTTCAATCATTCCAATCCCCTTTCTGTAAGGGTAAAGTAGTTTTACCTCTAAAATGACCTAAATAACTGGACTATACATAACATCAAACTGGATCATGTCATCCAAGAGAATATCTTCAGATGAATTAGGAATTATGCAGAAAATTGTTATTTTCGAGGTTGTGATGCAATCAAACCCTTGGCGGTCATGCAAGGAACCATAGGAAATGTCTAGGTAAACCCTCAAATTTTTCTTTGCAACACATGCTTTCTTGAGTTGCAATTCTTAACAGATTTGGAAGACAGAATTAACATATCCTTCTCATTGGTTTTCCCATAAATCCTAAAATTACAAATTCGCATATACTGTTTACAACGCCCCCTTAAAACTGATCCAACACAACCATAAAATAAACCTATTAAATCCTAAACAAAGAGTTGTATTTTTTCCATAATAAACTGAACCAAAAGTGTAATAAAGCTAAGCATCCCCCTGCCCTATGTCCTGTTGCCCCCACCACATTAACACAAACACTGATTGAGAATAATTTGTTGCAAAACTATATAACCTATTATGAATCAAGAACAGAGTAAACATGCAAAGCAGGAAGCATTTTAAAATAGAAACAAAAAGGACACAATCCGATGGTAAAAGGATGGCATCAACTTTCTATTTTCGAGCATAACAAGACACGGAAAAAAAAATTCAAAAATAAAGCAAAGCAACTAAGGCAATCAACAACAGGCATGGATTTTTTTACTGAGTATCTGCAAACAAACAATTTATTTTAACAAAAGAAAATTAATGACATTAAGAGATTTAATTATTTCCTCTAAGGTGTTAATTAACAATCAGTCTTATAAAATCAAGTACCAAAAACATCTGGCTAGATGTGAAGCTGTGTCAGTAAACTAAGCATTAGTTCAACATTGTTAGGTATACATAATACACATAAGGGCAACCTAGACTTACCCCTCGCAAGTGAAAAACCTATTTCAATGATGTGGACCCATGACTCTGGGTCACAAGGCAGTAACCATACTTGTTGCCAAGGCTATTTCGAAATTGAGACACATAATACTTAAAAAAATTAGCTACTTAATAAAAAGCTGGCTACTGCATTGATCTCACATACCATCACTGGCAGCTCCAAAATCAGGTCCATTTTCAGCGTACAGAATGTTTACAAGATCCTTTGCATATCTGCTCAGGAAACATTACCATCAGAATTAATGTTCTTATGTATGAAAAACAAAATGCAAACAAATAAAGCACTCAACTCACGTTAGATTAGGATCAGGATGGCCGTGTCCAAAATCTTCCAAAGGAATTCCATTAGAAATTGAATCCTACATTACGTAATTAACATCCAATATCAATAGCTTCATATAAATTTGTACAGACCCAGAAATAGCTGTTCGAAATCAGCAAATTAAGGAATCTCACTCGTTGGAAGGAGAACTACAGTCCTATTTTTATCTCACTAGAATTTTGAGATTCCTAGTTAACTATGGGAATATCCTATTTATCATTTCGTTTTTCGTTTTCTTTCTTGACAATTTTTCTTGACTGAAACTAAGTAATACAAAGATGAAATAATTTCTTTATACTCTGTTCATATGGGATCAATGTTTGGTCTTCACAAGTGAAAATCAGGTTCATCGCCCTTGTCTAACAGATGTACCACCCCGAAAAGGTTGATCAGCCTCTCACACTTCCCAAAAAACTTAATCTAAGCCCAAAAACAAAGTCAATCTCCAATTACTCGCTTTAGGGGAAGAGCATAACCAAAGCTCATCATTAGGACCCTCCCAACTCTCTTTCTATGTTCCTTTATCTACCCCAATGCAAAGTGAAGACCTCAAAGTTCCAGAAAATTCTACCCATTCAGAAAACCTACACAAAGCCAAGTCAAGTAGGAGAATTAGAAAATAGACCTCAAGGTGATTTTCTATTTGTTTCCTTAAGTTTTCAACATGAGATATTCCTTTGCAAATTCAGTCACCATATATAGACCTAGATCAGGAGAAAGTCATAAAACGTAATGAAGGAAATGATGCAATGGATGATCTTGATCCGCTACTTCTCTCTCGCACAAGAAAGAAGTAAAAGAGAGAATTAGAAAATAAACCTTGAGGAATTTCAAATTTTTGCAAAAGTTTCCAGCATGAGATCAAATGTTCCTTTGCAAAGTCAATTTACATATGTGGAGCCAAATAAGAAGAAAGCCCCAAAAAGTAACATGATACAAGTGATGATCTCTGCTCAGTGCTTTAAGGAGTTCGGAGTTGCACAAAGCATCTTATATCAAGTTAGTTATCTTTTATATTCTAACCTGTCCCCAAGTTAGGGATCTTTAATTACAAAATTGGAATATATATAGGTTTCAAAAGCAGTTTATGAAATCTGAAAGATCAGAACTAGAGCTATTGTGTAAGAGGAAATGGCGGCATTGAATGAAAATAAGACCTGGGAAATTGTAACCATTTCCAAAGAAAAGAATTTCATTGGATGCAAATGGATCTTTAACATAAAGAGGAATGAAAAAGGAAAAATAGGCAATTAAAACACTAGATGCCCAAGGCTATAATCAAATTCATGGCATAAATATGAGGAAATGTTTGACCCATTGGCAAGGCTAAATTCAGTATAATAGAGTTCAGCATACAGAAAGAAGAGAGAAGGAGAGAGAGAGAGAGAGAGAGAGAGAGAGAGAGAGGATAAAGTGAAGAAGAATGTTAATGATTAATGAACATATACAAAGAGAGAAGAAGCTACGTGTAATAAAGCGAAGCTTGCTATCCAAGCTACCAAAGTCTGACTAACTGCTTTCTAAGGAGCTAACTAACCCCAAGGTAACTGAAGAAACAGAAGTACTATACCAATCTATTAAATTATGATATATACATCTAGAAAGGGGACATTAGTTTAGAAAGAGTGAAGATCAAAGTGTTGATTTCTATGCAAATGCCAGTTCAATTGAGGATACAAACAAAGTCCATGACAGGGTATTGTACAAAGATGTAGGCAAATTTGACAACATGGAGACGAAAGAAACAAACAGTGGTGGCTAAGAGCAGTGCAGAGGTGGAACATAAAGCAAGTGCTCAAGGTGTTCGTGAATTTATCTGGATAAAATAGGTTACTTGATGATTTATCTATTCTTCTCATGAAATAATATAGAGAAATATTTTTTTCATTCCGCTTATAAGAATTTAAAGGAGGAGGAGTGGAGGACCATACCAGACTTGCACCAAGTTTATCAACGAAGATGGGTTTAGCATAAGCACCAGTAACTGCATGCATGGCATCAAATATAAACCTAAAATAAAAAACAATAAATTTAAGTACTGTGGCATTATAACCAGCCATGACTCTTGAGTTGGGATTTCCCCACTCTATGTTAAGAAAAATAACATCCATAATTGGAAAATCTAACTTGTTACTGTTAATGAAGCACCATTAAAATTTTAGAGGACTATAAAAGGATATATACAACAGCATGCACTGTAAGTACGTACAGAAAAGGATTAACCTCTTTCAATTACAAATAAGGTTGACTCAAAAGGAGTATAATACAAATACATAGCAAGGAGAAAAATGTACAAGATCGGAAGCTCCCTTTAGTGATTCATATTTAATGACCATATCTCTCAATAGATCCTTCTAATGATTCCACATTTAACGACCATATCTCCCAAGGATTCTTTTGGGCATGATAGTAGCACAGAAAATTAAATATTTTGTCAAACAGGGGGGTCTTAAATTATAATTGTGCAGACAGCAGGATATTAAAAGAGAAAAACCCTTTTGGTTCATGTCAATGTGAAGAGACTATATAGTACCAGAGTAGGATTGTGGAACAAAGAAAACTATGTACAAAATAAGACCAAAATAAGCAAGTACACTGAAAGAAACAAAATCCAAAGCAACATCCAACCCCAAACAACTGAATATTTGCCATATTTAGGGGACAAAATGACTACCTAAAATCTGGACGTGAAAGAAGTCCTTTGATTAGCTGAAAATCAAATACTGTCTGCAAGGAATATAACAGACGAATAAATAAAGTAAATAGAAAAACACAAGACTGGGATCTAGTTCAATTGAAATATTCTATTAGATTAGAGTGGAATGTTACTGAAAGGTTATAATGCTGCAAATAAATTATTTTCACCTCCAGTAGCTCCAGATAGTCAGAGACTGGATCTATTACTTCCACGCTGAAGCTTCCAAACTTTGTAACCCCAACTTTCGATAAGTCAACATCAGGAACGTCAGCTATCTTTATCTCAGAGATCTGCGTCAACATAAAACATTTAACCCCAGTATCTAAAACACTTTATCGTGATAATAGGAAAGGGCTATTCCTCTGGAAGATAGTATTCTTACTAATGTCACTTCCAAATCATTTTATAACACCTAGTTTTAAGATACATGTTTAGTCTTTATAGTACAAGAGGTTAACCGCTTCCATGGCTTGGTATAGCAACTTTGCACATGAACAAAAAAGTCTCAAGTACCAACATTATAGCCTACTAACAGTTGTCAAAAGGAAAAAAAATTTATAAGAAACCTGAAAGAAAATCTAGTATAACAGGGGAAATCATGCATGTGACTTATTATATACATTCTAATCAGAGGACCGCATAATAATAATACAAAACATCAGAAATGTGCCAGAAAAGTATTTGAAAGAATTGAATTATGCTAGACTATAAGAAAATAAATTTTAAAAGTCTAATATATCCTACCTAATTTAATCAAATGACAAATTAAAATACCAGAATGACTCTGCTTGTTAGCTCTTCCTTTTTTATTTCCCCTTTTGAGGTAAAATAATTTATTGAGAGGAGAAAAGTATAGGGGAGGACGGATGGTAAAGTATACATTGCCATAGTGTAAAACTTCACACTAGATAAACCCAAAAACGAACAGCTCTCAGGCAACTTTATCAGAGTTCCAGATAAACCTCGGAAAGAAATTTTAAAATCAATAATTATTTTATCTAATTATCATGATGGCAAAGCTTTGCATTAGAGGCTATAGTTTGCTTGACTATTCTAGTGCGTAACCATTAGGAGCATTTACATATGGAGATACTCGCAATACAATCGATATGCACCCTGCAAGTTGTTAATCATGTAGTAATATCATGCTGTAATGAAGACTATTAGGACTTAAAAGAGATTTTACAAAAAACGTACAAGATTGATATGTAATGTAACAGCATTCTACACACGAGACGTAAAAGACAATTAATCAGGAATTGATACGTAATATAACAGCTTTAGAGAAATTAATTCTTTATATAAGACATCACTAAATTAGTAATGATGCAATATTATAAGGTCAAGATTAATTCATCATACAAAAATACAACGTAGGTACAAGTCAAACATTTTAAAGAACAGAATGTAGGATCAGAATAGTAAATCTTGAATAATGAGGGACACTTACCGACAAAGTGTTTCCATAAATCTTGTCAGTGATGGATTCTGGTGCAGGTTGTCCACTGCTGTAATTGAACTGGAGTAGCAAAGCCATTTATTAGACACATAGACTGATAGATTCGCACACAAAGTCTTAGAAATTGGCCACAAACATCTTCAGAAAAAATTACGCTTCGACAAAGCTGAAGCTGCAAGATTGCATACGGAATACAAAATTACCAATCCCCAATCGTAATATCCATACAAACCCCCCACAATAAAGAAAACCGGAGTGACCTCTGAATCATAGGCTTTTCAGAGTATCAACCAATGTCCTCACCTAAGTTTAAAATACAGTAACTTCAGGAGTAGTTATCAGCATCTGTCAATGCACATTTGATCAATGACAACTTAATGGATGAGAGTAACTATAAAAGATATTCACCTTAATACCCCAATCATATTCAGGCCCACCGGGATTATGGCTTGCACTCATAATAAATCCACCATTTGCCTGATAAAATTTAAGGAAATCAGAAGAAATGAGCAAATGAGCTGGAAAGGTTATGTTCATTATACGCCAAAGTATTCCAGGAGAAAAAAGTTCAAATGGCTTGCCTTTTGTTTTCTTATTACTGCAGAAACAGCTGGTGTTGACAAAATACCTTCCCTGCATTTGAAATAAAAAGAAATACACAATTTCTATTAATACCTCCACAGAAGTAATTTTGCATTGAACATTAACTCATACACTGACCCAACAAAGCTGTTTTAGCCTAATGATTCCATTCAATAGTAGAGCTCTTGATTTGGAAGAAAATTAATTGGAAAAATCAACTGATTAAGATACTTACTTTCCGACCAGAATTTTTCCAACACCATTTCCAGCAGCAATTTTTATTATGATCTGTAATGCACCAAAACCGGGTGTAAAAATCGGAAACAAAATGATTCTCTGAATAGTAAATTTAAACCTGATTGCTGTTGTGGCACATTCAAAAGAGTTTACCTGGGCAGCTTCCCGATTAAAGTATCGACCATCACCTCCCAACACTAACAAACCATTCTTGTAATCCTCCGGAGGCAATGAGTTAAACAGGGCCTACAGATGGACAGGATTTTCACTTACATGCAAAGCAAAATCCATAAATCACACATAATCATACATTGAATAAAATTGTACAAACCTGGATCCAATTTGCAAGGTAATTTTCTTGCGTAAAGACCTTCACCTACAAAACAAATATGTATGTAGTTTATTATAAGAAAAACATTACTCCCACACTGTCAATGCTTCCTTATAACAGTGTTCCTTTATTAATAGCTTTCCAATTTGCTACAGTCAGTTAATAACTAATTTTCAAACAACGATGAAAAGAAAAAAAAATCAGTACACGGAAAAGGCTATCAAACGAGTGTTTTACTAAAGAGAAAAATAATGAGTAACTAATTATGCGTTAATGGAGTAAAGAGAAACAGCAAAACAGCATCCTGAAAATATAATTAACAAAAAAAAGGGTACATCCAACATCGACTTTGTTTCATATTCAGCATAAATATATTATCAATCATAAATCTATATCAACACTAACACCATTTATATGCAACAAGCTTTCTGATTGATCACTTTGATCCATGAAACCCAAACAAAGTTACTGTAAGCAGAAAATGAGCGATGAGTTGCTTCAATTTCACCGCTTTAGATTACTAGTGTTCCATTGCTAGACTAAACAACAAGGAAACTAAAACCCGCAAGCCAGCTACCTTCTTCCGAAGCCCACTAGTACCAGTCTTTTGTCCCTCAAAGGGTTTGGTTGGAATCGAATTAATCTTGCAACAACAAAAATATAAAAGAAAATGTTAGATTTTAAAACTTAAGAGCATTAATACGAACACAAGGGACAATGCATGAAGGGATAAAGAGAAAACCTTAATGCCTTCAGGTTCGGCAATGGCTGTGGAAGGGGATGAGGGTGCTGAGGTGGCTCGGATGGTTGAATCGTAGCGAGTTCTGAAGGGAAGCTTTTGAGGCTTCAAGGAAGAAGGACGTGGGAGAAATGAGGAAGGTTGGATTTTTGAAAGTGGGGCAGTGGAGTTTTTCGATTTGTAGGCAGAGAGAATGAAGCTGTCAAGTTTAGAAGAGAAAGCCATTGATGGGTGTGAAGGAAATATTGTTCTCAGTTGTTTTCTGAGAGCAAGAGAGACACTGATCCTGTGCTACTGTGAGCGATGAGTGATTAGTGAAGTGACGATTTATGTGAGAGACTCTCTTAATTGAGATAGGACACATAGATGCCACATGTACGAAGGAACACTTATCTTGAGATTCAACAACATGTGAATCTGAACTGTGAAGTGCTTTTTTGGCACTTCTCATGATTTTTGCTGAGAAGGTAACTCAACATAGTATTTCCATTGCAAAAAGAACGGTTAAGAATTATTCATCGGACCCCATCTTGATTCTCGCCACGTGGAAAATTAATTCACCGATTTCCCTGCATCTTTCTCTTCAACTATTTTTAGTTTAAGATGACCTAATACTGTAATTCAATAAGCTTATAATTAATAATTAAAATACACAGCTTAGATATTAAGAAGACTTTATATTCTGATTAGACATTTTACATACTTTTCTTCTTCTTAATTTGGATGTATATTTTACGCTCTACACTCTGATTAACTAAAAATAATATTTCATTCATTTTTAATTGGATTTCTTATTCTTGTTTGATTTTCTTAAATGGTATGATCCTTTCAACTTTTTTATTTTAATTTTATTTATAAATTAAATTTTCTGAATTTTAAAAAGAATTTGTTAGTTGTCAAAAATAGTCTTGTATTATAATTAAAAATATATAGTAGAAATTTAAAATATAATTATAATTAAGCATATTATTCATTATAAGTTTAGTTATAGTATAACTGGCATGTTAAAAACATTTGTTTATTGTGATTTTTACTTATATAAAATCAACAAGATAAGGCAACACTTAGTTAAAAAATTTGTGAGATGTTCACTAAGTTTACAAGATATTTGACTTAGAAAAACAATTTACTTTAAAAATATTCACAGAATTTTAAAGATATATAAGAATATAAGATTGACGTGGTAAAATTAGAAAATAATGTGAGATATTTGAACTAGCAAAATTAGTAATGAAAAATAAAGTTTTCTTTGTTGAATTCATTTTAATTTTGACAAAAATCTCGATATTAATTGGATATATATGGTTATAGATATAAATAATATTTAATTTTTAGAAGTAACTATGGAGACATGGATGAGAATGGTCATTCTTATATTTAGATTCATCTTCGCTTTAAATTATTTAAATATTTACTATTCTCTCTTGTTTTATATTTTCGTTTCATTTGAATTTTTTTCTTTTGTTACATTTTTTTTTAATTTTTTTCAACTATTATTTTACAAAATTCACTCAAATATATACTTGTATTTATTCTTCTCTATTGTTTTATATTATCATTTCAATTGAATTAGTTTTCTTTTGTCACATCTTTGTATTTTTTAACTATTTCTCATGTTAAAATATTTACAAAATTCACTCAAATATATGACTTAACTTTTTCCATGTTACATGATCGCATATATTTTTTCTATTTTTTTAGAATAATAAAAATAGTAATATATTACATTTGAAGAAACATAAACTTCAATTTCACTAAATCAAATAACTTTTTTTAAAAAAATATATTTAATTATTTTTACTTTAATATTTGTATTTATTTTTTATTTTTTAATGTGAAAATATCTCAAATTCAAATGTTTAATTCCATAATATCAATCTGATAATATCATATTTTGTTTACTGTGATTTTTATTCTTATGTAAATAAATTATTTAACATTTGAATCCTTAAAGGAACTAGTACATGAATGAGTACAATTATATTTAGGCTTAATACCTCTATTGGTCTTCATATTTGTGCGAAAATCTCAGTTCGGTCCTCAAGTTTTTTTGAACTGTCTCAGTGTGAAAATCTTACTGTGCAACAGTTATCTTATGCTATTAGTGGAATAAATAGCTTAAAGGCTGGTGATGAACCTATAGATTAGCAAGTTGGTTCATTTGCAGAAAAGGCTATGAGACTGATTGCACTGGTTACGCGAGTTTTCCGGTGACTTTATTTTTTGAGCCGACGAGATAATGTGTGTAAAATCCCTGATTCTCAGATAAATGAATAAAATCCCTAATTCAAATAAACTAAATAATAAGCATTGGGCCACGTGAAACACTGCTTATTTTAAAAAATAATTCATATAATTAAATAATACACGTCAGCATGTCCTCTGGCTACCACGTCAGCTAAACTTAACGCCGTTTGAGATCAGTTAACGATTGGAGTAAAATGTGTGCATTTTTACAAAAATTATAACCCAATTGAGACAGTTCAAAACTTGAAGACCGAACTGAGATTTTGACACAAATACGAGGACCAAGAAGGGATTAAGCCAACACGTCAGCATACCACGTCAGCTAAACTTAACGCCGTTTGAGATCAGTTAACGGTTGGGATAAAATGTGTGCATTTTTACAAAAATTATGACCCAATTGAGACAATTCAAAATTTGAGGACTGAACTGAGATTTTCACACAAATACGAGGACCAACGGAGGTATTAAGCCTTATATTTATTACTCTATGAGAATAAAAGAAGACAAAAATTTCAAACTTGCATATAAAGATGAGAGTGAAATTGAAATGTTACTTAAAAAATGAAGACAAAAGTCAAACCTGCATCCAAAGTATTGCCATCCTTAAGCAAAATCTCCTAACTTTGTTTATTATTTTTATTCCAAAGAGAAAATATAGAAATACTTGAACGCGATTTACATCCCGCCCCAAAAAAGATTAAATAAATAAAACCATAAATTTAACACATTTTGATTCTAACATAAATTTGCCAGAGTTTTCATCATTCCCTAGGTAACTTTGAAGTACCTTTCTCAGGCTGAGAAGTTAACAAATACATTTATAATTTGATTTCTTTTCCCTAAGAAGTAAAGCCTGGTAACATAGCCATCTCTTTAACCATCAGTGGGATCTTCCTCCTATAGTCTACAAGAAGCTAAAGAATGTAACTATTCGAATCAGCATATTGGACTCTCTTGTTTAACTACATCATTCCCTCGGTAGAATAAATAGTGAGACAAAAATGATCACCTGCAAATCTGGAGTTGCAGTAATAGAACTTCATTGTTGTTCCCCTAGGCCCACAGAAGTTCATTACTTGGGAGTTGAAGAACCATTAATCCAATGCCACAACCTAGGTTCAAGATATTGTAGAATTAGCGTGTGTCTCAGTTTTCTCTAATTCGTCATTCATAATATTTAAAATGTCATTTGGGGGACATTTGTCTGCGGGGTTCTTTGCAGATGTTTGGCAGAAGCATTCAGGCCAAGAATTAGTATAGAAAGACTCTGGAGAAACACGCTTATGAGGTTCTCCAAAGTTTGTTTTGAGCATGACCTTCCTAATAGCTTCATCAAAACCGGCTGTCCGCCCATTCTCCTTATCGATGAAGATTGGGGCAAGAGATTTTCTATCAGGTCGGATTGTAGTACGGAAGCCATAATATAGACGATGTCCAAGGAGATTGTTGGCAAAGTTGCTAGGGCCATCATAAGTTGGCATGAAAATGTCAGAAAGAAGACAGACCATGTAATCCACAGCAGAACCGGCCAATCCCCTAGTGTTTTCAGCAAGCTCTTCAGAGTTTTCCACAGAAGAATGATTCTCAAGTCGAGGGAACAAACTTCGAAATGGTTTCATAAATCGTTCCCCTCCAAACAATTCACCAGCTGCAAGATATATCCTAGTCGAATTGTCAAAACCCAATGCACGCAGAATAAGACCAACCTACAAAGAGAAACATTGAAACATTCGAATCATATCATAATCTAAACAGATTTGAAATTTGTTATCACCAGCATACATGTAAAGGTTAGTTTTTTAACAAAGACCCTGGGAAAAAATTAAAGAACAACCAAAGCAAAACTAATGTTTACCTCCTCTGGTGTCAACGGGCATTTCCCAATAGCCCTTCTTTCATTATAGACAAGTCTTTTAGGTGCAAAATTTTCTTCTCGATACTTTTTCAAAATCTTTTGCTCCTGGGGCGTAAATATATCAAAGCATCTGCAATCACATCCATATTCAACATGAGTAATTAAGAACAAGAAGCTATATATATGTAATTTTTCAGAGAGGAGGGGATTGAGTTCACCTGTGTACCAAAAATATGATTTTTGTTGGATCATCAATTGCAGCACATATCAGACCGGTAGTACTATAAATATGGATTATTACTGTTTGTCTTTTGCATTACATTACATCATATCATTTATTATGTCTTTTTGAATCACATCACATCATATCATTTCAAATCCATCACACATCAGAATCTCATTTTTTTTTCTCTTTATCCTTCCTACCTAAATTCCTATAAAACTTCCTCAGAAGCATGTAATATAAACACTCTTATACAGGAGGATAGCCATGGTGCATGTCTAAGAATTTAACGAACTACAAAATTACAATTACGTAGTGCAGTACAAGCAAAAACATGAACAACATTCTATTTCTTGAAAAAATATTCACCACACATCATTAATTAGGACAGACTTCAAACTTTGGAGCCAAAATCTGTTTTACAAAACAGAAGCCACCCATTAGTTCGCTTGCATTTTGAAACCATAAAAGTGATCAAATGGGAGCTGTAATTTCTAGCTGTTTCAATTGTGTAAAAAGTATGCTGTTTGAAAAATGTCTTAATTGGGATGGAATTGGGTTAAAGCCTCCTCCTTGTCACAAGATTACAGAGAACTAAGTACAAAAGAGTCAAGAAAAGCAGTGGATCAACTATGTCTCGCCAGTGACCAATGGACAGACAAAAAATGTTGATCAATTTGGAATTTTTTGGTAAATAATCCTAAAGGAACAACCTTGTCTTCCACTGAGGTACATGCTGATCACCTCTCAAGTCAACCTGAAGACCGACACTCACTCATTACATAATTTGTTATAAAATCAACCTTACTCCAGTAACCCACCCCTCAACTACACCTTCATCTCCTTCTCACAGAACAATGCCTCTAAATTAACCGATAGGATGAAATTGTAGTTTGTGTATATCAATACAGCTGGAGCAAAAAATAGAAAGAAACAAAGTTATTCAACACCAATCAACACAATTTAACAGGCTGCAAGAACCCTCAGAAAATGGCTGGAATGCACCAACAAAATGGCCAAAGCTCATTAGTTCAATTTATTTTAAGGAAAATATCATGTCTTTGTCAATCTTCTGAGAACTATTAAAAAATAAGGAATTATTTCTCCAAACATAAATTTAGCCCAATAAAAAGTAGAAAATAAACCATTAACAGAGAAAATGTGTGCAAAACTAGTCATATATCATACATACACAGGGAATCTGGTTTCTGAGAAAGATAACGAGGAAAGTCCCACAGATATTATATATGGTTTTTTCATAAAGCTTCGGCATAAACATCCATTGCTTAAAATCAAAGAAAAACATGCATTTAACATTTGACATTGTACAAAACTAAACAACAATTACACAATATTTATGTCCCATTTAAAGTCAATAAACATATAGCCATATAAAGTATGTAAACATAATTGTCAAGTCCAACCCACATGACTTACCCAGCAAATGCCAACATGTCCATCTCAAACCGAAGATGTATTGACATAAAGGGACCTTGTGTTCGAAGCTTATCAACAATTGATTGACTTAGCTTCATGATATGTGGCTTGAATCTTAAAGCATGATAGTTGACTCTACACCTCAATCTTTGGTACTCAGGATTGTCAATTTCTTCAGCTAAGCGATGTGAAAAGGGAGTAAGATAGATTGCCCCATGTTCCTTCATCTTCTTCAAAGCATCATTAGTATACCAACTTATAGGAGCATCTCTAGGAGGACGAAGCTGTGCCAAAATAACATTTGAACATACATCATCCAGAAAATTTAAATAATTTCAAACTTTTTATTGATGACCAAATTATTACTCTACCTGAAAAGCCTTTATTTTCTTTTTTTTGCCACTTTTCTGATTTTCTGGAATGCTTTCCACAATTTTAACATCATACCTCAGTGTTTTGATGAAATGCTCAACATCATAAATACCATAGAAGCCACTGCATGTAATAAAAAAAGAAAGGAACCCATTAAGTGCAGTGTGACCATGACCCACGAAAAGTCAAGAATCAATTGAACCATTCTCAATGATATACTGAAAAGGTGTTCCCCATTTCGTATCTTCCACTAAAGACACAATTATTTCAACTAAACGCATAATTGGGGAAGCTATTTTGTTAGGAATCATATTGAGTAGGATGAGCAATTATAAGTGGTACTAACCCTTGAGGCACTTCCACTTAATGAATTAGACTTTTGGGTTGGACCCTCCTCTTGTGCTTAAAGTCCTAAAAATTGATTGATGATACCAAAAGGACAACCTACCTATGGTTGGATTAAAATGCAAACCAAATACTGAAAGATAAAAAAACTTGTCAAAGAGATAAGAACTACCATTGAGTTAATGTCAATAAAGTGAAAGTGCCCTTAAGGGGTGGCAATGTTAGGAGTCTCATTGAATATGATGAACTACTTTATGTGATACTTAAGCCTTGAGGCTTTTCCACTCATTGTACTAGTTTTTTGGGTTATGTTCTCCTCTTGTGTTTAAGTTCCAATACACTTACAAGGAAATAATCACTTGTTTTCCAAAAAATCTCTGGCGAAGATGAGACAAATAAGTGATTTACTTCAAAAGAAAATGCTAGTAACAAAATCTATTTTTTATCAATTGAAAACTATTGAATATTACAAGAAAATCGGGTCTTACTTTTTATTTAAAGAGTTATACTTATTTTGTAGTTTCCAATAAATTTAACCAATAATGAAGATTGCCTTAGGAGGAATGTATTAAAACGTGTTGCTAGCACTCTTCTTCAAAATAAGTAAAACCAAGGATGTATTAAAACAAAAGGGGAGGACAAATTTGACACTACAAATTAGCTTCAAAGGCTTCATGTTCAAGAAGCAAAACAAATGTATCTTTTTTTAGTCGTCACGATAAAAAAATATTCCTAATCCAAAAGTAAAGGAAGTATACTGGAGTTCAGAAACCAGATAATAATTAAGAGTCAAGACAGTTTACCTGTCGTCATGCCAAAAAGAGTTCGCATCCAACTCGGGTAGCACTAGCGTAGCATTCATGATCCGTGCAGCAAGAACAGCATTGGAGATCTACACATTGAAATACTAATGTATCAATATACCAAAATCAACGAGTATATATACAGAGTTGCACCTCCATACACATAGGAAGCCTCGTCAGAAGCATTAAATTCACCAAACTTAATAAGAGACGCAATGCAAATAATTGTAGCTTGAGTGAAAGCACTAAACCAAAAGAATAAAACAAAAGATAATCCCCATAATTCATAAAAGTACACTACAGTTTACAGTAAGAGCAAAAAGGTACAAACCGCACTACGCTGTTGATTCAGTCCACCGTTACATCGAACGCGCAAGTAGCCATTGCTCTCATTCGGAGGAGCTAAGACAAAACATTAAACACAACGTCAGAAACTTCGAGAACGTTATATCCAAAAAAAACAAACTATTGTATCAGAAATAGTCTGTAACTACAAGATTAGATAGATACGAGGCCAATGAGTTCGCGGAGCAGACGATGGCCGCCAACCGCCGGAATCAGCGTTGCTCCAGAGCTCTTCTACACGGATCTGATTAGCACCGAACGAAATATGAACAACAAATTGTCTAATAACATCATATAAGCACAAATTTCATTTCACAAAAAGAAAATGTATAAAGATGCTGAACGAATTTTCTTCGATTTGCTTAAAATACGTTCGGCAAGTAAATAATCTGAACTGAATAATTTGCAAGAACCTCGGAGCGATAGCTGGATTGAATATTTGAAGTTCCTGTTGAAGAGAAGAACAATGAAAGCGTGCAGATCAAGAGCACTACAGCAGCAAGAGATAACTTCACAATCATTCCTTTCATTCCGAAGCCTCCAGTGTGCCTCCCATGCTGTCTGTGGAAGCCAGCTCTGCTAAAAAACAAAACATCGACTGTTTCATTCAAAAAAGAAACTCAACATAGAAGCGTTATCGAACCGTACCTCCTCATGGTTAAGATTCAACAACTCTGCTCTTGTTATCCTGCGGATTCAACGCATCGAGTTTACGCTTCAGTGATAAATTAGGAATTGGAAGGTGACCTCGGCTGAGGGTGTGCCTAATGGACCCTGCCGGCGATCTGCAAAGTGGTGGTCGCCGTGGACATGGGGTGGTAGGATAACAAAAATGAAATGTAACCACCGACATTGAAATAATTACAAAAATGGCTTGCTAATTGATTTGGGCCAGTATATGGGTTTCATTTGGGCTAAGAGACTTGTCCCTTTATTTACAGGTCGCTTCTCCCTCCACCTCCAAATTTGTTCCCTCCACCTCTCCAACTTTTTATAATTTTTTTTAATTATAAAATTAACTTTTTTCATTTTTCAATTTTATTTATCTACTCTTCTAAAACCTTACTCCTTCGTCTCCACATAATGCTCTTTATTTCTCTTTTACTCTTTACGGATATAAACATGCTTTGCCTTGGCTTCTTAAAAATAGATGTGAATATCCGTTCATCTAAATTCTTTAATCATGGAGACTTAAGGTTCTCATCGATGGCTGCAGCCAAATATCAATCACACAACCATTGTTTTCCGCGGTCATGTTGCCGCCGTCGAAGGCGATCGAGTACGATATGCACGAGTCACCGGACACGGTGACCAAGTTGGTGGAGGTTTCGTCCGAAGTGAAAGAAAAAGAGGTGTGTGTGAAGATGCTAGTTGTTCCTATCAACCCCTCCGATATTAATAGAATACAGGGTGTTTATCCGGTGCGGCCAAACCCACAGGCAGTGGGTGGACACGAAGGCATTAGAGAAGTTTTCTCACGGATGTCGATGTGCATTTAAGAATGCAACGCACAGCTGTTATAGTATTAGAAGTAGGTCCTGCACCTTCTCAAGTAGGTCCTGCACCTCCTCAGTATTTTAATTTATTTCAAAAATATTCTACACTTTCCCACTATTTTCTTTTATTCCAAAAATATCTTACACCTCTCCACTATCCTTAACCATCTTTCTCTTTCTCTCTCTACATTAATGGAGCATTTACATGAATCAAATTTGAACTTGTGATATATTTTCTTAAATAAGTTTGATTTAATCTTATTTTCACTGTTGAATATATTTTTCTTTTCAAATTACTTAATAAATGGTAAAATTTTGTTCTAGATTTCTAGAAAAATGTTTTTATATATGTGTGTTTTTTTACATATAATATCTATAATATTTAAGATTATATTATGTTTTAACTCACCGACATGTTTGACTCAAATAACTTGAATAAAAAATTTAATTTATTAGATAAATAATATAAAAATATTATTAAATAGTTAAAATATAAAAAAAGTTATTTGTTACAGATTTAGAATTTATTTAGTTCTTTCGTCATTATAAAGTTAGTATATAATAATAATAATAATAATATATCATTATTTACTATTAATATTATTATGTTTATTATTTTGTATTTACATTTGTAGTGTGGATAATCTGAAACGTGTTATATAATTTAAAATGTAGTTTTTATTTTATATTTCAAAATATACAATTTAAAATACAAAATTTTATTTGTAAACATACAAGTCAAAATAAAAAATTTATATTTTTTATTATATAATCTAAAATACATTTTTAGAAAATATTTTTATTTATATTTTGGATTGTCCATGTAATCCAAAATGATATAATCTGGGATACAATAATTTATAAAAGTGAGGAAAAAGTTTATCAAATGTAAATTTTATATTTTGAAATGTATAATCCAAAATACAATTTTAAGAGGTGAAGGTTGAAATGAAAAAAGTATAAGAAGTTAACATATGGAAGAAGTTTAAAGTTAATGCGTATGCTTATCTTTTGTTTGACTTAAAAGTGTAATTGTTATATTATTGATATAAAGGGCTTGTTTATTTATTTGGTAAAATAAGTTTATCTTTGCTTGTGTTTTTTTTTTGTTGCAATGATCACTTTTATTGGTGTAAAGAGAGGATGATGTTTCAATAGAACAATTATTGGGCAGTGAAGGAATTGATGTATCGATAGTAAGATTACTTTTTATGAATATTTAGAGTTTTGCAAAACTATCTTAAAAGTTTAATGATATTTTATATATTTTTTTAAGTTGACTCGTATTGTTTATTGGATATGTTATGCTTTTCATAATAGTGTAAAAATTATTAAAATAGGATGTTACAAAAAGTGTGTATCCTATTTTATAATTGAGTATCCTCTACAGTTTAGTAATCAGTGTCTTTTTTTCATGTGGCTTCTTCCGATGACAATCAACTGGAGAAACATGATTCTGGAACTTTCGCTGCTTCCAAAGAGTTATATTTCTATTGCTGCCGGATTTGTGACCAAGTCAGGTATATCTAACTCTGCTCTTAATCTTTCTGTTGTTACTAAGGGTAGTGATTGGATAATTGATTCAGGTGCTACTGATCATATGACTTATGATCCTCATATATTTACTAATTTTTCCTCTAATTCTTCTAAAACCGTTATTATTAGTGCCAATGGGGTCTCATCTCCTATTGAAGGTATAGGTACTATATCCCTCTTACCCTCTTTATCGATTCATGATGTTTTATTTGTTCTTACATTAAATTGTAATCTTATCTCTGTCAGCAAGTTAACCAAATCACATTCTCGTGTTGCCTTGTTTTACCCAACCCATTGTCTTTTTCAGAACATCCATTTCAGAACATGTCTTACAACAAAACCATAAAAGAAGATTGGCTTGTCTTGCGAATGATCACATACAAGATAAAAAAAAATTGGTTGTGACATAAACGGTTGGGACATCCCTCTTTTGGTTATTTAAAAAAGATTATTTTCATCATTATTTCTTAAATGCAATATTTCTGATTTTTTTTTGTGAAACTTGTGTTTTTGCAAAAAATCATCGTGTTGTGTTTCCTTTAAGCAATAACAAAACTGATTTTCCTTTTTCATTAATTCATACAGATGTTTGGGGTCCTGCCCCATAATCTACACATAATGGAAAAAGATGGTTTATCAGTTTTGTTGATGACTGTACTCGGGTAACCTGGGTATATTTGCTTGAACATAAAAGTGAGGTGTGTGATGTGGTTCGTTCATTCTATCATCTGATTTTTACACAATTTAAGACATCTATTAAGGTCATTCGATCAGAGAATGGAGGGGAATATTTTAAGATTGAATTAATAGAGTTCATGAGCTCTAAAGGCATCTTGCATCAAACTACATGTCTTTTATTCACCACAACAAAATGGAGTGGCTGAGAGGAAAAATAGACATATATTAGAGGTGACAAGATCACTTTTGATAGATGGTAATGTCCCATCTCATTTATGGGGTGAGGCTGTGAGATCTGCCGTTTATTTAATTAATCGAACCCCTTCTAGTGTGCTTAACTTTCGAACTCCTTCACTTACACCCACATCAACGTACAAAGCTTGAAGAATGAGCGATCAAATGTGTTTTTGTTGCTATGGATCAACTCAAAAAGGTTATCGTGCTTACCATCCACCATCAAAGAAATTTTATATTTCTATGGATGTGACATTTAATGAGCATGAATTTTTTTATGTTGATTCTCCACTTCAGGGAGGCAATGAAAGTGAAGTGCATAATCATGATGTTACTATGTTTGATTATATATTATCGTGTGAGGATCATTCTGCAGCAAGTGAGCCAATCCTAAATATGGACACTTCTTTTCTGGATAATATAATGTCTTCTGATTATAACCAATTGGCTCAATCTTCTCCACAGGTTCAGCTTGACTCTTCAGAGGTACCTTCTGATCCTATATCTGATAATACTAATTTAGATGAAATTGATTCTTGTCTGCCTGAAACCACCAGCATACCAAACACTGAGTCTACTACTGTTTAATATAATCTTCCACCTCGTTCTAACTGTAGTCAACCTCCAACTAAATATGAACCAGACCTCCAAGCCAAAGTTAAATATCCCATTAGTAAATATGTGTCATCTCACAGGTTATCTCAATCATATGAATCATTTGTATCTCAATTATCTTCAATTTCTATTCCTAGTAATGTACAGGAAGCTTTGGCAAATCCTATATGGACCGAAGCAATGGTTGAGGAGATGACGGCTTTAGAAAAAAACAACACTTGGGATCTTGTGTCCTTACCAAGAGGGAAGAAAACTATGGGTTACAAATGGGTCTTTACAATTAAGCATAAAGTTGATGGAACTATTGAAAGGTATAAAGCACGACTTGTGGCTAAATGTTACACTCAATCTTATGGTGTAGATTACCAAGAGACGTTCGCACTGGTAGCCAAGCTCAATACTGTGAGAATACTTTTGTCGCTAGCTGCAAACCAAGATTGGCCTCTTCTACAATTTGATGTGAAAATTTTTTTCCTACATGTAGAAATTTCAGAAGAAATTTATATGGATTCTCTACCAGGCATGACAAATTCAAATGGAATGAAGGTTTGCAAATTAAAGAAGGCTCTATATGGATTAAAACAATCCCCAAGAGCATGGTTTGGAAGGTTTACTAAGTCTATGAAGGCTTTTGGCTATAGAGCAAGTAACTCTTATCACACCTTATTTTTTAAGAGAGCAAAAGGAAATATTACAGTTTTGATTATATATGTAGATGACATGATTGTTACAGGACATGACCAAGATGAGATTTCTAGTTTACAACAATACCTTTCATCTGAATTTAAGATGAAACAACTTGGAAACCTCAAATATTTTTGGGTATTGAAGTAGCTAGATCAAAACATGGTATTTTTCTATGCTAAAGAAAATATACTATTGATTTACTACCAGAAACTGGGTTGCTTGGGAGTAAATCAGCTGATACACCAATTGAACAAAATCATAAAATCTTTCAATGCTCAAATTTAGCAAGCATAGACAAAGGAAGATAGCAAAGGCTAGTAGGAAAATTAATTTATTTGTGTCATACACGTCCAGATATCACCTATGCAGTGAATGTTGTTAGTCAATTTATGCATGACCTACGAAAGCTTCATATGGATGCTGTTGAAAGAATTTTGAGATATTTGAAGTCTGCTCCTAGAAAAGGAATTTTGTTCTCAAATAATGGAAACTTAAAGGTAGAAGGGTACACTGATGCAGATTGGGCAGGTTCAAAAGATGATAGAAGATCTACCTATGGATACTTTACTTTTGTATGAGGGAATTTTGTAATTTGGAGGAGTAAAAAGCAACCTGTAATAGCAAGATCTAGTGCTGAAGCAGAATTCAGAGGCATGACACTAGGTGTATGTGAACTTTTGTGGATTAAAAATGTGCTATCAGATTTGGGATTTAAACCAAATGAAGTTATGAGTTTGTACTGTGACAATACTTCGGCTATTGCAATTACTCATAATCCTGTTCAACATGATAGAACAAAGCATGTGGAGATTGATAGACATTTCATCAAAGAGAAGATTGAAGCTGGAATAATTTCCTTTCCTTTTGTAAGATCAAAGTTACAGTTGGCTGATGTTCTCACCAAAGGAGTGTCAAGAAGATTGTTTGATGAGTCTCTATTCAAGTTGTGAATGTGTGATATCCATGCACCAACTTAAGTGGGGGTGTTAAGATATGTCAAATATTCTATTAAAGAATATTAGGCAATCAAATATTATGTTAGTTATATTTTAGATATTATTATAATTTGTGCAGATTTGTGCACATGTCTTTCCTTTAATAGATGAAGGATTATAGGATCCTTGTATGTATGTATATGGTACTCTATTCCTTGAAATAATACATCAGAATTATTCTTTAAACCTTTTATTATGGTATCAGAGTTATGATTAGAGTTAATCCTAGCGATATTTGTTGGGCATATTGTTTCACCCGCTATTGGGCCGTTATCGGACCACTCATTAATATCTAGTCTCACGCTCAAGATGTATATACCTCGGCGTGAAGGGGTATGTTGGAAGTTCCACATCGACTAGAGATAAGGCCAATTTATAATAGGCTTAATACTCCTGATGGTCCCTATTTTCGTAAGGTTTGTTCGATTTGGTCTTCAAGTTTTTTTTATGTTCAATGTTGTCCTAAAGAATGCAATTTATGTTCAATTTAGTCCTTTTTACAGACACCGTCTAAATAGTTAACGGCAGACAGTCCAGATGTGCAATAAGTGACACGTCATCACCATCTCCTACCTCCAGAAACCCTAATTTCCCCTAACCCTATCCGCCGCCGCCATGGTCATTGCTATCCACCATCTTCGCACCTTCATCATCAAACATTTCTAAACCCTAACTAGATGGTTGTGCCGCCACCACTACTGTTCATCTTCTCCATCTAGCAACCACCCAAAAACACCACCATGACCATCTTCCCCTTCCTCCACCGTGAATCGCCATCAACATTTTTTCGCGACAACCATGACCACCGCAACGAGACAGTAAGCCATGCGCGAGCTCATCTTCTCCATCAAGTCTTCAACCTACAAAGGAAAATACAGAGAATGAAAAAGCCAATTGGAGCAAAATCGTAGTCGCAAAAGCATCATTCTCCATCAATCTTCATCTTCTCCAACCATCGCGAAGCTACTCTTCAAACCTGCAAGTAGAAAGAAACCAAATTGTAAACAAGCAACCACGAGCCAGATTTGCATCGCCACGCTCCTGCATTTCGAAACCCATTCAACTTTCCTCTCGCGGCGGCGTAGGCGTAGGGAAGCCTCCTCCCTCACATTCAGAAACCCTAATTTTTTAGGTGGGGAAGGGACTGTCACGTGACAGTCTTTCATTGGCTGTGTCATGTTTCAGTGAAGGCAGGTCAGCGCTGATATTCATACCTGGACTGTCTGTCGTTAACTATTTAGACGGCGTTTGCAAAAAGGACTAAATTGAACATAAATTGCATTCTTTAGGACAACATTGAACATAAAAAAAACTTGAGGACCAAATCGAACAAACCTTACGAAAATAGGGACCATCAGGGGTATTAAGCCTTTATAATATATAAAAGTGAGATGCAGACATCACCTTACAAGCCGGTTTTGTAGGGTTGAGTTAGGCCTAAAACCCACTTCTAACATAATCAAGTTACCTTATTTAAAGTTAAATGCAATTTTCCCAAATATCAAATTGGAAATATAAAAATAAAAGGGAGTGGAGTATTGCTTTTAAATTGAAATAAAAAAAAATGAGTAGTGTGTTGTTGTTAAATTTTGATAACAACATAAAAAAGACATGTGTTAGAGATTTAGTTCAATTAAACTAGTCCACTTTAGTCGTGTAAGATGGATAGTGAAAACTAAGGTGATTTGTTTGGGTGACAGAATACATTATTTATTTCAGTAAAAATATATCCGATATTCAGAGTGGAGTTGATTTAAAGAATATCATCTTTCCATAATGTATATAAGATGTGAATAGATACGGGGAATTTTCTTTTTTTTTTTCAATAATTTTATTCAATTCAATTTTTTTTTTCAAAATAAAATAATGTTATTTCTTTTTAAATTAAGACTAAATTTTGATTTTTACATAGATGTTATACTTAAATTTATATTAAAGTCCACATTTCTAATAAATATTTCAGTATAACATTTAAGTCTTGTTTAATATTTATGCGTTAAAAAAATTATATTCTTATGATTTTTTTAATTATACATTATGAATTTCTCCAATTTCTATAAATAATTTATTCTATACATTTTTTTTATTATATGTTTTCATAAAAGAATTTCATTAGAGACGAAACTATTTTTATTTTTAATCGAAATAAGTGGTAGAAACAGAATAAAATAATGTAATAAAACATATTTTGTGCCAGAAAAAAAATGAAAAAAGTTTATTTATATAACTTTTTTATAATAAGGCAAGTGATCTTAATTTTGTTTAGATAATGGAAAACTCAGCATATTCTTTTAACAATAAATTGATTATAATTTGATTTTAATATTACTATATTAAATTGGTTATAAATCGGTTTTAATATAAATATATTATAATGAAATTTTTATTAAAAGTGTGAGTTTTAATAAAAAATTTAATATAATAATTATATAAAGATTAAATTTGGTCTCAATTGAAGATGGACAAAATTATTTTATTTTAAAAGAAATAAGAATGAATCAAACAAAATTAAAAAAAAAGTTGGGACTAAATTATACAAAATTAATAAAAATTAAAACTGAATTAAATACAAGACACTAATACATAATACTTATATTTATTTGACACATGACACCTACACTCACATATGACATTAATATTGTTACATGATGTAATACTGATTTAATATGTGCAATTTTTTTTAATTACAAAAATAAAATTAAAAATTAAAAACTATGACAGATAACACATATATAAACGTTGTTAAGAAAACCAAACTGAACAAAATTAATGAAATTTGAAACCTTATTAAACACACAAAGAAAAAAAATAAAACACATTGATTGATATGTCTCATTCATGTCACATTACCAATTAATGGTTATTTTGTCTAAGATAATATTGATATTTGAAAATATATTGTAGTAAAGAAAAAATGGTTTAAATAAAAAATAATTAGTTTTTTTTTCAGTCATATAATAATCATCAATTCTTTTATTTTATTTTTTATCAATGCTATGAACACATATATCGATATCTTAAACAATAAATCTATGTCATCCATCACATAATAAAGTTTCATTGAGTTTGTCCTACGACATTTATTTTTTCATTAAATATCACAGTAGCTTTTATTAGTTTTCAAAAGAGTTAAGTTAATTAAGATTGATCTGTCAGTGCAATAAGTAACAAGAAAATTGAATAACACTACTATAACATATGCATTAAATGTATACCATAATTTATATGGTATTAAGGATTCTTAAGAAAATAATATACTTTTACGTTTTCTTAATTATGTCATTACAATTTTAATTCTTCTGCAATAAAAAATTGACATATATATTATATGCATTATAACTTTTACATACGATAAGCAATTAACCACATTGACAAAGTGAAAAAATTTGTTACGAGTTGCTATTTTGTATGTCAGAAAATGACAGTGATGATGTTTTACTTTTAAGATCTATTAAGCTAAAATGTTTGTGGTTGAACTTTTAGCATTAATTTAAATGAGACAAACCATTAGTTTTAATGGAAAATTCAAAACCTTATTTTTTAAAAAAAAAACACAACATTCTACATTCGTTGTCGTTATAATTAATGTAAAACTTCGTATTTTACTTCCATTATAATTTTCAAGCTACTTATTCTGCATTAATTGTATTCTACAACCGATGTAAAAAAACTTTTTATAATTTAATGTTTTGATCGATTAACTATGAATATTAAAATATCCTACTTTATATATAATTGACAAATATATCAAGTAACCAATATAAAATCTTTAAAATTATCCATGCATGTCTCATTACAACAATTCAGTGTTGCAATAAAACTTGAAACAAAATAAATAACGTGTTACGGCAGCGTCAATTTAAAGTAAAATAATATTTTAGGAGAATATTTTATAAAAGTCTTGCCTGTCAAATGAAATTATAACTTTTTCTGGTGAGACATGGTGCAAAACAGTTGTCGAAATCAAAATGATTAAGTAGACAATTTGTTTTGTTTTGAAGAATTAAGACGGTGAAACAACTTAGGCATATGATTTTAGCATTATGTGGTTAATTAAAAATAAAAAAAAATGATATGATTTTGATAAAGTAGAAGATGGTTGTTAGATTAGGAAGAGAAAATTTGAAAAAACGATGTTAGGAATTTAAATTTTGGCCTGGCATGAAGGTGTTTGATCTCTGCAACAGCACTAGACCATGGGCATGCTACGTGTCGACCCTGGAAAGGGTGGCGGTCCCTTTCACACGACACAAACGAACGGATAATTAAGTTAGAAGGTGGAAGAGCCACTGGGGTTCTGAAACGTGGCCATCTAACTGTAATTGGACCTACAACTTAAAAACCTCCTATATATCCTACGCCTATCTACTCTCTAATATTATGATCCCTATAATCAAAATTTATCTATAAAGAAGAAAGTCGAAACCTTGATTTGATTGAATTGACTCTGTGTCCGCAGAATGGGAATCCACACGAAGAACGTAGACTCAGTTAATGGGAAGCATGGCCTCAAAAATTTCGATGGCTATGATATTATGTCATCATGAAAATCAAGCTTATGGTAAAATTCTATGGATGCTGATCGACACGTGTATCGCTGTTTTCTTTTCACCGATATTATCTTCATAGGTACTATAATTGCTTGATGTTGCCCTCGCAACAACCACATACCACTCCATTTCGGATTTGCTGCAGTAAAAAATATAATAGTTGTCAGATAGAGGAAGCATATATTATAGTACTGTATGTATATGTTGTGCATGTGGCTTTTTTTACATCCCTTATTAATTAATTTATTATATGTAATATATATATATATATATATATATATATATATATAGAGAGAGAGAGAGAGAGAGAGAGAGAGAGGTGAAAAAGGTGAGATAGAGAGGTGCAGAGAAAGATCAAGAAGGAAGCATGGGAAGAGGGAAGGTGGTTCTGGAGAGAATACAGAACAAGATCAATCGCCAAGTGACCTTTTCAAAGCGCAGAAACGGTTTGCTAAAGAAAGCCTTCGAGCTATCTGTGCTATGCGATGCTGAAATCGCTCTTATCATCTTCTCCAGTCGTGGCAAGCTTTTTCAGTACAGTAGCACTGAGTAATTTCCCTTTTTCTCTCTCATCTCTCTTTCATATTAATTAATCCATTTTTCATTCTCGTATTCCATGCCTAGATGTTGCTACTCACTTGCGTCCATGTTTATTTTACTATTCTACATAACTTACGTACTGAATCCTGAAACCTGTGAATAGTTTGCTTGTTTTCTTCTATTAATTGGGGTGCAGATACCCTTGCTAGGGTTTCCAATTCTCCACCCACCCCCTTTCCCTTTTTTATATCATTGAAAGAAAAAAGATAGCAAACTCTCATTATATATTCATACGAACACTAATTATATAAATTAAAGAGGTCGGGGTAGAGTAATTTTTTGTTGAAGGGTATTTTTTGTTTGGTATGCCCAAGATTCAGTTTCTTTTCTCTGTAAACGAATATTAGTTCTTGCAAAACTCTTTGAAATGTACTTAATCTTTTGTACTGCACATTAAACATTTGTCGTCTTGTAATATTTTTTATTGATAATTTGAAGAATACTTTGGAAATAGTTTAAATTAATGAATAATGTTTGACATATCGAGAATTGCAAAGTGATACTTATTCAGCTGAGCAAAACCATCCTTTAATTAGTATTTCAAGAGTAGCATGTACTTGGTCATATGTAGAAAATAGCAACTTTAGATGGGATCCCCATGTGTAATTATCATGCAAAAGAATGCATCGGAAGCTATAAATAGTTTTCCCCCTTATTAAAATAAACTTTTTAGTTATATATCTTGGTAGCTGTGCAGATCTGCTTGTTAATTCCTTTCCATTAACATAAATGTAATTGTTAGGAACCCAGTGTTTCCCTTCCTCTATATTAGTATTCAAATGCCCTGCCCAGTCTGATTTGTTTGTTTGTTAGTGAATGAATCAGTGATTAAATAAAAGCTAATGCGATTAATAGTTAAGTAATCCTTAACTTGGGAGAATTGTTTGTTTGAGATAGCTGTGTTGGTTTTGATAGATTGAATTGTTTCGTATATATATAGAGAAGCAGATATGTAGGGTAAAGGTTCTTTTGTTTGGAGGTGGAGTATGTACAGTTATAACTCCTATATTTTTTTACCCCTTTTTTTTTCTCTTAAGGCTTGTTAAAATAATAATGATGTGTACATATTATGTTTTTGTTTCATAATCATAAAGTAATAATTCTAAATTATGATTAATATCATATTAAAAAATAATATTAAATTTAATTAATTTTACAAAACTAATTTATAAAATAATGTTTGTATTTGTTTATATATTTTAAATTTTCTTTTATTTTTAATTAATATGAGACTATTAATAAGTATTTATATGTAATCAATTATGAAATAATAAAACACTGTATTTTATTATTTTTCTGTAAACATAAGACATAAATTGAAAGGAAAGTGATAATAATTATGAAAACTAAAAAAAAATCTGAAAATAATTTTCTTTGTCAAATTGGAAAGCCCTAATTCAATGAATGGTTAGTCAGTGTTGTTCTAAACAGAATAGCTTTTGAAAAGTTAAAGTTGACATGACTCATGCATACATAACATATTTTTCAAAGATTTGTGATAATATAGATATGCATATAATATTTCTTAAAATTCTGACCCAGGAGACTAATTTATAGTTCTGATTTTGCCTCCAGCTTTCCCTACTTGAAATACTTCTTTTTATTGACTATTTATGAAATTATAAAGCTGCTTATTAGGAAACAAAACTTTTAATCAAACTTAACATTTACTTTTGGTTTGTTAAAGCAAAAAGTGTGCAGGGAAAATAGGAAGAGAGAGAGAAAAAAAAACTTGTTTGAAAAAACGGAAAATAGAAAAAAAATATGAAAGAAAAAGGTGGATATGCGATCATTGTACAATGATCTTAAACTATTATATTGGATATAATATATAAAAAAATTGATAATTTGACATATATATAATTTATATGATACTGTTATTTTTTTATTAATATGTTTTACTCTCTCTTTTTTTCTAAAGTCATAAAGGATCATTTATTTTTTTTTATAATAATAAAATAGTAAAAAATAAATAAAAATTTCACTTTTATCTCTTTTTTTTTATGCTGAATCAAATTATTTTGTTTCTATTATATTTATCTTTTTTTTAAATAATTTTTCTATTCGTTCTCACATTTTTTTTTTCTTTTCTCCTTACCTGTTTCTTTTCTTTCTTTTTGTCAACCTATATTAACTCAGGAAATTGCTACATATTTAAATGTGAATTTACATAATTCTTAAACAATTATTTATAAGAATATTCAGTTAAAAGTAGCTGAAATGTACAAGAGAAATGAATCCAAGTGCCTTAAGTATTGAAATATATAAGAGTAATTAAAGTAATAATGTTATATATGTTCATTCTTATCAGCATTAACAGAATCATTGAGAAGTATCGTCAATGCTGCTTCGACATGTCTCAGACTGCTGATGAAGTTGAAAATCAATCAGAGCAGGTTTTTTCTCTTCTTAATATTGTCTTCCAACAAAATTAGAAAGTCGTTGAAGCTAATTTCAATGCCAGTTCTCAAGATAGCCATTGATAATGCGCACATGCTCCTTTGATTTACATTGGATAGTAAAAACAATAACGTTGCACCTTACAGTGCTTATATCAGGAGCTTTTGGTATTAAGAGTAAAGTATGAATCACTCCAACGAACTCAAAGGTAAAAATTCTAATGGAGAAAAAGAAATCTTGTCATGTCAGTCAGAGTTCTAGAGGACATGCACTAACTTATTTTGTTTCTGTTTGTGTTTGAAGGAATCTTCAGGGAGAAGAACTTGAGCCACTCAGCATGAAAGAACTGCATAGCTTAGAGAAACAACTGGATAGAACGCTTGCACAAGCTCGGAAGCACCTAGTATTAATCACAACTTATTCTTAATTGGTTTTTTTAACTGTTTGCATTTTCCTTCAACTACTTCTATTCAAATGTCGATATAAAAAGAAATTATTACATGATCGATGATAGTGATCTTAGTAAACTCGTGATTGGATATTCTATTAGTTCTCTTAAATTTTAAAACATGTAAAAATGGTTCAAGCCTGTAAACGCAATAGTTAATGATTATTGGATATAAATAAGTTATACACTTATTTCATTTACCAATACGTCTATATATGATGGTTTTCTTTTATTGTGTTCAATTTAGTATGAATTCTTCATTTCTAACTATTAAATTCTCTCAAGAAAAGAATTATCGGTGGCTCCAGTTAAAATCTTACATACCGAGACAATGTTTGGATAAATAATTAGAGGATATTTATAGGAATTTGCAATGCAGATTTTCAAACATGAATACACAAAATGAAATAAATGATTTGTTCTATTAAAAATAAAAATACTTAAGTTCTCTCTTTCAATTGCAGTCACAGAAGCTGGTGTCAAGAATTGACGAACTACACGGAAAGGTATATTATTTCATTAAATATTGAAGGTTGCTTCCATTGAATTTAGTTTGCTCCATCTGAACCATTCATTGACTTAGTTTCTCATCTTTCCTTATCACCAATGGTCATTTATTTGTGCTATATATTATAGTAATTTTTGGATGAGTTTTCTTTTTACAAGCAAATATACTTAAAAAATAGAAAAAAACTATAAACTAAAATCATCTTCTACACAGTAACTTATTTTTTGAATAGTCAATTTTAACTTATGCATAAATTAATTTATATCTAATCTAGCACTAGCTTTCACCAACAGTAATATTAGATATTTATAATTCTAAAAAAGGTTGCATGCATGCTTCCTAAGTGCTTTCACTTTTTAAACTGGTCAGGATGACAGAAGAAAATGCAACGCGACGATTATATGAAATTATATTTACCCTGAAATGAATCTAAATAAGTCATAAAAAAATAAGAAAACAGAAGAATAATCATGTGAAGCAAAATTACTTGAGATGTAGACTCACTGTCCAAAAGAAAAAGTCTTCAATATTTTAGGAATATTGATATTTTGATAATTTTTTTTAATAATTTTTTTTATAATTTATTCATCTGTTTAAATTTATATTTATATATTATCAGAAAATTGTCAATTTTTGTTAATAAATTTTTATAATAAAACATTTATCATCATTTTATTGATTTATTTGAATTTATATTTATATGTTATAAAAAATTGTTAAAAATTGTTAAAAGAACTTTTTTTTTTCATATTTAAGTATGCTAATATGCTTAGTTTCCGTTCTCATAATCTACAATTGGCATGTTTCTTTTCAAGTCTATTCAACAGTAGCTTGTTTAGTTGCGTCGGGTCTATCCAAAATTACTTTCTTCATACACTTTTTTTTTCCTTTGTTTGAGTATAATTTAAAATAATTTCTATTTTTAACAGGTTGTACTTAAAAATTTAAATTATGAATTATGAATATTACATATTTTTAATAAATAAATTTATAAAAGTATTATTCCTACTAATTTAATTAAATAAAAATAAAATTACTAATATTCTTATGTGGAGCTAAACCCGTAATCCAAATGTTATACAGATAACATGTAAGAGAAATTAGCATGCTTTTTTTATGTCGAATAGGACAAATGACTTGTTTTTATAGACCAAAATGGAATGAACTTATCTGTATTAATATTCCTAAAATTACTTTATATCAGGTGTTTCGAAACCCTTAGAAAAAATTAAAGGAAATGTTAATCATAGAGCAAAAATATTTGAGAAAACTTTATTAAAACTAATTTATGAGAGAAAATTTAAAAGACTTTTGTTCATAACCAAAAAATAATTTATCATAAAATAATTGATAAAAAATTTCATGCTAATTTTATGAAACTTATTTTGCAGTGATACAAATATTATACGGATAATCGATTAAAGAAATTCGCATGCAAATATATATATATATATATATATATATATATATATATATATATATATATATAAATTATTTGTTAGATATATTATTTTTATTTTATATTTAATTAATTTATTATTATTTTTTATTTATATTTTGGATTTAATTTATATTTCTTTTTATTACAAAGGGAGAATCATATATATTTAACATGAGAAAAGATTAATCTTATAATATATCTTTTACTGTATTCAACATTATTATTCTTAAAATTATTTTACGTTTGGTATTTCGTAACTCACATTTAGAGAAAATTAAAAGAGAAAGATGTTTAATATTTGAGAAAACTTTATTAAAACTAATTTATGAGAAAAAATTTAAAAGATTTTTGTTCATAATAAAAAAATAAGTTATCATAAAATAGTTGGTAAAAAAATTGATGTTAATTTTATGAAACTCATTTTTTTAATTATATGTTAGTTTATTTTCTTTAAAAATATTTTGTTATTGTTTAATATCTTGGGGAAAAAAAGAGAAATATATATACAAATAATAGTACATTTTATCAATATCTAATAATGTGCTGACATTTAATAAAAACTATTTAGAGATCTTGTTTCACGCAAAAGAGAAAATTATAATAAAATAATATCATTTAGTTTTTTTTAAAAAAAATCGGCATATCAATCCTTTATCACATTTAATTGATTGGTAAAATATACAAAAAAACAAAGAATTGATAGTAAAATGTTAAAAAAAAATAAGTGCACTTTATTTTTTAATTTTTTCATCATTTACTTTATTTGCATAATTAGCCATTAATTTCAATTATCTACATATTGATAGGTGTGCAACCTGGAGCAGATTAACAGACATTTGGAGTCAAAGGTTATCCATTAAATAACTAATCACGTGAAATGCTGTATAATTTTATCAGTTATCTGATATGGCTTTTATTTTTTTTTTATGAAAACTTTATGTCCCAGAACATAGGTAAATGCACTCATTGTGAAGATAATACTAATCAGTTTGAAGCTGCAACGTGAGTACTTAATTTTTCTTTACTCTTATTACTTTTTAAATGCGTAAATTATGATGATAGGGAAATTTGGCAAGCACGGATGCCTTTGTTAATTAATTTAGACATAGCAGGAATTAGGGCAAAAGGACATGAAACCTTTTAGCAAGATCAAAACTAGACTTTGTTTATAATAAGAATGTCATCAAAATTATAAACATAAAGGTTCTTTTGTTGTTGTTGCAGGTCGTTGCGGCCTCAGCAGGAGCAAATTACTTCAAAGGGAAAAGAAATAGACACGAGGTGTCTAAACGAGAATAACGAATGGCAGCTTTGAATAATATGGCAGTTGGTCGACTGTATATCCATCAAATATATATCTCAGAAATCTTGCAAGTTCAGCCTCCATTGATGACACTTTCATAATTTACTGTATGCTTGATTGAAGTGATCATTTTGAAGGAATAATATTTTTATTTTTACTTACCAAAGCTTTTAAAAAAAAATAAAGGTTTGCAACTTATTTAAGGCCAGTTAAACATGAAAACTTTTAACTGTTCTCTTTATTTTAATTTCTATTACTTTAATTTAATTTACTGAAAAATTTAATATATATGTTTCCTTTTCGGCCACCTTGGTAATTATAATGATGGGCCTTAAAATCCCAATTGGAATTCGCCAACAAAAATTAGGGCTGCCTTGTGATCTAAGGATAATCTTGATGCTGAATTAAGATAATTAATCAGTTTTTAGGTTAAAATTTTGAGTGGAGAGCCTGATCTCACTCGTAGTTTTTAACTTTACTACCAAATCAATCTTATATTTTCAAGTATTAATATATTTTGTTATTAGTATGAAAAAAAAATAGTTTTAATATTATTTTTTATTTTTTATTTATTTTGAATTCCTGTAAACATGTTTGATTGGGTTGTTTTGTATGAGTAGTTAAAGAATGGTGGTGATGAAAATAATAATAAAAAGAGGAGTAGATTGGTTTGAATGAACCTATAAATTATATGTACATGCATGCAAAACCCAACAACATACGAGAGCATTTTATATTATGCGAAATGATATTTCAACACCATTTTTTGACACTCTTTTGACACTACCCACGTGTCAAAGTGTCATTGGGTGTTTTTTATTTTAAGAAAAAATTGTTTTTAATTCTGAACCAGGGGCAAAGATGGAAGTGAAAAAAATTGTATTTTCATTTTCGCGGTTTCCTTTCCTCTTTCTCTTGCATTGTGTTTTCTTGTGATGAAACAGGGCTGCCTTTCGCTCTCTCGCTCTCTGGTCTCTCTTCTGTCGCCTCTCGGGTTCTCTCTCGCCAATCTCCGATCACCTTCGTCTACACTCTCCACTCCTTTCGCCTCTCTGTTCTTCTCGCATCACCATTGTCGTGTTCGTCTCGCCTCTAGGGCTTTGGGCAGTGGTTTCACCTTTCGGTAAGCCCTTATTTTGGGCGTTGAAGATTGCGTTGAAGACCACGTTGAAGACCTTTCCCTAGCGTTCATCACTTGTTTCGCCTCTCGGCAAGCAGTCTCCACTCCCTTTCGCCTCACCATTGTTGTGCCCTTTTTGTGTGGTTCGTGGTGTTTGTCCTTGGTGTCGTGTTGGGTATCTGGTACATTGATTTTGGTAAGTGGGAAGTGGAGAATATACAATGTTGTTTTCGTTGTTATCCATTAATGGTGGCAAACCCTAACGATGTCCAAATACACTGTTGTTTTCGCGCAGGTTCATTGGCTTCCCCAAAAGAAAGTGTAAGATTTAATTTAAATTTTCTTCATTTTTGGTATGGTTGATGTTTTGGTTTGTTGTATTTATGATTTTCTTGTAATGATTTGTAGTGGCACCTGCGTGTATAGATGAATTCGTCAACCATTATTGAAATGAATAGTTTACTAAAAGAGTCTCATGTAAAGCGCATTAGGATGACACCGTTTCACTGGTGCGTACAAATTTTAAAACCTGTGGAAGTGAATTTGAAATTGTTGAAACGTATGGTTAAAAGGTGGGTCGGGAATGATGTGAGTTTTAGGGTTTGTCAACAACTTGTTCCGTTGACTACTTTAGTTGTATATATGACAACCGGTTTGGGTATGGGTGGTCTACATGTTCCTCTAGATGAGTGTGTAGTTGGATCTGTTGGTAGGGTAATTAATCCGAAAACCACTACCAATTTTTTGTTCATTGAAGGTTGTGCTGTGTTTTATTTCCTAGGTGGTGTTATTTGGTTCAATAATGTTGTTGCTCAACCAGAGAAAGTTGAATGGTGTTGTGAAGAGGCTTATTTTCAATTCCATATATGCGGTACATATCAACTTAATTCATATGATTAGCTTTGTAGAAATAATGTGCAATGGCTTAATGCATTAGTAATTGTTCATAGGGCCATATTCTCGCTGACTTTGGAAGACGACATCCCAAATATCGAAATGAGTACTCCTTTAGTAGTTACACGTCGTATATGAGGTCTGACATATTTGGTCTTGCAGACATTCCCAATGCTGAATTTGTGAGTTAGTTAGTTTATTATTTATAATGTTTCACAAATGTTGATTGTTCAAGCATTGACATGTGTTTTTGTTTGCTTATAGCTATTTATGCTCTTTCTGCATGATGAGCACTAGTGGTGCTATGCAGTCAAAATTAGCACATTAGAACTATATGTCATTGACTCAATGGGGAAGGGTGTAAGAAATAGGAAACAAATTGACAACTTTGTGGTATGATATGATAGTTCATTTTCTGGATCAATTTTGTTGATGTGATTTAATGATGTGTTAATGTACCTGTTAATGAATTTTTGTGGTAGGGTGAAAACATGGCCAAATTCTTTTCCGTGTTGTACAATAGACTGGAAGGGAGTATAGGTCCTATGTCCGTTAAACAAGCAAATATCCCATCCCAACCAATCTTGTAAGTTGTTGTATTAATTGTAATGAAATATTTGGATATTTTCTTATCGTTTTTTGTGATTACTTATAAATGGTTTTATTATTTAAGATATGATTGTGGAGTTATCACGTTAAAAGCCATGGAAATGTGGGATGGAGAGGATAGATACAACGGGAAAAGCATGCCCGACTACACAAATGTAAGTATGAATTTCATTGGTAGCATTGTTTGATGATTTTGTTAATTATATCTAAAGTTTACAACTAATTTTTTTCAGGAGGAGTTGAGTCAAATAAGGAAGAACTATGTCAAACATTGGATCCTAGACAACGACAACAGTCGACTATTTGATGCCTTAGATGAATATGGGTTGTTGTAGGATTTTGATGGATATCTACAAAAGATTAATGTGTTAATTTCATCTTCAATTGTAAAAATAATGATTGTTACAGTGATAAATGTGTAGATTGTTGAATTTGAATGACATATGTTTTATATCCAACCACTGTTATGTACAATGTGTATTTATTTATTTAAAATGTATACGAATGTGAATTGTTGTTTGTATATTGATCATATTGAGGAACTTAAGTTAATAGTTGTGATTTGTTGTACAGAAAGTTGTTCAAAAGGAGCCAGTTTTTACAAGTTAACTATGATTTTTGTGATTTTTTCACATGAGACCAGTGCATGTTATTGGGAATGGTTGGTAAAGTGTGTTAGGAGTGTTGGAGGTCATGGTTGGGCACCCAAGGTTCATGGAATGTGTCCTTGTTAGTCACCATATTAATAAAATATATGTTTAATGTTATTTGGATTGAATGTCATTGTGTGAAATCACCATATTGTAATTTTTTTTGCCCCAAAATCAACACACTACCCCTAACAAACATATTAAAACCAAAAAAATCAAAAACCCATGCAAATTTTGCCAAAAAATTCAAAATTGACATCTTGGTCCCCTGTGTACAAAAAAGTGGTCCCTTGTGAAGGACTTTCTGTACAAATTCAAGAAAGCTCTCGCGTAAACGTTTACCACCTATTGGTAAACGTTTACACCACTCATTTTCAAGCCACTTGACTTTGGATTTCATCCAAACACTTTGTGTGAACACAACACCTCCCTCAATGGTATTTGGGGTCCCCAAAATGAACTCTCCACCCCCAAAACAACCTAAAACCAAAAAAATCAAAAGCCCATGCAAAGTTTGCCAAAAAAATTCAAAATTGACATCTTGGTCCCCTGTGTACAAAAAAGTGGTCTCTTGTGAAGGACTTTCTGTACAAATTCAAGAAAGCTCTCGCGTAAACGTTTACCACCTATTGGTAAACGTTTACACCACCCATTTTCAAGCCACTTGACTTTGGATTTCATCCAAGCACTTTGTGTGAACACAACACCTCCCTCAATGGTATTTGGGGTCCCTAAAATGAACTCTCCACCCCCAAAACACAACCTAAAACCAAAAAAATCAAAAACCCATGCACACATCTTAAAACCAACATTAAATGTCTGAAATATAGTTAGTTGGACAATTTATTTAGTTGTAATAGTTTACCAAATGTGTGTAAACGATTACACGAACTGCAACATTGCTTTAAATGCACCATTATCAACGTCCTGCCCCCACGTTCTCCAACTATCCTTTGATGGTGGATCCATTTAATTACCCACTCACACCCATTGTCTCTCCACGTTCCCTATGTAACCAACCCTACACTTCATCTTCTCCAAGTATTTAACCTCTTAGTCTAACCTTATTACATTGAACTTTATCTAAAATTACTAATCATCTTGTAATGGTTGATCGGGCTAAGAAGAAACAAAAAGCGTCTTCATCTCGTGGTGGTCGTTGTCGCCATAGCCCGACCCCATCCCCACCACCATCCCCACCGCCATCCCCATCTCCTTCCCCACCATCATCACCACCACCACCAAACAATGACCTTTTCACTACGGATGAACAATATCAGAATTTTGTTACCTATTTCTTTAATAGGGAAATTTTGGAAAGCAAATTCCTAGAAGATGGGTGGTTCGAAGGTCGAAATTTCCAATTTCACAACATATTGGCGGAGGCTGGAAGAACGACCAAGGTGAGAAGAACAAATGATAGGAAAAAGAAGGTCTCACTCTCATGAAAGACCTAAAGGGTAAAACGGGAAATTTAAATTTCAATTCTGATCCTCTCTGCTGACGTCAAAAATCGAAATTTGTAAAAAATAAAATATCACCCAATCATAGCACGACACGTGGCAGTGTCAAAAGAGTGTTAAATCTAATGGTGTCAAAATATCAGAACGCTTATATTATATATGAATCATAGGAGAAAAGAGAAGTGGAGTAGCATATATTATTGGGTTCCGTTATTTTGACACCCACTTTTTGACACATATTTGACACTGCCACGTGTCAACGTCTTATTGGGTCATTTTATTTTACTTTTTTTTTTAAAATTTGGTTTGCAAAATGGAAAGCTTTCCAGAACATTTGTATTACAATTATACCCCTTGGCTTTTTCATTGGTTTTGTGTGACAGATTGTCTCTCTCCCGTCGTCTCCCATCGTGCTCTCCTTTCCTCTCCCCTTTTGCATGCTCTCCATTGCTCTCCAGTGCTCTCCAGTGCTCTGAAATGGCAAGTTCCGGAATGGACCTTCGTTGGACCAAGGTAAATGCCTTCTATCCTCTTTAGGTTTGGGTATTTTGTTTTAGGTTTGGGTATTGGGGTTCTTGTGGTTTTCTTTAACACGTTATGGGTTTTGTTGATTTGGTGTGTTATTTGATTTGGTGTGTTTCTTGCCTTCTATCCTCTTGTTATTTGATTTGATGTGTTATTTTGTTTTGGACAGTTGAGCGTGCGTCATTCATTTTCAACTATGTATGTTAGCAATCTCAATGAATGGTTAACAGAGGAACAACGGGAAGTCATCTCGAAGACGCCAAAACCTGTCATTCGACTTCCAATGTGGGCAGAAAACAATGACAATGTGGATGCCATCCTCCGCAAATTTGTTCGCCCAACTGACTTACTGTCATCATCATCCACAGAAGCAGACCAACCGTCATCATCATCCAAACAACCAGACAATTAATATATTAATTTACGTATGCTTTGATTTATGTTTTGTAGTGAAGGGGAAAATTTACTTTAATGGAGTGCTGTAATAGTATGTTATCAGTTGTAAGACTGGTTATTGGATGACTGTACTTGTATTGAAGTTTCAATGTTGTTATTGTGAACTTTTATAATTTAGTAAGATGTAATGTAATGTTGTTATTGTAATCATTGTTTTCATATGAATGAATTCACCACTATTTATTTTGTTAAACAAGTCAAATTGTCTTCAAAAACACCCAAAAATGACCGGTGGTCCCCCACGTTACCACAGGTGGCTCCTTCAGTTCAACAGGATGTCCAAAACAGCCTTATGGCTCGCGTAATCGATTACAAGCCTCTTGTAAACGATTACAAGAGTGCTTTTAGTGGCAGAGTACACTAAAACTCACCAAGGTTCAGTTTAAAACCCTGGGTGGGACCCCTCTACATCATGGGGTGTCCCAACCACCAACATGAAACCCTACACTCACATTTGCACCAAAAACAAGTCAAGTTTTCTTCAAAAACACCCAAAAATGACCAGTGGTCCCCCACGTTGCCACAGGTGGCTCATTCAGTTCAACAGGATGTCCAAAACAGCCTTATGGCTCGCGTAATCGATTACAAGCCTCTTGTAAACGATTACAAGAGTGCTTTTTGTGGCAGAGTACACTAAAACTCACCAAGGTTCAGTTTAAAACCCTGGGTTGGACCCCTCTGGATCATGGGGTGTCCCAACCACCAACATGAAACCCTACACTCATGCTTGCACCAAAAACAAGTCAAGTTGACTTCAAAAACACCCAAAAATCACCAGTGGTCCCCCACGTTGCCACAGGTGGCTCCTTCAGTTCAACAGGATGTCCAAAATAGCCTTATGGCTCGCGTAATCGATTACAAGCCTCTTGTAAACGATTACAAGAGTGCTTTTTGTGGCAGAGTACATTAAAACTCACCAAGGTTCAGTTTAAAACCCTGGGTGGGACCCCTCTACATCATGGGGTGTCCCAACCACCAACATGAAACCCTACACTCACACTTGCACCAAAAACAAGTCAAGTTGTCTTCAAAAACACCCAAAAATGACCAGTGGTCCCCCACGTTGCCACAGGTGGCTCCTTCAGTTCAACAGGATGTCCAAAATAGCATTATGACTCGCGTAATCGATTACAAGCCTCTTGTAAACGATTACAAGAGTGCTTTTTGTGGCAAAGTACAGTAAAACTCACCAAGGTTCAGTTTAAAACCCTGGGTGGGACCCCTCTACATCATGGGGTGTCCCAACCACCAACATGAAACCCTACACTCACGCTTGCAGCAAAAACAAGTCAAGTGGACTTCAAAAACACCCAAAAATGACCAGTGGTCCCCCACGTTACCACAGGTGGCTCCTTCAGTTCAACAGGATGTCCAAAACTGCATTATGGCTCGCGTAATCGATTACAAGCCTATTGTAAACGATTACAACAGTGCTTTTTGTGGCAGAGTACACTAAAACTTGGACATCAATCATCAATCAACAATTATTTCAACATTGCACATAATCATTTGTACATTGTCTTCAAATATATAAATGATTACAAGCACACTCGCGTTAACGATTACATATCCTTGTGCATTGAACATTAACAAGCTAGAAATCATATTTCTCATTCATATAAGAACCTGTGCAATGTGTTTCTATATATTAAAAATACAAAGTCTCCATAAACAATAATGTTTCTTACAAGGACCCCTCTACATTTGAACACATGACAACTATCCTACAACAACCCATACACCGAAAGCGCATCCAGTAATCTTATGTTTTCGTCGTCCAGGATCCAATCAACTACATATTGCTTTCTAAAAGCAAGCAATTCCTCCTGAAATGAAAACATTGATATTGTCAGATCAACCCAATCATCAAACAATAATGAAAATCATATTATGACTTACATTCGTGTACAGTGGCATACTATTCCCATTGTATTTATCCTCTCCATCCCAAATTTCCATAGCTTTTAATATTATAACTGCACAGTCATGTCTAAAACAATATAAAGATAAAATCAACCACTTTTGACAAATCACATCATTTACAACATCATATTTTTAAATTAAAGACCTATCACAACTTACAGGTTAGGTTGGGATGGGATTTTTGCATGTACAACAGACAAAGGTCCTATACTCCCTTCCGGTTTGTTGTACAAGATGCAAAAAAAACGAGCAAGGTTTTCAGCATACAACATCAAGAATATTTTCAGTCACACATATATCAAAATGTATAAAATTCTATTCATTCACTTAAAGAACTATAAAGAATTTTACTTGTAATACCGCGACATTGCCACTTAGACTTAGTGAGCTGTTGATACCTCCACCCATTATTTTTTTCATTCCTTTATTCAAACTATCAACTAGGTGTTTATGTACACCGGTAGCCCAATCATATAAACAAAGACTATCTAGGTCATCTAAGACTTTTGATAGCATGTTAGCAACTATCTTAGACTTCCTAGGAAAGAACAAGACAACCAAACACACAAATATATACAACCTATAAACAACATCAACTTCTGTGGTTTCATCTAAAACAATCACATCAAACATGTCAACCAAGTCTTCCAAAGTTGTGCTTTTTTTATTAAACATTTCTCCAACCAAACCTTCTATACATTCATCAAACGGGATTTCTAAACCCCCTATACCTAAACCAGTCGTCATGAAAACATCTAAAACTGTAAAAGGAACCAATTGATGACTCAACCTAAAGCTAACATCATGTCCTGCCCACCTACATACCATAACCTTCAATAACTCACAATTAATCTTCAAAGCCTTACGTAGCCGCAAACACCAACGAAACGGTGTCATACCAATTTGTTCCACATGCTCTTTTCTCAATAACCCATTCATTAAGACAATCAAAGATGAATCCACAGACATTCGAATCTGCCACTACAAAATATTAAAAATAAATTTTTATTATTTAATATAAAAAATTAAAACTATAAATAATACCTAAAATATAACTTACCTTTGGGTTACCCGACACCATTTCAACTGCATAATAAATCATTTCTACATTAGGATTCACAACAAACAAAAACCTAACATCAAACAACAATAACCTACCGTTCCACCCAAAACAACAAACGAACGATAACCCTAAACACACCCAAAACGCCAAACAGAACTTACGTTGAAACAAAGGTCGAATGAGAGAATGGTACACGACGCCTTTCGATGCCTTTTGATGACCAATACCACCGCAATGCACAGATGAATGACGCAATGATAATGGACAGAGGACAAATGGGAGAATGGGACAATAGGAGATGACCGAATGGGACAATGGCAAAGTCGAATGGGAGAGATTGTGAATGGGAGAGAACGATGGTCAGAGAACGAAAGTCTGAAAGTGAAAGATGAAAAATGAAACCGCTAAATTCAATTTTCATTCATTCAATAACATCACAATGCCCATTCTACCCTTCTCAGCTTTTGGAAAAATTAATTTTAAAAGACTAACAGCCATCCAATACAAATTTGACACGTGAACCAGTGTCAAATTTGTGTCAAAGGATGGTGTTAAACAAACATTTTCCTATATTATTAGCAAGCATGGCAAACAATACTAAAGCAGACCCAATATTCGAAGCAAGTCACATGGAAACTTGTGCCTAATTAAGTTTATTTTTGTTTCTTATCTCCCAACTCATTTCTCATTTTGTTCCTTATTCATCGGCAACGTTTGTACCAATGTTAACTTGTAAACTTTAGTTCTTGAATTTATGGCATTGAAAAGAAAACAACAAATAAAATTCGAATACCTATCTCAATCCCAAAGTTTAGGAAAAAATAATTTTAACAATTTTCTTATAACTATTTTATAATTTATATTAAATGATTTGTGATTAATCCATTTTAAATATTTTTTAAAAATACATTTAATTAAACCTAGTAATACATGTTTTATTGTAAAAAAATTATTAAATCCGAAACTTTAAGATCATATATGATTTATTGTGTGAAAATGATAGCTCTCTCCCTTAAATTTATATTTGTTTAGTTTGAGGCGAATTTGTTGCTTTGATCGAGGCTTTTTGGGTGCCAATGCTTTTAACTCTTTTGCTTTTCATTTATTTATTCTATTTCTCTTTTCTCTTTACTTTTTGACTTTGATTTCAGGTAAAGTAACAAAGTCAAAAATTAAGTAATTCTAATTAAAAGAATTACAAAAAATAATAACTTTTTTTAGTATTCAAATATTCAAATAGATCTCTGTCTACTAAAGTTAGTGCACTTTAGTATCTATGTTTACTGCACATTTATTTATTGTAAGCTTCTAGTTGCCTTTTTCTTATAAATATTGCTGGTATTGAATAAAGACAGAAAATAATTTTTGGATTTTTTAAACCATATTATTGGTTTAAAATAAATAATTATTTTATTAACGATCAGTTTTTATAGAACTGGGTGATAGTATTTAATGAAATCTCTCCTTTTTTTTTTAATTTGCAAAGTTTGGAATTTTTTATTTAAAAAGATGAAGTCGCTTCTGATCACATTAAACATGGTTTAGCCTTTGCTTCTGTGTGTTCTCTCTCTAATAACTTATTATATATGATGATATTTTTTAATAACGTTTTTTACAAGAAAAATATTCTTTATAAATTATATTAACTTCTTCAAATATTTCTATTCAAAATCTCTCATACTAACTTCTTCAAAATCATAGTTTTATTTATAATTTGTTTAATTATAAAATAAATTTCATTACGGGTGTTTAAGGTCAATAAGATGACAACTAACTTGTTTAATTAATTTATAAACATTAATTAATACCAAAAAATTACTTTATTAACTAAAAAATAATTTATTTACTAATTTAAATAATAAAAAAATATTTTTGCTCAGCACCTTTAGTAGTTTGTTGATCTAATATTAAAGAAAGAAAAATAGAAAGAAAGAGAGCTTTGGGACTATTAAAAGAAAACAAAAGAGGAAAAGAAAGAAAGAAAGAAAGCTTTGGAGTAGTGTAAAGAAAAAGAAAGTGAAGGTAGTATATTACACTATTGGACATAAAAGGATACAGCAAACAGTAAATTATAAGTAATTATGAATAATATGATTTCCATTGTTAATACTTTTATATTTTAATAATGAACCTGTGAACAGAATATCTTTTATCTACTTTCTATTAAATCAAAATCTAATTTCATTTAATATTTAACTTTATTTATGCTACAAAGTTTAAATAAAGAAGAATAACTTGTTTAAATATAAAAATAAAAAAGAGGAAAATAAGAAATTGGTAACTTCTTGTAGGCTTTATTATGCGAATAGCTTTCTTATGCATGAATATACTCCAGGATTCAAAAAATGTTGTGAATATCTAAATCTGATTAAGCTTTTCTTTATATGATTTAAAACTAATGAGTCCTTTTTTTTTTAATTATTCTGTTGATCTTTATTTTGGTTGAAAAATGTCAAGTCCATTTTTTTTTTAGTTTTTTTTCTCTCCATTTGGTTTTGACTTTTTCAAAATAATTTAATTAGATTATTTTTGTTAATATTGTTCAAACATTGTTAAAGTTACTGTCACATGTTAACTTGTAATTTTTATTTTATGGGCAAAGTCTTAATTTGATTTATATCTTCATTTTTTATATTCAATTTAATTTCATTTTTTGTAAAAATAAAATAATACCGTCTCTCTTACTTTTCAAATTGAGACAAATATTTATTTTTTGTATTTTTATTAAAATTAAGTTTTTATTAAATATTTGGAAAAATATATTAAAATTAATTAACTTTAAAATTTATATCAAATTGAAACAAAGAAATAATTTTTGAGAGACAACAATTATAAAAGGCTTAATATATTTTTATTTCGTGAAATTGAAATTAGTTTTCTTTGAAATATTAACATAACTTGGTGCCTCTATTTAATAAATGTATAGATTTAATTTTTTTAACTAAATTTTATTAATTTTATTTGACATTTTAAACATATTTTATGATAGAATTTAAATTATATATATCTTTTGATATGTTTTTTTTAATATTAGTTGAAAACGTATTTAAAATATTAAATAAATTTAACAAATTTAATAAAAATAACTAAATTCATGAAATTGATAAAGTTGAAGAATTTGATAAAGTATTAAATTGAATTAAAGTTTTTAAAGAGATTAATTTTAATTTTAATTAAAAATTAAGAAAATAAAAACATATTTAATCTATTATAAAAAATATTAAAATTAAATATTTAATTTAAGATAAATCAGAATATAAATATATAATAATAATAATAATAATAATAATAATAATAATAATAATAATAATAATAATAATAATAATAATAATAATGTAGAGTTAATGCTTAAATCTTAAGAAAATATATATTTGTATTCCATTTTATATTAGATTGAATAATCACGTTCAAACTCTAATTAACATAATTTTAAAGATAATTTTAAAATATCTAATAAAACTGTGAATTTTACTAAAAATAATAGTATAAATTTATAAAAAAAACATTTCAATTTAAAAAGAAATAATATTATTTATTTAAAAAAATTGAAACTAAATTAGATTTAATAAACAAAAAATAATCAAATTGACACTCTATTCACGTGATGTCAAACTAATCATTCCACATGACATATGAAAAAGTTTAAAACAAAAAATAAAATGTTTAAAATAATTATAAATTGATCAGTGATACTAATTTTAACCTCATTGATGCAGTATTAACCAAAATAATCAAATTAAATCATTTTAAGAAAATATAAATTAAATTAAAATGAAAAACTGACTTCAGTTTTTTTTAAATAATAATTACAATATATTTTTTATTAAAAAAAAGAAAAGTTGAGAAATTTGCGAAAAAGTGAAGATTGAGCGACTTCATGGGTACTGAGTTCCGTACACTTTCTTAACATTCTTTTGCGAAATGATATTTCAACATTCTTTTTTAACACCAATTTGACACTATACATGTGTCAATTGGTGATTGGAGCAATTGAATTTAAAAAGAAAACTTAATTTGAGACGTTGGTAAGGGCATAGTTGGAAAGAGAAATATGAAAATTTGGGTTTGGCGGTTCGTTTTGGTTTTCAAGAGTCGTGCTCCATCTCCATCTCACTTTGGCGATTCCTTTTTCGTTTTCTCTAGGGCTTGTGAAGAAACGGGCTCAATCTCCATCCTCAACCATCATCTAATTTTCGTTCTATCAGTCGTGCTCCATCTCCATCTCACTTTGGCGGTTCCTTTTTCGTTGTGTCTAGGGCTTGTGAAGAGACGGGCTCCATCTCCATCCTCAACTATCATGTAATTTTCGTTTCATCATCTCCATCTCACTTTGGTTTTCGTTCTCTGTAGGGATTGACGTTGTCATCCTCGACCATCATCTCATTTTGGTTCCATCATCTCATTATCGTTGTGTGGAGTGTTTTCTCCTTGGGTGTGTCAACGATTCTCCGGTGAACGTTTTGGTTTGAGGTAAAGCCACCGCTTGTCTCTGTCTTTGTTTTGAACCGTTGGTGGGTTTTGCTCTCATGTGTCTATGTTTGTTTTGAAGCGTTGGTGGGTTTGAGGTAAAGCCACCGCATGTGTCTATGTTTGTTTTGAAGCGTTGGTGGGTCGTTGATGAGTGTGTTGTGTGTGAACCCACGGTTCATGTTGTTGAATGTGTTTTCTGTGAGTGTTGAATTGGTAAAGTCACCATTGATTGTGGTGAAATGGTTACTTTTTCGCACATGTGTGTGTTATGAAGCGAGAGCATGTGGTGCACTGTGTCGTTGTGGTGCATTGTGTTGTTGTGTTGGTTATATTGTTAAGTGGAAGTGGTAGAATAGTGTTGTAATGTCCAGTACAGAAGTTTTGTTCTTATTTGGTGAAAGCTAAAGATTTGTTGCACATTTGCCCTTTTGACTGCAGGTTCAATGACATCTCGAAAACCAAGTGTAAGGCTTAATGGATATTGTAAGTTCTTTACATAATTGTATTGTAATAAGTGGATATTGTATCAGTGTTTGTTGTAATAAGTCAATAATTTTTTGGATGTATTTTTAAAGGTATGATTGTGGAGTTATCATGTTAAAAGCCATGGAAATTTGGGATGGAGAGGACAAATACAACGGGAAGAGCATGTCAGAATACACGAATGTAAGTAATAATTTCAATGTTAGCAACAACTGATGATTTTGTTTATATTATCTAAGGTTAAATATATTTTGTTTCAGGCGGAGTTGAATCAAATTAGGAAGAACTATGTGAAGTATTGGATCCTAGACAACGAAAACATTAGATTATTCGAAGCGCTTGATGAATATGGGTTCTTGTAGAATTGGATGTATATGGACATATTAATATGTATGTATTTAGATGAACAATGACATATGTATTAATCTTATATTGTAATAAGTAATTATTTTTACAGACATCTATAAATGTATAGCAATTGGCATTTGGATTTATATGGAATAAATATTATTTGCAATTCGATTGTTACTATGTGATTATTGTATGGAATAAGACACTAGTAATGCAGAGGACCACTCTTCATAATTGTTATGCATTTCAATGAGTGCAATGCATTTCAATGACTGCAATGCATTATGGTGTGGATTTGGTCAATAAAAGTGAACTTGTAATAGTTGTGGTTGTTAACAGCTTATGGTAATCGTTGTAAGTTGTAATAGTTGTGGTTGCTAACAAGCAAATATCTCATCCCAACCAAACTTGTAAGTTGTTTTATTAATTGTAATGAAATATTTGGATATTTTCTTATCGTTTATTGTGATTACTTATAAATGGTTGTATTATTTAAGATATGATTGTGGATTTCATTGGTAGCATTGTTTGATGATTTTGTTAATTATATCTAAAGTTTACAACTAATTTTTTTCAGGAGGAGTTGAGTCAAATAAGGAAGAACTATGTCAAATATTGGATCCTAGACAACGACAACAGTCGACTATTTGATGCGTTAGATGAATATGGGTTGTTGTAGGATTTTGATGGATATCTACAAAAGATTAATGTGTTCATTTCATATGTATTTAGATGAACAATGATATTCCAATTCATCTTCAATTGTTCATCTTCAATTGTAAAAATAATGGTTGTTACAGACAGTAATATATGTGCAGATTGTTGAATTTGAATGGCATATGTTTTATATCCAACCAATGTTATGTACAATGTGTATTTATTTATTTAAAATGTATACGAATGTGAATTGTTGTTTGTATATTGATCATATTGAGCAACTTAAGTTAATAGGTGTGAGTTGTTGTACAGAAAATTGTTCACAAGGAGCCAGTTTTTACAAGTTAACTATGATTTTTGTGATTTTTTCACATGAGACCAGTGCATGTTATTGGGAATGGTTGGTAAAGTGTGTTAGGAGTGTTGGAGGTCATGGTTGGGCACCCAAGGTTCATGGAATGTTTCCTTGTTAGTCACCATATTAATAAAATATATGTTTAATGTTATTGGGACTTAATGTCATTGTGTGAAATCACCATATTGTAATTTTTTTTGCCCCAAAATCAACACACTACCCCTAACAAACATATTAAAACCAAAAAAATCAAAAACCCATGCAAAGTTTGCCAAAAAATTCAAATTTGACATCTTGGTCCCCTGTGTACAAAAAAGTGGTCCCTTGTGAAGGACTTTCTGTACAAATTCAAGAAAGCTCTCGCGTAAACGTTTATCACCTATTGGTAAACGTTTACACCACCCATTTTCAAGCCACTTGACTTTGGATTCATCCAAGCACTTTGTGTGAACACAACACTTCCCTCAATGGTATTTGGGGTCCCCAAAATGAACTCTCGACCCCCACTACACAACCTAAAAAAAAAAAATCAAAACCCATGCAAAGTTTGCCAAAAAATTCAAATTTGACATCTTGGTCCCCTGTGTACAAAAAAGTGGTCCCTTGTGAAGGACTTTCTGTACAAATTCAAGAAAGCTCTCGCGTAAACGTTTACCACCTATTGGTAAACGTTTACCCCACCCATTTTCAAGCCACTTGACTTTGGATTTCATCCAAGCACTTTGTGTGAACACAACACTTCCCTCAATGGTATTTGGGGTCCCCAAAATGAACTCTCCACCCCAAAACACAACCTAAAACCCAAAAAATCAAAAACCCATGCGAAGTTTGCCAAAAAAATTCAAAATTGACATCTTGGTCCCCTGTGTACAAAAAAGTGGTCCCTTGTGAAGGACTTTCTGTACAAATTCAAGAAAGCTCTCGCGTAAACGTTTACCACCTATTGGTAAACGTTTACACCACCTATTTTCAAGCCACTTGACTTTGGATTCATCCAAGCACTTTGTGTGAACACAACACCTCCCTCAATGGTATTTGGGGTCCCCAAAATGAACTCTCGACCCCCAAAACACAACCTAAAACCAAAAAAATCAAAAACCCATGCGAAGTTTGCTAAAAAATTCAAAATTGACATCTTGGTCCCCTGTGTACAAAAAAGTGGTCCCTTGTGAAGGATTTTCTGTACAAATTCAAGAAAGCTCTCGCGTAAACGTTTACCACCTATTGGTAAACGTTTACACCACCCATTTTCAAGCCACTTGACTGTGGATTCATCCAAGCACTTTGTGTGAACACAACACCTCCCTCAATGGTATTTGGGTCCCCAAAATGAACTCTCCAACCCCAAAACCCAACCTAAAACCAAAAAAATAAAAAACCCATGCAAAGTTTTCCAAAAAATTCAAATTTGACATCTTTGTCCCTTGTGTACAAAAAAGTGGTCCCTTGTGAAGGACTTTCTGTACAAATTCAAGAAAGCTCTCGCGTAAACGTTTACCACCTTGGTAAACGTTTACACCACCCATTTTCAAGCCACTTGACTTTGGATTTCATCCAAACACTTTGTGTGAACACAACACCTCCCTCAATGGTATTTGGGGTCCCCAAAATGAACTCTCCACCCCCAAAACACAACCTAAAACCATAAAAATCAAAAACCCATGCGAAGTTTGCCAAAAAATTCAAAATTGACTTGGTCCCCTGTGTACAAAAAAGTGGTCCCTTGTAAAGGAGTTTCTGTACAAATTCAAGAAAGCTCTCGCATAAACGTTTTTACCCGCATTTTCTAAACCATTACAACACCTTCTTTCAATCAACAGGTTTCTATATTGAACTAAGAATGTTGCCAATGTCCACATGCATTGTTTCTTTAAACCATTAAGTCCAACATCAATAACAATATTTGTCAACTATAATATTTAACAACTGTATCGTAACATTATTTCCCAAGGGCATTGAAGAACTCGCCATTTCGAAACGAAGGAATCACACAACCACACCAAGATCGACGAGATCACACGCCAACACCAACGAAGAAGCACAATGTAACCAACGAAGATATGCGAACCAACGAACCCAAACCGCACCGGAATCAACAAAAAAAGGAGATGGAGAAATCGAAATATTGCAAAACGGAGATGGCGACAGTGAGATGGAGTGAGAAGGTGAAATGAGATGAAATAGAACGTTCATGTGCCTATGAAAGAGGTCAAGGGCAAAATGAGAAGGCAAAAATTAAAATCTGAAAGTTTCCAGTGACGTCATAAATTGAATTTTTAAAATAAAATAAATACAACCAATCACCTGCCGACACCTGACAGTATCAAAATAGTGTTAATATTTTGGTGTCAAAATATCGGGACGCCATTCTTTTTACTGTTTTATATTCTCTCCACTATCTTTCTTTCTTTCTTTCTTTTTCTCCTTGTTTCCAATTAGGATTTACAGAACCACCTACAAAAGAAAGTCCTTGGACCCAAAAGTAAATGGACATAAAAGAATATGGGGAACACACTATTCTTCTACCTTCTTTCATCCATCACTACAAAGCTTCTTCCATTTTTTTTATAATCACTCACTTGTCAGAAACCATTAATGGAAAAATAGAGGTCTGGTTCCGGTTATTTTAATATAAATATTTTGATTAAAGTAAGTTTAAACGGTCGAAATTTAAATTACAGATTCTAATATTCGACCCGATTCGTGATTTGAGTATAAAATAAAAAGTTTTAACGTTAAACCTAGTTTTGCAGTGGATTTAAAACTGTGGTTAAGTTTGTGGAATGTCAGCCGCTGATACATTCTTTTGTGGTAGCTGACTCACTTTCTTCTTTATAACTTAAATCTGGACCCATTATTCATCCACATGCAACCATATTTGATATTATCTATAATAATGGTCAAATTTAAAATAATAAATTTGAATTAGGTTGGACGTAGTTCACTGATTGAGACGTACATTTTGTCACTCATTTCTTCTCAATCATAGCATTTAAGTCCAGCAAAAATCAATCGTATCATCAAAATAAACACAATTACGCCATAAAAATCCATAGAGGGGTAACATCATTAAAAACTGTATATAAAAAATGTATTTTATTAATTAAGTGTTAAATTATAATTTTACGTGTATTAAATTTTATTCATCTTAGCTATCTATTGATTTACATGTATTGAGGTTGAGTAAGCACTTACGTAACCCGTGTTGGGAGAGGGGAGATAGATCTCTCTTTTGGTGTTGATGCATTCTTCCTCGTAACCAATTATTATAGGACTAAATTGCATTACTTTGCTACCTAATGCACTCAAAACCAACCTTATCCCTCTAATTATTGTACTTATGTCTCTAATAATGCCAAACAAATAGAATTTGTAGTTTTCACAATCACTCAAAAAATATAAATGAAAACATTTAATTTGACGCAATTGTAAGAACTTATTATTTAAATTCATTTGGTTTTTTTTATTTCGTATGAAAAAACTTATTTTATAAACAACTCTTAACCATATATTTATATATATTAAAAATAGGATTTACATAATGTAGAGTTGGATGGCTTAAAATAATAAAAAATAGTTTTTATCTTATATTCTTAGTCAAACTTTTTATTTTGTATTTTCAAATCAAGAAAAAAATTATAATTAACTTCTAAAAATATGTAACTGTTTTACTATATCCCAAAAACTCTATTAGCGAAAGAATTATACACTGAAGAGTCAAACCAGATATTTAAACAAGTTAGAGAACTTCTTTTTCTTATATAAAAATATAAAAATTAAATTAAAATTAACAAAACATATAGACAAATATTGTTGTTAACTAGAGGGAGATAAACACCAAAACCCTGTAATTTGAAGCACATTATGATTCCTAAATACGAGTATACAATTCTGTCACTATATTTTCTTTTCTTTTCCTTTTTTTTTAACACATTGATACCACGATATAAACTTGTGAATTTAGAAAATCCATGGTCAAAAAGAATTTGGGAAAAAGCCCAAAACTTTAATATCGTAGCGTTTGTCATGAAACATATTTAACTTGTTCTTGATGTGATGTTACATTGTCTTTTGTTTGGGGCGTGATACTTGTGCTTACTACTGCTACAATTTGTCCTTCTGCAATTGTAAATTAAGAAGGTTCCAGTTTCATACCAATGAAGCAGTTTGGCAAACCTACATCATTCTATGTATGGAGGAACGGTGACCGGTACATACCCATTATAATAATATAACTGATTGTTTTGATACCAAAAAAACTGATTGGTCATTAGTAGAGTAGAGTTAGCTAAATATTTATTTAATCTAAATATGTTACTAATCAGATTTAAAAGAAGTTGAAACTAATTCTAATGAAAAGTCTATTGAAAAAACTATAAGCACAAATCAAATAAAATATATGATTGTTTAAACTTTTTATTATGTATTTATTACAATACTAAGAATTTTATCCATCAAACTTGAACTAAGTTTGGTCAGAATCTACACCCAAAACATTTTTTAAAAATTATCATTTTATTTTTTGTCATACATTATCGTCATGATATGAATGTAGAAAATGCAAAGTTGGTTTTAATGCATTCATCATATAAAATTGTTTCATTGTCTAATTTGGTATTGATGTGATGCTACATTGTTTTGTATACGACACCACATGTGCTCACTACTGTAAATGTGCATGTTCAATTGAGAGTCTTCAGGAGGCTACAGCTTCTTCAATCTCTGTTTTTCAGTAAAAAACATTACAATTCGAATAGTTAGACGAACCCCACGCACACAGTGATCTCAGCAGCCCAATTCTATCATAGAATAAGGTGAAGAACTATTAAGTGTGCCACTTTCTTCCCGTATCATATCGGAATTTAATAGAGTGCAAAAAATGTAATAGGGTACAGGAAGAAACAGCCATCAAGTGTTAACTTAAATTTTTTTTTTCATGAGTTTAATGTGAACCTATTAGCAATATATATTACTTTACATAACTCTTAATACATATTATATAGAAGTTTACTAGTTTTATAGTAACTATCTTGGAAGTCATCTAAAATTGTTTTTATTTACTTGATCACGTAAAAAGCACACTAACATTAAACTCTTTGTTCACATTTACATTTCTCTCCATTTCCCTCTTATCTGATGATTAGTGCTTTACACAATTATATATATTATTTGTCTTATGTATCCAATAGGAAAGTAAAATTATCTTAATCTTTACGTTAATCAGAAATACTTCAAGTTTCAGTTCATCCAAAAATTATTATCTCCTTAATAAGATGATGTTAGAGGAATTATTCCTGCACCACTTACGTTGCTTCTTATACCATCACATACAAAAGATATCCATTGAAAGAATTTTCAAAAACTTCAACGGACTTCGAAATTCATTAAAAACTTAAAAATTTCTTCAACAAATATTGACATTTATTGAAAGATTTTTCGAAAACTTAATGAATGTCAACATCTGTTTAAGAAATTATATATATATATATATATATATATATATATATATATATATATATAAAGAAAATAAGTGGAGGTGTAGGATTTTTTAAAATATAAAAGATAATTTGAAATTTTTTAAAAATATGGTGGTACAGATAACAATGTGGTGGAGTGGTGTAGGAAGTAACCTCATGATGCTATATAGTCCAATCCAAGCTTAGATAGAGAGAAAACGGGTACGTAATACCAGTTTTGGCCCACTATATTTGTGCAGGGTCACATTAACATTGTCAACATGCAATATCAATATAAATTTGCATGGTTTCCACCTATTTACGCATAGAACAAAGGTGGGATTACAAGTTACAGGCCCAAACCTTCCTGAAATATAAATAACGTTGTGATAAAAAACGTTTCAGTAAGACAGATTATGGCACATTAAGGCCGAGACTGTTGAACAAATGCCACAGTGCTTACCAGTTACAACAATCAAAGACTTTGGTCAGAAAAAATGAGGAAGTTTCAAAAGGTTCCTACAACATCCATGTATGCTCATATCTCGGACAATGAACTAGCCACAACAAGCGTGTACCTATGAGCCATCCCATCTCTTGCTTTCATCACATTCTATTCTATTCTATTCACTCTTATCTTCCACATGCTTGTAATATGATCATTACATCAGTGACAGTGAGCAAAGGAGTGCTACGCATTAGAACTGTAGCTGTTAGCACTATTGCTTTTTGGATGATGGACTATGTCTATGGCTATGGTTAAGCTAACCTAAGAGCTTCGTCAATCTCTGCATGCAGTATTATTTCTCTGTTCCCGAGTTTGCTTTCTTTTGAAGACACCCCACAAATAATATTTAGCTTCAAATCCTGCCCAAAAGACAAACGAGTTAAACTGTAATCCCAAGCTAAACAGATAAAGCTATACTGAAATTAACCCCTAAAGTGGTAGAATAAACGAAGCTCACTCCAACAAGAGATTGGGAGGTCGGTGGAAGGAAAAATTAAAAGCTCTGCGTTTTTAGCCACAAATCTTATGGCATATTCATGGGAAATGACATCGTCAACCAGAGCGTCGAAGACCTTCTCAGCTCTGCCAAGGAAGAAATATTCAGGTACATCAAACTAAAGAAAAAAAAAAAGAGTAACATTATGCAAAAAGTGTCTGAGAAAAATCACCCTTCACTGTCGGGAAAGAAAAAAAGAGCAATGTCCTGATCAGTTGGCTCCCTACTCTTGAAACTTTCAGGCCACACAGTAGACCTTGGAACCAATTCTGCATGAAGCACTTCTGGGAAATGTCCTGTCTCCTCTACAACTTTGGAGCATGCTAAATCGGACATATGAGCAAGAAGTCCACTGACAGCACCAATAGTTTCATTGCAGAAGTATATACTTCCCCTATTAACCAGAAAATTCAACTTCAAATGATATTCACCACAACAGCTATAGAAGTTCACCAATTTCAAATGAAGGTAATAAAACAACTTTTGTACCTCCAGATCGGATCAATTAAAGGCTGTGCATGAACACAACCGTATAGTTCTATACAACTTGAATCATTATAGGTAGCTCCTTCAGAAAATGGAACAGATTGGAGACCTAAATCAGAACTAGTTACATCCCTTGGAACTGCTTCACGCTCATTCGTTACCTCACGTTCTTCCTGACTGCTGATAATGTTTTGAGGATGCTGAAGGTCATGTGAACCGGATAGTACTAATATGCAAACAATCCACAAAGTTCCAATTGAGTCCACCATAAAAGCAATTGCTACCAACATTACTACGATTTCCTTTTTCAACTCTACTAGTTTTACATTAAAAAAAATCAAGTTTAAGTGGACTTTGATTAACCTTAATAGCCCTTCTGACATCAATGATTCGGACCAAAAAACCTCTCGTTACTTATTTATGGATTATTCCTTCAACACTCTCCATACTTACAGATTTATCATTTATAATAATTATGCAAAATTTACTTGAAAAAGATATATTTATTTAATTAGCTATATTTAAATCTTATATACTTTTTTGGGCGATATTGACATTGGTACAAGTAGGACAACAAAACTTGAACTCGTCAAAAGAATAAAATAATTAACATACTTTGTATGAAATGTATAAGTCTGGACTATCTCAAATCCATAAGTCTGGACTATCTCAAGGTTTAATCATGGTCTGGACTAGGCATGTGGCTTGGCTACGAGGCATGCAAAATAACGCTTCTGAAATCACATGTCAGAATAACTAAAGGATCAAGAAAAAGCACAAGGCATGGAAAATACAATCTTTATGTACTTCTTTCAAAGATACAATCTTGTTTCAACATACAACTATTTACAATCGCAAAATAGTTCTAATATATCAGAATCTTGAGTCTTTACTCGGAAAACGAAGGAAGAATGTGAACTATTGCTGTTGCCGGACTCATTGGCTTTATTCGAAAAATGAACGAAGAATTCTTACTTATTGTGGACTGCATCTGCTATACGTCCACCTGCATTCGTTGGGCCGCCCCTCCTGCCGCGACCCCTGCTATATTGATGAATAATGTTTGCCATATCGAGAATTGCAAAGTGATGATAATATATATAATTTGACATATATATATATATATATATATAATTTATATGATACTGTTATTTTTTTATTTTTATTTTCTTCAAAAACTATTAAAATTCATTATTAAAACTATTTTATTCTAGTTAAGTACGTGAAATAAATGTCATTACGTTTATCCTTATTTTAAAATATGTTTTACTCTCTCTTTTTTTCTAAAGTCATAAAGGATCATCTATTTTTTTTATAATAATAAAATAGTAAAAAATAAATAAAAATTTTCTATTATATTTCTCTCTTTTTCTCACTAGTACAAAAATAATATTTTATGACGTACAAAAATAAACTATGACGTACTTGTACGTTATAATAGGTCTATGATGTAAATTTTTGTTACATAAATCTTATACGTTATAATAGGTCTATGACGTACATAGTTTTGTACGTTATAATAGTTCTATAAAGGAAATCCGCCAACTTAAAAACTGCATCATGTTTAGGCTATCATGACATAAATTTTTGCTACGTCATAGACCTATTACAACGTACAAAACTATGTACGTCAAAATTTGTTTTTGTACGTCATAAAATATGATTTTTGTACTAGTGTCTTTTTAAATAATTTTTCTATTCGTTCTCACAATTTTTTTTTTCTCCTTCTTTTCTTTCTTTTTGTCAACCTATATTAACTCAGGAAATTGCTACATATTTAAATGTGAATTTACATAATTCTTAAGCAATTATTTATAAGAATATTCAGTTAAAAGTAGCTCAAATATACAAGAGAAATGAATACAAGTGCCTTAAGTATTTGAAATATATAAGAGTAATTAAAGTAATAATGTTATATATGTTCATTCTTATCAGCATTAACAGAATCATTGAGAAGTATCGTCAATGCTGCTTCCACATGTCTCAGACTGGTGACGAAGCTGAAAATCAATCAGAGCAGGTTTTTTCTCTTCTTCACCCCTGTAATACTGTCTTCCAAAAAAATTAGAAAGTCGTTGAAGCTAATTTCAATGCCAGTTCTCAAGATAGCCATTGATAATGCGCACATGCTCCTTTGATTTACATAAAATGGATAGTAAAAACAATAACGTTGCACCTTACAGTGCTTATATCAGGAGCTTTTGGTATTAAGAGTCAAATATGAATCACTCCAACGAACTCAAAGGAGAAAAAGAAATCTTGTCATGTGAGTCAGAGTTCTAGAGGACATGCACTAACTTATTTTGTTTCTGTTTGTGTTTGAAGGAATCTTCAGGGAGAAGAACTTGAGCCACTCAGCATGAAAGAACTACATAGCTTAGAGAAACAACTGGATAGAACGCTTGCACAAGCTCAGAAGCACATAGTATTAATCACAACTTATTCTTAATTGGTTTTTTTAACTATGTTTGCATTTTCCTTCAACTACTTCTATTCAAATGTGGATATAAAAAGAAATTATTACATGATCCATGATGATAGTGATCTTAATAAAATCGTGATTGGATATTCTATTAGTTCTCTTAAATTTTAAAACGATTATATATGTTATGTAAAAATGGTTCAAACGATTATATATGTTATGTAAAAATGGTTCAAGCCTGTAGACGCAATGGTTTTCTTTTATTGCGTTCAATTTAGTTTGAATTCTTCATTTCTAACCATTAAATTCTCTCAAGAAAAGAATTATCGGTGGCTCCAGTTAAAATCTTACATACCGAGACAATGTTTGGATAAATAATTAGAGGATATTTATAGGAATTTGCAATGCAGATTTTCAAACATGAATACACAAAATGAAATAAATGATTTGTTCTATTAAAAATAAAAATACTTAAGCTGGTGTCAAGAATTGACGAACTACACGGAAAGGTATATTATTTCATTAAATATTGAAGGTTGCTTCCATTGAATTTAGTTTGCTCCATCTGAACCATTCATTGACTTAGTTTCTCATCTTTCCTTATCACCAATGGTCATTTATTTGTGCTATATATTATAGTAAATTTTGGATGAGTTTTTTTTTTTTTTACAAGCAAATATACTTAAAAAAAATAGAAAAAAACTATAAACTAAAATCATCTTCTACACAGTAACTTATTTTTTGAATAGTCAATTTTAACTTATGCATAAATTAATTTATATCTAATCTAGCACTAACTTTCACCAGCAGTAATATTAGATATTTATAATTCTAAAAAAGTTGCATGCATGCTTCCTAAGTGCTTTCACTTTTTAAACTGTGGCCAGAAGAAAATGCAATGCGACGATTATATGAAATTATATTTACCCTGAAATGTATCTAAATAAGTCATAAAAAAATAAGAAAACAGAAGAATAATCATGTGAAGCAAAATTACTTGAGATGTAGATTCACTGTCCAAAAGAAAGTTTCAGAGTAGTTCAATATTTTAGGAATATTGATATTTTGACAATTTTTTTTAATAATATTTTTATAATAAAACATGTGTCATTTTATTGATATGTTTAAATTTATATTTATATATTATCAAAAAATTATCAACTTTTTTTAATAACATTTTTATAATAAAACATTTATCATTATTTTATTGATCTATTTGAATTTATATTTATACGTTATAAAAAAAATTGTTAAAAATTGTTAAATTTTTTTTTTTTTTTCATATTTAAGTATGCTAATATGCTTAGTTCCCGTTCTCATAATCTACAATTGGCATGTTTCTTTTCAAGTCTATTCAACAGTAGCTTGTTTAGTTGCGTCCCGTCTATCCAAAATTACTTTCTTCATACACTTTTTTTTTCTTTTGTTTAAGTATAATTTAAAATAATTTCTATTTTTAACAGGTTTAATTTAAATTATGAATTATGAATATTACATATTTTTAATAAATAAATTTATAAAATTATTATTTCTACTAATTTAATTAAATAAAAATAAAATTACTAATATTCTTATGTGGAGCTAAACCCGTAATCCAAATGTTATACAGATAACATGTAAGAGAAATTAGCATGCTTTTTTTATGTCGAACAGGACAAATGACTTGTTTATATAGACCATAATGGAATGAACTTATCTGTATTAATATTCCTAAAATTACTTTATATCAGGTGTTTCGAAACCCTTGGAAAAAATTAAAGGAAATGTTAATCATAGAACAAAAATATTTGAGAAAACTTTATTAAAACTAATTTATGAGAGAAAATTTAAAAGACTTTTGTTCATAACCAAAAAATAATTTATCATAAAAATAATTGATAAAAAATTTCATGCTAATTTTATAAAACTTATTTTGCAGTGATACAAATATTATACGGATAATCGATTAAAGAAATTCGCATGCATTAACGACCTGTTTTTTTGTCAAAATAAAACAAATATATATATATATATATATATATATATATAAATGTAAATTATTTGTTAGATATATTATTTTTATTTTATATTTAATTAATTTATTATTATTATTTATTTATATTTTTTTTATTACAAAGGGAGAATCATATATATATTTAACCTGAGTAGCCAAATCAATTCTTTTAAGCTATCCTTCAACCGTATAGTCCCATATCTATAAAGCTATCCTTCAACCGTATACCCTTCCACTCGAAACCTGTCAGGAACCGCTCACTCCCCGTCCTCGTTAGTGCCCGGGCATCACATGCCCACCAGCTTCCAGTGTGCTTTGTCCTCACACACACTTTCCGGGAGAACTTCCCGGAAGGTCACCCATCCCAAAATTACTCCAGGCTAAGCACGCTTAACTATAGAGTTCTTATGGGATAGGCTACCGAAAACCAAATACATTTGCTTTTCTAAGACTGATTAAATTAATTTTCCTTTATATTGTTTTAAGAAAAAATAATAATAATAACTTTGGTCTTTTAAAAATTCGCATTATGGAGTTAATAAAATTGTTTGTTGGTATTGTTTTGAGATTCATACAGTGGCAATATATTCCCGAGTTTTAGTGGCTTCAACTCCATCGTAGAAGATGGTGCCACAAATTATATATTTCTACTTTCTATTATTGATAATGACAAACATATATAAAGAAATCATGATCTGATCCGTTAGTGTAATCTGATCATATTTGTTTTTGTAGCCATTTTCTGCTATGCTTCCCTTCGTCTTTGGATTCAAATGGAAGAAGGCATCAACGTAGGTTAGGTAAAAGGTATTAAATTCTAATTCTTATTCCCGGAAAACTACATATATAATATTATATTATATATGTTTTAAATTTGTTTATAAATATTTCTTAAAAATATATTTATTCTCTATTTAATTTAAAACCATATATTTTCATCTAAATAATTTTGTCTTAAATTATATATTTTAATATAAGTTAAGATAAAAAAGGACCTTGTTTGGACAAAGTATCATAATTTAATGATATTCTTAACATGCGACATAATGATCTTACAATAGACTATAAGTATGCATTTGTTAAAAATTTAAAAGGATGGAAAAAAAATTATAATCTTTAAAATATAAGCATTATTCATTATGCATTTAAATATAGTGGTTAGAGTATAATGGCTTTTATTTCAGCAAGTTTTTTTCTTTAGTTCTGATATGTCATTATTAGATGAAACATTTAGTTTTAAATTAAAAACTATGGTTGATAATGGGCATGTGATTATTTGTATTTAAGAGCACAATAATCTACAAAATATTAAAATACAGAAAATTAAAAAGCTAACCTTTTAGAAACACTAGTTGAAATAGTATATAAATGCTATCAACATATTAAAATCATTCTTTAACAAATAGTTCAACAAGTTTTGTAACTAATAAAAAAATAACGTACTAAACATAAAGATAACAATAATATTTTGTTTATTAATTTGGTGTAATTTTTACAAGTGATCATACCATTTTAAAGAACTTTTAATCGTTCGTATATAATTATAAATAAATAGTTATTTATCTTATTTTCGTATAATTTAACTTGATTAAAAAATATTTAAATATATTTCTTCGAATGATAAATTGATATATAAATAATACACATATTAATTACATAATTTTGTTAAAATTTCATTTATATTTAAAATAATGAAATAAAAAGTTGGTTACTAGGTACTAAAAAATTATAATACGACATATGAATGATGTTAGAAGATTTATAAATACTCCACTATGTCTAAAAGAAATCTACTTACGTGGCTATTAATTAAAAGTTATCGAAACTTCTAAAGTTACAAGTTAAAATTATTATATAAAAAGTGAAACCAGTAAAATTTTAGCATTGTTACATAAAAAAATATTTGAAAAAGTATGTTGTTATTTTGTTTGGTTCATCGCATATAAGTCACGTTAATGAAAACATATTTTAAAAAAGTAGATAAATTTAAAATACATATTGTGTGTATTTTTTATTCCCTAATTACCAAAATCTTATCAGCGACATAGTTAGTTTACTTTTATTAAAAAAATAATATAAATAATTACTCTTGAAACTATCCTCTCAATATATATCAATTTTACTTTTTCTCATATAAATTTATTTGTTGTTAATTAATTAATTTTCATTCATAAATAATAATATAAATAGTGTAATGTTTTACCTTAATATATTTATTTAATTTTTTTATTATAACAGTATACAGTTTGTTTATATATTATTGAATAAAAACTTTATTGTGAATTTGATGTTTATTCTACGTGTTTATATTCTGTATTTTATTTTTTAATAATTTTTTATGTAGTGACATATAATTGATCTTTTAAATATTAACTTAAAATGTTAAAGTTTATAATGACTCGTATAACCTTATATATTATTTTAATTTCAAGTTTTTTATATATATATATATATATATATATATAATGATCTTGTAAACGAGGAGGTTTGATCCATAATTTGTTTATATATACAAATTTATTTTTGTATAAAATTAGTGAGAATCTAATATGTAATATAATACGAGTATAATTTAATCTTATATATGTAATTAATTAATTGATTGATTGATTTTCATCGATTCCTGTCCCTTCTAAATATTATTCTGAATTGTTGGCAAACTTTACGCAGAGAATGTTAGGCCTTAATTGAGTGATTGAGATTTGCATAACGTAGTTTATTGACTTATCCTAACTAACTATATTGTATATATATATTAAATAGTAAAATGAAATCTCTTTCTCATAGTTTAATATTTTAGTACAAAACAGTATTACAATCTTCTCGACTCACACGCATGTAATATAAACATGGTTTCATATTTTTATGAAGAAATATTTGAATAACAATTCAAATTGAAAAGCACACTTTACTCTTTAATCTTTCAAGTATATGGATTATATATTGCATATGAAACTATTTTACTTTAAATAGACAACGAGAAAAAAAATATATAATAGAATGGTAACATTTTCAAATTTTATTTAGGCAGAACGACATTCAAATAATCTGAAAGTAAAACCTTCATTAAAAGTTTCCTGCAAATAATTTATTATTACCTCACATATGCAACACAACTGTGAAATATTTCTCATCTGTAACAAAGTAATTTTGGAAACATTGATATAACCTAATTTAGACGGAGGTTATACGGAAATTTGTTATAGTGTCACTTTATAACTAAGTGGAGAAAAAATAATTTGATTTAAAAATCAGTATTGTTGATTATTTTAATTTTTATATTTTAAAAACAGATTATCTTTTTGGATTGACATTACTGATAATATTTTTATTTAATATTATGGAAATAAATATTTTTATTCTAAGATATTTATTTAACTATTTTGGTTTTGTTAATAAATCATCTGCAGTTTTTACATTCGTCCATTGATAATTATATCTAATTTTACACTGAAATTTTTTTTATATAATAATTTTTTTTTATTTATATCATATTTCAACTTCACATGCACAATGATTTACTCGAACTCTTCTCTACGGTTCTTCTGCCTCTATCTTCACTTGGATTGGTTCAGATTTCGTTCTCTCGTCTGCTCCCGTATAATATATACGTCATACGATCATTGCATTATATGATTTTTGTGTCACAAACAAACAAGTAAGGGTGAGCTACCTTGTAACGAAAAATACAAATTCAAATACATGGAACTATTGCTACACATTATTCATTCATAACAAGATTCATGTGAGATGCAGTTTATTATACTAGACCCTATTATCCGGATATTAAGTTGATGGAAGTCTCGGGTGGTCATGCACTTGTGGTGACCTCTACTCCTTTCACAATATAACTTCGGCCAAATTCTGTTTATCACGTCACCCACAAGGTTAATCCGTTAACATCCATGACCATATTTGGACACAGACTAGGACCTCCTACCACTCTCACCACATAACATATCCTTCTCTATTTGAGACTGGGTAAGTATTAGAGTATTAGGATAACCACCAACAACAGGACCCTCAACATCAACTCGTACACTAACATAATGTCATAATAGAGTCCTTCCCCGAGACTCATTAAAATGCAAAATTCTTATATCCAACATCACAACATTCAGCCATCAAACAAAATGAATATCACAGAATAAATTAACATTTTAATAATAATAAAGCTATATAAAATAAATTCGTTACAAAACGAGTTCATAATACAAAATATAAATATTTTGGGGAAATAAGAAGTTGAATTCGGCAGGGCCAATTAGACAACTTCTCATCCTTCCAAAAATGTAAAAGAAATAAATAAAAGTAAAAGAAATAAGTAAAAATACAAAAGGAACAAATAAGCGTAAAGCAAATAAAAGTGTAAAAGAAATAGGTAAACATAAAGTAAGTAATAATAAAAAAAATGTAAAAGAAATGAATAAACGTAAAGTAAATAAAATAAACTTATTGGGTAAATAAGAAGTTACATCGGCAGAGCCAGTTAGACAACTTCTCATCCTTCCAAAATTGCAAAGTACATAAATAATTGTAAATAAATAGAAACGTAAAGAAATAATAACGTATTGGGAAAATAAGAAGTTGAATTGGGCAGAGCCCGTTAGACAACTTCTCATCCTTCCATAATCATAACAACATCAAATGGTAATCATAAATGAACACAACCAAAATAGAATCAAATCACATCATAAATAGATACAGATATCATCACATAAACAATTTCACAGTCAACGCATGAATAAAAACAATCATTCCATATATCAAATAAGAACACAAAAAAAAAAACACAAGGATAGCTCCCCTTACCTAGTTTCCTGTTTAGAATTTGTTTTCGAATCTTCCAGAGTCTCCCCTTTCCAACAGAATTTCCTCTCATTATCTATTTCTCTCAAATTTCTCTAAGTATTTTGGTGTAATTTATCATTCACCCTTGATGGCTATTTATAGCCAAAATTTTGGCACTATTTAGGTTTTTTTTTATTAAAATAATATTTTATTAATAATAATATCTTATTATCAATCATCTTTCCATTACCGAAAGATGTCTTCCCACTTCTTAAAATATTTTTGTCTTTTAGCAATTTTTTTTATTAAAATAATATTTTATTAATAATAATATCTTATTAACCATCATCTTTCCATTACAGAAAGATGTTTCCCACTTCCTAAAAGTATTTTTGTCTTTTAGCAATTTTTTTTTTACTATTCACTTTTTTTTTAAACAAACCTTCTAAACTCAAAATTTATAATTTCACCTTTTGAGATTACTATGATTCTTTATCGTAATGTTAAATTTTATTATATATATATATATATATATATATTTATTTATTTATTTATTTTCTTTATATTCTACCTTTAATATTATTACTAAAAAAAATTATACTATCTATGAAAATTTTTCTCAGACTTTACATTCTCCCCAACAACAAAAATTTTCGTCCTCGAAAATTCATATTTCAAGGAAACCAGTGAGGTCATGACTGTTTCACATGATCGTCTAGTTCCTTTGTAAAGTCACATGTTCCAAACTACTACGACTAAGTTGATATTTCTCCTAAACCATTTTATCTGATAGCCTTCTATACTGGATGATTAAACTTCTACTGAGAGATCCGCCATAATTTGAATATCCTATACTTCCAAAATATGAGAAAGATCCTATTTTGGAACTGGGCTTGTGAAATTTCGAAATTGCCAGATGAAACTGGGCTTGTGAAATTTTGAAATTACCAGATGAGACTGGGCTTTTGAAAATTTGAAATTGCCAAATGAAACTGGGCTTGTGAAATTTGAAATTTTTGAAAGCTGTAATTTTCAGAAGATTATTATTATTTTTTTTATTTTTATTTTTTGAAATTTGATTTTTTTTTATTTTTTTTACCGGTACTATTGAAAGCCTCCGATAAATATGACTGGAACTGTAGCCACAGTGAAATTTTTTTTTTCTATAAAAGGAGGAGTGGGAAGCATCCATCAGAGTTGCGACTTTTGTGAGCGCTTCTGAGAGAGTGACCGAGAGCTTCTGAGGGTTCCTGAGGGAGTGAGAAGGTTCTGAGAGTGAGAGTTCCGAGAAAGTGAGGTTTGAGCGTGATCTGACAGAGTGGGAGATCTGAGATCTGAGTGCGTCTAAAAACTTCCCAACGAACCCTCTGCTGAGTAAAACTCAACCTCTGCTTCTGCCCCCACTGGTGTAAGTTCCTTCATTCTCTCAACCTTCCTCTTCTTTTTTGTTCGTTTTGTTCTTCTTCTTTTTTTTTGTATATATTTTTCTTCTGCACTTTTTACTTTGCGCTCCTTTATATTCCTTGCATTTTACTGCTTTTTTATTGTTCATTTTATTTTTATACACACGGGGTATATAGGTCGGAAAACCGCCACCTACCCCATTTAATTTTATTCGTATATATATATATATATATTCTTATTTTTATTCTTCTTTGTTATGTACAAGTTGTAAAAATTGATGAACACGGGGTATATAGGCCGGAGAACCGCCACCTACCCCACTTAAAATCTAAAAAAAAAAAGACCCATTGGACTTAGATCTGATTAGGATCCGTTGCAAGGACCATGAAATAGACCTATTTTCTGGACATTGAGAAACTGGGACTGGACAATTAAAAAATGAAAGACTTGACTCGACTTAAATCTGACAAATCTTATCTTGTTTTGTTTTTTTTTTTTTTCGTTTTTGTTTTTGTTTTGTTTTTTTTTTTGCTTTTTTTTTTGTTTTTTTAGAGGTAATATGAACAAGAGTTTGGAAGGCACGGACGCAGGTTACAAACGATGGCGATCCACTCCGAAGCAAGTTCAGATCTTGCTGAACATTTTCAACCATGGGATCATCAGTCCCAATCGAGATCAGATTCGGGAGATTGCAGAACGACTCCGGGAGTACGGGGAAGTCGGAGAATATAACGTCTATTGCTGGTTTCAGAACCACGGAAACCGACTCAAACATCGACGCTTGCCGCAAGACGTCCCCGGGACATCCGGTGCTTCATACATTCTCCTGCCGCCATACATTTATGGTAAGTTTTTCTTTTTTTTTACTAATATTTTTTTTTGTCTTGAGATCCTTCATGGGTCATTCCGCAATTTTTACAAGCTCCACCGACTCCACAGCTCCTGGATCTCTTCCCTATCCCCCTCATACGTGAAGAGGAAAAAAAACTGACTTATTTCGTGCCGTTCCATATAAAAGCTCCTTCCACGGAGCTTTCTCTGAGAATGTCGTCTCCTTAAGGAGAACCCTTTTTATTTCTTTTATTATTGTTTTGTTTTGTTTTTTTTTGTTTGTTTTTGTTTTTGGACTGTACAATTAACGGCCACTTTTGGCCGACACTTGAAAATTTTATTTTATTTATGCACTGTGATCATTATTTGCTTTGTTTTATATGGTAGTTAATGATTTTTCTATAGCTCTATACAATATGGTTGCTTAGCACATTGGTGGTACCATTTTCACACGAAGACTAAGGCATCTGGTTTTACCTATGAAATTCGGACAATACAAAATTCCATCATTTGAAAAACTGAGTAGTCCTAATGACTTTATAGACCTGAGTTATATGATTTTTGTCATATGATACACCATTGTTTTATTCACTTTCAATAATGAAATTGAAATTTCTTTGATACTAGCTCTCATTTGTATACTCTTATGCTATCAGATATTTGTAATTCAAACTCAAATTCAAACTATAATGGCATAACTAGCATAATTATTAATTTCAGATGACCACACAAGCTAAAAATCATATTTAATGTCGTCTTTACAGAATTCAAAAGGATTGAACACTATAGGATTATAATTATCGATATGACACATTTTATCAACTAAATACACATATCATGTATTAATAATACTACAATCATGAATTAAGAACAAATAAAAACATATCCTTCAAATTATAAATTATACCAATAATCGCGTCAAATAGTATATCCGTTCAAGCATCAATCATACATATATAGACTAGTTTTGAAACAACCCTAATATGTATACATTTATATATCCTAGTTTCTCCTCTTACAACCTTACTCCTAAAGGTATAAATAATTTATGCATCATCAAAACATGTCATAACACCAAAACTATTGTGCCAACCACCACTCTATTCAAGAGCTTTTCCAAGCAAGTACATTTCCTAACCATTTAACCATGTTAGTTCCCACCACTCACCTAGAGAGATTATCAGGGCAATTCCCACCACTCAAAAAGCTTATCAAGGCAACTCCCACCTCTCATTTAGTGAGTTTATCAGGGTTGTTACACATTCTCCTAAGGTGTAGTGTTGTCCCCCACTACTCACTATCTAGGGAGCTTATCAGGGCAAGTACACAACGCCATCTTAATTATAATATGATTCCCCAAATCAATACCATCTTCCAAGGATTTCCAACATATGCCAATTTGCGTTAAATCCCAAAATCACATTCAATACATTTTTTTTACCTTTGCTTAGTGTTTTACTCGTAACGTTCTCTACAGAACTCTGAATGAGTTTATTCTTGTTTTGTTGGATTCTAGACTAAAAAATCTATCTTTTAAGACCAGACTCGTAATTTTTGGAGCACAGGGTCAGCTGCAGTAAAAAGTTTAAAATAAACGTTTTAATCATGTTTTTCAGTCTTTTCAGCAATGATCTTTGTTGATTGTTTTGCTAATAACTTTTTCCACATAATTTCAAATGAGTTGATTCTTTTTAGATTGGACAGTAGACTTAAAGATCTTTCAAAGGAATATAAATTTGTAATTTTTGAAGCACTATACTAGCTGCAGTAAAATGTTAAATTTAAAATAAGCAAACCATTCAAACTAATAGTATAACTTAGTTATAAAAATTTCTTAAGTATCGGCCATGCTTTGTAAGCTCCTATTTTATTTATCAAGGATAAGAATAGTGGTGCCAAAATTCAGAAACAAAGCACAATATTGTAACCAATTCTTTAAAATTTGACTTTTTTTTAAGCTTTCAACGTGAGTTTAATTTCAATCTCTAATAAAGTCATGGATGTGCACCCTCATTACTCTTTTATCAAAATGTTTTCTGTTCTTAAAACTTCCAGTTAGTTATACTCACTCTATGATTTGAACTTAGAAAGGCATGACAAATCATGTCACCTAGACTCGACTCTTCACGGAAGGCAAGTTAAACACACAACCCGCAGGTCATCGAAAGGACGAACTGCTCTGATACCACTAAATGTAACACCCCAATTTCTCACTCATTTCATTTAATCATAAATCATCTGGCAGTTTTTACATTCGTCCATTGATAATTATATCTAATTTCACACTGAAATTTTTTTTACATAATAATTTTTTTTTATTTATATCATATTTCAACTTCACACGCACAATGATTTACTCGAACTCTTCTCTACGATTCTTCTGCCTCTATCTTCACTTGGATTGGTTCAGATTTCGTTCCCTCGTTTGCTCCCGTATAACATATACGTCATACGATCATCGCATTATATGATTTTTGTGTCACAAACAAACAAGTAAGGGTGAGCTACCTTGTAACGAAAAATACAAATTCAAATACATGGAACTATTGCTACACATTATTCATTCATAACAAGATTCATGTGAGATGCAGTTTATCATACTAGACCCTATTATCCAGATATTAAGTTGATGGAAGTCTCGGGTGGTCATGCACTTGTGGTGACCTCTACTCCTTTCACAATATAACTTCGGCCAAATTTTGTTTATCACGTCACCCACAAGGTTAATCCGTTAACATCCATGACCATATTTGGACACAGACTAGGACCTCCTACCACTCTCACCACATAACATATCCTTCTCTATTTGAGACTGGGTAAGTATTAGAGTATTAGGATAACCACCAACAACAGGACCCTCAACATCAACTCGTACACTAACATCATGTCATAATAGAGTCCTTCCCCAAGACTCATTAAAATGCAAAATTCTTATATCCAACATCACAACATTCAGCCATCAAACAAAATGAATATAACAGAATAAATTAACATTTTAATAATAATAAAGCTATATAAAATAAATTCTTTACAAAACGAGTTCATAATACAAAATATAAATATTTTGGGGAAATAAGAAGTTGAATTCGGCAGGGCCAATTAGACAACTTCTCATCCTTCCAAAAATGTAAAAGAAATAAATAAAAGTAAAAGAAATAAGTAAAAATACAAAAGGAACAAATAAGCGTAAAGCGAATAAAAGTGTAAAAGAAATAGGTAAACATAAAGTAAGTAATAATAAAAAAAATGTAAAAGAAATGAATAAACGTAAAGTAAATAAAATAAACTTATTGGGGAAATAAGAAGTTACATCGGCAGAGCCAGTTAGACAACTTCTCATCCTTCCAAAATTTCAAAGTACATAAATAATTGTAAATAAATAAAAACGTAAAGAAATAATAACGTATTGGGGAAATAAGAAGTTGAATTCGGCAGAGCCCGTTAGACAACTTCTCATCCTTCCATAATCATAACAACATCAAATGGTAATCATAAATGAACACAACCAAAATAGAATAAAATCACATCATAAATAGATACAGATATCATCACAGAAACAATTTCACAGTCAATGCATAAATAAAAACAATCATTCCATATATCAAATAAGAACACAAAAAAAAAACACAAGGATAGCTCCCCTTACCTAGTTTCCTGCTTAGAATTTGTTTTCGAATCTTCCAGAGACTCCCCTTTCCAACAGAATTTCCTCTCACTATCTATTTCTCTCAAATTTCTCTAAGTATTTTGGTGTAATCTATCATTCACCCTTGATGGCTATTTATCCAAAGTTTTGGCACTATTTAGGTTTTTTTTTATTAAAATAATATTTTATTAATAATAATATCTTATTATCAATCATCTTTCCATCATCGAAAGATGTCTTCCCACTTCTTAAAATATTTTTGTCATTTAGCAATTTTTTTTTATTAAAATAATATTTTATTAATAATAATATCTTATTAACCATCATCTTTCCATTACAGAAAGATGTTTCCCACTTCCTAAAAGTATTTTTGTCTTTTAGCAATTTTTTTTTTACTATTCACTTTTTTTTTTAAACAAACCTTCTAAACTCAAAATTTATAATTTCACCTTTTGAGATTACTATGATTCTTTATCCTAATGTTAAATTTTATGTTATTTATATATATATATATATATATATTTATTTTCTTTATATTTTCTACCTTTAATATTATTACTAAAAAAAATTATATTATCTATGAAAATTTTTCTACCTTTAAGACCTGAGTTTCATTTAAATATAAATTTTTAAAAAGCAATGGATAGGAAGTTTATGAATAAAATATTAAATATTTATTATTCATTTTGTTATCTTAGTATAACTTTAAGTTTCTTCAAGTTTAAAAGAAACTAATAATTATTGACAGGAGTGGACAAAGTATACTATATTGTACTAAACTAAAAAAAAGTTTATAATTAATTATAAATTAGTTGAAGAAAACTACACTGAAATAAAAGACACTTCAGAGAACTACTTTTAGTTAAGCTATATTACAGTTCAGGTAACTAAAAACAAACAGTTTCACCTATATTGCAGTACCGAACCGAACACCGGTGATGCCCACCAAGTATGCACTACTACACCGAAAATATCAAATGTGTGTAATTTATGTAATCAAAGCATAACACTGAAACTTCAATTTAAAATAAGGGAACGAATTATTATAGAAGCACATAAGAATGCAGAATTATATATATATATATATATATATATATATATATATATATATATATATATATATGGGTTTGCTAACTTGTGTACGCCTATTTTTCAGTTGGTACATTTTAATAATGTGTATCAGGTTTCAGTAGACAAAAATATCCTTATATTATGAATTCTAAGTTTTAAGGTTAGGGGTATTTTAATAATTTTCATTATCAAAATTAAAAAAATAAAAAAAGAACCCCCCAAATCCTTACCCATCCCTTTCATTCCTCTCAATCCTTTCTTTTTCATCTCTTTCACTCCAACATTTTCTCTGTCATCCCTACTCTAGTCCCAATTGATAAAAATCAGAAGCATTTGTCTTATTTTAATAATTTTCATTCTCAAAACTAAAAAAAGAAACTCAAACCCTTACTCATCTCCCCATTCCTCTCAACCCTTTTTCCTTCATCTCTCTCACTCAAACATTTTCTCTGTCATCTCTACATTAGCCCCAACTAAAAAAACACTCATTATTAAACAATTTACTTTTGTAAAGAGTTGAGTCATTGACATATTCACCTTCCGAAAAAAGTTCATTCAAAATCTCAACTATATATATTACAGCCGACGGACACAACTTGCACCAAGACTTATGAGCTCCATGGCCATTTAATTTTTTTTGTAGAAATTCATTAACTTGTTTTCCTTTACTAAAGAAAAAACAAATCAAAATACAATAAAATTCTCAACGATAAAATCAAACAATAAAAATTCTAAATCTTGAAATTTTATTTAAAATTATATAAAAAAAAATTAGGTGCTTTAATTTTTTATTTATGTAAGTATATTTTTTTTCTTTAACCATTTTATTTAATAATGAGTGTTTTTTTAGTTGGAGCTAGTGCAGAGATGACAGAGAAAATGTTTGAGTGAGAGAGATGAAGGAGAAATGGTTGAGAGGAATGAAGGGGGTGAGTAAGGGTTTGGGTTTTTTTTTTAGTTTTGAGAATGAAAATTATTAAAATAAGGCAAGTCTTTCTGATTTTTTTTTCAATTGGGGCTAGAGTAGGGATGAGAGAGAAAAGGTTGGAGTGAAAGAGATGAAAGAGAAAGGGTTAAGAGGAATGAGAGAGGTGGGTAAGGGTTTTGGGGGTTTCTTTTTTTAATTTTGATATTGAAAATTATTAAAATATCCTTAACCTTAAAACTTAGAATTCATAATATAAGGGTATTTTTGTCTACTGAAACCCGGTACACATTGCTAAAATGTACAACTGAAAAACAGTCGTACGCAATTTAGCAAACTCATATACTTTTGTAACCTAAAATTTGGTACACTTTGCTAAAATGTACCAACTGAAAAACCACTTTACGTAAATTAGTAAATCCCATATATATATATATATATATATATATATATATATATATATATTAATAATTAATTCATCATCATTTATCTTTATGTTTAATTTATTTACATTTGATAATTGATGATTATCATGATTATTTACTAAAGAAATAATAATTTTTTCCTGTAATTTATTTATTGTATAAATGTATGGATTAATTAAGAAATAATTAAATTATGTCCTAATTTAAAGAACAATAAATTAATAACTTTCCTTAAAAATATAGTTCAGTGAACTGAAAATTTCTTAAGTTCAGATTTTAAAGACTGAACCACAAAACAATATACTTAGTAAAAATAGATCAGTTTTTGTTAGTATAATATAGTACAATTAACTGCAATACAATATAGATCAATTATTTTTGCCAGTCCTAATTATTGTAATTTACATCTTTAAAGAGAGTGATTTGTTTATAGGAAATATTGGTGTAAGATTTGATACTTTGACTATTTATTCCAAACTTTGGTGAAATTTTAAAAGTGCTAAAGGAAGTTTTAACTAGCAAGCATTTGGTAAGGAGAATTAATGTTTGTATATAATTAGTTATATGATTTCTTAAATATATGAGGAATGTGATAGTTGGATTGTTATATATATATATACATGAAACTTGATATGTGTTTGTTTTAGTTTGCTATGAACTCCATAAACAAGCTTAGGAAATAATTACCTTCAAAGCAAAATATTGGAATGTAAAAAATGTTAATCTTAAGTGTTATGTGTTGGAAATAAGTCTGATGTAGTCGCCATCATGGATAAATGTTCTAAGTGAAGACATGAATACTCATATAAGTGTTCAAAGTGAAGATACCACATAAATTTCGTTTCGTTTTTTGCGTGTAAAAAGAAGGATCCTGGTGTTTTTCTTTTTCTATATATCTCTGTACATTCTATCATATGTGTTAATTTAGCTTTATATCAGACATCTCATAAGTTTATTTTATAATTGATGTCTTCTTTTATCCATAGCTCTAATATAAATTTTGTATCTAATCATTTGGTTAAAAATGGGGCGTAACAGTATATAAGAAATCAATGAAAAAAATTGGAAAGTCCATAATCATGTAAAAGGAAACTAATTATGTCAATATTTATCTTCTAGATCTCATTTATAAGATAAAGTTAAATTATATATTATATATTTAAATATAAAATTTATTTTACATGTAAGTTTTATAGATTTAAGTAAAACTAAAATGATATTAAAGTCATTTAGAATCTATCATAGTTATTTTTTAGAGTGATTATGTCATCATTTATTAAGCTTATATTAAACTATTCATAAATATCTATTTTATATTTAAAATATTTACATATAAAAACTATAAAAATGCTGTTGTGCAAACCTCACTTCTCCTAAACTAGTTTTGCATGATTGAATTAAAAAGTCTATTTTCTAAGAATTTAGGAGTCATAAGACTTAATATTTTATTAATTTTTGAAATAATGTATATGTCAAAGAGTTAGGAGATACATTGTATTATAATTTTAATTAATTAAATGACAATTTCGTGTTTAACTATGATGAAACCAATTTTCATTTGAATTCTAGTTTTTATTCTTTAGGCAATCAATATCATAGAAAATACCTTCTATAGGCACTTTTGCTAATAAGAACAAATGTAACTTGATAATCGTAGTGAAAACAGTTTTTAATAACAGTTATTCTTTTAATGATAACTTTACAACGCACTTTTGTTCAAAAAAAACAAATGTAACTTGATAATAACTATCCAATAAAATGAGTTTTTAATAACTATAATTTTTTTTAATGATAGCAGTTTTAAGTGTTGAAGTTAATTTTGAGATTAATTTGACACTTATTTTATTTTAATTTTGTCAAATATAAATGATTTCAATTTGAGTTGTTTTGTAGATTTTGAGGTTTACAAATAATTAAAGTAAAAAAATAAAGGAAATGGAAGAAATCCAAACAAATTTGGACAAAGTTGATATGGGTGTGAGAGAGGTATATTAAGACCTGAGTCACATGAGAAAATTCAAATTGAAGGAAAACTTCAAGCATGAAACTTTATTATAAGCTTTGAAGACTTTTTCTTAAAGAAGATATTATTGGGGTTACAACACCATAAATACAAGGCTTGAGTTACAAAGAAAACCCACATTAGAAGGAAACTTTTGTAGATGAAGTAACACTTGCACCGCTAAAACCGCGTTCTGGAAAGTTTATAAAATCATAATTGTTCTTTTATTTTAGAGACTTTTGGACCAACTTTAGAAAGAGAGAGTTTCTCATACTCTTTCCTCTACATTTTAGATAATATTAGTAGAAGTCTTTGGAGATGATGCTTTTTTTTATTACGAGAAACTAACTCTTATAATATTGAAGTAAACATGTAATGTTTTGAAACTCTCCTGTATTGATATTGTTTTATGTATCAAAGTTTTCTTTTATTACATGTTTGTGATTTAGTTTTTATTAATTGTTGGATGAACTCATCATTAAGCTTATTTTACTAACATAAGATTTAGTGGAAACTAGTTCCAAGTTGTTCTATAAGTAATTTTCCTTTTGCTTTTAGATGTTAGGAATAAATTTAAGGTTCTTTCGGATTATAGAATTCTAATCTTAATACAAGTCATCCATTGAAATAGTTACTAAGTAATCATACTAAAATTTGGTAATCATAGACTCTAGGTGTTAAAGATGTGTTTAGAGTTACATTGAAAGAGAACTCCAAAGATATAATTAATTATGTCTTTATAAATAATAACCGAACTTTAAAAAAAAAAAAGACTAAGTGATGAAATTTAGTATCAAAGCGTCTTTATCATCCTGAAACCAATCTTTTTAATCTCAAACAGTTTTACGTGCTACTTTGCATAATTAGCTTTATTTTCTTAAATCAAATGTTTCCACATCTTTCATGCATCTTTTTATTGTTTCATTCAAGTCAAAGTTAGTTTAAACTTTGTGTATTATGTTAAATCTCCATATATACTATACTTATTATACTACAAACTAGCTAGTGTAATTACGGAAAAAAATACTTTAAAGCATCAACAATAGCTTCACTAAAAAAATTTGAGTTTACTAAACAAATTTCAAGACCTCTTAAAAGATTTTAAATTGATTTAATAAGTTGAAAAACATAAAATTATTTAAAAATTTATTTATTTATTATGTAAGTCTTTACCTGACGGATACTAAATATAAAAGAAAAGTTAAAAATTAAAATTGAGTTGGCTCTAATAAATTGAAAAAACAAATTCTAAAAAAATATGTTTAAGCATCTGTAAACACTTTATTTACAACAAATATTAGAAAAGAAAAAAAAAACAAGAAAACTCTAACTTCCAAATACCAATAGGTGCCCCTAAAGCCCATGGTGGAAGAAGATCAGTGAGTTGACATTTTATTCATGAAATAAACATGTGTTGAATATAAGGAAGGTAATTTGTTTTATGAATTGTACCTAACTCTAAGAGAAATATGTATTAAACATAAAAGGTAATTCATTTTTAAATTACTAATTAATTTCACATTTTATAAAATTGGAAGGATTTTAAAAAAAATTAATTCTAAAGAATATTTTTAGATAAATTGGTTTAGATTTAAAACTGATTTTAAAATTCGTATCAAATCAATTTATAAAACATTCAAACTTTTCTATTTTATAAAATAATAATCAAAAATTTAAATATCATCCCGTAATTTGGATTTATTATCTAAATAAATTCAAAAAGTCTTTTCTTATGAAAAATATAAATATGAATTTAATTCCAATCATATTATTTAGATTAAATTGATTAGATTTTGAATTAGAATTTTAAAAATTGAATTCATTTCCTACTCATAAGATTGAGAAAGTGTGTCATATATTGATAAAATTGATAAAATAATTATTTTAATTTAAAAAAACTTTTATTTAAAGAATAAATTTGAAAAAGAAATCTCATTTATATATAGATAAAAGACTTCAATAACTTTTCATTCTAAAAAACATTCTTAAGAAATATATAGTAATTTTACATTATGTTAAATTTAAAACTGAATTTTTAAAATATCTATTTTAAAATCGGTATGAGACTAACTTGTAAACATCCAAACTATTTTACTTTTGAAATGAGAGTTTGGATTTAAAATTGAATTTAATTATTTATATTTAGATCTACAAAATATCAAATTATTTGATTTAGAAGATATGTGAATTTAGATTTAATTCTAATAGAATATTTGAATTTATATTGAACACCCACCCTAAAAAAAAACCATAAAAAATGAAAGTAGAATAATGAAGAATGATGTTTGTTTTGAACATAGAACAGTGGACTGTATTCATAAGAAAGTAGGAGTATAAAGCATGACTGTATTGGATTCAATTGGCACAGTAAAATTGAATATACACATGCATCAGTGGAGGAGATACTCAAAAAGGTCAAAACTTTCTTTGCATTTAATTGTAATTATTGTGCTTACAAACTTCTACTTCTTGTTACCTTGCTTCTACGATAGGGAAGAACAACTTTTATATTCAACTTCCTTTTAATATATTGACCACATCTAAGTTGCTTAATATCACTTTTAATATAAAATCTTATAGTTCAATATTTTATAGGTTTTATTTTTCGTATATTTATCTCAACTTTTACAAAACATTCAAGTCATACTTTAATTCATAACCTTTATCCATTCTAATAATTCTTTTATTAACAAATCTTATGTTTTATTCTTATTATTTCTTAATAATTTGATTTGATCAAATTTTATTTATTCTTATCTTATTGCTATCAAATGCATGCATATGGGGACATTTATTTGAGTGGAGACTTAATCTCTAATACAAGAATAACTCAGGTTATTAAATCACAAGCTTTAATATAAGCTTCATAAAATATAAATTTTATTTAAAATAAAAAATATTAAATATATTTTAGATATGATCTGTCTACTTCTTTAATGAATTAACCTTTTCATAAGAACTTTTAAATGAAAAAGAATGTAATAAAAATTGAAATAACTTCTTTACATAGTTTTCTAATTTTATTTAATTTAACTTGCATATAAGTTAATGTTAATAGAGAAACTTTTTCGTCTTACTTTTTGCATCTTTTTCAGGTATTACAATAACAAGACAAAGTGAAATGATATTTCAACACCCTTTATTTGACACTACTTTGACACTGGACAGGTGTCAGTGTGTCATTGGGTGTTTTTCTTTTAAAAAATATATTCTTTTTAATTCTGAAGGAAGGGCAAAGTTGGAATGAAATTTGATTTATTTTCAGTTTCGCGGTTTCTTTTCCATTTCTCGGTGCTTTTGATGAAACAGGGTCTTCCTTAGTCTCTCGCGCTCTCCTGTCGGTCTCTTCCAATCGACCATTTTGTGCCTTGAAAGCCCTCTTCTGTTCGACCATTGCTCTCTGGTGTTGTGTGCGTTGAAAGCCCTGTCGATGCGTTGAAAGCCCTCTCGGTGCGTTGAAAGCCCTCTCGGTGTTGTGTGCGTTGAAAGCCCTCTCTGTGTAGTCGTTTGGTGGTTTCGCTGACGTCTTGGGGTGGGTCTCCTCTCAGTGTGGTGTGGGTCTCGTCTCGCCAACACCTTTTGCTGCAGTGGTGATTTTTTTCAAGAGCCCTTTGTGTGTGCTTCGTGGCGGTGGTGTGTAGCGGCAACGTATACTTTGGTAAGTGGTTTGTCGCTTTCCTCTTCTTCTGTGCTTCATTAACTTGTGTTTCATTGGCAAAGTGTAACGATGTTGTGGTGAATGTTGTTTTGGTGTAGGTCCAATGGCAACCCCAAAACCAAAAGTAAGTGTTACATTGGATGTAAAAATTGCGTTTTTTTTGGCATGGGTATGGATGATGTTTTGGTTTAATGCATTTGTTATTTTTTGAAATGATTTGTAGTGGCGCCTCCGTGTATCGATGAAATCGGCAATCGTGATGGAAATGAATAGTTTACTGAGAAACTGTCATATAGAGCGCATAAGGATGACACCGTTTCACTGGTGCCTACAAATTCTGAAACCTGTGCAAGTGAATTTGAAATTGTTGAAGTGTATGGTTAGAAGATGGGTTGACAATGCTGTGAGTTTTAGGGTGAGTCAACAAGTAGTTCCTTTTACAACTTTAGATGTATATATGACAACCGGTTTAGGAATGGGTGGTCTAAATGTTCCTTTAGACGAGTGTGTAGTTGGATCCCTTGGTCAGATGTTTAATCCCAAGACAACAACGGAAAAAGATTTGATTGATAGGTTTCAGTTGATTGTGAACGATGAAGAAGTACATGTTGACGTTGTATGTAGGTTATACATTTTGATATGTTTAGTAACTTTTTTGTTGCCTAGGAAATCTAGATATGTTGCAAACATGCCTTTTGCTGTTTTAGACGACTTAGATAGTTTGTGTTTGTATGACTGGGCGTCCTGTGTTCATAAGCACCTAGTTGAAAGCTTAAATAAGTCAAAGAAGAAGATTATGTCCGGAAAAATAATGCATCAACTCAGTCTTAGTGGGAACGTGGCTTCGTTGTAGGTAAGATGTTTTCCTGAATATTTATTATTTTAAGCATTTTACAATTTGGCTAAGTGTTTGGTTTTGGTGATTTAAGGCATGGGCGGTGGAAAGATTTTCTTTGCACCGGCACACAAGTCACAGGAGGTTCCCACGCATTTGGATTTGGCATGAGTTAAATGCAAGGAAGAAAACAATAAAACAAATATTAAGGTCCGGAGATGTAAGTATTTTGGACTTTGTTATAATTTTGTGGTTGGATATATTTCAGTAATGTTGATGTTTGTTGATGTTTGTTGATGGTTGTTTATGTTACAGTTAAATCTTGATTGGTATGTAAGTCGTGTGGATCTTAATAATGCTGAACTGCGTATTGGGTTGGGTATTGATGACATTGGGTTGTCTAAAGGTGAAGAATCAAAGGGAAATGCATCAATGATTCAGGAATCAGATGAGGAAAGCACAGACACTTGCACGTGGCTACAAGATGCTGATGTGATATTGAAGAAGACCAATTCTGAAATAGAGTCTTTGCATCGTCAGATTTCAAGGCTAACGAAGGAGGTAATGGACCTTCGTCAATTTCCAATGCAAAACGAAGAAGCTAGATTCGGTAAAGCTGGAGAAGGAGTTGGTTCAGGTGAGAAAGATGTCGATGTTGGAGATGATGACCAGCCTTTAGGGGAAGAAGTACCAACAGGTGGGAATGAAGAAGTAGCTGGTACACATAACCAAGCCGGAACCTCCGAGCATCGTCAGGATTTTGTTGATGTCGTTGATGAAGAAGACGATGTTCCGGAAGGATTGGTACCCCAGGTAGTTGTTCCTCTGCGTAGTTTTGCTGGTTATCCTAATGTCTCCGCTGTCGATGTTGATCGTTTGTACCATGCAGTATGTAATTGGGACCATAAGAGAAGACACAGGTAATTTATATGATTTTCATAATTTGGTTGTGGTAGACTAATGTGTGTCAGTTAATAACATGTGATTATTTTCAGAGTTGTGTGTGAGATAATGGGGGCGTTCTTGGACACAAATTTTATGCGGACTTTAGCACCGCGTAAATATGTTGATAACTTGGTAAGTTTCATGTTACATTTGATAATTGTTAGTCATGTTGTTTTTTTGGTTGATTGAAGGTTGTGCCATGTTTTATTTTGTAGGTGGTGTTATTTGCTACAACGATGTTGTTGGTAAACCAGAGAAAGTTGACTGGTGTAGTGAAGAGGCTAATTTTCAATTCCATATATGCGGTACATATAAATTTATTTCATATGATTAGCTTTGTAGAAATATTGTGCATAGGCTGAATGCATTAGTAATTGTTCATAGGGCCATATTCTCGCTGACTACGGAAGACGACGTCCGGAATATCGAAATGAGTACTCCCTTAGTAGTTACGCGTCGTATATGAGGTCCGATATATTTGGTCTTGCAGACATTCCGAATGCTGACTTTGTGAGTTACTTAGTTTATTGTGTAATTGTAATGTTTCGGTAATGTTGAGTCTTCAAGCATTGACACGTTTGTTTTGTTTGGTTATAGCTGTTTATGCCCTTTATCCATGATCAACACTGGTGGTGCTATGCAGTAAAAATTAGCACATTGGAACTATATGTGATTGACTCAATGGGGAAGGGTGTAAGAAATAGGAAAAAAATTGACACATTTGTGGTATGATTTGATATTTCATTTTTTGGATCAATTTTGGTGATATGATTTAATGATGTGTTAATGATTTATTCTTTTAGGGTCAAAACATGGGGAAATTCTTTGAGATGTTGTACAATAGACCTGAGGGGAGTTTAGGTCCATTGTGCGTTAAAGATGGAAATATCCCACCCCAGCCGAACTTGTAAGTTCTATTACTAATGAATATGAAAAATTTGGCATTTGTAACATTGTTTGTTTTAATGACTGATAAATTGATTAATTGTTCTATTATTTAAGGTATGATTGTGGTGTGATGATGTTAAAATCCATTGAACTTTGGGATGGAGAGAATAGATACAACGGCAAGAGCATGCCGGAGTACACTAATGTAAGTACGTAATATCATTGTTACCAATTTATGATCATATGTTCTGTTATATCTAAACTTTTGTTGTATTTATTTTTCAGGAGGAGTTGAGTCAAATTAGGAAGAATTATGTCAAGTATTGGATCCTCGACAACGACAACATGAGAATATTTGATGCATTAGACGAATATGGGCTGTTGTAGGATTTGTATTGATGGTTTGATGATTAATTCGTACATTTGAACTGTATTTAGACAAATTGTGTTATAGGCATTTCAACTGTAATAAGTTTTGATTGTTACAGACAATGATATATGTGTACCAATTATAATTTCAATTCGAAATGATTTATATCCAAGCAATATTTGGTGCATTTTCTTTGAATTTGTCTTAAATGTATAGTAATGTCAATTGTTGACTGTATATTCCTCATTAGTAAGTGGATAAGGATAGTAAAATTAGTAAGGTAAGTGGACAAGGAAGTTAGTAATTTGACATGAGGTGGTAATCGTTTACATGGGTGTGTAATCGTTTACGCGAGAGAAATGAGCAATTTGTACAGAAACTTGATCACAGGGAACCCTTTTTTTGAACACAGGGGACCATGTTTGATTTCTGTGAGTTTTTGCAAAACATGAGGTGGTAATCGTTTACATGGGTGTGTAATCGTTTACGCGAGAGAAATGAGCAATTTGTACAGAAACTTGATCACAGGGAACCCTTTTTTTGAACACAGGGGACCATGTTTGATTTCTGTGAGTTTTTGCAAAACATGAGGTGGTAATCGTTTACATGGGTGTGTAATCGTTTACGCGAGAGAAATGAGCAATTTGTACAGAAACTTGATCACAGGGAACCCTTTTTTTGAACACAGGGGACCATGTTTGATTTCTGTGAGTTTTTGCAAAACATGAGGTGGTAATCGTTTACATGGGTGTGTAATCTTTTACGCGAGAGAAATGAGCAATTTGTACAGAAACTTGATCACAGGGAACCCTTTTTTTGAACACAGGGGACCATGTTTGATTTCTGTGAGTTTTTGCAAAACATGAGGTGGTAATCGTTTACATGGGTGTGTAATCGTTTACGCGAGAGAAATGAGCAATTTGTACAGAAACTTGATCACAGGGAACCCTTTTTTTAAACACAGGGGACCATGTTTGATTTCTGTGACTTTTTGCAAAACATGAGGTGGTAATCGTTTACATGGGTGTGTAATCGTTTACGCGAGAGAAATGAGCAATTTGTACAAAAACTTGATCACAGGGAACCCTTTTTTTAAACACAGGGGACCATGTTTGATTTCTGTGACTTTTTGACACGAGCCATGTGGTTGTCATTGGATATTGATGGGCAGTAGTTAGGGGAGTGTTGGGGTCCAAGTTTTTCACCCAGGTTGGAGGGAATTGTTGGTGGATAGTCATAACATGAAGTTCAGTGCAAAACATGAGGTGGTAATCGTTTACATGGGTGTGTAATCGTTTACGCGATAGAAATGAGCAATTTGTACAGAAACTTGATCACAGGGAACCCTTTTTTTGAACACAGGGGACCATGTTTGATTTCTTTGAGTTTTTGACACGAGCCATGTGGTTGTCATTGGATATTGATGGGGAGTAGTTAGGGGAGTGTTGGGGTCCAAGTTTTTCACCCAGGTTGGAGGGAATTGTTGGTGGATAGTCATAACATGAAGTTCAGTGCAAAACATGAGGTGGTAATCGTTTACATGGGTGTGTAATCGTTTACGCGATAGAAATGAGATATTTGTACAGAAACTTGATCACAGGGAACCCTTTTTTTGAACACAGGGGACCATGTTTGATTTCTGTGAGTTTTTGACACGAGCCATGTGGTTGTCATTGGATATTGATGGGGAGTAGTTAGGGGAGTGTTGGGGTCCAAGTTTTTCACCCAGGTTGGAGGGAATTGTTGGTGGATAGTCATAACATGAAGTTCAGTGCAAAACATGAGGTGGTAATCGTTTACATGGGTGTGTAATCGTTTACCCGAGAGAAATGAGCAATTTGTACAGAAACTTGATCACAGGGAACCCTTCTTTTGAACACAGGGGACCATGTTTGATTTCTGTGAGTTTTTGCAAAACATGAGGTGGTAATCGTTTACATGGGTGTGTAATCGTTTACGCGAGAGAAATGAGCAATTTGTAGAGAAACTTGATCACAGGGAACCCTTTTTTTGAACACAGGGGACCATGTTTGATTTCTGTGACTTTTTGACACGAGCCATGTGGTTGTCATTGGATATTGATGGTCAGTAGTTAGGGTAGTGTTGGGGTCCAAGTTTTTCACCCAGATTGGAGGGAATTGTTGGTGGATAGTCATAACATGAAGTTCAGTGCAAAACATGAGGTGGTAATCGTTTACATGGGTGTGTAATCGTTTACGCGAGAGAAATGAGCAATTTGTACAGAAACTTGATCACAGGGAACCCTTTTTTTGAACACAGGGGACCATGTTTGATTATTGTCGTAGATGCAAATCATTTAAAGGTGAAAGCAATGTCCAACATTGGATTAGGATATCTTAATGCATAATATTACAAAATACCGTTTGAATGATAAACATAAACGCCACTAAAACATACAAAATATGGAGATTAACTTGTCATAATAGGATCTTACAGTTATCCATAGAAAGTAAAAGTTCATAACCATAACAAAATACTAAACAAAATATAGCATAATTAGACTAATTGGTGGGTGGTTCTGTGGACGTTGATGGTTGGTCAGATGGACGTGGTATGTCAGATGGTGGTGGAATGTCAGATGGTGGTGGAATGAATTTCTTGAGGATTTCATGGACATGCTTGTTGTTTTCTGCCCACATAGGTAGGTGAATCACAGGTTTTGTTGTTTCCTTGACTAGTTCCATCGTTGGTGGTTCAATGTCAGCCGGAAACACCTTGATGACGTTGCGATGCACTATATTGAGGTACTGCTTTGCCCGAGAGACATGTAATGATGGTACCTGTATTACAATACAAAGTGAGTTTAAGATTCTTCAATATAGGCTGTTATAGCTTAGTTCATGTTATTTTGAGATAGTTGTCTTACAAGATTCAGTATCATAACCGAGCCAACACCAATATGATTCCCAAATTCAGGATCTTGAAGAACTTTCTTGTGCAATGAAGCCTGCATTGTACCTGACGGATCCTGTGCACACATAAGCCATCATTAGTTGTGAATAACAACAAACGTTTACAGAAACTTGACAACATAATAATACCTTGACTGTAAGAAACATGTCTCCGAAACCGTTAGGTTTGCATTCTTTCAATAGGCAAGAAACAACTGGAAGTACCCAGGACTTTTTTGCCTCTGTCAGGGAGTTCAGGTTCTCCATTTTTCCATCAGTTACGAGTTCTGCATTTGTCATACGAACTTGATGAACATAAAAGAACTTATAATTACTAAGCGTAAATGTTGACAAACATGATTTAAATGTAATTCGTACCATGGTGTTGGATGAACATTTCAGCCCATATCCACGCATTTGAATTGAAATCTCTTTCAAATGTGGCTTGAGCAACTTGACGAGCAAATTCTTGTGTGGATTTAGGTTCTTCATTGCTTAATCTATTCAACATAGCAGCTTGAACATTGTCTGCTGGGCCAGGTATTAGTGATGCTGATGAATCACATTTCTTGAAGTAGGATTGGAGGACATCATCATCATACACAAGGTCTTCCCAGGCCCATCTTAGTCGTTGCTTAATCTGCAAGAAAACAGAAATCCGCACAAGTATTAGAAGACATCAGCGGAGAAAACATAAATAATTGTTAAACTAAATGTCCTTACAAATATGATGAATTTAGTTCAATCATCATCGTCACGAGGAATTATATATAGAATATTTTACAAAGTTTTTTCATTTAAATTTATGTAAATTAATTTTTCATACTCATGTTCAGTCAATCAAATATTTTAACTTTTTTCCTTAATGGATGGATCATTCAATGACAGAAACTTTATTGATTGAAGAGACTTTTGCTTTTTTGCACTTATTGGTGAAAGAGAAAAATATTTTGCTTGCTTGATTGTACATGCATTTAATGTGGGGTTTTAAAAAGTAACTTTTGCAATTAATGGTAGTTATGAGAGATAAAACCCATTGTATATTGTTGGTAATGGCGGGATACTTGTTCCATCCGTTACACTTCCATTGTCTTCGACAAACCTCAATGTTGGTGACTTTTCCCTCATCTTCCTTCCAACTTCCTCATTAAAGACATACCTTACCATTTTCTATTGAAGAAGGCTTGACATAAATATCTGGTGCAGTTAGGTGAGCAAGGTTTTACCTTCAGTAAAGGCAGTCATAATAACGTCTTGTGTTGGTAAGAACATGTTACCATCATCTTTATTTCATTCATTTTGAAAGTAAACTATTCTACTTTTGTCTCATTTACCTTTATTATTCCCTTTTACGTTTTTAATGTCGTCAAAGAATGTCTGTACAATTTTGTTGTTAAAATTTGTCATTGAAAAATATTATGTTGTTTGTAATGGTTGATGTCTTCATTTGACCACATTATTCAGGTTGGGATTATTTTCCTTAAATGGATGATAGTAGAAGAGGAATAATAAATAGTAGTGGAATGGGTGAATGTAATATGAGATGTGATCTCCCTAATGACTGTATTTTGGAAGATGAACCCAGACTGCATATGTGTTTTCAGTCAATGAAGGAAGCCAAAAAATTCTATACTGAATATGCCATTTCAGAAGGATTTTCTGTCAGAACAAGAAATTCTAGAAAGGATAACAAGAACAATGTAACTTATTTGAGATTAGTTTGCTCCAGGGAAGGAAAATACGTGTCATCAATAAACCCTGAAGTCAAAACCCATCCTACCCAAACAAACCAATGTCCTGCAGGCATAACCATTTCAAAGAAGGATGAAAAATGGTATATAAGGACGGTTAACTTAGACCACAATCATGACCTATGCCCAAAGAATTCAAAGTTATTTGCTGCGAATAGGAAACTTAGCATGCAAGCTAAACGAACATTACAGGTTAATGACGATGCTGGAGTCAGGATAAATAAGAGTTTCCTAAGTATTGTCAGCGATGTCGGGGGATTCGATAACATGGAGTTCATGGAGAGAGATGCTAGAAACTACATCGGACGACAAAGAAGATCATTATGCAAAGACGGAGATGGACAAGCCCTGTTAAGACACTTTTCGTCCATGAAAGATTTGAATAATGACTTCTTTTACGACATTGAATTGGATGAAGGCAATAGAATATGTAGTGTGTTTTGGGATGATGCAAGAAGTAGAGCAGCTTGTGGAGAATTCGGTGATGTCATTTCTTTTGACACAACATATTTGACTAATAAGTATGAAATGCCTTTTGCGCCGTTTGTTGGAGTTAACCATCACGGTCACTCGATTTTACTCGGATGTGGTTTGCTATCGTCTGAAGACACTTCATCTTTTGTTTGGTTGTTCGAATGTTGGATGAGATGCATGGGTAATAAGGCCCTAGATGGGATTATCACTGACCAATGTAGAGCAATGGCGAATGCCATCAAAGAAGTATTTCCTAATAGTAGGCATAGGTGGTGTTTATGGCATATAATGAAAAAAGTGCCGGAAAAGTTAAGCAGTTATAAACAATATGTTAACATCAAGAGTCATCTGAACGCACTTATCTATGATTGTGGTTGTCCGACGGAGTTTGAGAATGGGTGGGCTGATTTATTAAACAACTATGGATTGGAGGATAATGAATGGTTATTTAGTTTGTATGAAGAAAGACATAAATGGGTTCCTTGTTACCTAAGGAATGATTTTTGGGCTGGAATGTCAACTACACAACGAAGTGAGGGAATGAATGCTTTCTTTGATGGATTTATAAATTCAAGTACCTCACTGCAACAATTTGTGGTGCAATACGACAATGCATTAAAGGTAAAGGCACAAAAGGAAACACAAGCTGATTTCTCGTCCCTAAATACCACAATTGGTTGTGGGTCGCAGTCACCAATCGAGAGACAATTCCAACTTGAGTATATACATGAAAAGTTTGAAGAAGTGCAAAAAGAATTTCGATCTCGGATGAATTGTTTTATCAAACAAACGAATACGGACAACGACTGCAATATTTACACAATCAAAGAGGAGCAAATGTGGGAAGGAAAATGTTCAAATAAATTTTACAAAGTCCAGTTTGATGTAGTGACAAAACAAGCCACCTGTTCTTGCCTTCTATTTGAATTCAGAGGCATTGTTTGTCGACATGCCCTGTTGGTATTTGGACAAGAAGATGTATATAGTGTGCCCGTAAAATATGTTCTACGGCGTTGGAGTAAAAATGTCCGTAGAAAACACACTCTGATTAGAGCCTCGTATAGTAATTCCAACCAACAACCATCCATGCAAAGATACCAATTGTTGTGCAAACAGTTCTATGACATCGCAGAGGTTGCATGTGAGACCGAACTTAGTTCTGAACAGCTAAAAAAAGATCTTGATCTACTTCGACAGAAGTTTGGTTGTAGTTCCTCCATCAAAAATAACGTTATTAGTGATGGGGGCGAACTAAGATACGAGAAGCCAGATTCCCCAACAATACAGTACAGTGGTGGGGCACGTGATGATGTACTTGTGCGTAGCCCATTACAAGTTAAGCGCAAGGGAAGACCACGCACCAATAGACTGAAGTCAACCTTGGAGAAAAAAACCAGTCAAAGAAGAAGAATTTCAAAGAAAAATACTGCTACAACATGTGTTAATGATTCTGTGAGTATTTGAACGCTTGACTTGTTTCATGTTTATGAGATACATTGTTATGACATTTGTAATTTATAACCAATTTTTGCTTTCAGGATACAACATTGCCCGCTGTGACACAACGAACTGAATACGCCCCAACTGCATCACAATGTTACCAATCTTACCAGGTATCACAAGAATCATAATTATCGGTATCTGGATTTGTGTCCTTGTTAAATGCTGTACATAACAACTATGATGACAGTATTGTATGACGTGAATACGGACTGCAGTGTTAATATATCATTGTCTTTATGAATAGAATTATGTTTTTGTCAAATTATATGCAATAGTGTATATTTCAATTTTAGTAAGTGGGCAAATTTATGGCGTGGTAATCATTTACCACTTTACAACAAACGATTACAATAACTGCAACCCCTTTTTCTGACCTGTTCTGAACGTGGTGCCTCAATTCAACTACCCACGTACCCCATTAAACACTTTCCCCATTAATGACATTACATAATCACTTCCCCCACGTCACAATCCACTGACCTTCATCTTCTCCATCTATTTTACTTCTCCAAGTGACCTTCTTACTTCCATCTTGGTTTTACATTCCCTGTTCTAGCTTCAATGGCTGATCGTGCAAAGAAGATACCAAGGGCTTCTTCATCCCGTGGTGGACGTCGTCGCCCACGTAGCCCTACCCCATCCCCACCACCATCCCCATCCCCACCACCATCCGCGTCACCATCAACACCATCTTCAACATCATCATCACCACCTCCACCAAATAATGCACTTTTCTCTGATGATGAACAATATCAGAGATATGCTACCCATTTTTACAATCGCGAAATCATTGAAAGCAAATTTCTCGAAGACGGATGGTTCGAAGGGCGGAATTTTCAGTTCCACGACATTTTGTCGGAGGCTGGCCTTCTTCAATTTGTGTCTTTAAGAAGAGATTACTACCCCGAATTAGTCAAAGTCTTTTACAACAACATGACAATTTCGCCTAATGGGGTTATTCAAAGTGAAGTCATAGGAGTTTCGTTAAAAATAAGCCCAAAAGTTTTCAACCAATTGGCTTCGCTCCCATCTGGCGGTGTTAGATACAAAGGCAGAATGGTGGATGACTGGAAAGACCAATACAATTCCATAAGTGCTCGCCAACTGGTGTGCGTAGATGATGCTCACATACAAGGCAGAATTCTAGCAGGGCGAATGAAGGTACAACCTAGAATTCTTCATTATGTTATCACTCGAATTTTACTTCCCCGTGCTACCAATAACGGACAAGCATCCGAGGAGGACTGTGTCGTAATGTGGGCACTTTTCAATAATTTGCAAATTAACTGGGGACATCTCATCAGAAAAAAGATGAGAAATGCATTAAAGGACAAAGCAAATTAGAGGACTGTGTCATCCCAACCTCATCCTGAAGTGCCATTACAACATAATACTGATGAAGGGAGTTCATCAACATCACTGAATGATGTGCTGAACCGAATCCAAGAAATGCAGTCTTATGTTGGGTCAAGATTAGACTCCGTCGATACGCGTTTGGAAAACTTCCAGGGTAACGTCGACACCAAATTTGATGATTTTCAAACCCAATTCTCTAACATGGAGTTGTCGATGGGAAGAAGATTTGAGTCGTTGGATTCTCGTATTGGACACATTGACGATGAAATGCAGCAATTCAGAACCCGCTATGACAAAGACTGACAGTAGTTTGAAGAATGTGCCTTCATTATTTGATTATTTATAGTCTTATCTAGTGTTGTTCAAATGACAATTTTATCTATCTACAGTATTTGGATTTTAGTAATGTAGTGTTTTGGTTTTACTTAGTTATATCCAGTGCTCATGTGTTTTTCAATGGTATGTTTATAAAATTTATGTAGTGGTTTTATGTCCTGTGAAAGGTTGGTCCTCCATACCAAAAATTTGTACAGAAACGGATTTACTTTATGCTCATCGTTAACAACGTACTAGTAATCGTTTACAGCAAATATGTAATCGTTTACATAGTATTTGTAATTGTTTACATCTTAATGGTAAACGTTTACATGCTCTTTTGCCACCATGCAATCTACCCATAACTCAAGGCACGGTCTTCTAGTATATATCAATTTTATAATATGCTTTAATGGTGCATTCAATTGTCATTGATTTATTGCTGAAACGGTTTGAGAAGTCTTCAAGTATTTTGAATTTCATTTAACTGCACGTTGAAAGGCACCACTACGGGGCCATTAAAAGCCATTTAAGTCTGCAACAACTTCCCAATGACAGTCAACATTACTATTACCCATATATTCAAAGCCATGGTTTGAACAAAACTTTGGGAATAAATGAACCAACAACTAAAGACCCTATAAATTCCTTTCCCACGCCTTGTTATAATACACTAAGACACAGCAACACATACTTTCATTATCACTACCTTATTTTCAAAACCATGGCGGCGTCATCAAGCACTGCAACAACAACAATCTTGTGGGAGTACTCAACCATCTACCTCACAGACATGGTAACAATGTTCTGACTTGATTTATATTTTGTTAACGCATTTATAATATCTCATTTTTCAAAACCAAAACTGCAGCAATTTGGGTGGGTGGATAGGCATTTCACTGCAGCATTTCAAGGCGAATTAGGAAGTACATGGTCGTTGATGGACAATCACGGTCACACACATTTGGTAACATATAACATGAACGTAACCCATCCTAGAATAACGACTGGATGGTCATCACTGAAAAACGTTTATCATGATAAGGTTAATGATGCCCACATTACATTCCAATATCATGGTAACAACACCTTCAAAATAATAATATACTTTGGCGCTTGCACTGAAAGAAGTAGGCAATATTTCATTGATCTCTGTAACTATCATCCAGATTCATCATTGTTCACTGTTAAATTGACTAAATCACAATGTCAAGAAAGTCATTTGGTACGTATTCAAATACTTTTAATTTTTGTTATTTTTCATCACTATTAATAATTGTGCATGTCAATGACTTAATCATCATCATTGAACAGGACTTGCGGACAACATTTGCGAATGAAATCAGGAACAGAGGCTTCACAGAGGTTGTGCTTCTTGGTCATAACGACGGCATCATGTGCAAGGTCTTGGTTTCACATTCAAGAAATTCAACAAAATTTGGAAAAGGTTGGAAAGATTTTTGCAGGCAATATGACTTGAAGGAAGGAGACGTTCTTGTCTTTGAGGTTCAGCATCACAACCATGACAATACAGTAGAAGTTTTCATGAGAGGGTTTAGTTGTATTTTCAATAACCCAATTTGCGTGTGACATTTTCACCTTGTAATGACTATATTTTACCAAATAATGTACTTGTTTATTTTCTAATAATTTGAATGTTTAATGTTGTTTGGACTAAATGTCATACGTATTAAGTCACCATATTGTTATTTATTTCACCATATTTTAACCCAAAAACATCAAAAACCAAACTAAGTTAGTGTAAAAGTGCAGATTTGCCACCATGGTCCCCTGTGTACAAAATCTGGGTGCCCTGTGAAGGACTTTCTGTACAGAATGCCAAATTCTCTCGCGTAATCGTTTACCACGTCACGGTAAACGATTACCACGTGCATTTTCACTGCCATTCAAGCAGGACTTCATCCCAACCCTATCACCCACCATAAGCAACTTTCTACAAGGAAATTGGGGTCACCAAAATCATCTCTCCATCCCCAACACACATCCTTAACCAAAAATCATCAAATGCCTGACCATATTTGCCTACAAGTGCAAATTTGCAATCATGGTCCCCTGTGTACAAAATCTAGGTGCCCTATGAAGGACTTTCTGTACAGAATGCCAAATTCACACGCGTAATCGTTTACCACGTCACGGTAAATGATTACCACTTGCATTTTCACTGCCATTCAAGCAGGACTTCATCCCAACCCCACCACCCACCATAAGCAACTTTCTACAAGGAAATTGGGGTCCCCAAAATCATCTCTCCATCCCCAACACACATCCTTAACCAAAAATAATCAAATGCCTGACCAAATTAGCCTACAAGTGCATATTTGTCACCATGGTCCCCTGTGTACAAAATATGGGTGCCCTGTGAAGGACTTTCTGTACAGATTGCCAAATTCTCTCGCGTAATCGTTTACCACATCACGGTAAACGATTACCACGTGCATTTTCACTGCCATTCAAGCAGGACTTCATCCCAACCCCACCACCCACCATAAGCAACTTTTTACAAGGAAATTGGGGTCCCCAAAATCATCTCTCCATCCCCAACACACATCCTTAACCAAAAAACATCAAATGCCTGACCAAATTTGCCTACAAGTGCAGATTTGCCACCATGGTCCCCTGTGTACAAAATATGGGTGCCCTGTGAAGGACTTTTTGTACAGATTGCCAAATTCTCTCGCGTAATCGTTTACCACGTCACGGTAAACGATTACCACTTGCATTTTCACTGTCATTCAAGCAGGACTTCATCCCAACCCCACCACCCACCATAAGCAACTTTCTACAAGGAAATTGGGGTCCCCAAAATCCTCTCTCCATCCCCAACACACATCCTTAACCAAAAATAATCAAATGCCTGACCAAATTAGCCTACAAGTGCATATTTGCCACCATGGTCCCCTGTGTACAAAATATGGGTGCCCTGTGAAGGACTTTCTGTACAAAATGCCAAATTCTCTCGCGTAATCGTTTACCACGTCACGGTAAACGATTACCACTTGCATTTTCACTGCCATTCAAGCAGGACTTCATCCCAACCCCACCACCCACCATAAGCAACTTTCTACAAGGAAATTGGTGTCCCCAAAATCATCTCTCCATCCCCAACACACATCCTGAACCAAAAATCTTCAAATGCCTTACCATATTTGCCTACAAGTGCAGATTTGCAATCATGGTCCCCTGTGTACAAAATCTGGGTGCCTTGTGAAGGACTTTCTGTACAGAATGCCAAATTCACACGCGTAATCGTTTACCACGTCACGGTAAACGATTACCTCTTGCATTTTCACTGCCATTCAAGCAGGACTTCATCCCAACCCCATCACCCACCATAAGCAACTTTAACCTAATCAACCAAGAATGCAGCCCATGTTCACATGCATTGTTTCTTCCGTAGATTAAGTCCAATATAAACAACAATATCAGTGAAGTGTAATTTTTAACAAGTTACTTTCCCAAAATCAATCACACAACTCATTCCATTAACTTCAACAAAATGTGAAAAATATAAAGTTTAATGTAACATTCAACAATATCCGTGTACAAATTTAAATTAACAAATCTTTAAACAAACCAACATCTCTCAACATAAAACATAAGTTTAAAATCTGTTAATACATATCCAGGTCACACATCTTTTATTCTTGAACTTCCAGTAAAAGGAGTTCTAAGAGCTTTGCTCTTGAACCGCGGTCGTGAACCCTTCCTCACAAAAGTCTGAAATGCAGGTGCATCAGTGGACATGGCTCTAGATGAAATGCCTTCCGGGGAAATGCCACCCAGGGAGAACCAACGATCTTCACGTGCCACACTCGGTCCACCTTCCTCCGCTCCTCTTCGTCTAGACTTTTCAAACGCAACTTCTTTGTCCAACTCAACAACCTTCATTTTAAGCCCTGCGACTAGTTTTTGCTGACAAACCAACGTCTGCATAACACTATCTTTGAGGCTTCGTTTAAGTAATTTCTTTGCGGATGGTGATTTATCAGCTTTACTTTCCATGGTTGGTTCGTCATCTTTGAAATCTTTGGTTCCGCCAACATCAAATTCATCAACAACCTGAAATTCAACAAATAATATCACACACACAACACATACATCTTAAAATGAAGTACACAATCACTGAACATCATACCACACCACTCTCCAAAGCTTGTTTGACAATGTTGTCTCCCAAATGTACATTCATCCAATGCAAAATTCTAGGAGATTTCTGTATTTCACCCTTCGGAGGTATCAATTTATCACATAACCAAACCTACAAAAAATTCATCATCACAAACACTACTCAAAGTTAAAATTGTATCAACAAGTCAACAAAATTACAGTTCTGAAGCATGTAAGTGCAACATCACAAGTTAACTAATCATATTACCTGCAGCATGTAAGTGCATCCATCAATGTAAACATTGCTTGTGCCTTTTCCTTTCTTGAATCCATCTGAAGCTTTGGACAGACTACTTACCAAGTAACGGTACACTATACTACCCCAACAATAATTACCCAACCCACTTAAATTGTTAACAATTTCATACAAAACTTGAAACACTCTTCCACTGCGATTGGGAATTAATAACTCAGATATCCCAACTAAAATATAAAGACTACAGAAATCAGAACAAGGAATTTTCACCTTACGTTTCCTCATCATACATTTGTAAACCAAGTCTAAACCTTTTGTGTCTTTCCCTACATACTTAACACATGAACTTTTTAAAAATTTCCTTTCAGGTTAAAGTCCTTACCTTCTGAACTCAACCCCAATCCTAAACAAAAATCATTCTCTGTCATAGGGATTTTTTTTATCTCCGATTACAAAACAACCATTATAGTCATCCCACCTCACAACTAATTCACTCAAAATATTTCTAGCCAACCTAACTTTTTCACTGACCTCTACGAACCAACCAAAAGGAGTCTCACAAATCATTGACCTTTGCTCCTGTGTTAGTTCCTTCGTCAGAGTTGATATATAGTTAGTAGAAAATGAGTGCCTAACCGTCAACTGCATCAACCACGTCAAGCACATCAACCACAAATGTTGAAAACCCTAAAACATTTAATACTGCGAAATACAAACAAAAGGGACGAAACATACATAGACCAAGGACGAATGCGCTTACCTTAGTCGAATTACTAGCCATTTCGAACCAAAGGGAGCAGACAACCACAGCAGATACAACAAATCAGACACAACCACCAACGACGCTTCCTCACTCTCACCGGCAACGTATGCGAACAACAAAACGAAGAAGATAGGGTCAGCGATGGGGAAGAACGACGACCACAATCAAACCGGAAAGAGCCAACGGCAGTGAAATGGAGAAATCAGAACTATCAAAACGTTTCCCTCTAATGAAACAGCCCAAGGGCAAAACAGGAAATCAGATTTTTAAATCTACTCCTAATTTTTGAACTTATTTTTAAATTTTTTTAAAATAAAAAAAGCAACCAATCAGCTCCTACCACGTCATAGTATCAAAATGGTGTTAAATGGAATGGTGTCAAACAATCGGAACGCTTTAAATAAAAGAGTATGCGGGACGTATGTTCATAAATATTAAAAATTGTCGTGGTCGTATTCCACGTTATCAACATTTCACCTTTCTGTTAATCAGAACAACAGAAATCTCCATGCTTTTATAAATCCAACCAATTTCCCTCGTCGTTGCATTCCCTCGCTTCTCTTCTCTATCTCTATAAACTATCCAGTTTCTCCAAAACACATTCTCTTACTTTCTTCTTATTCGTCTTTTTCTGCATTTCCAATACTCTGTTTCTTGGTTTCCAATTCTTTCCATCTCCCTGATGGCCCACGTTACCTCCTCAGGTTTTTACTCTTTCCTCTTCCACTCTCTCACGCATTCTCTTTTCATTTTCTTCTCTTGTCTTTTCTTTTCTGGGGTGTTCTGTTCTACGTTTTCGTACCTGTTATCGTTCTTCGGCCGAGGGCGTTGTTTGTTGTGTGCGTTGAAACTGCGTTTTTTAGTTAAAGATGGCATCTTTGATGTTTTTCTGGCGTTGGGTTCCCGGTTTTTATTGAATTTGTTTACTGATTCGAGATTCCAGATATTTTTTTCTTTTTTCTTGCTAATGTATGAGGTGTGATTTACGTTATTGCATGAAGAGAAATAAAATCTGGCGTATGGATTCTTTATTATAAAGGCTGATATAACAATACATCAGGCCGTTCCGTAGTTGCTATGCGGTGGTCGATGTGAAGATCTGATTGTTTGGGTGGTTATTTATATTTGCATTTTTTTAGCCTCTGTGTGTCTCTGGGATCTGTCTTTGATTTAGACCTGGCCTATTGGGGAGCAAAATTCATTGAAAATTTGAAGAGCTTTATACTCAACTAGTTTGTTTCAATTTTGTAATTCAATGAACAATCTTTTACATATATTTATATTAGGTACTATTAACAGTAAATTCAAGTAATAATATATATTTATTAACAGTAAATTCAAGTAATAATATATATTTAATCAAATCACTAGTACTATTATTCTTACAAAATTTACCATGTACTAAGCTAACTCAGCTCATCTAACAGACGTCTCAAAATTTTTACTCTCTGAGTTCTTAACAAATTGAGTTAGAGCTAGCTCACAAGATGCCTTGGCTCGTAGCCAATTCTTTGAAGGTTTGTTATTGGTTTATTTCCGAGCAATACTTGAATTCAAAAGGCTTACACTTTTGTTGTTATGGTTTTGGCTCCAAGGAAACAGAGAGCAGAAGTATTTTGTCAATTTATCTATTTAGGATGTCATGTTACTCTTGGTATTAGCATAAGGAAGTTTATGGTATTCCGAATGAAAGAACACTAATAGAAGTCACCCTATTACGAAGATAAAAGTTTCTCCTTTTAAAGTATTGAGTGTCTGCATCTTGCATTGCTTACACTTCACGTGGGTACCTCAGCTGCTCCATTTGTGCAGGTAAATCAAGCGATCTCACAAATGAAGACCGTAAGGGAAACGGTGGACCCGTTGTTTGCTTTGGTGAAATGTTAATAGATTTTGTGCCAACAGTGGGTGGAGTGTCACTAGCTGAAGCACCGGCATTCCAGAAAGCTGCTGGTGGTGCTCCTGCCAATGTGGCTGTTGGCATCGCTAGGCTTGGAGGTTCATCTGCTTTTATAGGCAAGGTGTGTTTCTCTGTCCATATCACGTGTTATATTGTTTGAAGTTAATTACATTTATTTGAATAGGACTCTTCCAGGACATCTCCTCGAACCCTCCCCCCTTGAAAAGAAAGTATCAGAGAGATAGATAGCATGTTGTTTGCTTGATCTATTTGATGGAAAAATGATAGTTTAATTCTTTGTTATCTACATTTTAGGTTGGAGCAGATGAATTTGGGTATATGTTGGCTGATATTTTAAAGCGGAATAATGTTGACACATCTGGCATAAAGTTTGACCCTAATGCAAGAACTGCTTTAGCTTTTGTTACACTTAGAGCTGATGGCGAGCGTGAGTTTTTGTTTTTCCGAAATCCTAGTGCTGATATGCTTCTTCAAGAGTCAGAGCTTGCTACCGATCTCATAAAGAAGGTTTTTTTTTTTTTTTTTGTTTATTTTCTGTTTGTACTTGTGAAATTGGTCTAAGAATGTGTAGATACTCATGATATTGATCGCAGGCTAAAATATTCCATTATGGTTCCATCAGCTTGATTCACGAACCATGCAAGTCAGCTCATCTTGCTGCTATGAAAATTGCTAAAGACTCTGGTTGCATTCTCTCTTATGATCCAAATTTGAGATTGGCACTGTGGCCCTCTGCCGAGGCAGCTCGGAATGGCATAAAGAGTGTATGGGATCAAGCCGATGTCATAAAGGTATATTGTATGTGGTTGGAAGATTTCTGAAAATAAGCATTCTGTCATTTTTCCCCTTGGTAAACCGGATATGCTATTTTTATGTTTGTGCAGATAAGTGAGGACGAGATAACATTTTTGACAGGTGGTGATGATCCTTATGATGATGATGTTGTATTAAAGAAGCTTTTTCACCGTAATCTTAAGCTTTTAATCGTTACCGAAGGGTCAGGAGGTTGTAGATATTACACCCAGGTATGTTAGTTTTGTCAAAATAATTTGATTATTGTAAGTTTGGTCTGTGCTGGTGTGTTTGCTGCGTTGCTTGTATTAACATCTGTGACTCGAATGAGTGTGTTGAATTGATGGCTGTGACTTATTAAGAATGTTTCATCGTGTTGTAATGTATGTAGTTGACAACTACTGGCTACTTGTAAATCCGATAACAAGGTTTTCTTTGATGTCCAATCTGTTAGGCTAATTGTTATTGCCTAATTACTGTGCAGGAATTTAAGGGCAGGGTTGCAGGTGTCAAAGTTAATGCTGTTGACACAACTGGTGCAGGGGATGCATTTGTTAGTGGGATTATCTATAACTTAGCTTCTGACCAAAGTATTTTCCAGGTAGTTCAGATTTTTTTTTTTACGCACTCCTCTTATTCTTGATGCATTTTTTACAACCACTTGTACATAATCTTGCCCAATATTTATTTAATCCATAACTAAACACCATTAACTATTTAAAAGCCTTACATACTGTCACTTAAAAGATTGGCTGGGACTATCTAAAACCATATGTTTCTAATCTTAGTTTTGTTGGTATTTAATTAATCTTGTTTCCCTGTCTCTTTCATGGTATTCAGTACTATTTAATGGGATAGTACTCTTGAATTGAATTCTGTATGATATCAAAGAAAAAGAAACTCTAACAGTTAGTTTTAGGCATTAACTTGAACGTTAATTTTGTGTGGCAGAATGAGGAACGTCTCCGAAAAGCTCTGTATTTTGCGAATGTATGTGGTGCCATTACGGTAACACAGAGAGGGGCAATTCCTGCACTACCCACAAAAGAAGCTGTCCTACAATTCGCTGAAACATAACATCTTTCTTTTCTCACCAAATGTTAAGCTATAGCTTAGATCTTACTAAGCTTCATGTATTGTATTCTCCTTCTTTTGTGCCCTGTATTTTCCTTATATATAATAGTAATAATAATAATAATAATAAATTCAATCTCTAGTTATGTCTTATAGCAGTTGTTGAGCAGCACAAAAATTAACGTTTGAGTTGAAATGTTGTATATTTGAGACATTTAACAAAATGAAAAAAATGTCATTATATTTTTTTTTTCTGAACATCTGAGCTTGAATGATGTAGAGTTCCTTCTCTTTTCTAAGTTATAATTGCTTACGACTGAAAGATTTTCAGCTGACCTATGTTCGTTGGTAGATTGAGTAATTAGCCTGTAGCGATTCCGTTAAACTGAAAAATTGGTGAATTTGTTACGTCCAACAATATCAATATGTCTAAAAATTGGTTTAAAAAAAATGTAAGTTTTAGATTAAGCCAAAGTTAGGGGCAAATAATAAGCTTGGACTGATTCTTTTTAATTTTGTTATCTTTTCAACTTTTTTTTATTGGAGCATTGATTCGTTTATACATATTTTATTTTATTCTCATCCTACAATCAAATAAATTAATATTTTATTATAATATAATATTTTATTAAAAAAAAGTGGCAAATATTTGTTATCTATGAACAGTGGTGTCAAATAAATTTTTTCCTTTTTTTTTTTTGGTAGATAAACATAATTTTTCAAATACATAACGATTATTTTCTTTCCATAACTTTTTAAACTATAAAGGAAATATATGAAATGTATTAAATTTAATAAAATAAACATATAAATATTATATTTTTCATTTTTATATGTGAAGGAAAAAAATCAATGTTAATGAATATTAATATGTTTATTTTTAAATGTCGTATTTTTATAAAATATTTATTTATTCAACTTTTATTTTTAAAACTCAAGATAATTATTATTTTTGTTATTTATACCATTATTTTGTACTGAATATATACACGTACTGTAAATTTAGCATTTTACATATATTTTTTTCTAAATATAAATTGAAAATATACTAAAATATATGTATATAGTTACAAGCTTTTACAGAAAAAAGAGTTAGTCGTGTATTTATATCTATATTTATTTGTATATATTATATAATCACAAATTTCACAACATATTAACACATGAAAGTTATATAATCGCAAAGTTCACTACATATTAACACATGGAAGCAAACAAATTATTAACATAACATATTGTGTATAAAATAAAATATTTTAATTAACAAATTACAATGTTTATATATACATATATCACATATTTAATATATATAAGAATTTTTCTCTCAGTTTTTTATCACATGATACCTTATTCTATACAACTTAAAACATTACTTAAACAAAAATATATTTGTTACTAAGTGTCACTACTTAATATACAAACCAAATTAAAATTCACATATCATTATAGATTTGCGATCTTACATTCATAGAAGTTTTATTATCATTTTGAATAATAATTTTTATACAACATAATCCATTTTTTAAAAATATAAAAAATTGAAAAAATGTCATTGCAATTAACTTTAAAAACTAAATAATGGTAAAAAACATGATTATGTTATAAAACTCATTCCATGGTAAAAATCAAAAAACATATAACATGTATAGTTTCGTTTACGCTAAACAGGTTTATACAACACCCAAAGCACCATATTGTAATCAATACAATCTTTTTAATCATATTAAACAAAGCTAAACTTCTTTAATTGATTCGATTTATATCATATATTTGATTACAGACAAAAGTGCTAAAACAATTTAATAATATATATATATATATATATATATATATATATATATATATATATATATATATATATATATATATATATATTGGCACGAGAACCTAAAAAATTGACTTTAGGATGATGATTTATATAAAAAAAATGATATAATAACTGAAATTCAATTTTATAAAATAGTTTTACATATATAATAAACATTCAAATACAATTAATTAATGAAAAAATAAAGAAAAATAAAGAAAAGAAAAAAATTAAAAAAAAAAACATGTTTTAGCTTAAACCAAAATTGACCTGCTTGAGAAAATGGTGAGACAGAACCAAGAGAAAGATAAAAGTGATGGAGAAAATAAAAGATGTGTTACAATTATCTGAACAACAAAAAAATTTGTCCTAAAAAATTATTTTACTAAGAAAAGACTAGGATATAACATTTTTATCTTCTCTTTTATCACTCAAGATAAATGTATGAGATTTCACAACATTTTGATCATATTAATGTTTCTATTTTATTTTTACAAAATTATATCACAATATATAAATAATATAATGTACATATTTTCTCAATTACTATACATAAAACTCATCAATAAATAATTCTTAAGACCAACTTCTTTAATTTGTGTAAGATTTTTGTCTATCTAAACATGTTTTCAACCTTTTACTCGAATTATCTTAATTTTCTCATTGATGGTATTAAATTTGGTCCAAACAACAAAGTGTTACCATTGTCATCATTTTGAAACTAATGTAAAGGTCTTCTACATTTTCTTCTATACAATGTTTATAAAGAGTCATCGTAATGTTTATTTGATAACTCATTTTATAGATTAATTATATTAAAAGTATGAAAATCGTACTCATCAAAATATTTAATACATAAATTCTAAGCAATTTTTTGAAAAATATAAAAAAGAATTGATTGATATTAATTATATTAATACATTTAAATAAAATGGTAATAAAAATACTATTTTTAATTATTTAGAAAATTTAAAATTATAATTATACAATAATATACTTTTCTTGAAGACACAAATTTTATTTAATAATAACCTTTATAAATTTATATATTTAATATTATTTGATATTTATAAATCGGTTTTTAAAATATTTTTAATTAGTAAATTAATTATCTGCTCAAACCTTATAAACACAATTATCATATAAAAATATTTTTATCAAAATAAACCTTAAAATCGTTATCAAATTAAAAGAAAAAAAAATTCAAGGTGACATTATTATTGTTAAAAGACAAGATGATTAATCTTTTGCATAAATTATTATTGAGCTTATATATCAGCTAGCAATAAGAATAATTATTCTGCTTAATATTTCGAGATGAATATGTTTATGTTTTCTAATAAGGAATATGTTGATGGATTAACTATTAACATATATGTCTATAATCTTGGAATTTTTCTAGATTTATATAGTTCTTTTTTCAAGAATACCCAATCTTAAATATTAAGCATTTTTGTATTTAACTTTTATTTAAATAAATCACTTTTATTTTATTTATTTTTTTACTGTTTAGTTCCATTTTTTTTGGTTATCCCTAATTTCGCCATATCTGATTTATTCTCACTGTTTAACATAACAAATATGATTGGCAGAGAAAAAAAATTCATGTTTTATGTTTATTTTCTTTAATTAAAATTAATGTAAATTTTAAATTTTAATTTAGTAATTTTAAAATAAGATAGTGTTATAAACAGTTGCGGCGACTACGGCTAACGTGCTATGCACGTGCAAAAGATTGAATCATCCATCCACGCTAACTGAATCTGTACCAGCGTGACACAGGCCATCTCCGCTCTGGGTTCTTCAAACCGCTTTTCTCTCGAACCGGACGTCGTTGGATACGGTCCAACCGGGGTTGAAGCCGCTGCTTGGAAATCACAGACCCGAAGACGGCGGCACACGACGAATTTGTGGAATGCGAGTGATTGGATTCCAAAATGGCTTCAAACCCTTCACTTCTCCCTGAGATCGGACCTGACGGTCTCGCTAAAGAAGCCCCCGTCATCAGCTACACAGAGAAGGTTCTCCTCATCGCCATTTTGGTTTCGCTTTGTCATTGCTGGATTTTTTTTTTTTCATTGTTTTTCTTCCTGTTGTTGCAGATCATCGAAGCAGAACAGCTTCAATTGCAGAAGTAACCTCTCTCCCCATTTCTCTTTACTGGGATCTGATAATTAATTTGTTCTCCTTTTTGTGTTTGCACTTACAACATTGTTTGGATTTGTTGAAATCGAATTACTTGACATAGGTTTTTGTGTGTGCTATTTTCATGTGCTTATGAAGACTTTTGGTAGAAATTGGAGATTTTATAATGAATTTGTGTAATTCTGCGACTCTCCGTGCACAAGTAACCAATGGCTGTGGAAGATGTAGACTTTATTTTGATATCTACTTAGCTATAAGCTACGAAATGACTTGAATGTTTTTTACTGTAATACCTGAGCGAATGGTTTTAGGTCAGTGATTGTGTTGTGAGGGATTCACTTGGGTATATATGAAGCAATGATCTTAATAACATTTTTTGTGAAATATGGTTTCATAAGGCTTGAAGAGCAGGTAATATGTTGCTAGCAGAAGGAATTAAAGCCGATGGTTTTTTCCGTGAAATGTTGGTTGGAATGTTAAGGTGAATGAAATTCATTGTGATGCTCTGGTGATAGTAACATTACTGATTTGTTTGGGCTGAGGGAGTGGAAAAGGAAATAAAAAGAGGAAAAGAGAGTAGAAAATAAAGTTGGTTGGATTAGATGAGAATGAGTGTAAAAAAATGGAAAATGAGATATATCTATTCGTTATTTTAGAAGAAAGTAGATTTTAACTTGGTGTTAATGTAATACGATGTTTGCATTTATTTATATATTATAATTTAACTTTATCTCTAATTGATGACACACTCCCCTCATGCCGAAGATTCAAACATTTTTAGTGTAACAAATTTCATTAAGATGGTCTCATGCCATCTTAAAAATATTTTGTCTAACTCAGTACCAGAAATCGGTATTTAAGATGATGTTTGCATTATATATTATAATATGACTTTAGATCTCCAACATTATTAATAGTTTTTTCATTTATTATTTTAATTTAAATTAATTATTATTGTTATTATACTAATAAAGAAAATATAAATATTAATAAAATATTAGGGATATAATTGATGTGTCAATGGCGTCTTATCACCTCATTTTTTCAGATTTTTTATTTTGTTTTTCTTGTTTTCCAGTTCTTCACCCTCTTCGTGGCTTGTATAAACCTTCCTCATCCTGAAGCAAACCGCCTTTAATTCATTTTTATGATGTACCACAAGGATAGTGGTGGCAGGAAATATATGTGGAATTTGAAGAGTTTTGTTGTGTGTTTTCACTGTTCTGAACTTGTAATTTCGTGTAAAATATAAAGATAACGAAGTAATACCCGTCTTTTGTGTTTAAAGCCAATCAATAGGGTTAAGATCGAGGAACAGAATCATTGTTAACTTCTCTGTTGAGGAACTAATGTCTAGTTGGGAACATACAAGACATTTGGGATTATAGCAATTAATCTTGCGAAATGTGAATAATTGGGAAAAAAAAAAATTGCTGTCTTGTAGTACTGATAAAAACAGGATCTTGGGTAATTTGATCCCTTTTCAACTTTAGTGCATGTTGTGATTGATGGTTTGAAAAGGTCTTTATTTATTATCAGTTTTGATAGCGTACTCTATGTAGGCAAACAAGTAACTGGACACAATCATCTTTACCTCTCGTTATTGTTATTATTATTGTTGTCAGTATTATTTTGTTATTATCTTCAGATACATTCAAGAAAACTATTCTAAAATTCGTGATGTGGAGCGTGAGCTTGCAAATCTTTCACTGGAGATGAAACTTACAGCTGGTCCGAAAAAAGCAGGTTTCTACAAATTATTTTTGGCCTTTCTGGAACCAATTTAAAGAGGTTGTTATTCCCTGGTTATTATAGTGAAATGACTTTGCTTTGTTTTTTATACATGATGCATACTTTAAGCACTTGAACATTTAAGAAAGAAAATTGAGACGTCAACAGAAAGAATTCGTGTGGCCAAGCTAAAGGAAGAGCAGGCACGGAAGGTCTGTCACTCTACTGATCTCTATTTTTCTCCTGCAATTTTCATAATACCAAATTATTTGTGATATTGATATTATGTACTGCATCATGCCAGTACTAGTATCAGCTTTCTGTACAATTTCTGATCTCAAGTTCACTATTAGTTCAATGAAGTTGCTGGAATAGTTGACAAGGATATATATGTTAATAAATAGTTGCGATGATTCTGAATTGTCTATAGTGTACCACTGAATAGGCTTCCAGGGTTAAAAGTTAAATTTATCAGTGCATAAGATACATTAGTTTCTTACTCAGTATTAATCGCAAAAATTGCAGATAACATTATTTAAGCACTTTATCCAGAAAATGCAAATACATTTGTGATAAAAAAAAAAAAAAAAAAAACTCATTTGATCATCGTAAATGACATAAATTTATAGTTCGTTTTACGTAAGTAGTTTCCCACTTTCTGTTTATAGTTCGTTTTACGTAAGTACTTTTTCTTTTGCTCTTAGTTCAGTCTAATGATTAAATTAACATATTGGTGCACTAAAGTAAATAACGCCTAAAAGGTTATTTATACGGATATGGAGGAGTGTAGATGATCTGAATACTTTGATCTACAAAATCAATTGGTATGCTAAGTACCTTCTCAAATATAGTTGGCATCTTAATTATATGTGCTGTAGGTGTGGGAATCAGCCTCACAAGCAGTACGCGATGAGGAAGCAATGAAACAAAAGCTATGTGAAGACTTGAGTAATCTGGTAATTAGTGTTAAATGAAGACATAATATACCCGTTTAGCTGGTTGTTTGACTGTGAAAATCTTATACAGGTTCAAGAAAGCAGTAACTCTCAGTTTGCTCGGCTGGAGGAATTAAAAAGAAGGTTGGAAGCTTTGAATCCAAGTCGTGCATCAACTAATCTTTATCATGTAAGTATTTTATCATTGTATTCATCATTATTAATTATAGTGGAGGCCCCTAAGGTATGAACCTAATTTTATGGTGTACGCTGCATAGTGTCCTTAATTAATAAACGGTTTTCAGAACTCCTAACTATATGTCCTCCTAAACTTCATCAACAAGGAGTCCCTTTGTTGGGAAACTGGTTATATGCCATTTGGAATTGAAATTTCCTGAGAATGTGAACATGTGAGAATGGAAACCTGCTTGCTTTTTCTGACTTCTCTACGGAAATGTTTTTTTCACACCATGTTGTTAATGCTACGTTTTGTCGGTGTCGAGCAAAAAATACATGTTTTTGCATATGCATCTTCATACTAGAGCATTGAATGTTAAAATCGTGCACATATTAGGATGGGAGATCGGCAGCTTCTTCTCAGGATAGTACACCCCAGCATGGTTCCTCTGTTCCCAATGCAAAGGAGTCAAATGAGGGATCAACCGAGAGCGTTTCCAACCAAAGTAATGGTGAGAAAGCTGCAGCGAGAAATGGACCTAATCAGCAGCCACATAATGAAGGCGAAGGAAGAAGTAAGAAGAAAGTCAACTTGCAATCAAAAGGGAAGGGAATTGGTGTTGTGACCAAGGGTAGATCTTCAACTCCTGGCTGGACTGGGGCTGGCTTCGATGTAGATGGCAGAACCTGAGAGCACTATACTATCATAAGATATTACTGCACTAAATTTTTTTTTTGGGTGAGATGTCCATGGTAGGTGCATATCCTTCCGTCCTCTGTTCTTGTTGCCCATTAACTTGGAAGTGTAATCTTCTTTCTTCCATTATATTATTTCTGTGACAGTTGGTTTAGCCATACTGATCCTATATAAATCTCACGTGATCTTTTTGATTGGAAAGGAAGTAAATTATTTGGTATTTATGATTGATTGCACAACCTGAACGCCTAGTAGTTATCATCATTATTATTTTTTTTTGTTTCTCAAAATAATTGGGTGTTCTTGTCTGATACACTTCATATGTGTGTATGGGATTTATATAGTGAAAAGAGTAAAATCAAAGACAGGCAACCATATTTGAGCGAGCTCATAGTTAATATTTATTCTTGTTACTCACATAATATAAAAATTAAAAAAAGGCTTTAATTTGATAAACAAGAGCCAAGCCACCATCGTTGGGACTGTCGCCAGCGACATCGTGTTTGGGGTTTCTCGCTCCATCCTCTTCTTCTCTAACAAGCCCAAGGGAGGAACAGTGCCTCCATTCTTCCTCCTCAAACATGATCAATGGAAGAATGGGAAGTCCAAATAGCTTTTAGATGGAGATCATGGAGTGTCCAGGAGCCCCCTGAGTGAAGTTCCAGATTAAAAGAGAAAAGCTGGAGGGTGTTTAGGTGGTGTCAAAAGAAAAATGGGGGAGTATGTGTAGAAAATAGCTTTTGACCCAATAGCCCATTTTAGAAAAGAATGTAAACAAAAAACACTTGTAGGTATCAGACTGATTTTTTTTATTTTGTTTGCTATTATTATTTTTCAAATTTTCTTTCTTTTTTCTCAAATAAATTAAACACCAATTTTTAATTGATTTTAGAAATAAAATGTATTTATCCGGATAAAATTTGAATGTTATGAATATAAAATTCAATTCAAAGACAACTATAAATATAATTAAAATCCATATATATCATAATTACTTGTTATCACAACCCACGAGCTTTGAATTACATTTTAATCATAATACTTGTTAGCGCCACTTGACAATACACTTAACAGTTTCACCATTTGTATAAAAGTGTTTGAGACACCTTATATATATATATTCTTTTGTTGATGAAAAAAATTAATAATATCATGGTAGCTACCAATTTAATGTGTAAAGTTAAAAGTAATTATAATAATATATATCTACAAACAATCCACAAAGTTCCAATTGAGTCCACCATAAAAGCAATTGCTACCAACATTACTACGATTTCCTTTTTCAACTCTACTAGTTTTACATTAAAAAAATCAAGTTTAAGTGGACTTTGATTAACCTTAATAGCCCTTCTGACATCAATGATTCGGACCAAAAAACCTCTCGTTACTTATTTATGGATTATTCCTTCAACACTCTCCATACTTACAGATTTATCATTTATAATAATTATGCAAAATTTACTTGAAAAAAAATATATTTAATTAGCTATATTTAAATCTTATATACTTTTTTGGGTGATATTGACATTGGTGCAAGTAGGACAACAAAACTTGAACTCGTCAAAAGAATAAAATAATTAACGTACTTTGTATGAAAATGTATAAATATATAAAATTATAACATACTAATAATGCTTATGTTACCTATAATTTAGGTTTAATAATGTGACATTCCAAAATATAGCATACACTTGCATAATTTAAGACGTCAACATAAATGATAATAGAAAGCAGTTGAGAATGTTTAAGTAATTAAATTAGGATTACAGTAATCCAGGAAATTTAGAGGAAATAAAAAACATGGAAATTACAAGTATCTCAAAATGCAACAGTACTCAAAAAGGGCACGACAGCCCAGAAAATTCTTAAGAGAACTAAGGGGCAGCAAGCAACAGGAAGTCAAACAACATACATAAACACAGACAACAAAGGCAATTCTTAAGAGAACTAAGGGGCAGCAAGCAACAGGAAGTCAAACAACATACATAAACACAGACAACAAAGGCAAGGGTGAGCTAATTATATAAAATCATACCATTGTGTTAAACATGTAACATACAAGAACAGTTCACTTCAAACAGATTCAGATATATCACCTAAACATGCAAATTTCTAAACTTGACTCGTCCGGACTTTAAAATGAAAGTCGGGTTATGGCGAGTCTTGCACCCATGGTGACTTATGAAACTTGGGTTCCCCACCCTGCCACACTCACGAGGTTAGTCCGTTCCGCGCCTTGAGGCATACTGGGAGCCCCCAAGACTAAGACCTTCTGCTACTTCTCACCACATGGTTCAACCTCTCTAAGTGAGTTTGATTGACCATTTAAGCGTCAGAATGACTCCCAAGGCTGAGCCCCTACTTTCATTTTAAAACACTAAGAATCTCACCAAGAGATTCTACATTTGAAACTACCATAAGCAACCATGAAATCATGTTTCAGTCTTTCCCAATTTACACACCTTTGAATTATAATCAAACCACATATTTAAGTCTTAAATATCAAATCATATATAACAGAACATGCTCCACAACCACTTCCAATCATCTCAAATAGACAATATTGTCATGTTATTACCAAACAGTAATATATATCAAAAGATAAAATCATGGATTATATATATATATATATATACATATATATATATATATATATATATATATACATATATATATATATATACATACATATATATATATATATATATATATATATATATATATATATATATACATACATATATATATACATATATATATATATATACACATACATACATACATATATATATATATATATATATATATACATACATATATATATATATATATATATATATATTACGTACATTAACTAGAATATATATATATATATATATATATATGTTACGTACATTAACTAAATTATATATACATGTCTATTTAAACTAATTTGTTCATTTTAATTTGTTCCTAGAGTAAAAATGAGTTGCTCTGTTAAATTTTTCATTACCACAAGATAATTGTTCCTAATCTCACCTCATTACCCGGCATCAGACTCACCTTCGACACCAACACATATGACTAGTCACAACTGGACCAGGCCAGGGCTGCTCTATGATCAGGGATGTGCGGCTCTGGTTTTTAGGTTCTCTCTATCCTCCCAACAGGTTCCCAACAAGTCCCAAGTATTTTTATTTGATTTAATCAACTATCCTATTATTTTTTTTAGTTCCCTAATTCCCAAAGTTATACATCCCTCCCACAAAACCTGAGGCTACACTCAACCCATATTTCCCATCAAATCAGTATCACCCCCAACTTATTCCAGCAACCAGATTCATCAAATTCCTTCAGAGCACATCATAATCAATATACAAACAGAAATCATTCCAGGATCATCAATTCAATGAAATTCAGTTCAGCAACACAATTCCAGGCAGATTATAACCATCACAATCAAACATAGAGAATGAACCAAAGGTTCATAACATTAAGACCAAAAACTTAAAACAGAGACAATTAAATATCAAACAATATATCACAGTTAAATTTAACATGCATAGAGCATTTAAAACAGAGTTAACCAGTGTACAAAAGCAATTCAACATATTTTCTGAATTAATCAAAACAATAAAATATTTATATAGTTAGCTCCCCTTACCTGGAAAGCTTAATAGTAACTTGTCAAGAATGCCCTAGGATCGTACCCACACCGCATTGAACTTACAGAACCTACAAATCACCAAATTGGTAATGGAACAGGACTCTTAGAGCTAGAACAAACTGAGAATGGAAGATAGAACATGCAGAGCACATGCAACCAGTAAAGTTACATGCCCTAGGTCAAGAACAGTTGAGAGAAAAGGGAAAAAAATGACTTACCAATCGGAATGGAGAAATGTTTGGTTTAAATAGAAGCTTTCTACGCCAGGAATGATTTGGCAGCACCAAATCAAAAATTTAACGGTTCAAGGTTCTGGAAATGTAGAGAGAAGGCAGAGGATTTAGGGCACAGAAGTTTTAGAGAGAGAAGGGAAAACTTAGCAAATGAATTCAGACTTCTGAGAAGTCTCCCCTAAGGCCAGGTTGTCATTAATCTGATGAGCCTGACTGCCCCAAATTATAAGGCCTGATGACTTTTTTTTTTAAATAAAAAAAATAAAATTATAAGACCCTTACAAATAACAAAGAAGAAGAAACATTTAAAGATAATTTAGTGAGAATTCCAACATGAATAATCCCTTTAATATCATAATTATTATATCACAAGTAAATCTAATATATTAAATCCTAGATATTATTTTTAATGTGATTCTTTTGCTTTAAAAGAAATAACATAAAGCAAAGCACAAGAGATTTTAAAATAAAATTATCAGTTAAGTCATGTTACAAAAACTTAAGTTCTTTTTTTCAGTATATCATGATAATAATATATTTTACACATTAAAGGTCATTTCCATTCTCAATACTATTTTTAAATTGGTTGAAAGGTGTTTTTGTAGATCATATACTACCTAAGATCGTAATTTCATTTTCACTCCAACTTTCTTGTATTTTTTTTTTAATTTTCATTTTTTTATAAATTTAAATATTTTCAATTGAATTTTTATTATTAATTTTCTAATATAGTTTCAACAAAAAATATTTTATATTTTATATTCATCATAACATTATTTATATTAATTAGAAATGTTTACATTAGTAAACAATAATACACAAAACAAGTGATAAAAATTTAATTAAAAAATGTAAAATTATTGAATATTTAATGAAAATAAATAAATAAAAACTTGTTTAAAAATATTTAAATTTATAAAATACTTACAATTTAACTAATCGTATCAAAAAAAATATAAAGAAGGTTCAGGAAATCAAACCCAATGATATACGTAATTTGATAACGTCAATCTGCTTCCTCGTACTGTAACCAAAGGAAAATTCATCGACCATTTAAAATTTTACATTAGCAACCTAGGAGGAGATACAGAGAGAGGGAATAAAAAAAGGGAAACCTCTGCAAGAAAATCATGAGTTTTAGGCTATCCTCGTTTTCATGGTTTCACAATGGGACCCACCGCCACGGCTTCCACGGATGAGGGATCCATGCCGTGGCCACAGCCATGGGCATCGCATCTCTTCTCATTCACGTGAATCCTTTCCCACGTGAGCCCCACTCTTACCCTTACAAACGACGCCGTCACTTACATATCTACGCCACCAACCATAACGGTTAACGTTTCATGCACCAACCACTCCACTATGTTCCCTTCTATCTCCTTCACCAACCCTTCTTCTTCCTCTTCTTCCCTCATCTCCACAATCTCTACCAACCCATCAATGTCCTCCAAAACCTCGCACTTCGCACGTGGTAAACTCCGAACCCTCTCCCACACTGTCTCCAGCAGCCTCCCTCTGAAACGCTTCGGCTTAACTAGAATCTCCGACAGCAACTCGTCCACCAAATCGAACAGCAATCTACGGTTGCAGCGCGGACCCAGCCCATGTTTCCGCTCAAATACGCAATCTTTGTTGTCTTCTGGAAAAGAGACAAAGGAATGGGATGTTGGGTAGCGCTCCAGACTGTGAAAGAGTGAAGGGTCCAAGGGGTGGGTGGGAGAGAACCACTGAAAATGGAGGTGGGGTATATGCGTGGTTGCGTTGCTGTGGGACCCAGTGGTACGGGCCAAGATGATCGTGACGTAGTGAAACTCTGGTCCTTCGTGGAGTGCGGCGGAGGAGATGGTGGTGAAGGCGCCGTGAGATTTGTCGTGATCGCAGGTTGTTGGTCCTCGGGGTGCGGGTGGTGGTGGCGCTTCTTCTCTGTACGTCTGGCGCGAACATCTAAATAACTGTGTGTTGCGTTTTGCATCTCGACATTCATCGTCATCACTCACCCGTGTCTGTGTTTTTGACCATATGACACACGCAAGAGTTAAACAGAATGCTCAGAAGAAACAGGGGCCAAATAAGATCAATACACCGAATTTGAAACTTTTTTTTGTGTTTTATGTACAAAATAGATATTTTTTTATGGGAATGAAATTATTATTAAAATTACTTGTTGGATAAATAAATAAATTATATATTTCCATTTTGTAATAAATAATTTAAGTTTGTTAGATAAATGTAAAACTTTGTTAAAAGAAACCAATAATTTAAACGGCATAAAAAAATTTCAGAAATTACCAATTTTCTCAATATCAATAAATATAAATATATATATATATATATATATATATATATATATATTTATGTATGTATATATTAAGTTAAGAAAAAAAGAGTTTGATATTATTGGAATATCTGTTTTCTATTGGAGGAATAGTATGCAAATGCAATTTAAGAGCAAAAATATGGAAAGGAAAAAAAAAACTAAAGTTTGTATTTTTTATAAGAATATGTATATAGAGATGGAGTTTATGAAAAGTCGAGGATATTGTAAAGAAATAAGATTATAAATGTAAGCTGTGTAATTGTATATTGATGATTAAATTAAAAGTAATGATCATTTTAAAAAGTTAATTGTAACAATTTAAATATTATTCAAGTTATATTATTAAATTTCTGACTTGTGAAATTGTTAATTAAATATAATATTCATGTAATGAAACTCAATAATAATGTATTGTTCCTTTTTTTACGAGAAGAATGTATTGGTGTTTGAAATGAGAATAGACAATAGAGAAAGAAAGACTTATAATTTATGAAATTCATTTAAAGGGTACCTGTTTTTGAGGAGAAAGACCTATCTTGACAGGGAGAAGCTTTGGAACCGTGTTGTGACTATTAAAAAGATCGCTTGAAAGTGGAAGAGTTCTCTTCTTTTTGGTTTTGATGTCATTGACTTTAGTGACTAATGGGTAACGAATAATAAATGGCTCTTCTTGCTGATTTCTAATTGATGTTTGCGGAGGCTTATTGACTCTCCTACTCGACTTTCCAAAGGTTGTTTTCTTGTATTTTGTGACTGCTTTTTGGTTCTGCAACTCTTTCTTGGCCAATGCTTGAGGCTTTGGCTTTGTAGAAACTTCTGAAAGCTCAGTTTCAATGTTGGTCGCATGTGGAGGTGATTGTGGTTTTAGCACTGAGTGTGTGCTTTGATTTTTTGGAGTTGTTGGCGATGGTGTTGTGCTTGATTTTTGTTTGGATTCAATAAATCTGCTGAGCCTAGGGGAATAAGATGAGTTTGAAAGTTTTCCAGGGCAGGATTCATTCACTGAAGTTTTTGAAGTTTTCTTGAATTTGATTTTGCTTACACATTCCTCTACTTCATGGTCTCTGTTTTTGATAGTGTTGGTGATTTCGCGTCCAACCTTTCTGCTCACACTTTCTCTAACCTGTTTGACAATTTGCTTGGCATAGCGACTTGGACTCCTGCTATTGTTCTCATCATATCTTCTCTTTGTAAAAGAAAACAGAGGAACCTCAAAATCCTCATACGAATCTGTGTTCTCCTTGTTGATTTGGAGAGAGAGTCTATGCTCAACATCCGATTTTCTTGCTGAGGACATTTTGGGAATCTCAGGCAAGAAGTCACTTCCCGTGCTGTTTCTATGTTTGATTATTTTGATATGTTGTCGTGGTCTATAACGGTTTGGAGTGGAAAGGCATGGGGAAGAAGGGGAATGTGCATCAGGAAGAAGATCCAGACCCATTAACCTTGCAACCAAAGTCGGTGTCTTGGTCCCTGGAGAGACACTGATTTCTGACGAAAGATCGCTAATTTCTGTTTTTGATCTTGTGCTCCCTCTTGTTCTGATCTGAATGTTCTTCTGGTTTTCAAAAATCATTAAACAAGTTAAATGATTATTATCATGAGCAGTACAAACAAACCCAATAAAAACATATGTGAAAGTGAAACACACAAAAAATGGTGAAAAGGTGCATGCTAATTAACTTACTGGTATTTTAAAATTTTCTTCTTTTGAGATTGATGACACTGTAGTACCATCTTCTGACTCCAAGCTATGCCTTGGTCCTTCAGCTCCTGAAATATACAAAACCATGAATTATCCATAGTTGCCCAGAATAAGTTGATTTAGGAGTATAAAGAAGTTACTTTAGACTTGTAGTAAAGTGGTCATTTAAGAGCATAAGGGTGTTTGAGATTTGGAGAAAAGTAAGTACTGGAGCGCTTAAAGTGAAGTGTGGTAGAGAGAAAAGTACCTTTAGAGAGAGTGTGGTCTTCTCGAGTGCGAGACTTGAAAGAGGATGGCTGGTGGTTAATGGAAAAGTGAAATGGATGAAAATCGAAAGCCTGAAAGACTGCACACATGCAACCAGAAGGGATTTCTGTTTGAGCTTCTCCACCCCTCTTGGAGGACCTTCCACCCCAATGCCACTCCTTGCCCATAATTGGTAAACTTACGGCTTTTCTCAACTCTCAAAGTAAGAAAGATGATTTGTGTCAAAGTGACTATATAAAAGGAACCAGCCAGCGGTGTATTAGTTTGTTTAAGGTGTTGGCAAAATATTCTAAAATGGCTTATGGTATATATATATATATATATATATATATATATATATATATATATGCAGGTGAAGAAGCGAGAAAAACGGATCCGTTTTGAAACATAAAACGGTCACATCTGATGAAAGGAATTAAAGTACAAAGTTGAACATGTGTATTTTGGCAAATCCATTTCTCTAAAGCTTAGGTCCAAACATGCAGTTAGGGTGAAGAGTGACCATCGCTGTTGTGGTAGACAAGTCAAAAGCGATACCTGGTTTAGTGCACACTTTCATGCTGTCGTAATCTTGAGGGGAGAGAGATTTTTTATGTATAGCACCAGTTCAGTGCTTCGTATTTCATCTCTATATGTTCACCAAGTCCACGTTTCTACCTTGCATTTCGTTCTGTCAAAAACATGGCTTTTTTTAACCTTTCAATGATATAATTTTCAGAAAATATCTTTTTAACACCACAATCCATGTTCAGGAGTACTATTTTACTTATTAAAAAAATTAATTTTTTGGTATTTGTAAAAAAAAAGTTAAAAAATAAAAATAGTATATATAAAAATTAATTTTTGTATTTCCATAAAGAAATTTAAAAATAAAAATAATGAATGTAAAATGCCAGTAAAAATTTATTTAATGTGAAAATAGTACTACGTAAAATTTCCAATGGTATGCAACAAAAATGGATGCAAACCAAAGAAGAACGTGCATTAGAGGGCAGTTAAAAATCAATTTCAACTGCATCATCAACCAAGTAAAAGTTTAAATTTAATACACGTTAATGGCACTGAATACTGAATTCTAGTTGAAGAATAAATACCAAAAGTACTTAAAACACTATTTAAATAAAGTACAAATTTTGGTTTTGGAGTATTCAAATTTAAAGTAGAAACTGTTGGTACAATCTTAAATGCCTTGGGAGAAAACTGAAATCTGAATTTATACATACATACATTTAAAAAAAATAAAAATCATGGTATAGAAAAAATTGATAATTTCAAGAATAAATATATCCCTTGATAACGAAAGAAAATTTCAAAGCTCAAACGATTCCCTGCCATGACTTGAGTATGTATAGTGTAATATGATAATTGATTTATCATTTGAAATAAGGGAGACAAAAAGTTGTAACTCCCGCTTTTGTTTTAAACTGAATTCCGGAGTAAAAAGCAAATACAGTACTACCTCCAATCATCCTCTATTATCTCATTGTTCTTGGTGAGCATCCAAACAATTTGTTTGCTGCCAAGGCTTAAGCAAAATTCACACAAACCCATATTTGTCCCAACTTTGGAAATATTCAAATATTTGCCTTCAACTTATTCTCGTAATAATTAAATTATAGGAATAATCAATTTATACAGTCTGTGTGTCGTCATTATTTGTTTTAATCGTGGAAAAAAATATTAACATTATGAAATATATTAAAAATATATGAACATGTATGAGTTGATCCAAAATTTAGTTCATAAAGAAAAAAATGGCGGGAGGGTAGGTTTTTGTTCTATTCCCAATGGGGTAGGAGGGAGCATCAAAATTTTATCCCCACACCGATAAGTATATATGTTCATGGAGGGATCGAGTATTGCCATGCTTTTGAAGGAACAGTATTATCACACAATTTTGGAACATAATCATTCAGAAGCACATTGCATCTTTTCTATTGACGATTTTGAGAAAATAAGGATTTTTGTTTTGTTGTGTAGATGTCGTAAAAGGAAAAGTGGTGAAAAACAAAAAGGAAGAGGAGTGATCCAACGTTAAAACCATGAATAGATTCATTCTATTATATGCCATATTTACATATAGAAGGTAAAGCAGGTGCATTACCGAATGGAAAATTAGATATAGCGTTTGTCACGAAGCTGAAATGGAAGGTGGTAAGTTTTTTATGGCATTATAATTTGACGATGGGAGAGTGAGTGTACAGTGAAAAAGAATTTGAGAGGGGAATCGTGCAGAAATAGGTCTGCAGTTGTAGGAAGTACGAAGTAAGTGGTGGGACAAGAACAAGACAAGGGCTTTGAATTTTAATATAATGAGAAAAAATTAACTCAAAATTTCTACTTTGCTTTGATGCTATTAAGATGGTCTGCATCTGTATTGGGACTCAGTGTCAGGCTGGACCTGCACCTGCAACCATCATACTCTAATTGCAACAACACAGTCCTGCTACAATCACTTATTTGATGATGCTACCGCTATTTCTGGTAACACTCCCTCTCTAACTTATTTCACGTATCATATTATGTTATCATTACCTTCTATTTCTTCTCACTCATCCATTCATTCAACGCACCCTTCTCTCCTTTTCCTTCGCTTTTCATGTTTTTAGTTTTTACTCTTTCAAACTTTACCGGTGTAATAACTCTCTTCTTTCCATTATCTATAAAAACACTTACAATAATTGAAAATACTCTGTCTAAATTTTTTAAAACTTATCCCTCTCCTCCTAATAATATCAACATTTTCATCTTTCACTTACTTCTTCTTTTTTTTACATCAAATGTGTTAGTGTTATATAATAACAACGATTAATCTTTCACTTACTCTTTACTTATCTCTAATTTAACAGTGTTTAAGTAATTTTAGTTTAATTTTTACATTACTGACAGTGAGAGGGAGCGAGGAGTCACATGCTTCTGTGGCTGTCATATTTGTGCACAATAATTAAGGAAAAACTATTATAAACATTGGTAATTAATTTGAACTTGTGTGATCCCCAAACAATATTGGGTCTAATTAAGTCTTGAACAATAATGATTGTTGGAGAATGTAATGTAAGTTTTATTAATGATAGATTATCTGAAACTTTGTATACTTTGGCAACTCCTCAGGTATGGTATGTTAAACTTTGTAGGTAACGAAATGAACATATCGTACAGATTTAATTATAAGTTGCAGAACTTAACTGAAACAGAATAAAATCAGATTTAGCATGTGTGGTGTTGCAAATTGTGTTTTCGATAAACTTGGAAAGATTCCCTTTACTTTCCTTTCACCGCACACCATAAACCCTTTTGTTTTTAATTTGTTTGTTGTCTGGGCCACTGTGATAAAATCTTTAGCACTGATAATTGGAATGCGTTTGCCCTAAACAAAAGGTCTGGACATTGCACTTTGTTTCTTTTTTGGTGTTAAATGACTGTCAGCTTTCCCTATCTGAGTCTTTTCTCCCAATCAATGACTCATAATTGTTGAATTCACGTTGATCATCTCAGGAAAGTGAAGTTGATGATGAATGTCAATAATTGATAATGCATGGTGCATAAATGCAGGAGTACAACTACTCCTATATGAAAGAGTGAGGAACTTAGATTAAAAAGCGTTGAAGGATAGGCACAAAGAAACAGATCTATAAGCGAACCATGTGTTGCTTCTCTCAACAGGTGAACATTAAATTGGACAGACTTCTCAGTCTACTTACCTGTTCCCACCATTTTCGATCAGACATATATGGTTAATACCACATGCACATATTAATTAACTATTTAATGAATTCTTGTTTGAATTTCCCGCTTATTTTCTTAATATACTTTTACTTTCACCTCTTTTTGAATTTCAACCATCTTTTTACTATAACTTTTATATACCAATCTTCACATACCTACGTTGTTACGACAAAACATTATATAGGTATTACAGAAACGGTAAGTTTCTACGTAATTACTCCAATTTTTTTATCTATCTAATTTAGTTATTTACTTTTGTTTTTGTACTCTGCCTATTTGTTTTGAGAGTAATGATTCTTTCATACTCTCATATTTCTCTTACATTCAAATTACAATTCTATAAATTATAATTTTATTACAATACTTTACATATAATTATTATTATTTAAATATAATATTTTATTATTAAAAAGAGTATTTCTCTTGCTTTTATGTTATCTTTCTTTTCTTTTCCTTTGTATCAAACAAACGTATCTCCATTTTCTCACATTTTGGTTTGAAGAAAAGAATCGTTTGCTTTTGGACGGAAGCTCTTTAACTTTTAAAAGAAAACGAAAAAGTTTATCGTGTTGGTTTCCTTTTCAACATTTAACTTTTTGTTTTCGACAAAGAAAAGGGAAAAAAAAAATGCTTGCATCGAAGTTGGCAAACGTTTTCATGCAAAAAATTCCTTTTATTTATATTTTAAAATAATTGTTATTGCATGCTAGCATACAATCTCAAAGTTCCAGGAAGTAAGAACCAAACAGAATATGATTCTCTGAGCATATTCCACCTTTTTAGCCTTGTTCTTGTTCAAAAGGTGAGGCATCCTTTTTATAATCTTACCCTTTCTTCTTTGTGGTACGATAACAGTGTCTGAGCACTAACCTATTATTCCATCCACTTTATATCCAAGTTAAAACATATCATGCTGTTATCCATCTTCAGAAAATAAAAGAAATTATATTTTTTTAAATATTATTTTTTATGTTCTTAAACTAAGGAAAATGGATAGATATAATTGGCGTATGACACTATAAAATATTTCTTTGTGCAAAACTTACTTAAACTCCTCACCTCTTGGTTATTGTATAATGGTATAAAATCTTAATTTCTCTATCAACTGCCAAAAATTTTCATATATCTTAGTAAAATATTACATGGAACAAATTCGTGAATGTTTTTTTTTCCTTCCCAACGAAGCGAATTCAACCTTGTTTATGTTAATTTATCAAATAGTGTATATTAGGATTGCATACATAACAACACATGCGTATTCGAGATACCCAAATAACTAAATTGTTTTTTATTATTCAAGCAGAATTTAGTTTAATAATCCTTCCATTGTTAAAATTTATTATTTCAGTTCATTGTATTTTTATTCTACAACATAAATATTCACAATTGGTATATCCAAAATTTGAGACAGGAGATGTTCTGTCATCATGTATTTCCACACTTAGTTCATTTGAGAAATAAAGTTATTCTTACTCCAAGTCAGTCAAATGTTATCATTAGAGTCAATTATCATACATCTAAGGTATGTCTGCTTTGAATCTTGTTTATCACATTTTTGTTTTTAAAATTTGTTGAATATGGTAGGAACATAAATCTCCAATCAATGTCTAAGAGAAATGTTCTGTTATCCCTAATGATGACTTAAGGGACCAAATGTTTCATTGTCGATCCCATTATTGAATATTCCCTTATCGGTCTCACAATGGGTGTTAATGTTCTTACTCGAATCTTGAACATGAACTTATGAACAAGTGGTGAAATCCTAAAGGTGATTTGATTGCTCTTTTTGTACGAAAGAGGAAAGACTCTCCTAAAAACTCTTTGACACTCAAGTCAATAAGAGAGTTCGGATCCATAAGTGAGTGTGAGAAATACTAGTTGTATTTATAGGATATAATAACAATATAATAAATAATAATGTTAACCAACATACAAAATTATTGAGATTTACTTATAATATGTAAGTATGATCCAATATAGGTTTTGGTTAGGCTACTCTATAATGAAGAGGTTTAATGGACCTTATTAAACCACATTTTTTAATATGTCTATTAGGCCAAATAAAAACAAAAGTGAAAGAAATATCAGAAAAAACTAAATTTGAGAAAAATGAGATGACTAATTTATTTACTATAAAAATAAAAGAAAATAATATACAAGTAAATAAATTGGATGCTATTAATAAGGAGTTATGTTGGTTTCATTTTTGTAAAATTTTATTACTTGTAGATTTAATTGTTCTTATAAGAAAAAAAAGTGGATTTATTAACTATAAAGTTTGTCAACAAAACAAAATAATGATTGTTCATCAACTATATAAAAAAAAATCATTGATAAAATGGTCCTAAATAAATTTCATTGTTTGATAAGAAAATTCATCAAATTAGTTGATAATAATTGAATTTTTCATTAATTAATCATGATTAAATTATTTGTTTGTAGATATTTATAAGAAATTATAATTGTCTTCGTTGTGTAAACCGGTCCTTACATTCTCCACCTTCACCTTTTTCTCCCTCTTTTTGTTTTCCTCCTTCTCATATTCTCTTTTTTTCTTTTTTCTCTTTGTCTTCCTCCTCTCTTCCTCCTTTTGGTTTCTCTTCCTCATCTTCCATCTTTTTATTGCTTATCTTCCATCCTTATTGTAATCTTTAATTTCCTTTTATATAATAAACATGCTAAATTTATTTATTTATATTATATATATAATTTTTTTTGTGATTTTATCTTGCTAATAATAAAATTTTGAATATATGATTTTCAAAAAAATTATAATAATCAAATATAGAAGAATTGAAGAACTTATCTAAATTCATTATAAAATATCTATTAACAAAGATGAATATTTTTCCAAGAAGATAGAGAGAACCATATAAAGTGCAGAGAAAGTAATAGATTTTCAAAATAAAATTACGACCAAAGTCAAATGATAAAGAATTAAGTAATCTGAAGTTAAGGATTTTGAAGGGAAATTCTCTTTTCTTCAGATTGAATGATTAACTGTTTTGATTTTGTTGGAAATAACCTTTTATACAATGATATCTTTTACGCATTAATTCATTTTCAATACTATTTTAAACTTGATTGAAAAGTGCTTCGTAGATCATAGACTGGAAATGAATCAGCCAACATTATTTCATTTTCAATTTTTTATACAGTGGGGAACCATGTGCAATCAATATGCATTGATCTACCTAATTTCATAATGTCAATCTGCTTCCTCGTACTATAGGTAAAGCAAAATCCATTGACTTGTTTGAATTTCCTCGAACTATAAACCAAATATTAACAAAAAAAAAATGAAATATACACTACAGAGCAACCTAGGAGATAGATAGATAGAGGGATGGGGTAAAAAACAAAGGACGCGGAAACCTCTGCAAGAAAATCATGAGTTTTACAGAACAAGGCCCTCTTTTTTTTCTTTTCATGGTTTCAAACTGGGACCCACTGCCACGTGAACCCTTCCCATCTAGCCCCCACACTTTCCTTTCTAAACGACGCCGTCCCCTCCACCAACCACTCTACTATGTTTCCTCTATCTCCTTCACTAACCTTTTTCCTCTTTTTCCCTCATCTCCTCCATCTCTACCGAACCATTAATGCCCTCCAAAACCTCGCATTTCGCACGTGCAAAACTCCGAACCCTGTCTCTGAAACGCTTCGGCCTAACAAGAATCTCCTACAGGACAGCAACTCGTCCACCAAATCCAACAGCTATCTACGGTTGTAGCGCCGACCCAGCTTGTGTCTCCCCTCAAAGACGTTATCTTTGCTGTCTTCTGGGAAAGAGACAAAGGAATGGGATGTTGGGTAGCGCTCGAGACGGTGAAAGAGAGAAGGGTCCAAAGGGTGGGTGGGAGAGAACCACTGAAAATGGAGGTGGGGTATACGCGTGGTGGCGTTGCTGTGGGGCCCAGTGGTACGGGGCAACATGGTTGTGACGTAATGAAACTCTGGTCCTTCGTGGAGTGCGGCGGAGGGGGTGATGGTGAAGGCGCCCTGAGATTTGTCGTGATCGCTGGCGATTGGTCTCGGGGTGCGGGTAGTCGTGGCGCTTCTTCTCTGTACGTCTGCTGCGAACAACGAATAACCGCGGGCTGCGTTTTGCACCTCCACAATCATCATCATCACTCACCCATGTCTGTTTTTTACCGTATGACACACGAAAAAGTTGAACCGAATGCTCATAATAACACACGGACCAGATAAGATCAATACAAGAAATTTGAAACATATTTCTCTAACCTTTTTTGAGTTATATGTATTTATTTTTATTAACTTCCATTCGTTTTTTCAAACATCTTGATAGAATTATTAAAGTTTCAATTAATTTTTAAAAATTTAAGTTCAGTTTTATATATAGTACGTGTTTGATTTCTTTTGAAAACAAACAAACGACAAATCTATGATCCGGTTAAAATCGAATCTATTTTGAATGAATATTATTTTTATAGATGAAATTTGAATGATAGGGTCCAAAATAAAAACCAATCAGCGGAATATTGGGGTCCATCCTACGTTGTGCAGTAAAGTGTGAATGCTGTTGAGATTGAACGTAGGGTAGTCCAAAGTAAGATACCCTAAAAACGAGTGGATGGAATTACCACAGGAGAATGACGGCTACCAAAAAAAGGATAAACAGAAATTCTACCTTATTGGAGAATACTATTGTTTGACGTTGAGATAGGTAAAATGATTGCAGTTACAACAATTGAACGAGATACAATGATTCAGGGCTTTGTTTCATATTCTAAGCAATCAATCCTCTCCAGGATACTAAATCCTCTCAACTAACACAAAAAATAAACTTAGACTATTCTGATAGCATAGAACGTGACATAATGCATTTTAATCTCAAATTAACGAATAAGGAGATTGTTTACATGCAAAATGTAAAGTACAACGAAGAGGGAATAGTAGTAGTACTTTGATATCAGAATGGAAGTAAGCAATGAATATTAGAACAGCTAATCGGTAAGAGCAATAAGAAATGCAGAGGCGGGGATTTGACTGTGTTAATTTGTTGCAGAAGACTAATGTCAGAAATGATCTCGTTATTTTAAAATTCTTGTCCAATTTAGGTAGCAACGTCGCTTGCAATACCTAACATAATACAATGCCATTCAATATTTTGCAATTGATGGATGAACAACAGCATTTAAATCGTCTCAGTAACTTTGGCTCTGTCCCAAACCAACCCAATTCGGTTCCAAACACAATTGACATAGCATCAACTCGTGTTCAACTTAAAATCATTCATCAATAGCTCAGACACAGAAATGAAGATGGACCCCCCTCAGTTCCTTAACTTTCGTACACCGTGCACCCCCACTATGTGTATGCACCTTTGCCGACAGTTTTTCTGTTTGATTTAATGGTGAGTTTAGATTTAAAGATGAATTTGAAAAAAATAAAATAAAATGAAGTTCCAAGGTTTCTCAAAGACAAGATTAAAAATCTTATATTTATAGTAGAAAGTTAACATTGTATAGATTGAGATGTAACTTGTTGAAAGCAATGAGTTATTGCTGCTGATAAATTTACCAACTCACAGTTTTGTAAAATCTTACATGACTTGGATTTTGGGATGACCATAGTACTTGTAACGATGATGATGAAAGGGACCACCAGTTCTTGCTCTCAAATGCTTCTGTCACCTATAATTCAGATTCGAAATCAGTTTCTTATAATTCTCTCATAGCTCCCAAATTGAAATTGGTGTCTTCTTCGAACGTGGCTACTTCTAGAGTGGTCCCAGTGCCTGTCCGCAAAATTTAATTACACCAAAATTAATTACATGAATAACTCAACTTGTTAAAAAAAAAAAACTCTACTTTTGTAAAACTACCATATCTAACTAAATACAACAATTATGTGGCCCAGACTATGCATTTGGTATAATATATTGAGATGAGATGAGATGCTTCTTTTGTACCATTCATCTTCACCTACGATCTCAAATCGTTGGATAAACATGATTCATGCATTAAACTATTGGCCACAATAAATAAACAATGATGTATGTATTTTCAAAAGAAACATGCTAATATATCCGATATTAGATTTGCATCATGAAATTTGAACATTTAATACATTTTTTAATTGAGCACGTGATGTCATCTTCAGAACTGGATTCAGTTTCACATGATACATTTTTTACTCTTACATCATTCCTGACCCTCTTCTCATACACTCAGCTCCATATTTGAAAACTCCAAAAAAACTAATATACTGTGTTGCATTTTATATTACCATATACATTTTTTCATCTTCTTGTGTTTTTCTTTTCTCGCATTCTTTGAGATTTGCGTTTTGCAAGGATGAAAAAACGTAGACGAATGAGGCCAAAACATGAGGGTAGGTAGAGGTCTATTATGACTAAAACGCTTAAATTAAAGGAAACTATCCTAGACAAGAGGACACGTTCTTTGAATTTTGGATCTTTGGAAAGAAGGAAATAAAATGAAATTATGGATGAGGCCCATTTCTTCTTCATGCAAATTATCCAAAAAAATTATGAGACAGAGGTGTGGGGGCATACATTTACATACATATATAGAATCACTAATTGACTTTGTACGATGTGGGCCTCATACATGTCGGCCTTGTGTGTTCCCTCTTGAGATGAAAAATTAAAGCCCAAATTGAGAATTAGTATGTGGGCAGGTTAAACTTCTATTTCTAAAAATGGACCAAAACTATTCATCTTCTTTTTGTAACATTTAGCCCTTTCATTTTTAGGGTATTTATTGTAATTGGGAGATAGTAGGTGAGAATAATATGCTTGTTCCTTTTATAGATTTGATGGTGAACTAGGGAGAGTATACCAACCAGAGGTGAAATTCTATTTTGCGAAATAATTTGAGGGAATAAAAAAATGTAATTATCAAATCATTCTTCACTTTTTCTAAAATTTACAATCATTTATCTTATATGATAATTAATAATCATTGTAACAAAAATAAAAATAAATATGATTTAGTAACAATAATTATGAAATATAAAATATTAAAAAATAATAATAATGGAGAAAATAATACAACATTTAAATAAAATACTCATAAAAATTATAATGACAAAAGTAATTAATTAATAATAGCATTAATTTTTTTATAATTCAATATTTAATTAAAATTATTTTTAATCAATCGTATTTTATTTTAATTTAATTACACCTATTAGTTTGTTTTATAAAAAACTATCCAGGTTTTGTTTTAAATTAATTTTAACTAATTACATATATTTTTCTATTAATTTTAATCACAAAGACAAATATGTAATCTTATTACTTGATCTATTAAAACATTTTTTTATCTCTCACTCGTCAAATCTTTAATAAACTTTTATAACTTTTTTTTACCTTAAAATTTCTTCATTTTCACTTCCCAAATTCCTTAAATAAAACAGCACTAATTTATTTTTTATTTTTCTTCAAATTCATCCATTAACTCACCCTTAAATTATTTTTAATAAATATAAATTAACAATTTAGTATTTAATATTAGAATGCTTTTTAATAATGTCTGAATAATTTAAATATTTAATTTATTTTGTTTGTCAAATTATTTAAAATCGAGACATTGATTTCAACTTACTATTTTTATAATATTACTTCCAAATCGTATTTAATATTTGATAAAATAAGTTAATATTTTAATGGTACTGTTTTAAATAAGTAAATTGGCAATGTCAAATTATAATATTTCTGACTTAAAAAATTAATCAAATTAAATAAACATCTCTTCATGTTTATAACCAAATTTGAGATAAGTCAACCTTTTGCTCACTTTAATACTAACATGCATATCAACATTCTCAAATAAATACTATATAGAATTCTGAAATCGTTATAGCTTTTCAGAGGAAAACACAACTGCCATTTTCTCTACCAAAGTTTAGAGACCATAATCAAAAATCATATGGTTCAGAACTAATATAATCATCAAGGTTATACACTGATACAGCACCAAAACAAGGTAAGAAGATGAAAAGAAAATTAAATAAAAAGATAAAATACACTTTATTATAGAAGTTGATCTTGTAAAATCACGTTTATATTGATTGAGTGATTAACTCAAACGTGATATCTAACTCTTATTCCAACAGAAATATTCGTAATATGGTAGCAGAACAACTTAGAGGGAAAGAGAATAAACATGACTATGGTATAATGTACAAATTTGGAATCAAAAGACTCCATTTCGTGTGTCTTCTTAATTCATACGTGTATACATCTTCTCTTCTGCATGCAATGTCCTTATTTATCTAGAATTCAAATGAATAAGAACAAATAAGCAGTGACCTGGAATATTATAAAGAATTATATCATCATTTATTAATTCATGATCTCTGAGAAAACTGAGATTTGTCATCAATCTTGAAAAATGATTAGTGGACTTTATATAAGCAGTCCAATAAATAATTCTGTATCCACTTCTAAACTCTGTCTACTAGAACAGTAAGGTGCTGCTTCTTCTTCTTCTGCCTCAACTTGTGAGTTTTCCACCCTCTGCCACTGCCATTAAAAAGAGAAGGTACATGTGTTCAAGGAAGGGGATTCCCAATTTCTTTAATAAAATAGAATAATTGGAACAATCATACGTACAACATTTATCACTAAATTGATTTCAGCTAAAAGTTTGAACCTACGAAAAATATCAAGAGTTTGGGATTATTAGCATGCAAGAAATAAATCCAAGTGTATTTTTGAAAAAGCATCTACAAGATAGGTAATAACAATCGCCATTCAAAGACCAAACATGGGAAGGACCCCAAATATCCATGTAGACTAATTCAAGAGGATGCATATACGTGGTTTGGGAATCAGCATATGGTATTTGATGAATTTTTTATCGAGCGCAAGAATCACAGAAATCAGAGTCAGCTTTAGCATCTATATTACATTGACTAAGAATTCTTTTAATTGTTTTAACAGAGGCATGACCCATACGAGCATGCCATAAGGAAAAAAATACTAAAATTAGCAGTCATAGTGGAGTGATGAATCGTGGGAGAGGGAGAGCTCTTGCTGCAACGTGGGAAAAATATATTTTCCTTCTTTAAGAATGCCTTTGAGCAGGATCTCCTTGGTTTCATGATTTTTAACAAAAGAAAAGTTAGGGAAGAATCCAAAATACACATGATTATCCCGTGCAAACTGAGATACACTTAAAAGATTTTTTTGTAACTGTTGGAACATGTAAAAGATTGTTTAAGACAAAACTGGATGAAGAAGAAGAGGTAGAGAGAGCGGGGGAACCGATTTGAGTGATTTTCAGACCTGCACCGTTGCCTAACTTGATTTTTTCAGAGCCAGTATAAGAGGATTTTGAATTGAAGTTACTGGAGTCATTTGTGACATGGTGTGAAGCCCCACTATCGGGGTACCACAGGGGATCAGGCAAAGAAAAAATATTAGATAGTTGATCATAAATGTCAATACTGGAAGTTGTGAAGCTGAATCTGAGGCTGAAAATCTTGATTGAATCTTTGCCAGCATTCAAGAGCATTATGACCGAACTTGGAACAAATTTGGCATTGAACTCTATTGTTAGTTTGAGGAGTAGATTGTTGATGTGGCCAAGATTGACGAGGCTGCTGGAGTTGGTTAGAAGAAGGAGCACCACGAGTGTAGAAAGAACGTGAGCAAGCACAACCACCCCGTTCAAAGGACCTCCGACGTGAAGAATTATGCCAAGAGGACGTGGTAACGTTGACTTGTGGAACCAAATCAGTATTCAGATTTTTCTCAAGGCGCTCTTCTTGAGCAAATGCTTTAATTTCTTCAACAGTGTAGGGTTCGCGACGTGAAAGAATGGAGGTAACGAAGCCTTCGTAATTGTCAGGAAGACCGCAAGAATATACTCAATGTGGTCGTCATCGGTGATAGGTTACCCCGTAGCAGGGAGAGCATCCACGGATTTCTTGATTTCAAGAACATAGCCAGAGACAGTTTTACCCTTCTTGGTGCTTTTGAGTTGACTTTTGATCTTTTTTATGCGAGCACGAGATTGACTTGCATAATGCACAGTAAGAGTTTTCCAAATATTATAAGATGTGTTTAAATCTACCATTTTGGTGAGCATTGTATCGGACATGGAGGACAACAACCATGCTACAATGAGTTAATCCTGTTGAAGGTGATGGAGGTAAAGGGGGTTGACAGTATCTGATGCAGCTGCATCAAGAGTGACATATTTGGGAGGGTATGAAGAACTCTCAAGAAATTTCATAAGATGCAGACCCGTAACGGTGGCCAAAGCTTGGTGTTTCCAAACCAAGAAGTTATCTTCATTTAGTTTGAGACTAATGGGAGAAGTGAATGTACGCGGTGGCGGCAAAGTAGAAAGAGGAGGCAGCGTGAAGCGAAACACCAGAATCTGCAGAAGTCATATAGAAGAAAAAAAAAATCAACTCTTGATACCATGTAAGGTTTCAGAGCAAGAGATGGAGAGACGGAAAGCATGAAAGAAAAGCTGATATTATTATGTATATCGTAAACAAAGGAGTCTGATACACATACAGTAGACAGAGGAAAACTGGTTGATGCAGACACACGTTATGTGTGAGTAGTTATATCCAGCTTGTTAAACTTGATAGTTTACGCTCGGTGGAAGATTGGTAACTCAGTAGGGTTTTAAGAGTTTACTTTAGATAAATAAATATTAAAATATTTATAAAAATTATAATAATTTATTATTATATGATATTATAAATATTTTTTATATTTTGTTTATTGAAGTATTATTATTATTATTAATTCATCATATCATACATTTTTAAATACCTTTTATACTTTCCTAACTATTATTTTTATAATAATTTTAATTAATTATATATAACGTATTTAATATAATAAAAAATGTGTCTTAACTTTTACATCTAAAAACTATCTTTGCAGCCTAAATGCTTTGAGGATCAAATGGTCAACAGAAACGCTAAACTCAAACATCATATTTCAACGTTCTCTACCTTACCCGCTAGCAGCAAGAAGGTAACATAAGAACATCCCTTAAACAAACCACCAACATGACGACGATAATGGGTGACGACAACCTTGGACAACGGAAAGGCACGACCAAATGGCACAGGTAGTGAGTAACGATGACACCAAATGAGAGAGACAGTCTAACAGTGAGATGGATTCGCAAGAGATAAAGAAGCAAAAACTAGGACAAAAGAAACAAGTCTAAAATCCTAATATGGTAAGTGAGCTTGAAAACGATTTCGTTAAACTCACCAAATCGAAAGGAAACTCATGAGTTAGAGATTCCACCTTTGATCTTATTATTTTACTCCAAAACTGAGTTTCCTTCAAGTTAACTCAGAAAAATTTAGTGAACACGGTAAAATCCTTCGAGTTGATGAATTAACTCGTGAGTTTATAACCATGATTATATCACTAACACCAAATTAGGTATATAATTAAAAAAATATAAAAATCAATAAATTAAGATCATGAGAAATTATTAAATTAAATCCAAGACGAATACAGTACTCTCTGTTCTCTCTTATATTCTGCTCATTTATTTATATTACTAAATTGGGCTGTAAAATAAATATATTTTTGAAGGTGATAGAAAATATTTGAAAACAAAATATAAAAATTCTAGTATCTACTATAAGTTAAATATCATGCCTAGAGCTCAATGAATTAACAAAACGTTATAATTAAGCAGTTACCAAAACTAAAATGGATCAAGTTGTTTCATTTGTTTTTGGCATATAGAAGATGAGGGATAATGAATAAAATGGACCAAAACCAGGAAAGATATAAGAATCTCACCATTTCAGTTAATTTGGCATTCTCTAGGAGCAAGTTACTCTCCTGAATTCAATGAGAAAATGTGGAAGGTGTAAAGGATTTCTGTAAAGTGTTTAAGCGTTTCAATATAAATAGCAGCTGAATGAAGCAGGTTACCTGGCATCGTAGTTGATCAATCTGCTCCATGTATAGTTGAGCCTGAATGAGCGAGATCAAAATCTCTCAATTATGTCCTTTGAATTCATTCATTCATTAATTTAATCATAGAAGGCAACTACAGCACTTCATTTTTGTTGATTGTCTCAACTTAGGTGTTTACTTACCTTTCTTTGTCTGACTCTTAGCAAACTTCTCTGCAGCTGATCCTCGATTTCTTTGAGTTCATCATAGGAACAACAACTCACACTTTGTCCCAGCAGCTTCCTAAAACATTAATTCAATTTCAAATGACGAACCAAGAACTGCAGACGCTAGTGCAGCACATTTCAGGCAAGAACTCCAATAGAATCAGTTCAAAAAGATGCTAAAGAGCATTCCAAAAAGTTGAGTAATTACTGTGGCAGCAGTAAAACCTCAGCTATACTATAAGGTATTGAAATACTATAAACTAGAGGTAGTAGGATAATTAAGAAAGGATTAAATAAGGAGTGACCTTTTAGATATTTCAAGAAGCTGAATCTTCTCTGCCATGTTTGCGGATTCTAACTTCAGTTGCTGCTTTAAAAAGATGAACGAAAGTTATAGCAATATATTTCTCTCACTATCATGAAAGTAATAAAATAATATACTTTTCTAGTGTTAAACTATTTACTATAACCTAATTAACATCATATAGTCTCTCTTGCAATCAAAATTATCAAGATTACTTCTCACACAATCAAGAAATCAACAAGGGCGATGATTCATCAATAAACTTTAGTTATGGAGGAATCTGGACCATAATGTCCTTGAAAAGTTACCATAAAGACAAGCGATTTTAAATCTTCTAATTCAACAATCTTTTAAGCTTTTAGCCAAACATTTTGGCGTGTGCCTTGAGCTACAAAGAAACATTCCTCGCTATGCAAACTTGTAAGTAAAATGGGAGAACAATACCTCATTATGACAAAAGTTATGTGATGGTTGGAAGTTACACATTAGAGACAAAAGGAGTTTATAATATATATAAATTGTAAATTGATTTTGAAGAGTTGAATTGAATTTAAAATTCATTTGAAGAGGAGATGGAGAAAGCATCCAGGATCGAGAAGAGACAACTAGGAAGAAAGCTTTCTCAAACAAACAAAATCCCTAGACATGAGAAAATAAGAGAAAAAAAACACTAACTTAGTTGCATTGGTTTGCTAAAGAGTGGTATAAAAAAGAAGAAGAAGCTTGTTGAAGCATGGTAGGACATGACAACCATGGTGGTGAGTGGCTTAAAAGTGGCAAGAACTTTGTTGTTTTTTGGCAGAGAAGAGAAGAAATAACCATGGAGGTGTGAGAGAAGACAAAGTTCAAAAAGTGAGAAGGATTTCACACTCTGCAATAAAAAAGACAAATTAGATAGTGGTTTAACCGATTAAATTTGTACATATTAAATTGATTTTTTTTATAATTGATCTATGTACATATTATATCAATTCTCCCTATAATCAATTTAAAATACTTTTTAATATTTACAAAAATGTCATCTTGTTTTGAATTAGATTGAGTACCTTTTTATTTGACTTTACTCTATAGTTATTATGACTAATATTGATATTATAACTAGGTTTCAATTTATCTATTATACTTAATTGGATTTGGGTACAAATCTAATACTAGTTTTTTTTTATTAATATTATTATTACTATTATTATTAATTTAATGATTTTTTAGACTTTCTTTTTGTTTCGGTCATGATTTGGGCTTTAAAACTGTAACTGAGGTGATTTTGACGGAGGTTAAAGAAATATTTACATCTCATAAAAAGATTATGCACAAATTTCACACGGATAAGGGAAGAAAATCCTTGAAGCTGAAATTGTTGCTTTGTGATGAAAACTTAACATAGCTACATTGTTTTGAGCATATATTAAGCCTCAACAATAAAAACAACACGAGAGTCAAAGCAACTGATTGTTTGAAGGGATAATATTAAAGATCTTAAGTGTAATTCCATTAATAATAAGACCGAAAACTTTGAAGAAATTTCACTGTTCTCTAAATTTTGTTTTAATATTTCTTTACATAATGTACAAATATGAATTAGAACACTTTAAAGTACTCTTTATATATATATATATATATATATATATATATATATATATATATATATATATATTCTCTTTATAATCAACATCTAAGATCTGTTGATAAAAAAAATAGTCAAATCATCTAGAGTAAATATTTTATGGACAATAGTATGAATATTCTACTTTATAATTCAACTAATTTTTGGATAATCAGCCAATCAAGTGGCATTGCTTGTATTTAAGTCACTAATTGTGTTTTTAAAAAGGTAATAAATGGAAATAAAAGTTTAGATGAGGTTTGGATTGACAATTTAAACATTCAAGTCTCTCTTAATAAGTATATTAAGTGATAATAAATTATGATTAGTACAAACATCACATTAGAGTACTATAAATTTTACTCAACAATATATTCATAATTGTGACTCTATATCACGACGTGTTCTAAATTTGTAAGATGAGAGTAAAACCTGGATATAATCATCTCCAAACTTATTGGTAGTAACATCCTTGGTATATTCACGGTATCGTTCCAAAATCTTTGACATGCTGAAATTTTCAAAACAAATCTTGTTAAAATTAAGAATTTAATTAAATTTTAATGATACCATAAATTTACATTATCATTTGATTATAATTTTTTTAATTATTATCACTTGATTATTATTATTGTGTATTGTTAACTTTTGTAATAATTTATTTACAAGTTATATTTGTACTGATTTGGTTGACACGGTTTAATCAAAATATTATAACTAAACTCGAACATCAATATATATGTGGATAAGTTTTATTACATATACAAAGAGTTTAACCTGTTATAATTAACTAAGATCAGAGTGCTTATTTGTAGTTATCTTGCACAAGATTGACCCATTCATTTATTGATCTTGAATAGAAACAGGAGATGCAGTCCAGACTCAAAACCTCAGATGAAAATGTTGGTGAAATTGTGCATATATAAATATGTTAATTAAACCCTAGCAATGGAAAGTTTTATGTTGCCTCGAAAAAATATCTATATAGTGGTTCTCCTCATCTTCTCATGGCGGGCTACACTGCCCCATGTTTTTCAATAAACAAAATTTACTCATGGCATCTTCCTCCCAAATTATCTATAATTCTAGGTTTTCCAATTTATCTCAAAACAAGTAATATACTTACTTTCTAATATACTATTAACTGTTTTTCTCCTAAATTTCATTTTTAACATTTTCACTTTATCCCCAAAGTAACTGAAATTTTCATTTTACAATATATTATTAATATTTTTTTAGTTTTCCCTTACATATTAATATGTTAACTATTCAACAACGACAATTACTTCATTATTTATTTAATGTATTAATTAAAAGGAATGCAACTACTTTTCTTATAATATATATATATGTGTGTGTGTGTAACCTTCCTTAATCTATTTTCTAGAAATCTTAAACTCCTTTATAAAAAAAACTGCTTAACTCTGGCATCATTGGCATTTTCAAGAATTGGGGTAATTGAGAGATGTGATCAAAATTCTTATTAAAAATAAGAAATCAGTGTGTACGGAATGCACCAAACAATGTTCGTAAATACTAGGTAAAATCCCTCTTTCCAAAGTGCAAATATAAATAAATATATATATATATATATATATATATATATATATATTATTCTCAATACTATTGGAAAACAGCATGCATAAACACATGCCTGCACTGGAAAATGTCCATAGTTTGTTCCACAAAAGCCAAAAACATCCACGTCTCTAGGTTCCAAAAAAAAAAAATAGTGAAAGTGAAGTTTATGTAATGATAGATCTGAATTTATGTGAGTTGCTTTAACTTCTACTCAAATTTACGGTACATAGTGATTTTAGTACAAGATATCGATCTTGTCAATAAATCGTCCTAGAAGATATTGCATATCAAATTCTACATAGGTTCTAGTGATCTCTATTAACTGTTTAAGCCTTCAACATCTTAACTAACTGTTTAGGCTTTATGTCTATGATTACGCTAAAAACCAACTTGAAATGACCTAGATCATAATTCAAAGAGTAACTGACTTGTTAATGGACTTCTATTTTATACTCAGTCAAGGGAGTATATAAATGCAGCTAGGCGTAAAGAAATTCATCATTGAATTGAGTACAAGGTACCAAACCCAGTACAATGAGTAGTTCTTAGTCAGAAATTTATTGGACTCTTTAGTATAGCCATCTCAGTAATTAGTACAACTCAGTCACATACATTCAATGAAAGAAAATTTCACGGTTAAAGTCACAACAACTCAGTTGTTTGTTTGTACAGATAGCACCAAATCTCAAACCAGAAGTTAGTGAAAAAAATTAACACAGAATCAGCAATTCAACCCACCTCCATTTTTATTAGTATAACAGGTACATACATTCCATAGATAGCATATATTTCTTAAGCAGACCAAATTGAATAATGAAGGAAAACGTACTCAGAACTTGAGAACTCATAAAGCCTTCCATTCTGGGAGAAGACTATGACAGCTACTTGTGCATCACAAAGAACAGATAGCTCGTAAGCTTTCTTTAGAAGACCATTTCGACGCTTTGAAAAGGTCACTTGACGGCTTGTTGCATCCTCAATTTTCTTCATTTGAACCTTTCCCCTCACCATCTCCTGCACATAAAAACAAGTTGTAAAACAAAAAAAGAGAAGGCAAAAGTTCTCGTCAGGCCCTAGTGAGAAGAAATAAAATGAGGTAAAAACTTTATAAGAGCTAAGAAATAAGATACTATAAAACAAATTTTGAAAATGTAAGGGACAAAATATTACCAAAAATTCTCCTCCAGAAAAGTTTTCCTTTAAGTTGTGTTCTTTCTAAAGCTGGAAACTGCAAGATTTTGGAAAAAACCATTAAAACCCACAATCCAGCCTGGACTGAGCATCAAACATTCAATAGAAGAACATGGTTAAAAGGGGGTATTTAGTTTTATCAGAAATAGCGCTATTGATCCTCCAACTCCAGAATGGATCTTACAGACAAACATTTCGTTTAGCTTATTTTGGACATGTACCAATTAAACCATTTCGATATGAGCAGAGAGAAAGCTGAAAGAGCTCAAGACTTCATTATAGGTCAAGGAACACAGAGAAAAACAAAACTCACCACTTTATTTAGGTTAAAGTTAAAGAAGAGAACAGAAACTGTGGGTAGTGGAAGAAAGAGCTGAAAAATATTCCAGAAACCCTAGCCAGAAGGATCCCACTTCCAGCAAAGTGGCATTCATTGTAGCTGTTTCTCGGACCACAGAAAACGATTGTGTTGCCTTATTCCATCAATTTTTGTCATCTCCCAGTGGTTCGATACCCCAATAGTTGACTTGAAAACCGATCAGAAAAACAAATTGAAAACGAATTTTTGTTTTTTCTTTTCTTATCATCTCATTGTCTGTCTTGTTTTAGCAAAATTACATTAACTATTTAAGGCAAAATGTTCTTTTTTAAAAAAAGAAAGAAAAATAAACACTCCCCTTTGGTATTTGAATAAAAGAACTGAAGAATATTAATTTAAACAATACACTATAAAAGTCTGCTATTACATGTCAAACATTAAAGCTACCTTATTAATATTTTAGTTTCTTCTCTGGTCAAAATTTATTTGGTCGTAAACTGTGACAGTTGAAGATTGCAATTTTTGGGGAGATTTTACTGTAACAAAATTATAAAAAATGATAAAATTAAATTTGGACAAGTCATATCAACTTGATATTATATTATATAAATTTGTTTTATTACAAAACCGAAGTCATCAAAACATCACACGATTCGGTCATCATATGAAACAATTTCAATTCTTATATTATCACACGATTTTAGTTGATTATATTATAAAATTAAAATCGTGTTAACACGACAGTTTCAGTTTATTCACAATAAAATTATTATAGCATTATTTAACTTGTTGAAACTTGAAATACTTTTAAAATTCATATTATTTTTGTAATTTTATAATGAAATTACATTACAAGACAAAAAAAACCGTGGAATTGCGTGTTGTCAAAATAACTTGACAAAATCATTAATTAGTATATAGTTTGCATATTAAACCCGAAAAAAAAGGAAGGTGCAAAAACGAAGCAACTAAACCTATGTAACCTGATGTGGAATAAAGTTGATCATCAGCATAATAGTTTGAGAAAGAAATAGTAATATACTGACAGAAATAAACATATATATAATTAGCACAAGAAAAGTATAAAACGTATATAGAGGTTGAATTAGTACCTGAGCTTATTTAGAATCCGCATCTTGATACTAATATATCACAATATGGAAATCTTAGCGATCTTATTGAAGCATTTTAATTTCACCCAAAAGATAACCATCTAGTAGGTACTTTTCTTATAAATTTGTGTTTTTTATAATCAAAATATTAAAAAATATATTCAGAAAAATAAGAATAGTAGAAAATAACGAAGGATGAATGAAATTCTAAAATGGTAAAAAATATATATTTTTTATTTTTAATTTGATAAAGTTATATAAGAGAAAAATGTTCAAAATCTAAATATAAGTTTAATTCTCTAACATTAAATAAAAATAAGAAAATTAAATATCTTATAAAAATAAAAAACCAACAAATTTATTTTTTTAATGTTTTAAAGAACAAATCTCAATTCTTTATATGAATTAAGTTCAAATTTCATAGTCTTGTGTCTTTTAATTATTTCTCAAAAAAGTTATCACAAAATGATATTAGATTTTTTAAACTAAATTAATTACTTATAATAATAAAAAGGTTACACACATGCACATATATTCTCACTGGTATTATTGTACGTGGATGACATTCGCATTGTGAAAAAGAATATTTCCGAGATCGAATTGGACTATTGGACAAGACATCCTGAGGAAGATAAGAACCACTAAATAAATCACTGGCGTAACAATGATGCAAATAAAAAGAAAAAGAGTGTTGTAGGGCAGAAAAGGTCATGATGATGAAAACTTCCCTTGCTACTTATTTTAAGGTTTAATACCTATTTTGGTCCCTCCTTTGGGAGGGTTTGTTCAAAGTGGTCCCTCCTTTTTTCAAAAGTTCACTTAAGTCTTACCTTTTGCAAAAACTGTTCAAAGTGATCCCTCCTTTTTTCAAAAGTTCACTTAAGTCCTACCTTTTGCAAAAACTGTTCAAAGTGGTCCTTTTTGCTAACGGCGTTAACTTTCTTAACGGTACACTTTCAACCGTTTGAACAGTTTCCTACCTTTTTGCTAACAGCCAAAACGTTACACCTCAGCAAACTGTTCAAACTGTTCAAAGTGTGCCGTTAAGAAAGTTAACGTCGTTAGCAAAAAGGACCACTTTGAACCGTTTTTGCAAAAGGTAGGACTTAAGTGAACTTTTGAAAAAAGGAGGGACCACTTTGAACAGTTTTTGCAAAAGGTAGGACTTAAGTGAACTTTTGAAAAAAAGAGAGACCACTTTGAACAAACCCTCCCAAAGGAGGGACCAAAATAGGTATTAAACCTTATTTTAATTTAGTCCTAAACAAAATCCACAAAATAAATCAAATTGTGTAGAAGACTTGATATTGAAAATACAATAATAAATACTAATAAAAAAAAAGAGAGAGAAAAAGTTGCGATTTTCACATTCACAAAAATGTAGGTTTGTGCTATTCTAAGTTATTTTATCTCTTTCTTGTTTGTTAATATTCTTGTTTGGCTGGTTGATTATATGCCTTGGTTAATATAATTTTTTTTTATCTAAATAACTTTGTTTACATTTATGGACTCTGACATTAAAAGTGTTGTGATTGATGTATTTGTCCTTCTTAACTTTTATCGTGTTCTGCTTTTATATTTAATCATCACATATTCTTACAAGTTCGTACAATTATTTTTTACTACTTATTATTCATGATTTTATGATTTACATCTTTTACCTATCTTAAAATTAACTACATATACATTGGTCATTTTAAATATTTTTATATTAAAGTGTTGGACAACATTTGAAAATTTAAGATCATAATGTGACGTAAACCCCATTTTGGATTCTTTTGATTTGTTTGGCAACAAAAGAATGACTGGTAAGAGGATATGATGCTGTTTATGACTGCCACTGTATATATATGCCCTAAGTTTAAAGGAGTGAAAATAAATCAACATGGTTCCATGTTCTTTTTGGTTGTCCTTTCGAGGAATTGACCGTTTGTCTGCTCTTCCATTGTCGATGTCATGCCATTCTTATCAATCCTCCTTCCTTCTTCTGCATTTTCACGCTATATACTTTAGTCTTTACTGTGCTGCGTACTATTGACAGCAGAGCACTTTTAGAGTATGTTTAATCAGATTTTTTTCATCAATTTCGTATCAACACAAATATTATTTTATTGCAAATACTGTAAATATGAACTGTTATATAAAAACATAGTGTTATTTTGGTATACATGATAGATAGAAAGTACTGTAAAAAAAATGATATTGGAGAAAGACTTGCCGTGACCCAATGTGTATATGAGTTGTTTCTGGTAGAAAGTACTTCTCTTCATAGAAAAGTAGCAGGCTACAAATAATATATGAAATATTCAAATATTATAATTTTCATATTTTGGGTCCATTTGAAAATTTTAAATGGGTTTGCTGGTTGGAGTAAAACACTGATTGAGTTGCTTATGATAAGAAATGTGTGTGAAATACTATTAAAAAACAGAACAAGAAACTTTGAGAAGTTTTAGTTACAAATAAGAAAATAAAAGAAAAAATCTAAAGAAACAAACGACACAATTTAATGTGCAAGATATTTTTAATTTTTTAAAGTTCTTTAATTATGTCATTTTGCTGCTTTCGAGATAGTTATATATCTAGTTTAAGTGATAAAGGGAGAAGTTAGATTATTAAAATTTTAAGTGAGTCTAAGTTCATATTAAATAAAAATGAAAAAAAAAAAGATTCATTAACTTATTTCTTAAGGTATTGAAAAGAAAATGATATCGATATCTTTAATTTTAAGATTTTTTTTATAAGATCCATTTTAAAACAATATTATTACTTATAAGGAATATTATTACTTATGAGGAGTTTGAGATTGAAGTGTGAGAGGCTTTTATGGCTTCTTTACCTTTTTTCACAATTCTACAAAATTGATGTGTTGTTTTAATTTTGTTTCATTTCAATTTAGTTTCTACTTCTTTCCATTTTCTATAAAGTCCTTTAACCAGCTTTCGTTTTCATAAACCTCAAATGCTTTTTTTTTTTTACTTAAAATAATTAAAGAATTAGGAAGTTTTGGAAATTTTGATTAAACTTAGGGGATTTTCATGTCATACTAATTAATTAAACTTTGGTTTTTTATATTACGCAATTTTTATGGCATTTTTATAGGAATAAAAACCTTGATTTATTTCTTCTATATTGAGTTAGTTTTGTATTTGATTTATAAAAACAAGTTGAGTCAGTTTGTTGTCTCATGTAAAAAATGTAGACTAATTTATCTTAAATAACATTTGATATGTGAGCTTGTGGACCAGTTTAGATAAATGTATTTATTTTGTAATTTTTTTCATCAGTTATAACATGTAAAATATTAGATTATTGAATCTTAATAATTTTATTTAATTAAATAGATAAAATTAATACATTTTATAATGTTATTCTTTAAAATAAATAATATTTATAATTTTATAGTTTTTAAGTAAAAAAATGTTAGAATTTTTATAATAAATATATATAACTAAAATAACAACTGAAATTAGATTTCAAATAATTAAAATTGTCGATAAAAAATTACTTTAGAAACAAACTTTTCTTTAATTTAATTTTAATAATTTTAAGTGAACATGTAGCAATGGTTATTTAATGATATGGCTTGAGCTGTTAACTTCAACATCCAAACTTTTTTAGCTTTATATTGTAATACAATATTTATTTTTTAAAATAAATTAGTTTAAAGTATTTTAGCACATACTACCTTCTGTCATCTGTTAAGTATAAAAATGCTACCAACTTATAAGTTGCGCATGAAAATGATAGTGAGGAAAAAAATTAGGGGTTGTAGAGAGAAAAACCGTATGTACTTAACAGAAATTGGGCCGAACACTCAAACATAAATTGAACAAATAGAGAACGTTGGTGACGATGTCGGAGAGGCTAACACCAACGAGGAAGAGGAAAATGGGAGACGGAGAGGATACAACTCCAAAGAAACCTGCGGCAAAATGGCCTCTCATCAAACCCAAAAAGAATCTTCAGATTACCCGACTCCGAGATTTCGATCTCTTCACGGTTACAATTCTATCTTCTTTCTCCGTTCAATTCCTTATTTTTTGGGGTCTAATTTGATACAGGACTTAGATTGCTTCCCCGTACATTGATATGTTTTTTGTTTGCTTCAAATTCAGTTGAAATTTTAATCTTTCAAAGAAAATTGAACAGTTCCACAGTGCCTGCTAAAAGTATCCACGTTCTTATTGTTTTCTAAATAATTTTTATTTTATTTGGGTTCAGGTCCAGAATTTTTTCTCCTCTGCTGAATCGAAGGCATTCGTTAAAAATGCTGAGTTAATTGGTTTTGCTCATCAAGGGAGTCTAGGTCCTACTTATGGTGAAGCTTACAGAGATAATGATCGAATCTCGGTGGATGACCCTGTCCTTGCAGATACTATTTGGGAGTCTGGACTTAGCAAACTATTCTCTGATATAAAAGTTCGTGGAAAGGTTGCTGTAGGCCTGAATCCAAATATTAGATTCTATAGGTTTGTTTATTTTCTGTGGCAAAGGTTTCTTGTGGATAACTTATTAAAATTACTCAGTTTGCTAAAGTTCTTCTTGAGCCATTGTATTTTCAATTAGGATTATGTTTATCTGAACACCCAAAAATTAAAAAAAAAAAGAATTGATACTACATTTGACACCATGCTTAGTTACCTCTATCCTGCAATTCCTTTTTATCTTTAGCATCGTACACACTCCTTAAAAACACATCCCAAGAGCCACATTGGTGTTCGAACGTTTTCCTTTCATTTTTGCTGTACCACGGGTCTCTTCCAGTTTGGTTACGAGAAAACTGTTGATGATTTAAATGCATCACCTTGGACTTCTGCACTTCAGGTACAAGACTGGCCAGCGGTTTGGACGGCACATTGACGAAAGTGTTAATCTTGGAGATGGAAAACGTACTTATTATACTCTTCTAGTGTATTTGAGCGGTGGGCCTGGTGAACTTAAATCAAAGCCGAAAAATGACTCCAGCAATTCCTCAGTTTCATCTGTTGATCCTTTAGTTGGAGGAGAAACAGTTTTTTATGGTTTAAGAAATAAGATTGTGGCTGAGGTAAATTATTGATTTTCTTTTAGTGAAATATGGTTTGGTAGGTATATTTTTTTTTCTACTTCAAGTGAGTTTGAATCTATGTTTCATGCAAATTTTGGAATATGACTATATGCTTTGGGTGATATAATACAATATTAATTTCACAGGTGGCTCCTACTGAAGGGACAGCACTTCTTCACCTTCACGGAGATAAATGTTTGTTGCATGAAGCCAGAAATGTTACCAAGGGTATCAAGTATGTGTTTCGTTCAGATGTGGTATTTGCTTGAAGAATGGTTCATGACTAGTACCAAATAATCTGGTATGTTCATCTCCTGAGGGCTATTTTTGGTTAGCCTATTGCTTGAGATATTGTTGTGTTATCTTGATTTTCAGTGTCGGTAGTATGTTCAGTATGGAAGTTTATGTAGTAGATAATTTACCTTTACGTGTGAACAGATTAGGGAAGTTATTTTGAAAAACTCGTATAGTAGTGAAAACCAGGTTAATTAAACCAATTATGGAGCCTGGTACTGTAATATAAAGCTTGACTTATGAATAATTTTTTTGGATACGTGAAGTTGAATTTTGGGGAGAAGTATTATCTTCTATGGCCATTGAAGAATTTTGTCGATATTTCTTAACTTCTGTATATCTATTTGCAGTATAATGTCTGTGGGATCTGTTGATTGATCCATCAAAACACCGTTTCTTTAATGGGCATGGATTAAAAGTTCGTTGACTTTCCTATGAGATGTTTAGGTGAAATTTGAAAAACTCATTATCTATTAGCCTTGTGTTCTCTTTAGTATAGCACGCTTTTATGTTATTTACATATCATGAACAGCACATTTTTCCAATGAAAATCATTTACAAATTTAGACGTTTGCATATATTTTATAATCAGACTTTTTAAGTGTAGGACATCTGCAAACTGAGCCCAAGTAGTATTTCTCAGTGTTATTTGCTATTTGAAATTCACATATTGTGTGCCTGTTGCACATCCTTCTAGTTTCGGGGTTAAAAGTCTGGACAGTGTTGGTCTTAAGTTATTATAGAGTGAAAGAGACGTGGTATATGTCAAAGGAATTAATGAGGAAATCTGCTGGTCATTAAAACCGGCATTAATTGGCAAAATATCTGGTCATCAAAACCAGCTGGACATTTAAAGTCAGCAAATTCTATGCCATTGTAATTGTAATTTTGTATTGTAACTGTTATTCTCTTTTATTGGGATACCCAACTGTAGAATAAATGTATATGTGGCAGTTTAACTAATGTATAGGTCAGAATATCAGTCTGTATAAAACAATTTTTCCTACACATTTCTGAAGTTTAACATGGTATCAGCCAGGCCACGATCCTAGCCTAAACTTGTCAAAGTTTTCACAACCCTAGTGTTTTTTCTCAGCTTATCTTGTCCTTTTGCCTTGTTGAGACCTAGTTCTTTCGACTTTTATTTTGGCTTCATTCCTAGTCCAGATTTAATTCTGAATCATGTCTTCTGTAAAGTATGAAGTTTTATTGATTCGCCCTACTGGCAAGAACTACTCAGTTTGGGCATTCCAATTTGAGATATTTGTCAAAGGCAAAAATCTTTGGGGTCATGTTGATGGCAGCAAGTCTGCTCCTAACAAAGATACACAGAAGGATGACCACGCCAAATGAGAGGTACAAGATACTCAAGTCATGGCATGGATCATAGGTTCTGTTGATCCCAACGTTGTCCTCAATCTTCGGCCCTTCAAGACTGCAGCTATCATTTGGGCCTACCTGAAGAAAATCTACCATCAGAACAACACAGCTCAAAGATTCCAACTCGAGCATGACATTGCGATTACAGGATAGTCTGTCCATCTTTGAATTTTATTCTCAATTCATCAATCTTTGGTTTGAATACATTAATATCGTTGACGAAAATCTGTCTTCTAAAGGTCTTCGCTCAGTTCAATTAGTTCAAGAAACCACTAAAAGAGATCAATTTCTTATGAAATTGAGATATGATTTTGAAGGTGTTAGGTCCAATCTCATGAATAGAGATCATGTACCTTTTTCGAATGCATGCCTTAATGATTTGCTTCGTGATTACAACTCGAGCATGACATTGCGATTACAAGATAGTCTGTCCATCTCGGAGTTTTATTCTCAATTCATGAATCTTTGGTCTGAATACATTGATATCATTTATGAAAATCTGTCTTCTAAAGGTCTTCGCTCAATTCAATTAGTTCATGAAACCACTAAAAGAGATCAATTTCTTATGAAATTGAGATCTGATTTTGAAGGTGTTAGGTCCAATCTCATGAATAGAGACCCTGTACCTGTTTTGGATGCATGACTTAATGATTTGCTTCGGGAATAACAACGCCTTCTCACACAATCAACCATGGAACAACAAAAATCCACAACAGTTCTCGTGGCATATGCAGTACAAGGAAAGCCAAGAGGTCGTGACTTGAGTATTGTCCAATGTTTCTATTGCAAAAGATTTGGACATTATGCTTCAAACTGTCTCCACAAATTTTGTAATTACTGCAAAAAAAGATGGACACATTCTTAAAGATTGTCCAACGAAGCCGCCAAAGAAATCTGCAACAACTTTCATTACCACTTTTGGTTCTTCTGATCTAAGTTATTCTGTAAACACATTTTCTGTTCAACAAACAACTCCTGCCTCTCCTCAAACCTTGACTCTTGAAATGGTTCAACAAATGATCATTTCTACATTTTCAGCTTTAGAACTCCCAGGTAAACACTTTTCCATATCTTCACATTGGTACTTTGATTTTGGTGTCTCCAACCATATGACCAACAATCCACAACTCCGTACTAATACCACCAAATATTTTTGAATCTCAAGATTCATGCTGCTGATGGAAATCATTTGCTATAACAGATATTGGTGATATTTCTTCATCTCTAACTGATGTCTTTCTCTCCCTTGGCCTCACTACTAATCTCATTTATGTTGGTCAATTAGTTGACGATAATTGTCATGTCGAATTCTCAAAATATAGTTGTCTTGTGCAAGACGATTGCGAAGGGGCCTAAAGTTGGATGCCTTCTTCCACTTAATTTATCTGTCTCCAAATCTTTGCTTGCCTTTCATTTCTTGTAATTCTGCTAATGCTGATTACCAATTCTGGCATAAGCGTCTTAGACATCCAAATTCAAATGTACTTCATGACATGCTTAAATCTGGTTTTCTTGGCATAACCTTTTATAGTCAACAGTTGTTTTGTAATAGTCATTGTCAAACACTGCTGTTGAGTCCAGGAACTGTCCCTGCATTGTGGTTGTGGTTTGGTTTTAGACACTTCTTTCTTAGGTCTAAGGCAAACTCAGCGTTCATACTTGGATCTGTGTCGTGTAATGAACTAAAATTTAGAAGATATACCTCCAAGGAAGAACAATGTGAAAAGCCTAAAGTGTGACCTCTCGATAAAGTTGCCAAGTCTTTAACTGTCAAACCTCTCTTGGCAAAACTCTGAATTAGTTGGCTCACATTGAAGTTTGGAGCAGAGGATAAGATGATAGCATCAGATGCCTTTGATACTCTTCCATCTTTCCTTCCTTTTAGTACATTCCAATAGGGGCCTCCTGAAACAATCATGGAAGAACATCCTCAAGATACGAGCTGGAACTTTTGGATCATGCTTGGAAGCTTTGAGAACAGTCTCTGAAATTATTTTTTCCAATTGTGGGCAGGTTTGATCGTAGTAATGAGCATGAAGTTCAGCTTTGGATATTGAAAATGTTGTCAAAAGGAGGAAAATGATTGGAAAAATGTTTTCTGTTGACAGAAGGGCCATATGATAGATCAGAATTTTTGTATTTTGAAAATGAGGCTTGGATGAGAACTTCATGAAAGATGCATTGAGAAATTTATATCATGGAACTGTACGATTTAGCAAAAACATGTTTTAGTGTGATTTACTGTACTTCAAAAGTTAGAATATTAGCCAAGATACAGATTTTGACCTGTCTTCTGTTCTGCTTATCAAACAACCTACGCACATCTTTTGCTAGCAGAAGTACAAATACAAGGTTTCTATCCTACTTAATTGTTTAGTGAGTAAGGCCTTAAGGTGGTTTCTTAAGTTTCATTCGTTGTAATTAAGATAATATTTTCGTCAAACATCCTGGTTTCTTAGGTTTCATTCTTAGGTTTACATGTTACTTCATAAGTTGTCCTGTTGGTTTATGACTCTCGGGTTAGTTTAGCAATGTTGTAAAGTTTATGAGAGATTGCGTAATTCTGCAGTCACAAATTGCCCGCATTGACCCCAAAGTTTTCATTTCTAATTTCTACCTCGGGACATTTTAAAGTATTTTTAAGTTACAGTATTATTTTAAATTTTCTATTTAATTGTTATTTTAAAAGTTCAAATAATATTAATTATTTGTTTATCTTTGATAATGATGTTTTTATTTAATTTCTAAGTAGTTACATTGCATATATCTGTTTGTTATAATGTAGAAATTAAAAAGAATATAAAAAATTTATTAGAATCAAGAAAAAAAAATTAATGCTTAAAGTAACAGCAACTGCACCCAGCACGAGTACAACTGGTTTGACCGTTCAGTCAATTGTTGAACCAGAAGTTTAGTCATAATAAGTTTAGTAACACTGAAGATCTCCAGAAGAGTTATTTATAAGTCATTTTGAAATAAATAATTTTAAGAAACGGATAGAATTTTGCACATTAAAAAACCAACTGATTATTTCTAGAATGAACAAATTAAACGAACAATTAAGAATAAAAAGGGCGTTAACATTTTTCTTAAATACAAATTGTCTTTAATATATTATAATTTGTTTTTAAGTTATGTCAATAATGTTACTTGAAACCGTATTCTGTGAGCGTTTGGCCGTTACATTCTGTATAGATAACACGTAATATAGAATAATAAAGGTAAATATGTATGACCATACAACACTATAGAAGAACTCCGCTATTTGATAATTTTTTTCTTTTAATACTTAATTTTATCATTTTAATAAGTTTTAATATGACGCCAGTTGAAATGAAGATATATTTATTAGAGCCAAATTTTCAAATGAATGAATTCAACCAAACAAATGTTTAGTTAATGAAATTAAACTTTAAGAAACTGTTCAATGTAATTTGTTTGGAAGAAAGAAACGTAATCTCTGTTAAACATAAACACACTTATATAACGGATCTTAAAAAAATATTTTAAGGGCGTCAAAATTAATGTGTAAAATTTTTGAAAAGATCAAATACATAAAATATATTAAAATTAAAATAAATTATTTTTATTTATTTATTAATTTACATATATTAAAAACAATTGGGATCAAAGTTCTCTCAAAGAGAACAAATTTTATCCAATGTATACATACAACAGCACCTAGTTCTGGTAAGATATATAAATTATATTTAGTTTGAAAACTTTATCATGTTGGAAAATATTTCAAGAATTATTGTGCTTGTAATAATATATCTAGTGAGTTTTTTTTTTTAGAAAAAGAGTTATATATAAATAAAAATATCATTTTAATATGAAATTTATTAATATAATTTATTTTCGAATTAAAATTTTATTCAATTTTAAAGAACTTGTAAGTGTAGAATATATATTAAAATAATATGTTCACTGATAATTACTTTTCTTATACATCGTTTTTAAAGATGTTTTGGTTTTTATTATATAGGATAATCCAACTTGTGTTTGGTGTGTTTTAGTTGACGAGTCGATTTAGTTGACTACTCTTTCAAATTGACTTTAAGAACCAAAAAACAGCTCACAATGAGACTGAAAATCGTAAAATCTACCTGAACTTATATCACATTTATCCCTCAATCTTATTTTACATTCTTATAATTTCATATGATTCAATTTCTTATAAATTCAATTTATGTAAAATATTTATAACAACTCATCCTGAGTTTGTAAAATGATGTTGTCTAAAAGCATAGAAGAAGTGAACACGAGTGCACGTGTGGACCAGCCACGTACAGTCCCAGAATCGACACGTGTAGAGAGGGCCAGACTGGTTCCAACAAAGAGCGGGCCCCACAAAATCATAGGGACACGTGCCTATACGCAGGAATCACATGTTGAAATATCGTGCCCAACTTCAACCACTCAGCACGCTCCACGGACACCCACCAACCTTTTTAGCAATGGGCCCCACCGTATAACACGTGCATAAAAATGAAAAATACGAGAAATATGATTAGTAAATAAATAAAAGGACCATAAATTATTCAAAGTCGTATATTAATTCTTGATTCTTTATATGGGTTTGTTAACAATTTATTATAATTAATTCTTTGGTATCTCTTTTTGTAAAAAATAGCATCAAATTTGATGTTTACCATATATTAATAATTAATATTTTGATATCTCTTTTTATAAAAAAAAATATAATAGCATCAAAGTCGATAATTCATTAAATAAGTGTCAAATATTATATAAAATAGATGAGGAACCCTAAAATTTAAGAGAAAAGCATTTAATAAAAGAAATTCACAATTGAAAAAGAAATTATTAAAAGTTTAATGTGAATTGAAAATCTCAATTTAGATAAAAATAAAAATTATGACAATTATATAAATAAAAAGTCACGTAAACCTATTATCTTAATTTTTGGATTAAAAATAATCTTTAATATAAGTTTCTTTTGTACCTAATCTGCCTAAAAAATCTAACATAAATCATTTTTAAAAAAAAATAAAACAAGATGAACAGCCTTATAAGGTTTTCATTAAAAATAACTAAATCCTAACCATTATCGAAAATAACAAAACTCAAATTGAAAAAGTAATGGTCTAAAACTAAAAATACTATCTAATGGTTTTGTTTTGGTTCCTGACATTCAAGGCTTTGAAGAAGGTGGCGCTTCACCCAAAAATTGAAGCTCTTTCTTGTCATAAATTTCCAAAGAGAAATCCCTGAGAATTTGAGTGGTTGTGGCGGCGGATGAGGAGGAAGCGGCGGCGCTGGTAGTAACACTCACTGAGCTCATACTAGAACCCATAGTGGACGAAGAGTTCACACAATCCGAGGCACCACCATTTGAGGAGTGCTTATCCTGTTCGTGCATCTGTAAGGCAGAAACAAATCCCGAAATGGGCCGGGCCTGCACGTTAAAAAATGGGGCCGCCGTTGCGGGAATGGCCCAATACTGAGGCGGGTTTGAAGAGTTTGGGAACATGAAGAAAGGCCCTGAACCGTTACCGTTCCAAACTGGAACTACTCCACCACCACCGCCACTGGCAACACCGCCATATGCGGTTTGAGCGATTGGTGCAAGTCCTGAAGACACCGAAACGTGGTTTTCGTTCACGTCGATGAATTCGCTGTTCGACGCTCTCCTCCTTCGTTTCTTCGGGTTGTCTTCCCCGTCGGGCCTCGCCGCCGAGGATGTCGGAATCTTCAGAGTACCGCCGACAGACACCGCGATCGCCGGAACGGTGCCGGTTCCGGTGGCCTCGATTATAGCGGGCTCAGCGTGCTCCAGAAGCCATCGGATTGTTTCTCCGTCCGACTTGTGCCCCAGCTCGCGCGTCAGCTGGAAGATCCTGGCGGCGCATGTAGCCGGCATCCGGATTCTGCGGCCACGCCCCTCCACCTTCGTGTGTCGGTCCTTCGAGGGCCTCTTCGCCACCGTCAGAGGCATCGAAATAACGTTCACGGGAAGGGACATGTCAACGCCTTGCTCCGCGTCCATGGCCTCTTCTTTCATTTGTAGCGCCTGCGGGGAAGACGGAGAGGGTGACGACGACTCCGGCTGGTCCACCATTGGCAGTGACAGCTTCTCCGAGGTATCATCCCCGTTATGGGTGGGATTGGATTCCATCCTGAAGAAATTCCAAATTTTTAAAAACACCCAAAAAAAAATGTGACTGAAACCCATAAGAGAATCGTGGAAAAATACTTTAAATTTCAGAATTTCAATAGAAAATTACAGTTTTTTTGCAGCGGGAAGATGAACTGGGAAGAGCAAAAGAATTTAAGACAGTTGACCGTGTTTGAAGCTTTCTAGCGCTGCAAGGATTAGAGACTAATTCAGAATTGGAAGAGGGATTTTGGTAATTAAAAATTATGAATGAAAATTGGTATAAAATGAATAAAATTGGGACAGAGACAACATAGAAGACAGAGAGGAACAAACCCTAACAAAGGCGAGAGCCCCACTTATCCGGATGGAAGAGGGACCCTCAGACCCAGTATTCTTCTCTATTTGTTTACACAGTGAAATTGAATCAATGGTTAGATGCGCTCTTCGCTATAAGTAACACATTGGGATGACGCCACGTAGAATGTCTAGGTTCTACTGTGACTTTACTGTTCCAGTGCTGTTTTGTCCCTGATTCATGACAATTTGCAAGTTTCAATGATAGAGAAAAAAAATAAAATCAAAAGTCTCCTTCTTTTTTCCTGAGTAATGGAAAAGTACTGATTTTTTTTTTTTTTCAAAATAACAATTAATGATTTCTTAAAAATTAAATTACGATGTCAGTGTGTTTAGTTACTGTCAATATTTTTAGAATAATGTAAAGATTCATGTTAAAATATTTTTTTGACAGTGTTTTGTATGTATAATATTTTATTATTAATTATACCCTAAAATTATAAATGTCTTAATTAAGAATTAAGAATATTTATTTTATTGGGTTAACTAATGACTACCTTGATTTAATTAAAATTGATATGAATTTTATTTATGATTAAATTAAAGATGATTTATTCTAAATTAATAGTTTATATAGGAATGGAGTGATGAATTTAGTGGGAGTGATTTGAGACTCAACTATTTATGTATTTATACAGTTTTGTTATACATAAATTGTATTTGTTTTTTATATCTTGAATTAGTTTGAAGGACTTCAGTCATTTACTTAGATGAAGTCTTAAATTAATTTGTGTAAAGATTTCATTATTTTTCAATTAAGTTGACGTTAAAACGTACTGAATTTTAAAAAATAACAATTAATGATTTTTTAAAAATTAAATGAGAATAATTAATGTGTTTAGTTACTATCGATATTTTTAGAATAATGTAAAGATTCATATTAAAATATATTTTTTTGGTGTAGTTTAGTATGTATGATATTTAATTATACCCTGAAATTATAAATGTCAAGAGTATTCATTTTATCTAGTTAACTAGAGACTACTTTGGTCTAATTCAAATTGATATATTTTTTATGATTAAATTAAAGTTAACTTAGTCTAAATTAATAATTTATATACAAATTGAATAATGAATTTAGTACGAGTGATTTGAATGACTTTAGTTATTTACTTAGTTAAAATTTTAAATTAATTTGTGTAAACATACTATTATTTTACAATTGAGTTGATGCTAAAAACAACTTTTAATACAAAAAATAAATGTTTTTTGAAATTATAAGGCAATTGACCTAATTCAATCAAACTTTTGGATTGAATTTAACATAAAAAATACATAGATTTAACCAAACCCAACCCTATATATATTTTTTTAATGGTTTATCGTATAAACTTATCTAAATCCTAACTCCTGAATATTAATTATGAATTTCAATGTAATCAAAAGTCAACTATTTTTTTATAAACAAATTATATGATAATGTAAAATAATTATATCACTTGTATATTTTGATTAAAATTGACCTACTTTTCTATAATTTACTAAGAAATGAAAATGAATGTTCTTCTATTAACATTGATATTTGTATGTTCATAATATTATGTTTCTATTTTTATATTTTGAATAAATATTATTTAATAAATATTTGGATAGACAGAAATATTCTCAATGATCCATAGAGATAAAAATGAAGATAAGAAACAAATTTCAAACTAATTAAATGTCAGGAAAAAAAAAGTATAATTTTCTTACTTGAGAAACCAAGATATTAAACGTACATTTGAAACGAACTTAAATTTTCATCTATCCAACAAAACTCCATGGTTAGATGGGCCAATTTGCACACCCAAATAAACATTACCAAAAAAGTTGGGTTAAATATGTTTTTAGTGTCTTAGGACGATTTAATTTTAGAAAACTATGGTTTTAGTCATTTTTACCAAATTCTTTAACTTTATTTATTGTTTCAAGCACGTTTCATTATAACATTTAGATTGTTTACATTGTTTGACATATTTTTGCTTTAATGTTAACTAAAAAACGCGTTTGAAACAACAAATAAAGTTAAAAAAATTTGACAAAAAAGATTAAAACCAGAGTTTTCTAAAGTTGAATGACTAAATTGTACCATAGTTTCAAAAAGAGACTAAATCCAAAATCGCCTCAAAGTATAGGGACTGAAAAATATTTAACCCAAAACGTTTTAGCAACATTTTACTTAACCAATTAATTAAACAATTCACAAGCAATATAAACAACAAAAAGATAAATTTTAGATTCAATTGGAGGTAACCCATAATCAAATTTTAGATTCATGGCTACCTAAATCCCTTGCTTCTCAAAACATGGCCCCTTTTAACTGAAGTGGAGGCCCCAGTGACAATGCAAATAATCTTACCCTCATGCTTTTCTTTATGTGCCTCATATTAAACAAAAATAAAAAAATAAAAAAAGTTGAGCATCACAAAAGAAATATATTCATATATAATAATATTACTGTAAGAAAGTATATTTAGTTTGATTCACAATTAGTGTTATATTAAGAAAAAACTAAATCATGCTACAAACTTCCTTACGTGTATCATGGTAATTTTGTGTTCTGTTTGCCTTAACTAATGATCAATTTTAAGAAAAAAATGAAATCATGTCCATTACTTAAATTTAGGAAAGCAAATGATAGATCCTTGTTTATTGTATGGTATATTGTTTGTGAATCGTATTTGCCCAGAGGAAGGATACTGATAAGGCTCCATGTCTGTCACACCATCACTATCTTTTCTCAAATATTCTCTTCATGTTGGCAAATTCTGTTCATAATTTTTTTTTTAAAAATATTTTAAACACTGTGAACCAAAAAACTATATATTTTTCAAAGTTAGATCAGATGTCTCTTATTTCTTCTGTAACTTCTTAGGGGATCACGATATGTAAAGTAATTTTATCCTATTTACCAGTTTAGAGTTCTTTCCAACAATTTTTTCTATGAATACTTATCCAAGGGTCAACTTATATTTCTAATTTTAGTTTAATTGATATTATTTTTATTTTTTTCCTTTGAAAATATTAATTGAAAAAACTTATCGCACTTAATTGTGTCAAAACTAGGTCCCCCAGTTAGGTGACGGCCCAGTAGATCAATTTATGCTGCAGGACGAAAGCCCGAATCTATTGGCCCAGTTAAGCCCGGTGAACTTGTCAATATTGCAACAGGAAGGGGAACTCAACGTTAGCACTTAATATCATTTGGGTGTTTCACAAAATTGTTGTCAGTGTGCACAGACTTTCCCTCTTACTTCTCTCTCGCATTTCAATTACAGTGCTCGCATCTCATTTTTCTTTCTTTCGTCTCTCAATTCTCTCGCTTCCCTCTCCCTAGCCTTTCCTCTTCCTCTGTCCAGCACACACCGAGGCACATAGCCGCTTTTCCCTCTCCCTTTGCTTTCGTCCTCCTCTTTCCATCGTCGCACACAGGAGCGAGCTTTCGCACTGCAGCCACAGCTTCGCAAAGGTGGTGCATTCTGTCTTGAGGGAGCTTCGTTGAAGGTTCGAGCACTAGCGCCGCAAGTATACACAAACACGCACCCAGCTTTCGCTCACTGCAGGTTGGTCGCTGTTTGGTTGAATGTAGTTGGCACATCTGTGTGAATCGGTTCCCCATTTCCGATTCACACAGATTTTTTGTTTTCGGCGTGTCATTCGAGTGCTTGTGGTTGATGTTTATGTTGCTGGGAAATGGTAATGGTATTCTGTGTGATTGAATTTGAGTATGATTGTATTATTTCTGATGAATGTGGGTGAGTGGAGTAAGGTTTCTGTAGTTGAGTGTTATGAAAATATGAAATGGGACATTGTATTCTATGATTAATGAATAAACTGCAGTATAATGCTGAATTAGGGGATACAAATGAATGGCTGCTTAATTATGAAGTATTAGAAATATGAATTGTGTTGGTAGGAATGAATTTGTATACTGAGTGTTTTACAATTCTGAAGATATGGTTAAAAGTGGTAGACAATATTAAACATGACAAGTCCACTTTGTTTTGAATATATGGCAATGGCGTTGATGCACATAAGTGGAATGTATATGTGTAAAAATTCTGAAATTAAAAATAACAACTTAGTGGGGGTAATGAGGTCTGATTGTGTGTTAGGTTAATTCATTATGTAAAATTATGTTCAGATTATGGACAACATTCGGTATAAGGGAACTGAATGATTGATATTCAAACTGATGTTAAGTGTTACTAGAATACCTTACAGAGCTTTTAAAGAATGAATACATATGAGTTGTTTATTAGAAATTGGTTTTAATTGACTGAGCTTATTTGTTTGAATCCATGTGGTGTAATGTGATGGGTGGAACTAGTTCGCTGCAATGTTAATTATGATTTAAGATGAGAATTGAAAATTGCTTAAAACTAGGTAAATGATATATGGTCATAGAGTAAAGAGGGGTATGTATGATCTGAAATATTAATCTGATTTGGCTGGATTGGATGTTTTGGGCTTAGGGGTATGAAATATGAGTACTGTTTTATGTTCGATAAATAAAACTGATATGAACATATGTTTAGCTTTCAACGTGTGGATGGGGTTAATGGGATATCTAATCAAGGTAGGGGTTATAGGGAAGTGGCAGGTTCTTTTCTATGCAGGATTAGTTAGTGTTTTCTGATATATTATTGTAAATAAAAATGCTATGTTTTGTTGAAATGTTAGTAGATGTGAGATTGTATGGTAGGTTGATATGGGATCGGAATGTTTTATAATTTGAAAAAATGTTGTTAAATTTTTTATGAAATATGACAATTTCTTAATGATATAAATATTACAAATAATTAAATTTTATTTCAAATAAAATAATTTTGAGACGTGCAATTCATGTGGGTGCTGGAACGTAGGGTTTATCAATAAAAAATGAAATGAGGTGGAGGGGTGGAGGGAGTAGAGGGGTGCAAGAATGCATTTTTTCTGATAAGAGAAAAAGGGAGGTGTAGTTAATGGGAGAAGTTTTCAATAAACAAAAAATTAACAAATAACCACCTTATTATTAATTAGAGGTATTTTAGAAGATTGGAGGTGCAGAATAAAATGATTGGAAGTATTCGGTGAAACATCCACAAATTTAATAATTAAAAAAATGTATTATATCGCATAATAAAATTCTATAATAATATAAAATTACAATAACATTATAATATCGATATAATAATAATAATAATTAAATAATGATATAAAATAATAAATAAATAATTGAATAATGACATTATTAATAAACTAAATAATTAATCATTACAAATAATGTTTCATTGAAATCCAATTATGTAAATTTAAATAATGATTTAAAAATAATTTCAATAACATAAGTGTATCATTGAAATATGAAAATTATAATTTCTTTAAACTTTAGAAGATAAAAGATAACCAACCATTTAAAATATATGGTAACGAGTTTTAAATTTGAAATTACATGGTAAAAATGTAGTAACAAAATTTGCATCTGAAATTCAGAATAAAAAATTGTAAAAGAAAGACTTTTTTATGAACTTTTAGTATGTTTAAACAATTTTCACATGACGATGATAAAATTTAAAATATTATATAAAACCAAAAGTGAATAATTAAATATTAACATCATTAATAAACTCAAAATAAACTAAGTATTAAATTATTAAAAATAATATTTCATGTAAAATTTAAAACTACAGTACACTTATATTAAAGTTAATATTTCTTATTAAACATAAACCTTATTAAATTAATATCTCTTATTTTAAATCATATTTATTTCCATTGTTTTAAATAAGTGAAGCGTGGAGTTTGCGAGTTCATACGAGCCTGCTCAGAAGCAATTCTATGTGCGAGTTAATGAGGTTAGAGGATGTGGGAACGTAAACTCCTTGTGATTTTGAAAACCTTGTGTGCCAATAACTAAGCGTGGCTATGTCCACTCATAAACAGTGAAAGATTTTGGATGGATTGTTTGAGCGCTGATCACTAGCATGAGCAAGGCTGGGCAATCTCTGAAATCAGTTCTCTTGGATTTGATTCACAAGAGCAATGGCTTGAGATCCTTCAAGCAAATTCATGCGCATCTATTGACTTCTGCCCTTGTTGCCAATGACTTGGTTGTTTCCAAAGCTGCAATTTTTTTGGGAAAACATGTTACAGATGTTCATTACCCTTGCAATTTCCTGAAGCAATTTGATTGGAACTTGAGCTCTTTCCCTTGCAATTTACTGATTTCTGGCTATGCCTCTGGCCACTTACCCTGGCTTGCAATCCTGATTTATAGATGGACTGTTAGGAATGGTTTTGTGCCTGATGTGTACACTATCCCAGCAGTTTTGAAATCTTGTGCTAAGTTTTATGGGATTGTAGAGATTAAACAGTTTCATTCCGTAGCTTTGAAGACAGGCTTGTGGTGCGACATTTATGTGCAAAACACTCTTGTCCATGTGTATTGCATTTCTGGGGACACTGTTGGTGCTGGCAAGGTGTTTGATGACATGCTTGTGAGAGACGTGGTCTCTTGGACTGGCTTGATATCTGGGTATGTCAAGGCTGGGTTGTTTAATGAGGCCATCGCATTGTTTTTGAGAATGGATGTGGAACCTAATGTAGCAACCTTTGTCAGCATACTTGGGGCTTGTGGGAAATTGGGTTGTTTAAATTTGGGGAAAGGAATTCATGGGTTGGGTCTCAAATGTCTGTTCGGGAAGGAGTTGGTGGTATGCAATGCTGTGTTGGATATGTATATGAAGTGTGAGTCTGTCACTGATGGAAGGCAAATGTTTGATGAGATACCTGAGAAAGATATTATTTCTTGGACTAGTATGATAAGTGGGTTAGTGCAGTGCCAGTATCCCAGTGAATCGCTGGACTTGTTCTGTCAAATGCAAGGCTCGGGTTTTGAGCCAGATGGAGTTATACTAACTAGTGTGCTTTCTGCTTGTGCCAGCCTTGGGCTTCTTGACTATGGCAGATGGGTCCATCAGTACATTGATCAATGCCGTATCAAGTGGGATGTTCATATAGGAACTACATTGGTTGACATGTATGCAAAGTGTGGTTGTATAGACATGGCGCAGCGTATTTTCAGTGGAATGCCTTCTAGGAATATCCGTACTTGGAATGCCTATATAGGTGGCCTAGCAATAAATGGACTTGGGAGGGAAGCATTGAAGCTATTTGAAGATTTGATAGTGTCTGGTGCAAAGCCTAATGAAGTGACATTTCTTGCTGTTTTAACAGCTTGCTGCCATTCTGGCTTGGTCAGCGAAGGCCGAAAGTATTTCAACGAGATGTCAAGTCCCCTCTACAATCTTTCTCCCTGGTTAGAACACTACGGCTGCATGGTTGATTTACTCTGCAGAGCTGGACTGGTGGAGGAAGCCGTGGAGTTGATAAAGACAATGCCCATGTCCCCTGATGTGCAGATCATAGGAGCGCTTTTGAGTGCCTGTAATACATATGGAAATGTTGGATTCACCCAAGAAATCTTGAAATCACTGCAGAATTTTGAATTCCAAGATAGTGGCATATACGTGCTTCTTTCTAATCTGTATGCCTCTAACAAGAATTGGGCTGACGTGAGAAATGTTAGGAGACTGATGAAGCAGAAAGGAATAAGCAAGGCTCCTGGGTCTAGCATTATAAGGGTGGATGGCAAGAGTCATGAATTTTTAGTTGGAGACAGTAGCCATCCTCAAAGTGAGGATATTTACGTACTATTGGACATCCTTACCAATCAAACATACTCTGAGGAGCATATTAATACCCTCTGCTAATCAGACCAGCACGCTTGACCCTGAGCTCACGTATTTTGTCTATGGACTTGAACAACTTCTAACGGTGCATTCTATAAAGTGTCCCTAAATCATTTTAGACTTGTCTTATTTATTATGCTCAAATCAGGCCAGATTGAGACTTGATATGGAAGTTCATGATAGTTACAACGCGAGAGCACTGCATTTATGGAAAAGATACGGGGTCACTCCTTGCCAAATTAAGCTTAAGCTTATGCATTGAGAAGCAGCTCGGGAGCAAGATGGATTCATAGGTACCCTCTGTTAGGGGCCAAAGGGAAATTTTATCTTGCATCTACGACACAGTGACAACGTTTCATGTTTATGATTGTGAGCGATCGGTCAATGGTCACCTGAACTTTGAGGAGAGTAGTTACTATGCCACAAGCTGTGACATGACACAACCATAATAGAAATAGAAGCCACTTGGGTAAGTTCAGATACGGAATGCGTCAACTCATTCAATGGCACGTGGTCATAATAATAGAAGAACTCTACCATTACTTGTAGGAGTTTTCCTGAAGCATGAGCATGCTGATTTTTTTATTTTCTTCCAAATGAGATTCCAATTTTATAGAAGATAAATTCTTGAAAATAAACATAATTTACACGACTTGTGTAAATTAAAGCAGTTGTTTGACCAAGTACTTGCATAGTTAGTTAAGTGGGGGTTTGAGAAATTGTCTATTCCGGAATGTGTCGTTTTCATCGAAAAGTACACGTATATTGAGTTTATTTATTATGACTATCTGAAATGAAACAAGAACTAACAGCCTCCTCAGATGTGTACGTGAGAGAAACTAAAATACATTAATGATGTGAAGTTCTTAGTGGAGAAAGGTGACTTCTTTGAACAAGCTTCTTGGTCGGCTGCATTCATAGAGGCCGTGTTTGAATAATGGGTATGTCAAGTCGCTTGAACAACATCAAATTCCCAGTCAACAAAGAAAAGGAAGATATCAAAGTCAAATTTAATCCTTATTTGTATTTTTAGAATACTATTCAGATATTGTTCTTTTACGGTTTTGAAGTGACGAAACATTTTCTGGCTTTATGCTCCATTTTTTTTTATATTTAATTATCGTTTACTGTGTGTGATGCCTAAACATTCCGAAACCAATAGAGATATATTCTATGTAATTGTTCCAATTTGACTAGATATTTTTCAACAGACATGCATGTTTGGACTTTCAAACGCACTAAGATATATTCAAGAAAGGCCAAGATGCTTTGTAGACTGATTTTGTTAAGCAAACATATTTCATCAAAGAACAGTTATGAAATATAATAGTGCTGGAAGCAACGCTTCTGTCAGTTTTGGTAGTGTGATTAGAAGGTTATTCCGATTACTTTCTCGTTGAATTAGATAGTATATTCAATTTTCTAACTGTGCTTTTTTTATTTTTTTCAGTCTCTCGTGTATACTATTAAAGTTGATCGTGATTTAAAATTAAATATTATGCATTATATCAGATATTTTATCTTTTACACTCTTCAGCTGGTTAGTACATTATTATTATTATTATGTAGTTTTTTTTATCTAAAGGTAAGTACTACATAGAGTTCAAATGGATTTTCAAATTGAAATACAATGTTGAGTATCGAATTGCAAATACAAAGTTTCATGGCTAGTTAAAGGCTACACATAATAGACTATGATTGATTTTTTAGACACTTTTGCTTCAGTGGCTAAACTTATTTTCCTTATTAGTTGTTGTTACCACAAAAATTTGAAACCTATAGAAATTAGATATCAAAATGGTGGAGTTATTTGAGGAAGCATATATAAGTATTCACGAGGATTACAAGCAGCAATAAAGGGTTTAGTTTGCAAGTAAAAAAAGTTTATATATGGACCTATACAAACTTCTATTCTTTTTGCTTGTTTATATGGATGACAACAAGCAAACTTTAACTATCTTGTGTTAACAAGTTACAATTGATATTAAGTTTCTTGTTCAAACTAAAGATTTTTTTGTTGTCTCCAATATTTCTTACGCTTGGAAATTATCATATCCAACAAGGATATTTCCTTGAATCATAAAAAGTGTATTTTATTTTTACTTAATGATATTGGTTTCTTATGTAGAATTCCAATTACATTATCCATCATTCCCACTTAAAACTTAGCCATGGTGACCCTATTGAGGATCTCATATATATAAAAGATTATTTCAAAGACTTATGTGTTTGGCTATTTTTTGGCTAGGCACTACCTTTGTATTCATAAGCTAAGTTAATACATCAAGAATTCAATAACCACACATTTAATTGTAGTCCATCACTTATTAACGTGGTTGAAGTCCACTCTAAGTGAAGGTCTTTTTTTTTTTTTCTAGTCAACAACAAATGTCATCTTTCAGCAAGCATATATTGATGCAAACTAAGGAAGTTGTTTAAAACTAAGAAAATCAACCACCGACTTTTTTGTACTTTCTTTGGTAATTCCTGAATTTTTGGAATTGTCAAACAAGGTATTGTATCCAAATCTTCAATTGAGTTAGAATATTATGCATTATAATCACTTGCTAACGAAATTGTTTGGCAATAATGATCATTCAAATATTTTGAAGTTTTAATGGACACAATTATGTTGTTATGTGATAACAAATTTGCTACCAACTTTATTTCTAACTCTTTCTAGCATGATCGAGATCTAAACATGTAGATACTGATTGTCATTTTTATTTATGAGTTTGGTCAAAAACAACTCCTCACCCTCTTTCTTATAAAAATTGAATATCAAATATCTAATATATTTTCTGAAATCCTTTTTGTTGCTGTCTTCAATCTTTTTATAGACAAGTTGGAAATCATAAATATCTACTATTGAACTTGAAGAGATATCAGAAATATATATTTAAGTATTATACATGTTATAAATTATTAGATATTTTACGTCTTTTTTCTATTCATTTTATTATTTGATTACAATTATATATAATCCTCTCTTACATACAAATACTATCATGATTCAAAGAATTATTTTATTTCTTTCTGTCTTCATAATGTGCATACAATGACAAGATACAAATCCTCATTAAAATCCACACCCTTTTAAGTCTTGTGTGTATTACAAACCAGAAGAATAAATGAAATTTACTGAATTAAACTTCAATTGTTTTCTGATTTAGAGCCGTGTATCTCCATCTCTCCTTCTCCACAAAATCAGCATCAAGGAACCTGGCAACAAAAGTCCATAGTTTATATACATCTTCAAAATTAGCCAGGAAACTTAATGCAGCAGTAACTACTGTTACTCCTAGTTTATCCCTATCTTTCTTCTTGTTGGTGGTTAGTCCCTGGCCTCTTCCTTCTTTGGTCTGTAGAACTTTTCCCTTGTCTTCTGAATACTTATCTGCAAACCAAATATGATGCAGAAACCCATAACTGAGAGATATATTGTTCCTATCAGCAAGTTTCTGTACAAGGACGGGCTCAACCTTCTCGCCTTTCCAATCAAACACGTTGAATGCCAAAGCAGGCCCTCGATCAAATTTTACCTTTGGGCCATAAATCTTGACTAGTGGTTCCCCTGCTGCATTAGGGTGCTTCAGCTTCATCATGGAGTTCACCAGCCAATTTATCAGATACCTTGTTCTATTGGTGACCATTGTCAATCCCAAAGAGTCCACTTGATCCAAACATCTGCACTCAATGTTAAATCCACCGTTCTCACCATGTTGTGCTTTCTTATTTTGAAGGCTCTCAACCACTTCTTTTGCTTCAACACTTCCAGAGCCTTTCTTTGGCTCTGCTGCTGCCACCATGATCTGAAGCTCACATGATTCTTCAACTTTTAAAGCTTCCGAAGTTTGTATCCGACCAGAGAAAGAATTTAAGGAAGACAATTCTTGGTCTTGCAAGCTAGATAATGGTTTTTGTTTACAGTTCCCAGAAGAACACTTATCTTCTGATGACTGACGTAGAAACCTATCTGGTACGAGGTTCACAATTCCCGCGCAAGAAGAGGATTCAAGAGTGGTAATAGCAGATTTCTTGACAAAAAGGCATCCAAACCCTGATGGATTTTCTCCGAAGACCTTGTAGAATGAGCAGATGAGAAAGTCGGGTTGAAAGAGAGATAGGCCAAAGCTATCCATGTCTTTGGGACCCAATGCACAAGCATCAATCAAGACATGCCATCCATTCTCCTGTGCTATGCTCATCCACAGGTAAGGATATCTTGCTCCCGTTACCCTGGAGTGAAGTGGAAATACGAAGAGACCCCTCTTCTTTTTCTTCTTCTTCTTGCTAACAATCATCTTCCTCAGTTTTGTTGACTGAATCCTCAGCCTTGACCATGAGAACTCTGCTGACATGGCCTTGGCTCCTCTCTTCTCCGAGCAACAGATCATTGCTTCCACTGCCTCACTCTCATAGTCATAAACTGTCAGAAGCTTCTTGCTAGATTGGAATGGATACGAGTCTGCCACAAGTTTGAAAGCTGAAGTTCTGTTTGCTGTGAAAACCATGAAGTAGTCATTTTCAGAAATGTTGAGAAACTTCATTATTCTTCTCTTCATGGCAGACTCAAACTCTGACTCCTGCCCCCCATGAAGCAAAAGTGTTTTCAGATTCCCAGTCTTGTAGGATATGCTAAAGAAGGGAATATCAGAATATTGGGGTGGGGATAGAGGTGTTGAAGAAGAGGCAAGTTGAGTTTTTGAGGTGTCATGGTGATGTTGGCGTTGGTAATAGGAGAAGAGGCCAATACCAATGTAGTCAAGGCATGACTGGTTGGAGAAAGAGAGATGGTAATATTCCTTAGCTCTTAAATGGTCCACTTGGTCAGTTTCGGAGTATTGAGGATACACTTTCTTGAATTCACCGAATGATTCATGAAGAGAAGGAAGGGACTCATGGTTGGTGAATTTGGTGTTTGGGAAGATATAGGATGACGTGGTGGCTACAAAGCTGTGGCGACACTCTGCAGAACTGTTTCTGGGTTTGGTTGTTGTGTTCTGAGATTGAGGTGGTGGAGGATTGAACAATAAAGTAGGACAACAACCTTGAGGGCATGATAGGGAGCCCTCGTTTTGACCAAGGGACTGCATCTTTTTTTCTTCTCTGCACTCAGACAATTCTGGTTGTTATATATACCTGTTTGACAGATAGATTTATTCAGTGTTGTAAACAAACATAAAGATTACAGAACTTTTGTATTGATTTATCTGTAACTATGTGGCTGTGTGAACACACTGACAAGGTCAGGTAGCACAATTTGGACTATTTCTTCGTTTCTTGAGTAGTTTGTCAAGTTGACCTCTTAGTTATATTGTGTCTCATAGTCCAATCAATATGCTTCAAGGCGTGATGGTGGTGGTGATGTATGTGCTTTGGGGGATTTCCTTACACGTTATACATAAAGAAAAGGTAAAAACATTTCTTGTTGCACCTAATTAAATTATTTTGTTTACTTTTACTGACTAGTGACTCCTCTCCAATTCTTTTGTTCTTTTGGTAATTCACCTTCTTTTTTTAATAGTGGCTATTCATGCTAGCGAAGAAGTGAAGAACAATTGGTCATTGCACATACAGAAAAAAATAATGATGCTGATTTGATTTTGTTTGGTTTTCATGAAACAAGCATAAGGAGCACAAGATATGCGTATGCAAGTAACTTTACTGGACATAAAACCAAGAGTTAAATTTTGAGAGAATAATAACAAAATTGTTGACTGTGTTAGCTAGTAAAAAGTTAATTAACTATTTAAGTTTGGTCTAATAGAAAATGTTTGGTGCATGGATGAAGAATGGACACGTTTGTGAGAGTAAAAGGTGGAGCCAGGTAGTTGAAAGCAATAGTAAGTGGAGGACAAAATGGTCGTTATCTAAGGCGGCAATATCGATCAGGTCGTAAAGAAAAGTCTCTTGAAAAATCTTCTAAGTACTTGCTTGCTTAAGGTTTAAGTGTTGCAAAATAAATGAAAGCAAAAGCTAGATGATTGTGGATGCATTATTACCTGCACTTCCAAGATTGAGCTAAGGTGGGATATTTGTCCGTTTAATGGTGGATTTAACATTTTAAAAGAAAATTTCCAACTGAGGTTACATTATTATTGGTTGGGATGCTTAATGTGTGAGGACACTGGGCTCACTAACCCAAATAAATGTGAGGCATGCTTATGATGAGGAAAGCCCTTTATTCAAAAAAGAACAAAGTGAATTTGACTGCCATTAAAGTCACTTCAATTAACCAAAAAAGAAAAAGCAAAGCTGCAGGTAACAGCAGAAAGAAGGTTTGGTATGTCTAGCGGGAAACCGAGCAAAAGCAAGAGTGCAAAATTTGTTGCGAAATTAAGGCCTAATAGCTTTATTATATTATATTATATCTGTTCAATCTACCCATAATAATTTCATGCATATATGTTAAATAAAATAATAACATAAACTAGACAAATTTTGTTTTTATATTTCATAACAGGAACATCATAAAAGAGGAACATTGATGTGTTCCTAGAAGAATAATACTAACACGTGTTACTTATAGTAAAACTATTCACTTTAGTTATTAACTCCTCTTTCTACTATAAGATACCCGAGAGTTTTGTTTACTGAAGTTTAATTAAGCTTTAAATTATTTTTAAAAAAAATCTTATATTTTCAGGTAGTTGCACCGATAAAGAAGAGTTACTGCAAAAATAATGCTTTGAATGGTGGATGGGAATGGACATTGGACAGCTTGTGCTTACTTTTAGAATTTGCTTTTATTCCATTTCTTTTGATTCAATAATTTCCATTTACTACTGTAGTTTGGTTTGGTGGAGTGCTGAGACAACTTCTATAAATTAATTTATAAAGAAACTAATTTAAACTTATGAACAAATTATTTTCACTTTTTTTTTTAAAAGAAAAGCACTCTTTTTTCGTAAATCAAATATGATATCAAGTTTCTTGTTTGAATTACTTTTTCATCTTCACCCAAAAATATTTATTATTTGCGTTTTATTTAATCATTTAAGGGTATAAATTTTACTTTTTTTATGATTATATTTAAAAAAATTATCTATAGAAGTTCTTTCATACTTTTTTTGCAATTCCTGTCATTCAAAGTCACATAAACTGTTTTAACTTTTTTGATGATTATATTTAAAAAATTATCTATAGAATTATTTAAAAGTTAATTCTTTTAACTAATGCTTGTTTTAAAAAAATAATCAATGTACTTTTTTTCATTACTTACCATTACCTGTTGTGAGATAATTTACTTTGAGCAGCATGTTCATATTAAAGGCTTGAGATATGTCCATATAATTTAGAGATACTAACTAGCAATGCTGGAACAGTTTGGAAATAATTTTTTATTTTTTATTTTAATTCAGATGAATGTGTCTAACTACTCTTTTACAACCAGTCAAATTCAAATAATTTGACAGAAGATCAATGTATAATTCAAACAATCCAATTCAATTTTATGATAAAATTAATCATAAATAAAATTAGAAAATATTCTACATTAATAACATATTTATAAAAGTAGACTATTTTAATTAAAACCCACATTTTTCATATATATATATATATATATATATATATATATATATATATATATATATATATATATATATATATATATATATATATATATATATTGTTAGTAAGAAAATATCAAATTAGTGACAGTAATGTATTTTACCAATACTTTTTCATAACATATCTTCCAATTGAAAGACACATTGAAAGCCAATACTAAAAGAAACAGTAAAATAAGATAAATGTGAATTAAAAAAAAAACAATTCTAAAAATGTAGGTTTAATGATAAATTTGAAAACTTTCAATTAATTCTTTAATAAAATTTCATGATTTATTGATTATTTAATAAATTTATATTTTTCAATTATGTTTTTAATGTTAATTAGTTGATACAATTATTCTTTTACAAAATTAACTTACTAAATTGTAATTACATGTTATTATATTATTTTAAAATTTTATATAAACATATAATTTTATAATTTTAAAGTTTATAATTTTTTATTTTAGAATTTTTCAATTAATAATTTTATACTTTTATTTATTTTTTTTAGTTTTTTAATTTTAAGATAATTTTCGTTAAATACAACAGGTGCATTTTAATAATTATGATTTTTTTATAACAAAATATCATAAGTGTAATGTTATAGTTAATAGAAAAATCATAAAGAGATATTAAAATTTTTAAGACTCAACACAAAAACTTAACAGTAACTTGATAGTTAGCAAATTACCAGATATTCAAAATATAATTAAATCAAAATGTTATAAAACTTGGAGTGACTTATGATAAATTAGTTTATTTTATACTCTATTATATATAGTATATTATATTTAACCAAACATCTTTAGCACCTTTGACAACTTAATGGAGCAAGCACCAACTTCTTCCACATTATAGCAGATTCCTGATTTGGACGGGCCAAAAGGTTTATTAATAACGTCATCAAGGTTCTGTGACAGGCCTCTTGTATTTACTTTCGATCTTTCTAATCTCATCAAGTCTGCAATTTCTATTTTTCTTAGTTCTGGTTCTTATTTTTTATTTCAAGGTTTGAATATTTCTGTGGTATTCATGCAAATAATAGAACTATGAACTGAATCAATGGTTTTGACTATTTTTCTGGATAACTATTTTGCCAAAAGTGTAAAACATAAACAATATATAACATGCTATTATGTCTCTTTAATATATCCAATAGTTTTAATGTGACTAGCACAATAACACTAGAATTCTATAAATTTAATTTTTTTATTCATTATTTTTTACGGACCATATTACTTTGAAAGTAAAAAAAATTTACTTTCACTTTACATTTATATTTTATCATTTAATATTTTTTTCTTTATAAATACAGAAATTTATTTTTTTAATAATTATTTTATCCCTGAAAATGGGTGTCAAAAAATGGTTTTTCATTTTTTATTCATTTTTATTATTCAATATAGGAGTAGATTAATCCATTATACTTTAAAAAAAAATGGTTAATCATCATGTTCACTTTAAATATTCATTAAAGTAATTACTAATATGTGATATTAAAGAGCATGTTTTCGAGTTTTACATGTCTAATAAAAGAAAAGTACTATTTGGATTGATATATTGGGTGATTTGGTTTATACATTTTTGTCATCGCAGTTTATAGGGATTCTTTAAGTTTATTTCTTATTTTAAGATTTTGATTTATATGGTTAATTAATTAGTTAAAATCCTTTAACTTCTGCATGATCTATTTTGACATATCTGAGCATATTTCTCTTGAATCTAGATACACCATAACAGGACTTGGGTAGTGTATTGATGTAAAGAAAATAAAATTGTGGCATACATGCTTCTCATAGTTGAAAAAACATGGGAATAATTACTTTAATAGTGACTTAGAACTATTTTAGATTAATTGGATAATGAGATTTTATCTTTGGTTGAATTCACACCTAACAAACAACTATCACAGTTTGGAATGAAAGGTAATGCAAAAAGTCATGTATGTTGGTATTAGGATAAAAATTGTGTTTGTAGAAGTAGAATTGTACAACATATATGACAAGTAGTTGAATAGATACAAGAGAAAGTGAAAGCATTATGGAATTGCAAAATCACATGTTAATCACAGAAGAAAATATCATCTCAGGAAGTTTTTCTCTGCCTTAAGTGTTCTATAAGTGAACAATAAAGGACACATGTATCCATCAACTATATCGAACTATGTTGTTACATTATATGTTTCCTTAAAAGAAAGTTGTGGAGCTATAGAAGAAGAAGATGAAGTCACTTCTGTGATCCCTTGCATACTGCTTCAGTGGCTCTCTTCAATGGAGTGAATGATCATATGCACCGAATAGATACAAGATTACATGTTAAGCTAAAGCAGCAACAGGGCAACTCTCCTTTGGCAAGATATTTCATGAGGTGGTCATGTCATTTCCTGCCAACAAAGAGAAGCCCTATGACTGATTTGCTTATTGACTATGATATCTTGTGGAGCTAGTTACTGCTGTTGCATAACAACGTTCCATGAACATAGCAATTTATAATCTCAGGACATGGAATAAACTAATAATCAAAAGCATATTCTTAAGGCTTATGCTGTGAATATTCTTGAAGGAATTTGAGGGTGATTTCCCTTCATGATCAACAAGTCATTCTCTTTCTCCATCTCACCTGCTTTTTAATAAAAATGGGGAAAGTAGGTGAAAGTTAGATGCTTCTTCCATTTCATGAAGGTGCCATGGGGTTGTGGTACCAGATGTTGCAGAGCATATGCTAATGCATCTTTCTGTTACTTAAACTATGCTGTGTATGCAGCAACTTGTTTTGTAATGTTTATAAGTCCAACCACCATTTTAAGTGTTACATGTGTCCTTTCAAATTAATATAATGGACATCTTTACATAAAGACAAAGAGAATTTTTTTAAGTTATTTTTAGGTAATGATAAATCTTGCAATTCTGACTTCATGTTATGTTATGTTATGACTGTCCATTTAGTGGAGTGTGTAGGCTAGATTTTATCTGAATTTTATTGGGTGGTCTTAATTCAACATGCCCTCGTTATATTGCTAACTTTAAAAGGATTAAACAATTTCTCTCCAAATCTTTTTTCTATCAAATTATAATAGAACAAGTGCAAATGTTCTCTATAAACAGATACAGCATTCAGAAGAAAGAGAAAGAGGTCAAAGTGACAACCCAACACTGCAAACTGATAAGAAACAACAGCAAATATGCACTCAATTGATCCCTTCACTTTTCTGTCCACCGGAGAATCTTTCGTTTATAATTTGCTCTCCCATATACCTGTATCAAATTGATAAAAGAGATAATAAATCATTGATATTATTACTGTTATTATTATTATTATTATTATCAATATCAAATCATAACATCTATATACTAAAGTATTCCAATAATTATGTACCTTCCAAGCATCATGACAGTGGCTTGAGGATTAGTCCCAGGTGAGCGATAAAAGGTGGATCCATCAATTACCCTCAGAGCTTCGACCCCAATAACCTTATAATTATGATCAACAACTTTACCAGTGAGGCACCCTCCATGGTAATGCCAAATTGTTAGCACAGTGTCTATGCAATACTGTCGTAAAGAATAAGCAGTATTGACATGTTTTGGCCTCAAGTTCATTGGTATCAGCAACATCAAGTCCATTAGAGCTTGAACTGGCAAGTTGGGGTACCGGAACTTTGATAATGCTTTTGAGTTTACCACATCAATGATGGTTTTCATGCCTTCAACACAGATTCTCAAGTCCTCTGGATCCTTGAAATAATTAAAGGTAACTGATGGATTATCACTAGGATTTGTGGTTATGAGCTCCAAATGACCTGTGGATCGTGGTCCTGTGATCTTTTCAACAATGACTCCTCCTTTCAGAGTTGGACCCGTTAAAAAGCTAACCAAGTTTGCAACCCTCTGCTTGTTTTCTGAGGAAAACGTCGAAGGCTGACCAGACTTCAAACGAGAACAAATTTCAGAAAATACCACCCTTATTAGTAAACATTCAAATTCAAAAAACAAGCAGCATATAGGACACTAACCTGGTTTGACACAAATTCAAAAATCTTTTGAAGTCTTTCAGACCAAGAATGTCCCAAACTTAATCCACTGCCTGTTTCAATGAAGCTACCAGACTTTGTGATGCCCACCGTTTGGACCAGAGAGACTTCAACAGGCAAAGGAGAAGGAACCACCAGAACGTTCATTGGATTATCTGCCATGTCTTGACCCACCCAGGGCCGATCCAAAACCACCGTGATTCCATGAGCCTGCAGATGTTTAGCAGGACCAATCCCACTCAGCATCAACAACTGTGGGCTCCCAATTGCCCCAGCTGATAAGATTATCTCATTCTCTCCTTTTCTGTTTAAATATGCTCTATGCATCACTCCCAATGCATCTATGAACATTACTCCATAAGCTTCTGGTCTTCTTTTTCCTGTAAAAAAAATATTCAAACGCATAGCCAAGTTTGTTAAATTTCATCACAAAATCAATCAACCTTACAAAAAGTTATAAAGTTATTAACAAATTCATACAAAAAAGTTGAAATTGATGAGTTAGTTATAATTTATAAAAAATAATTCATTTTATCTTATTTTCTTCTCCTTGCCTGTGTTATATCTAAATAGTATCTTCTGCACTGTAGCATGGAGATAAACAGAAATGTTCTTGGGATCAGCATACTCTAACAAATCAGCTGCAGTGTGCCTGTTACCCTTCTTATCAAAAATTGTCCCTCCAATCTTCGTCCCATTTAAGTGATCATAAGTAAAGTCATTATAAGGCAACACACCTACTTCCAGCAACCCATCCCTCACTGCTGACTGCCACTGCAGCATAGGGGGCTCAAAAACCACCTTTTTTTCAACCCATTTATACGATTCCTCAGCCAAAGACTCGTTCCAACCAGAAACCCTTATGTAGTCAGAGCTAGCCCTTGAATAGAAGCCTGCATTCAACACAGAGCCACCACCCAGAACACGAGCCCTGGCATTGAGGACCCCATCTGTGGATATGAACGGTTGGGAAAATGATGAAGGGCTTATGTCAGCGAGGGAATTGACAAAGTTCTTTAGGTGGATTCGCTCTGGGTTTGTGTAAGGAGAACCTCCTCTTTCAAGGACTAAAACTCTTGCACCCTGTGAGAGAGTTGCTGCAAGGGGACACCCACTTGTTCCTCCACCAATGACGATGTAGTCATAAGACAAGAATGGTGGAGCAGATGTTGCTTCTCTTACAAATGCGTACTTTGAAGCTGCATGGACACAAGAAGATAAAAAATAAATAAATGAGGTGAAAAGAGTTACAAAGAGACACTACAGCCATCAACCAAACCAACTAAACAAAAGAAACCTACTTGTTCTCATTTTTTCTATTTTCAATTCTTTGATGAAAACAAACTAATAGTAAAACCCCTTTGTAACACTATGGGACCCAAAAAAAATTGAAAAGGAAAAGTCGAACTTCACAGCAAAGCATTTACCTTTACCAGAATGAGATAAACCAGAAAGGAATATGCACTCAACAAGAAGTGCCCATATAAATTTATCCAACGTCCAACCCATTGATGTGTATCTTCACTTGTTAGGAACTTGGAAGATCTGTTCCAAAGAGTTGTGAAACCCTTCTTATTATAACAAGAAATCTAAAGTCACCACTACATGCACTACATTCAAAGCTTGTCTCGTTCCATGCAAAGATCAAGTGTTCTTGAAATTGTCAAAATGCATGAAGCGTGACAGGGGACATCGATTAGATCTTTTATGTTGTCCTATAAACTATACGTCAAAATAATTTGTGGTTAACCAAAATATTAACAGCCTACTTCATTCTTGTATCACAATCATAAAGAAAACCGTATACAAAAGAAAGTATTTCGGATATCCAAACTGAAACAACCTTTCTTGTAAATTAACCTACATTCTTTTTTCAAAGAATCCTATATTGTTATTTTAACACAGTAATAGTAAAATCCACGAGTCTACTAATCAACCCTAGATTTTATCGAGAGATGACTAACTCCTTTTGAAATGCACAAGTAATTTATTTAAATTTTGTTTGACTAGAGTATATTGAAATGCGATATTTTAATTTTTAATGGGTTAGTTTCAGATGTGTTTTGTAACAATAATGTAAGTTTATTACATTTTTTTTTTTTCAGTTTTTGCATTCAAACCACATTTACAGCAATAATCTAATCGAACATTTATTTTCTTTGAAATCGTATAATGCATTATATCCTTTGTTGAGTTTTTATACTTTTGTGTCATGTATATCAAGGACATCTACGACACCCGTGCCTAAATGTATTTAGCCTTATGGTATGATCACAAGATAAGGAAGTCTAGCTCAATACATGTCAACCAATCACAACAATGTTTCTTCATATGTCTTAAACCTATGCCTAGATGTCTTAGTCTTCATGGTATAATACCTCGTCATAATGGCTTGGTCAAATAAATGTTGGCCAAACAAAATGAACAGTTGGAGAGTGTTGACTAATTTAAGATCCTGATTATTAAGACATAATTAAGAGCATATGGATTAACCAAAAATTAATTAAGCTAATCAGTCACCTGGTCAGACCCATTCAGATATGTCCATAAACATAATATAAATAATAAAGTACACGAGGTACATTAATTATGTTAATTACTGCATTTATTACTTTTTTACTCACTTAGTTGCCTTGAGTATCGAAGTGTATTATGCACGCATAATCCCTATTTGACTTGAGGAGGATAAGTACCTTGAGGTCGGAGCTTGGAGTGTTCAGAGTTGGAGTCTTTATGGAGTATATTCGACATTGTAAGAACAATTGGTGCCTATTGTAGGGCCAGAATATACTTTGTGAAGAAAAAAAGTTATATGGTTTTCATAAAGAGCAGGATGATCGAAGCAATGAAATTACGTTTATGACTCTTCTTAGTTGACACAGTTGTGATGTAGAAGCACAAATGAAAATGTAACAAGATTTGTAGAGTTTAAGAAGAGAAGTGTTAAAAAGATGTATGCATTTAAGGCAAAAGAACGTCAAACTCAGAAGAAGGGTCGAGGTTGAAATAGTAACTGGCAAAGAGAAAGAAAAGGAAATCCCTGAGAATGCAGGATCAGTGCAAAAGGTTGCATCCCACCTTCGCGTTACCCATGAAGTAGAAGGGAAAAGCAATTATAAAACTAGAGACAACATACAAATCCTCAACAACAGGAGGAAATTGTTGACATCCCATTGTTGATGGCATCACATATACCCTACTCCCTAAGCAGTGGAAGACCTTGACACTAGATCGATATGATGGTAACACTAATCCAAATGAGCATGTCATCATGTACATTCTCCAAGTAAGTATGTATTTGATCAATGATATTGTTATGTGCAAGGCCTATCCTATAATCTTGAAAGGAGCACCCTAGAGTGGTTTATACGCTTACCCCTTTACTTCATCGATTGCTTTAACACATTGATATCGTCCTTCACACCACTAGTAGGCACTGTGTTTCAATTATATAGACTTCAACAAGGCTCACTCAAAGAACGTCTATCCGTTATCCAGTATCGACCGACTGGTGGATGGAGCAGTCAACCAAAATGTATTGAGCTTCATAAATGCTTACTTAGACTATAATCAGATTTCCATGAAGATAAACTGAACATTATCTTTATCTTTATTATAGAATATATTAATTATTATTATAAGGTCATAACCTTTACTCTCAAAAATACGAGAACAACGTACCAAATACATATGAATAAGATATTCAAATAGCTAATAGACTAGTTTACAAACCAATAAATCACACTTGAAATCAACGAAGGACATGACCGATGGACTTATAGACAATTTTGCTACTCTATATATTTTTGGTAAGTTGAAGAGCAATTGTGATCGCTCGACCAATCGGTGTCTAAGTTGGTTTAGTGCTTTTGTTAGCAAATCTTATCTTATTAAATTAATTTAATAATGTTGAATTATAGTTAAATTCTAATACCGTGATATACCCCTTCTAGTTTGGTAGCACTATGAAGATCAAAGTGTGACGTCTAACCTACCCTTACATTTCCTTGTTACTCAACTCTCCCACTGCTTCATGAATTTCAAAGCATTGATGAGATCCGCACTTCTCACCAAACCAATATTTTCTTCTGCCTCATTATATCAACCCAAAACTCTCTTTTGCCAAACCTATGGAATACTTACCCACGCTTTCCATTTAAAATTAAATATTTCCGATCATTGACTCTATATAATTAAATGTTCAAAGATTTTTAATCAAGCAGTTTAGAATTAAATTTTAATAATAGTTCCAACTTCACTTAATTTAAAAATTGTAGTTAAAATCTAACACGTGAAATTAAAAAAATGACTTTGTCAAACTGTCCCACTCTAGACCAAGTCCGCCAACCCCCTCATGACAGGCGCAAGTCGTCTCCCTCAGATGATCTCTGCGGTTGAAATTTCAACTGCCACTATTTATTATAATAAATAAATTGTATTGTTTAAGAAAACTGAATTTATATCAATTAATTAATAACTGAATCCTACTACTAACTTGATGTGTGTAAGTTGACTTTTACAAGATTTTTTTTTTCTGTTTAAATTTTCTACGTAGTCTTTATGACTGATATTTTATTTTGAGTTAAATATTATTTTTTATTTTTGTCTTTAAAATAAATTATATATTTTTAGACTTTATACAAATCATATAAAATATTATTTCTATTATAATTTTTACATGTTATCTATTACAAAAATTTATATTTAACATAAATCATTTATCAGAAGTTAATATAATTTCAAGAATAGATCTAATCATTGGAAATTTATTTTATTTAAAACTTTACTCTTAAACCTCAGCAAAATACTTTAGATTTATTTCAAATCTTATTAAATAAATAAAATTAAATAACTTTACAATATTTTCTATAAACAAATAATTAAAATTAACATATAATTCTAATAAATTTTATTTGTTTTTGTTTTTCCTCTATGTTTTTATTCTTTCCCCATTTTTCTTTTTCCAAAACTTGTGTCTAGCTCTCTGAGAAAAAACATATTTAGTTTAATTATTCTTACAAAATATAAAATATATTTGTCTCACAACCTTTCATTTACTTTTATATCATGAATTATAAAAACAAATTAGATATATAATTTAGTTTAACCATAAAATATAATTATTTTAAATAATTTGAAAGAAAAAAAAAAAAATATATATATATATATATATATATATATATATATATATATAACACTTTTATTTTTAACTATGATACCATATAATACAATATATTCAAAATATTTATGGTCAAGAATAATTTCATGTCAACTTTTATTTGTTAATAAAATAAAAAAGATAATTATGAGATTAAATAATAAATAATGGATAATACTTAAATAATCAATATTGAATAATTTACATTGTCATGTTAAAAACCTAGATGAATCAATAACTAAGTAAAACAGGGAAAATCGAAGACTATACGAATATTAAATCGTCGGATAATAATTCAAAATTATAATTATTGAAGTTAAATAAAATATGCAGAATAAAATGTTATATATTTTTATATGTGTTGGAAGTTTCACATCGACTCCAATTCAATGTATGAAAATTAAAATCGAAGACTATATGAAAATTAAATCGTCGGATAATAATCCAAAATTATAATTATTGGAGTTAAATAAAATATGTAGAATAAAATGTTATATATTTTTATATGTGTTGAAAGTCTCACGTCGACTCCAATTTAGTGTATATAAGTGGATACAAACCTTATCCTAGAAACTGGTTTTATAGGTTGAGTTAGGTCACTCCTAACAATACGAGAGTGATGAAAAAATCATCAATACAATTCTCAATCAATTAATGATAAGTTCAGTTTTTTCAAAAAGTTTTTAAAATATAATATAGTATATTAACCATAATTTAGTATAAATAAATTATTTTTGCCCAGTCTTGCATAACACGTTATATCAAAACTGCAAAATATCCTGGACATAATTTGACCGATAGTTGGCTCTACTTAAATTTTGTTTTCATTGTTTTAAGGAGTGCATATGAGTGAGTCTAAAACGATGTAAATGAGGGGGATAGAGATACGAGTTGAGTGTATATTTTACGTTTATGGAATTTGCACCATAATAGGCAAAAATGAGGGAGATATTACGAGAATAGGCAAAAAAAAATTTAATTAAAAGAATAGGGAAGTCGTGGGGGGTCAAGACGACTTCTAATAAAGAAGTCGTGCCCCCCCTGCACGACTTCACACTGTTCATTTGACCAGTGTTGAAGTCGTGCACCCCAAAAACGACTTTAAAACATTGTAATCGATTACCAAATATTTGTAATCGATTATCATGTCATTTTTGACAAAAAAAAACAAAAAAAAACTGAAGTCGTGTGGAGGGTTAACGACTTTTTATATTAAAGTCGTGCACCCCCCTAACGTTTTTACTTTTTTTACTTTTTAATTTTTTTATTAATTAAAATCATTTATAATTTATAAATAATGTTTTTAAATATATTTAAAATAATTAAAATTATATCTAATTAATAATTAAATGTGTTTAATATTTTTAAATAAATAAAATTTATTTTCTAATTATTTTTGTAATTAAATTAAATTTTTTATAAAATAATTTTAACTAAATAATTTATAAATATTGAAATTAGGTAATTAAAAATTGAAAAAAATTATATTTGATTACAATTTTTTTTTTGGATTTTTTTTTATTATAGAATATTTTTTTTGGAAACTATAATTATTTAATAATTTTTTTTATTATAAACTATTTAATTAATAAATGTATTAAATATAAACTATTTATATTAATAAAAAGAAAAAAATAGAAATCGTAGGGGGGTTGACGACTTCTTGTGTGGAAGTCGTGCACCCCCCACACACTTTCACTTTTAATTTTTTTTATTATTTAAATTAATTTATAATATTTAAATAATGTATTTAATACTTTAAATTATTTAAATTATGCATAATAAATAATTAATTTTTTTTAATATTATAAAATAAATAAATTTTATGGTTTTAATTATTTTTGTAATTAAATTAAATTCTTTATAAAAAGTATTTCAATTAATAATTTTTAACCATAATTGTTGTTATTAAATAAATAAAAATGTATAAACTTATTATATTTAATTATAATAATTTTTTTTATAATAAATATTTGTTTAAGTAAATTTATTATATTAAACAAAATATAAAAGTGAAATAAATTTATAATGAAATAATTTTTTTTTTGAATTTTTAATTTTATAATTACAATAATTATAGTTATAAATTATTTAATTAAAATAATTTAATAAAAAATTTAATTTAATTACAAAAATAATTAAAACCGTAAAATTTATTTATTTTATAATATTAATAAACTTTAATTATTAATTATACATAATTTAAAGTATTATATATACATTTAAATACATTATTTAAATATTATAAATTAATTTAAATAATAATAAAAAATTTAAAAGTGAAAGTGTGTGGGGGTGCACGACTTCCACATAAGAAGTCGTCAACCCCCCTACGATTTTTATTTTTTTGATTTTTATTAATTTAAATAGTTTATATTTAATACATTTATTAATTAAATAGTTTATAACAAAAGAAATTTATTAATTAATTATAGTTTCCAAAAAAATATTCTATAATAAAAAAAATCCAAAAAAAGCCATTGCAATCAAATATATAAGTTTTTTTCAATTTTTAATTACATAATTTCAATATTTATAAATTATTTAATTAAAATTATTTTATAAAAAATTTAATTTTATTACAAAAATAATTAGAAAATAAATTTTATTTATTTAAAAATATTAAAAACGTTTAATTATTAATTAGATATTATTTTAATTATTTTAAATATATTTAAAAACATTATTTATAAATTATAAATGATTTTGATTAATAAAAAAATTAAAAAGTAAAAAAAGTAAAAATGTTAGGGGGTGCACGACTTTAATATAAAAAGTCGTTAACCCCCCACACGACTTCATTTTTTTTTTATTTTTTTTTGTCCAAAATGACTTGGTAATCGATTACAAATATCTGGTAATCGATTACCATGCTTTAAAGTCGTTTTTGGGGTGCACGACTTCAACACTGGTCAAATGAACAGTGTGAAGTCGTGCAGGGGGGCACGACTTCTTTATTAGAAGTCGTCTTGACCCCCCACGACTTCCCTATTCTTGTAATTAAATTTTTTTCTGCCTATTCTCGTAATATCTCTCTCATTTTTGCCTATTATGGTGCAAATTCCTACAAACACGACTTCAACAGTGTGTGTAACTACGTTTATAAATTCATAATTAACATAGCATGATAACTTAATAAATACCATAATTATATTTTTAATCTCAAGAGATCGTGCAAATCGAGTTATTCTGGGCCATCTAAAAATACTATTTTTTTTAAGAGTCGACGAAGAGTATTTTATATAATTATTTGACCCAAAAACCTTTTGTTTTTACAAAATTGTGGCGGACTTAAATCTAAATAAAATAAGCGGCGAAAGAAGTTCACGAATTAAAAATCAAACTCCATATACTTTAATTAAATCGGTGCATTTTTCATTATTTGCGTTCTACATAATATCAATTAATCACAGAAAAAAAGTATCAGAGATGAATTAAGTTTTTCTTTTCATTTTTTAATTTATATTGGATAATAATCACTACAAGTATGTGTTAAAAAAGCAATATAAAAATGTGTAGTGAATTTTAACATCCAATTAACTAAACTATTTAAAGAAATCATAATTATAATAATGATAATATATATATATATATATATATATATATATATATATATATATATATATATATATATAAGTTGTTAATGGTTTCAAAACAATATATATAATAAAAAGTTTTTCTAACTTTATTTCATATTCTTTTTATTTATGGAGTTACATGTTACCTTAGTGATTCACAAAAAAAAAAATAAGTTTAATTATGGATAGAATTTTATTGACTGAAAAGAATTTGTGAGTAAAAGAGTATTGTAAGACCTTGCACCCCTCTCTTCACCCATTCTTCTTTTTCTTTTCTTTTTCTCCTTCTCTCACTATGAAGTATTTTTCTCCGATCAAATTTCAAATAGAATAAACTTTTAGTAGATTTCTTCTTCTTTTACTTTTTATATGATTTTGTCATCAATTTTAATGAATTTAATTGAAAAAAAGTTGTCATCTCAACTGGTTTTACTAGATACTAAAATTTGTTATGTTTAGATATTTATAACTTTAAACTTTTGGAAAGCTTTATTGTTTGGAGTTTTGAATTTTTGCTTGTTATTTATATTTTTTATGTAATTTTAGGATAGATGATCTGAATGTGAAAGTGATTCAGTCACTAGATTATTTATATGCATGAATTGTGATTGATTAAAAAATTGTTTGAATGCTTGAATTGTAATACTGTTGAACTTTGTTTGATAAATGCTTGTTTATTAGATTTTGAATTAGACGCTCTTGTTGATAATACTAGATCATACATGTTATAATTTATTTGAATTGAGTTTTTGAATATGCTTTAAATAAGTAGAATACATTTCTATATTTTTTTTATAAACTTGAAGTGAATATGTATACTTAAATTACGAAATCAATATTGATTAGAATCAAGTAAATAGTGACTGTTTGAACAAATCTTTGAATAATCGTTTGAGTTGTTTAAAAGTAACATTATTGAAATGTCGTTGTAATTATTTTTGGAACATATTTGATTTTGCTGTAGGATTTATTTTTATTTTTATTTTTTTAAACAAAAATAGAAAAAGATCTATACCTTACTCACTGTCTTCTTGTTTCCCTCAAGTAAAAATAAAATTAAAAATAACCTTATTTTTACACAATCGAAACATTACAACTCAACTTAATTTATGTTTAATTTTCACTTAAGAGCAAAATTATTTTTGTTCAAACAAAAATATTTTTTAGATAAAATTATGTTAAATATCATTATGAACTTTAACCTCTAAGTAGAAAATCGAAACTCAAATTTCACACTTTGCATGTACAATATAAAATACAGTAATAAAAATTGAACTAAAAAATTCAATTAAAAATTTTCAAATTTAACAAGACTAAAAACTTAATTAAATCTTAAACTAATCTTAAACTAACATATTTAGATGCATAGGTAAATGAATTTCATTCTTAATTTTAAAATAAAGACGAATGGTTCTAATCATTTTTTTTTCTGCTAAGCATTTTCCAATTCCATATGACAAAAGAATAGCGATGGTGGCCTTATGTTAATATTAAATATTCATAAATAATTATGTCAGTATAGGAAATAACATATTAAATTAATATTATACGATGATGATACATTTTTATTCGCTGCAATTTATACTATCAATATTAATAATTTAGGGAGGAATCGTTTTTTATTCGACGTTATAAAAGACTAGTTATTTTTCGCATAATTTCTATATGTGTTAATGGTTTGAAGTCGATTACAAAGTGAGTCTGCATTTGAACGGGAAAAAAAATAGAAGGCTAAGTAATAAAAATCATTCTATATTAAAATTTTGCAATAGTAATATAAAAGTTAACATGTTATACTATATTTATATATACAAGGACATTTAAATAAATAAATAAATACAAAAAAATAACCTTAGTGTATATGAAACTTTGTGGTTATCCAGTTACATAAACTACACTATTTCTATATTTATTATTTATCCATATTTCAAATGGAGGATTGCTCTTTTGCACACGCAACTTTTTTTTTTTTCTTATCATATTTGCAAGAGTGCAGTTTTCTTTTTTTCCCTTTTCAACCCTAACTTTTGATGGTGAAATTGTTGAAAGGAACACCCCTTTCCCATTCAAATGAAATGCAATAATGGTCATTTCCCATTGTTTGGGTTGAGAATCTTAATTTTTCTACTACAGCCACGACGTATTCTCCAATGACTCATTCAAAGCGAATTAAATTTGTCTTAACCATGCCTTAATAGTATCAAAAGGACTTCTCAGCAATGCTTTAAAGACCAGAATGTTCTTCATTGACCGCTGATGACTACGGAATTATTATTATTAGGACCCTTTTCAAACTATTTTCCGAAACTAATTAGCCACCTGTTTTATTGTTTATAGACTAAACATTAATTTATATATCCATATTTCGTAAACCCATAAACTATATACCTAATTCAATGCATGCATTTGGAAAATGGATTGGAAATATATAATACAAAAATAAGAATAAGTATAACGAGATAAAAGAAGGAAAAAAATGAGGTTAAATCTATAAACCCCTGATTAAGACCAAAGCTTTACGACACCATGATGACTAGTTGAGTCATCACAAAAAAATAAAGAACTTAACTCAATCCCTACACGCCAAAACCCATGTCGTTGAACCCAACTTCCCCCAAGCCAAACGGCAAAGATACTACCAATACTACTTAGGCGTCATCATGATACTACCCAACCAATACACGTTACATTACATAACAACACTCTTATGTACCTATATATATACTCAAAGCTTCTCTATTCCGATTCATATTTCATCTGTTTTCACATACAACATAGCATAAGATGGGTTCCTCTGCTGCCAGAAAAAACATTGCAGATTCATCGTCCTGGTACTGTGCCATGATGCTGTTGGGCATGATTCTGTTGGGGTCTGTAAGGGAAAGCTCTGTGGCAGGAGAAGCTGAGGCTGTAAAAGGGAACAACCTCCGTGAAGGACCGTGTGATGAAATCTACGTTGTGGGAGAAGGAGAGACCCTGCACACGATCAGCGACAAGTGCAATGACCCGTTTATCGTGGAGCGGAACCCGCATATCCATGACCCGGATGATGTTTACCCTGGCCTTGTCATCCAAATCATCTCTACCCGTCAATCCTGAGAAACTCTTCAAGAGTGCCTCCACCTTGTTCCATTGCAACAAGGTATTTTAGAGACGGAATACGCTGCAAGTCATTTTCAAAGCCTTTTTTTTTTCAGTATAAAAACCTGTCACAACCTTCTGGTTCAAAGGCTCCGGATCTTCTTCATTGTATATATATATATATATATTCATAATTAATGGTAGCTTAGTTTTCTACTTTTTTGTTTATAAGCTTTTGGGTTAATTTTATCCGTGGTGGCGACCAGGTCAGGTGTGACTTGTTTTATAACTAAACAAGTACTTTGCTGATAGAAGAAAATAAAATAAATAAGGATACAAGTATTGGATAGCTTTATTTAGGTTGAATTTGTGCTAAGTCAAATTAATCTGCCATCTTAAAAAGTAAATATAAAACACGTAACTTTAAATATAATGTTAAATTAAAATTTATTTATTTATGTATTTATTACATATTATCTTATGATTTCTAAAATTTGAAATTGTTTTTCTTTTTCTTTGGCTATTAAGAATAGATTTATAATAGACTGTAAGTATGTTTATGAGCATTATGCTATTTTAAGAATTTGATTATATAATTGTAAATATGTTTGGTGATAATGTTGAAAGAATTTTAAGGATAAATTCTTTCTGATGATGACGATATTAGCATATGCATTTATGGTGGGTCAAATTAAACTTTAATAACTATTTATATTAAAATAGAGTATAATGAATTATGTGGTAAGAACTGTGTGAAGTGTTAGTCAATAGACAGTTATTGGTCATAAGCATGAAAGAAGACTACCATTGCAAGTGTGAGATGACAATTATTTGTTTGTAATTTTGCATAAATAAATACTATTAGAAGTGTATTTTTATGTTGAAGTATGTCGAAAACATGTATATAAATAATTGAATATAGCATTAATCTTGTTAATCTTGTGTGAATATATGTGTGACATTGTATTTTATATATATATATATATACGTGTGTTTGATTTTTGTTCACTAATTTATCTTATCGTTTATTTTGTATTTTATTTGTTTGTTTTGTGATTAGATGAGAAATAGATGTTGATGTTCTTTTAATAGAAGACACTAATGACACAAAATAGTTTTTTTTATTATTTCTAGTGATTTTTTAAAACTTTAAATCATCTTTAATTGTTTCGTATATATTTTTTTACAGATATTTATTTTTAAGATAATTGTATTAATTTCACATATATTTTAAAATAACCTATTTTATTTTGTCAAATTTATAATATTTTATTTTATCAGTTATATGCTATTACAGATAAATGTTAGATATAGTATTTACAAACTTCACATAATTGGTTTAATATATTTTTGTGGCTTGTTAATTACGTATCGAAATTACTGTAGAGAGAGCAAATGATATTTGTTTAGAAGATAAACGTTATTCCTTAAAATAAAGATTACCCCTTGCTCCGGTTTAAGGGCAATTTGAAATGGTTGTATCCCCAAATAAAAAAAAAAAGGTTGTTTCATCTCTGAAACAGACAAGACAAGGAAAAATTGAATCATGTTTTAAAAATAGTCTATCGAAGGCGTATACATAAAGAAAATAGGAAGAAGATGCGGCAAGGAGAAGAAACTTAACTATGAATTAAGCATCATAAATCCATGGACTTTCGTGCTTCACTCCTAATACTTTCTGTCAACATTTTGAGTGGGGAATTCATAAAACCACAGAAGATACAAATTCAGAGAACGGATCAAATATTCAACAAAATTAAAAGTTTAAATTCAATTGAATAAGTTTTCAGTGCATCCCGTTTCATGATTCTTTTATCCTTTTAACTCTTTTTTTTTTAATTTGATTTTAAACTACATTCATAGCTCATGATGTCACGTCATTCATCCAGAGTGAATAAAAAACTACATTAATAAAAAAGAGTTTCTATAATATTTTATTTAATTTAAAAATATTAAATGGTAAAAATTTAATTTAATAAGCAAGCCTTTTTTTCATTTTTTTTTCAATTTAAATCATTTTCATATCACATGTTCATACTTTTCTCATTAATCATATATGTTACTCTCCCACTCCAGCAGAAAAAAAAAACACACACACTTCAAAATAGTTATTATTCATTTTTTAAAAAAATATCAGTCTAATATGACAAAAATGAAGTTCAATGTTTCTATCATTAAAAAAAATATTTATTTAATGCTGCTTTTTAAGATAGGATGGAAATGGAAGTGATTTTAAAGTTAATTTAAAGTTGTCAAAATGGGTCACAACATGCGGGTTAATCCAGTTCGTCATGGGTTCGGGCCGGGTTGAGTTTGAAAAACATATATTTTTTTTATACGGGTCAGATTTTAACCCAGTTCATTTAAACCCGACTCATGCGGGTTAAATCCGTGATGAGTCGAGTTGGTCCACCAATCCACCTACCTAATTTTATTTTATTAAAATTTAATTTTAATTTTATAAAAAGATATTTATTTATTTTTTGGCTTGAAAAAATTATTTAAGTTTCCTATTTTCAAAATTAATTAAACAACTATTGTGAGTGAAATTTGATAGTGAAATTTGTTTAAATTTGAATTATAGAAAGTTTGTAATTTTTTTTATTTTAAAAAAATTGTAATTAAGTGGGTCAGTGAACCAATCCATTTACCACTAACTCGTGGTGAGTCGGACCAAGTTCGAATTTTTCTGACTCGTTAATAAATAAGTCAGATTGGATTAACTCACCTAGTGACCAATCTGTGGTGGGCCGGATCGAGTTACTCGACTTTAATGATAAAGATATAACCAAAATAAATAGTTTTAGATCAAATAATAAAACTTTCTAAGTAAATTATAAAACTCAGAAAAACTGTAATAGCTATCGTATTTAATTGTTAACCTTTCCTACCAATAGATAGGCTAATTATTAGTGAAAACATATGTGATATACATGTTAACATTTTTTTACGATAATAAAATATAATAAAATTATTATTATTATAATTTTATTGTAAATTTTTTTATTTATTTTGTAGATAATTTTTTAATTAAAAAATTGTTAAATTAAAAAAAATATAAGAAAATTAAATGTAAAGAAACAATCACTTAAAAGAATAAAATTGAAAAATAATTGTGAACACTAAGAAATCCCTTTATATATATATATATAAAATAAACATTTTCTCTTCGTAAAAACATAAATAAGTTATTAAGAAAATTAAAAAAAATTACAAAGTTTAATTCATGTTTTGTATCCTTAATCTAACATGGTTGATATTGATATTTTGTAACATCACTTACTATCGTCTAACACATAATTATCACATCTTATAAACAATTTATAAATGTTTAGTTTACTTAACATTTCATATGTTTTGATACTCAATATGAAATTGACATGTTTCCTGGTAAAAAAAAAACAGTGTATGTTACTCTAAATTACAAAATGTGGAGTAAAAATAAATAAAAATTGAAGTGTACTTGTGATATTTTTGCAAGTATTTTCGAAGATTTAAACATGTGACAATATGTTCTAAAGTTCTCAAATATAAAACATACGGCTAAGCAACAATAAACCTTAAAGAATAAACATTCACTAAAGAAATCCTAATACATTATATTATATTCTTCATTTATAATTGTTTTAATATTTAATTATTTTTTTATTGAGTTTTATTTTACTCAATGAGTATTTGTAATTTCATTATCATTTTTTTTTCTTTCGTGTTTTATTTTATTTAGTTAGACATTACTAACATTATCTTTATTTATTTGTCTTTATTATTAAGCTTAGTTTTATCTAGTGGAGTATCATAATCTTATTTTTTTATTGTGATGTGTTTATAATTTTATTTTATTTATATTTATTTGTATTTTTATTTTAATCAGTGAGGTGTTTTAATCACATTTTTTTATGAGGTGTTTATAATTTCATTGTTTTTTTATTTATCGTTATTTGCCCTTTTATTTTTATTTTAATTAGTGGGGTGTTTTTAAACTCATTTATTATTTATTTATCTTATTATTTTAATTTATTTTGTTTAGTGAAATGTTAATAATTTTATTTGTATTTATATTTATTTTATTAAGTGAGGTGTTATGAGTCTCGTTTTTTTATTTTTCTTTATCACTGTGAATTATTTTATCATGTGAAGAGTTTATAATCTTATTTTCATTTATATTTAATTTAATATTTATTTTATTTGACGAGACATCAATAATCTAAAATCTTATTTTATTGTTCTTTAAATACACGACTTCATCTTTGTGAAGATGTTACACACTCCACTCAACATATTCTATATACAGTACCTTGATAACACAAACTAGAATAGTTATGCATGTTTTAAGAGAAACCACTGATATCAAAAGATGTAGAAGAAACAACCTCAATCATATAGTCATTGCCAACTAATGACCATCAAATATAATATATCAAAACTCAACATTTTAAATGAAGAGTTTTGTAGTTAGACACAAAATGTTATTATTGCCCAAAAGAAATTGATTCAATAACAAATGAAATAAATTTAAGAATTTTGTTTATATTAAATAAATTTAAGAATTTTGTTTATATTTTCTTAAATTTTACAGTATAATAAGTTACTCTTACCAACTACAATTTTGTTTATATTATCTTCATCTAATGAATAAATCCACATAAAGTTGAAACATTTGTTAATCGATATGTATTTATTTTTAAAAAATAATAGAAGAGGATTTTTTTTTGTCCAAGTTTTTCTAAGTTATTTTTTGTGTTGTCCACATTAGATTTTTTTTTTGTTAATTTGAAAACCATCACATTTGGTTTCTAAAAAACATTAGGCTTAATACCTCCATTGGTCTTCGTATTTGTGTGAAAATCTCAATTCGGTCCTAAGTTTTGAATTTTCTCAATTGGGTCATAATTTTTGTAAAAATGCACACATTTTACCCCAACCGTTAACTGATCTCAAACGGCGTTAAGTTTAGCTGACGTGGTATGTTGACGTGTTGGCTTAATCCCTTCTTGGTCCTCATATTTGTGTGAACTTGAGGACCGAATTGAGATTTTCACACAAATACGAGGACCAAGAAGGGATTAAGCCAACACGTCAGCATACCATGTCATGTCAGCTAAACTTAACGTCGTTTGAGATAAGTTAACGGTTGGGATAAAATTTGTGTATTTTTACAAAAATTATGACCCAATTGAGACAGTTGAAAACTTGAAGACCGAACTGAGATTTAGACACAAATACGAGGACCAACGGATGTATTAAGCCAAAACATTATCTAAATCATTTTTATTTTTTACAAAGCGTTGTTTAATCATTTCAAGAAAAAAAACTATACATTTTTAAAATATTTCAATCATATTCTAAAAATAATTATTCAGATTTTATGGAGAGCCAAAAACTATGTCTATTCTCGTATTATAGATATTCATAATTTATCTTATAACTAATAACTTATGTCTTAACTTATTAGTAACTAAATAAATCAGCTAACAAGGAAATGACGGCACATATTTTTAATACCATATTTTAATTGTGATTACAATAATATGATTAAGAATGCTATTCTTATTATTTCGATTAATATATCTAAGAATATAAATTGTATTATATGGCGAGTCTCGGAAATTTATTCAACAAATACTTTTTTTCTTAATCCTTCACAGAAATGTAATATTTTTATTAAGTATCTAAAGTTTAACTAAACAAAACTGCATCTCATTAATAATTCGACTAAAAAAAAAATTAAACGAAAATTTAGATATTTATAAAAATAAAATAAAAAGCTTTAATTTTATATGGAAACCATATTTAATTCATTTGTATTTGATGATAATTATTTATTTGGTTTTCTTTATATATATATATATATATTAAAATTAAGAAATAGAACGAGCTTTACATTTCCATTGAAATTCATAGAAAAAGTACTTGAAATTAGACTTAATCCAAAACAATTTCCCTTTAAAAAATTTTCCATTGAAATTCATAGAAAAAGTACTTGAAATTAGACTTAATCCAAAACAATTTCCCTTTAAAAAATTTTCCGCAGCCGGGAGTTGAACCCGGTATCGCTCACAGGTGTTAAACCATTAGAATCAATCCAATATTGCTACTGCGGATACCATGAAAATTATGGGCAAGTAAATCTATTTAACCATTCTTTGAACTGCCTAAAAAATTCACACCTTTTGTTTCCTTTTAAAATTAGTTTGGCATTTTAAATTACACGTTGTTTGCATTCTAATGCAAATTACTCGTAATAGTTCAAGGTAATATTTGTTTATTTTTAATTATAAGAATGTAGTTAAATATTAATTAAGAATTTTTTATATGGTTAAAACATTCTATGAAAATTAAAGTCGTTGTCAGGAATAATTTTTTATAAGAAATCTTTTTATTCATGTAAAGAAAGTTAATAATCTTTAGTTACACAACTATGTGTATTTAATATGAATTGATGTATGAGTACTAAATTTCATTGCATGAGAGGTGATTTGTGAATTTGGTTGAGATGAACTTAAATTTGTGATATGTAGTGTTTTTTGAAGATTGGATTATATAGGATGTGTCATTTTGGTCAATTTTGACCATATATACAAGAATATATATACAACATTTTGATAAAAAAAAAAACACATACTACCTTTTTTAATAAGTTGTGATCAGACTTAATTGTACCACGTTCGTCGAAAAAAAAATTATAAAAATTGAAAATACTTGTTTTAAAAGAACTTAGTCTAACAACCTACGGTGACTGTATCTGATTCAAGCATATTATTTTCGGTATAGAATATCTTTATGAAAGAAAAAAATGTTATATAGGCCAATCATAGCTTTCTCTTTACTTTTTAATCATTGAATATAATCTGATTTGAACAATTTTTGCTTGTAAAATTCGATTCTTTTTAATACTTTAACATGTTTTTTATTTATGAACTTAAAATTTCATTTAATAATTTAAAAGTATTTTAAAAATAGCACCATGAAGATGTCTTACATTACCCAATTTGTATGATGTGTTGATTCCTCACAAGGATTTTAGGTTCGATTTAGGTGTGTTCTATTATTACTAGTGTAAATGATTTTATACTGCTGTTTAATGATAATTATTATAAACGTTAGGTTGTTAACTTGGCAATAATATGTTTAAATATATATTAAATTTATACATGTCTTTATTGTAATATAATCTGAGATTTGTTAAAAAACTGAAAGCAAGACATGGGAGTGTGCAAATGAAGATACCCGGCCCCGGCCCGTTGTTTGGCAGAGTTAAGGTAACTCTTTATTCGAAACAAAGAAACGAAAGGAAACAAACAAGACTTAACTTCAGCTAGGTTTGAGGGTTTTCTTTTTCGCTTATTTTGCTTTCTCTATTCTACAAGTGCCGTTCTTGGCTTTGGACACGCAGTTTTCACTCTACATCAATGGAATCCTCTGCCAACAACAAAGACCAAGTGCAACCCACACCCGAGGACCCAGAGAAGAAAAAGAAAAAGGAAGAAAAGGTTTCCCCATTATCATCTTATCCCTCTTGTTTTATTAATCGGGATTTAAGAAAAAAATGTGCTTTTTTATAATCCGCTTTTCTGAGTTTTAATGATTTATTAGTCTTCTTAGCTAGTTTCTTTTATATGGGTGGACTAACACTATCCTAATTGTTGATTTTTATTTTCTTGTGTCACAAATTTACGGCTCTGTCTCAGGCTAGAGAGAAGCAATTGAAGAAAGAGAAGTTTCTTCTCAAGCAAGCCCAGGTGATTAGAGTTCCTGCTTTACCTGTTGTACAGTTGTAACATTTGATTTGATTTTGCTATGTTTTTATTGTTCACATGTGGTCTTTGTCAATTTTATATTATAAATAATTTTTACAGTCCCCACTTCTTTATTTTCTTCCTTTTGATGGCAGCAGCAAGCACAGCAATCTTCCAATGCTTCTAAAAAAAGTGAAAAGAAAGTTGTAAAGCGTGGTGCGGAGGATGAGAATCCTGAAGATTATGTTGATCCTGAGACTCCAGTGGGTGAGAAGAAGCGAATGGCTCGGCAAATGGCAAAGCAGTATAGTCCAACTGCAGTGGAGAAATCGTGGGTGTTAATTTCATCTATATGCTCATTGTTCTTTAAATTTACGAAACGCCTAATTATTGTGTTGTTATAATTTAGGTGGTATGAGTGGTGGGAGAAATCAAGGTACTATGTGGCAGATGCTAACAGCTCCAAACCACCTTTTGTTATTGTGAGTATCTTGTTGAATTTATTATATCTGTTAGTTTCAGGTACTATATGAAGTTGTTTATTGCTGCAATTTTTCTTACTTAGAAATTAGAATTCAAACACCATTTTGTATGTTTACATGGTGCCTGTAACTGATTGGAGATTTTACATCTGGAGCGTGAAGTAACCTTTTGCTCATTGCCATATATTAGAACTGTAGAAGTGATGATCCTTCTCAATTTGAGATCCTTATAATAAAAATTTGAAATATTGGTCCATGCTTTACAGTGTTTTATCTTAGACTAAGAAGTTTCTCAAAATTCAACAGTATTTACATTGCTGTTTGATGGTATCAAATAGAACCGGAAATAGGCTAGCAAATTTGTTGTTATTGGTTTAATCTCAGTCTGATTTGGACTCGAAATAAAGGATAGTGTCATGACCTTGTTTTATTGAAAATATTTATGTGTTAGTGTTATTCTTTTGTGGTTACACTGCTGAAAGTTGCTGCACTGCACAGCCCCTAAATTTGATGATATTTAGAAGTTGCATTTTTTGCTCCCTTTTTATGCCTGTTGAGAACGTGACTGTGTGCTGTGTTTTAGGTTTTGCCCCCTCCGAATGTGACTGGTGCTCTCCATATAGGTCATGCTCTAACAGCCGCAATAGAGGTATCTTATATACCCCATTTTAAGTTTAGCTGTTCTAAACTGTTAATCTCATTGTGATTTATTGCTTTAAGGACACAATGATTCGGTGGAAGAGAATGTCTGGATACAATGCCTTGTGGGTACCTGGGATGGATCATGCTGGGATTGCTACGCAGGTTGTGTCTAAATTGAGAAAATTTTACGGGTCCATTGTCCATAACTGTTTTATTGTTTATCATTTGTTGTGAATTTAGTTGTAGCGTAGCGGAATAGAAGCTTTTTAAATTATAGTATGAAATTAGGAAAAAGAATAGTTATTTTGCACTTGGACTCAGATTAAGTATTTCTATAAAAAAACTTGTTCAATTTCCTTTGAACTTCTTTTTTTCCATTTTGCTACTGGGATTTTTGTGTAAAATTTTAGCTTCTGATAGACAATGACATTTTTTATATTTCTATTTTGTCATTTTTTTTATCCCAAATTTGTGACTAATTGAAGTTGTTACTACGTCAATAAGGTCTGCATAGGTAGCATTAAGCAATTTAGACATTTTTACCCTTAAAATTTGTGACAATTGTGTCGTAACATTGGCTTTAAATGGTAGTGTTAGCCTATTTCAGTTTTTAGTTACGGTGCTGATGTACTATGTATTTTTTTTATGACATATCTTCATTCTCTGGTTTTAGCATATCTTTTGTGTGAGATGAAATTAAATTGTTAGTTACCATTCTTATGACACAGGTAGTTGTGGAGAAAAAGGTAATGCGGGAAAGAAATCTAACCAGGCATGATCTGGGCCGTGAGAAATTTGTTGCTGAGGTATGTTAATGGAATAATCATTGAAGTCAAGGTTAGTGATAAGTTGCTAATTTTTATTTTTTTATTCTGACTGTTGTTTCCTACATTTGTAATACTGACAAAATAGGTTTGGGAGTGGAAACACAAGTATGGGGGCACAATATTACAACAATTGCGCCGATTAGGAGCCTCTTTGGATTGGTCTCGTGAGGTAAATGTATAACCTGTTTAGTGTTTAGTCCAACGTAGAATCATCCTTATAGAATCCATGAGCAGAAAACTCAACATAATCAAGACAACTGAAACACAGCTTGTCCAAGTCAGATGATTTTTCCTGATGCCATTTCCTATCATGGCTCTTGTATTTTATCTGTGACTCACTTTCTGTTTCCAGTGCTTCACAATGGATGAAAGAAGAAGTAAGGCTGTGACAGAGGCTTTTGTAAAGCTTTACGACCAAGGTCTTGTCTATAGGTAGGTTGGACATTTGCAATATGTTTTGCTTGTCTAATGCTTTTATTCATAAACACCAAATTGTAGGTTTTTCATCAATGCCGGTTTGAGTTTTTTAGTCTGTTCTCGAAAACGAATTGATAGAGAGATCATTTGATTATGTGAAGAAGACAAGCTTTAGTTAGTGCATTATTGGGATTTGGAATATAGGATGCCTTGTAATTATTAAGGAACAGTTACAGAAGGCAAGTTTAGTTGGAACTTGTATGACTATGCCTTGTATCTAGTTTACTGCGTGATGTTATTCAATCATACACGAAAATGATCTGAATGGCAGAACGTGTTTACATAAACTACCTGCCACATGTGTGGATCTTAACTGAAAACATGATCCAAGTGGTCAAAAAGACACTTTGGTAACATGATGTGGTTGAATCCTCTCCACAGACCAAATATATCTTGTGATTTTGCATAGTTATTGACTAGTGAAGTTTCTATTTAATCATGATTCTAATTATGATAGTGCATTACTGCACGTTTGGGGCAAAAGATGTGTGATATTCTTTGATGTTAGTTGGATTCTAAATATAAAGATACATCAATTACAATGAAATCTACATGGTGAATCAAGTTAAATTAAAATGTGTCCATGAGATTCTGTATACTAGGCTCTGGGTGCTCCTCAAGTTCTCTACTTATGACATGATGTATATTTTTATTTGTATATATGCAGATTATCTGAACCTAAGTGGCTCTTTTGTGGAGTGGAGATAATATTGTTTTTGTCATTGTCACAGGGACCTTCGTTTAGTGAATTGGGATTGTGTGTTACGAACTGCAATATCTGATATTGAGGTGTGCCGATGCTTGGTCTTGGCTGTTTCATCTGATTTATCAATATTGCATATGTAATGTAGTTGCTTGATGCATGCAGGTAGATTATATTGATATAAAAGAAAGGAGTCTACTAAAGGTTCCAGAATATGATAAACCAGTGGAATTTGGAGTTTTAACAAAGTTTGCATACCCTGTGGAAGGGAACCTAGGTGAAATTGTTGTTGCCACAACTAGAATTGAAACAATGCTTGGTGACACTGCTATTGCAGTACATCCTAATGATGACAGATATAACCATTTTCATGGAAAATTTGCTATTCATCCATTTAATGGAAGAAAACTTCCTATAATTTGTGATGCTATTCTTGTTGATCCAAAGTTCGGGACTGGTGCTGTTAAGGTATTCTCTATACGAATGACTTATATTTGAGTTTTTTTAAGTGATTTTCACATTATGGTAATTTCTTTGTTGATTGCAGATTACACCTGCCCATGATCCAAATGATTTTGAAGTGGGTAAACGTCACAACCTTGAATTCATTAATGTTTTCACAGATGATGGGAAAATAAATTCCAATGGTGGCTCTGAATTTGTGGGCATGCCACGGTTTAAAGCTCGAGGGGCAGTAACAGAAGCATTACAGAAGAAGGTAAGGCTGTACTATTATTTGATTCATGAGAAATAGCAAAAGTCAGGCAAAAGTATTTTGTTGGAAAGTACACGTGTACGTTTATGGAACCTGACTAATGGTTGCTTCTGATGGAAGGGAAGATTATAATTAGTATCATCATTTTGAATTATGTTGCATTCGTTTTCTTCTTTTGTACAGGGTCTTTATAGAGGATCTGAAAATAATGAGATGCGCCTTGGGGTTTGTTCAAGAAGCAATGATGTTGTAGAACCCATGATAAAGCCCCAGTGGTACGTCAGTTGCAATGATCTGGCAAAGCAAGCTCTTAATGCTGCTGTTGATGAGGAAAACAATAGGCTAGAGCTTATTCCAAAACAATATTTGGCTGATTGGAAGAGGTACTTGTATCTTTGTTTAACTTTTGCAATTCTTGTAATGAGCAACTGTAGAATTTATCCTACAGAGTATTCCTCTGAAATGGTCTGATATTTTAGACTATTTTCAGAATTTAACCAAGACACTGTGGCATCGCTTATCATTTTCTTGTAATGATTAGTGAAAAATATTCTGATGGGTTTAGCTATGCTTGCTAGAGCTCTAGCTGAAGATTGAAATTGAGGCAGTTGAGGTGTTAGGAAATATAATAACTTAATTCATTGTCACTGTTTTCCTGTTTTGAATATCGGTCATTATTCTACGGAAGACTGTTTATGAGTATCTTCGATGATTTGTTTAAATATTTACTGTTTGTTTCCTCATTTAATAAGGCTTAGTACTTTAGTTTTAGTATGAATTAATAATCCAGGAATTGTATTTTGTAACACATCATTACAGCACCATTTATCAACATTATTTGATGTATCTCTTTTTCAACTTTTCTACCTGAAACCTATAATTTCAACTCCTTCCAATTTTCACACTAAAATTTGTTGGGCAAAAACTGGAGGTAAATTGTTGAAGGAATTGTTATATTGTAAACAGAATCTGTGGTTTGTTGTTGAACTTGCTATTTATCTATTTTTCTTCTCACGTGCCTATATTTTTCTTGTAATTCTATGATGAGTTTTACAGATGGCTAGAAAACATTCGTGATTGGTGTATTTCACGACAGCTTTGGTGGGGTCACCGAGTACCTGCGTGGTATGTCACTTTGGAGGATGACGTGCTGCAGGAATTTGGTGCTTATAACGATCACTGGGTTGTAGCAAGAAATGAAGAGGAGGCCCAAAAGGTGGCTAGCCAGAAGTATAGTGGAAAGAAGTTTCATTTAAACCAGGATCCTGATGTTCTTGATACATGGTTTTCTTCTGGTCTGTTCCCGTTATCTGTGCTGGGATGGCCTGATGACACAGAGGACCTGAAGACATTCTATCCAACTTCTGTTCTGGAAACTGGCCATGATATCATCTTTTTCTGGGTTGCTCGTATGGTGATGTTTGGATTGAAGTTGGGTGGTGATGTGCCTTTTTCAAAGGTGAGGTCACTATCTCATAAGATAATTTTGGGAAAGCATCATACCTTTTTGTGTAGTAAATTATGCTTGTTACTCTGGTGTTGTCACCGAATTTTGGTTATGCATTCCTATGATTTTCTTGATTTGAAAAGGAAATTCGTGAACAAAGTTAAGTCATCATCGAGGAAAGCTAACCAAAACACTCGTGTATACCTTATAAATTTTGATCACTGATCTTCTCATTGATGTACTCTGGTTGTCACGTTTACTGTGAATTTTGGTCATGCATGCCTAAGATTTTCGTGAAGACAGTTAAATCATCGTATTGAGGAAAACTAACCATCCTTACATCCTTAGAACTTTTGATCAATGATCTTCTCATTGATATACTTCCAATCCTGTGCAGATTTATTTGCATCCCATGATTCGTGATGCACATGGGCGCAAGATGTCCAAGTCCTTGGGGAATGTTATTGATCCCATTGAAGTGATAAATGGGATATCTTTGGAAGGTCTACACAAGAGGTTAGAGGCTGGTAACCTGGACCCCAAAGAACTAGCCACTGCTATAGAGGGTCAGAAGAAGGACTTTCCAAATGGGATTGATGAATGTGGTGCTGATGCTCTCCGTTTTGCACTGGTCTCATACACAGCCCAGGTGTCATTTACTTGTCAATGTTTTTATATGGCTATTTCTTCACCAATGTAGTCAAGTTTTGTGATCTAATTGTGATGTTTATGTCCATTTCAGTCTGACAAAATTAACCTAGATATTCAAAGGGTGGTTGGGTATCGCCAATGGTGTAATAAACTGTGGAATGCAGTAAGATTTGCTATGAGCAAGCTTGGCGATGATTATATTCCACCTGCAGAATTAGATCCAGATGTTCTCCCATTTAGCTGCCGGTGGATACTCTCAGTGTTGAATAAAACCATAACAAAAACAGTGAAATCTCTAGAATCATTTGAATTCTCACAAGCTACCACTGCTGTGTATTCTTGGTGGCAGTATCAATTGTGTGATGTATTTATCGAAGTGATTAAGCCTTACTTTTCTGGTAATGATACTAAATTTGCTTCTGAAAGACGCTTTGCACAAGATACTTTGTGGTTTTGTCTGGACAATGGCCTTCGATTGCTTCATCCCTTCATGCCTTTTGTCACGGAGGAATTATGGCAACGTCTTCCTTCACCCAAGGAATGTAAGAGAGCAGAATCTATCATGATAAGTGATTATCCATCAGCTGTAGAGGTTAGTTTTGCTTATTTTTATAATATTCAGGCTCTTTGTTAAAATTGAAAGTTTCAACTACGACTAAGTACTTTTATTTTTTTTATGATGTGTTGTATAGTATTTATCATACTTTGGTTATTCAATAATAAGATTTCTGTTTTTGTTTTTTACGCCAGGGCTGGAATAATGAAACCGTGGAGAATGAGATGGACATTATTGAGTCTACTATTAAGTCTCTGAGATCACTGGCTAAAGAAAAACGTGACAGGTATGTGGAAGTAACATCTGCCTTTTCAAAGCTTCAGGTTTTCTGCTCTGTTTTCTCTAATATATGTGGAATCTCTCTTTTGGGGTGACAAATGAGAAAATTGTCAAATAAGATTTTTATATAAATTAGCATAAGAAATTCCCCTAGTACTTCGTTTATTTCTTAGAAATGAGCATAAGAAATTCCCCTAGTACTTTGTTTATTTCTTTCTGTCAAATTAAAGGGTGTTTACTTGCATTTTTATTTTCTGTTTTAATTTTTAATAACATAAATATCACCTTGTTTTCTATCTATCCCTATCATCAAATATTTGTACAGGAGACAGATAAATAAAAAGAAAGTGTTTTCTGACAAATCCTTGAAAACAGGAAACATTGAAAAACAATGTGACATTTTTGCAATTAAAAAGAGTACAAATAGAAGATGGAAACAAAATAAAAGTGCAAGTAAACGCTTCCTTAACTTCTCAACTAAAGGTTGTTTGTTATTCAATCTATAAAACATGCTTTACTGATTCTAAAAATGATGCAAATGTTCCCAGGCGACCGGCTTTTGTTCTCTGTCGAACACAGGTGGTTACTGCGATTATTAATAGCCACCAACTGGAGATTGTAACATTAGCTAATCTATCCTCGTTGACAGTAAGTGTCACATTTTGCTTTTGTGTTTTCTTCTCATGGATGCCCCCTGTATTTTGCTTCTCTATTTGTTTTTCACTTCTAATGATTGATTATATGATTTACAGATAATCTCTGAAACTGATGCTGTTCCATCTGGATATGGTGATGCTGTTGTAAATGAGAGCATTTCTGTTTATTTAGAATTACAAGGAACTAATTCTGCAGAGGCAGAACAAGGGAAGATCAAGAAGATAGAAGAGCTGAAGAAGTATGTTTTATATTCTATTATATTTTTAAAATGCAGTTTAACACTTGAGTTATCAATGAAAAGGGGTAGAAAGTGACCAAAGTATATGATGAAGGAAATTATTAGAAGGGATTTCGTAATGAATAATATTTCCTTAACACTTTAACAATATACACATGAATTTATTTTGTTAAAAACTTAGCTCCTTTTTTTTCTCCTTTTTCTTCAATTAAAAGACTGGTGTTTCTTTTAATGCAGACAAATAGAAAGACTAGAGAAGATTATGAATGCTCCAGGTTATGAAGAGAAGGTTTTACCAAATGTTCGAGCAAAGAACCAGGAAAAGCTAGATTCCCTAAAGGAGCGTTTATTGCTAGAGGAAACGGCTGGTCTGAATCTCTAGCTTCTAAGTATGAACTCGATTGATTGATCAAGTTTTTGTTTTGTTCACATACTTATATCATGATCTTCAGTTACTGTTTAACCTTAGTATTTTTTTGGCCAAAATACATATTGTTTGTTACTAAATATTTATTTTTGCTATGTTATACAAATTTTGGTTAGCTTGTGCAACTGGGATTTTGTAAAATGTTTTGATGGTTGAGTAAGCACTCCACATTTGTGGGTTAGGAACCTTGTTACTATGGTAACTTTTAAACAAATCAGTATAAGATCACACTGATGAATTTACTGTCAGTTACCTACCCCCTCCCAAAAAAGAAAACCATGAAGTTTTTTTCTTTTCTATATGCCAATTTCGAATGTTTAAAATAAAGTTTGCTGTTTTGAGAGGATTTTTTATTTTTTTATCTTTTCAATTGAAATTTAACATGTACTATATTGATTATCAATGCTGATATTTTTCTCGTTTAATTTGGTTATATATATTTAATTCATTAATCCAAACATGTTAACCTAGTTACTTAAATTCATTATGTTTAGTAAAACAGTAAAATTGGTCAATAATTTTGTTGTTTGTCTATTTATTAAAATATATTATAATTTTGTTGTTTTTTTTTCTTCTGTGAATAGATAGTGATCATTACTTGAATGTTGATCGAATTACAACTCACAAAAAAAGGGCGTAATAAATTTGCGAACTTTAGTAAAAAGTTTTTAACTCATCCTAATTATTTTATCTGTTCTAATAAATTAAAAATATATTTTTAAGTTCTATACAAATTACCTATTACAAATATTATTATTCAACTAAATCGTTCAAATTAAATATCAAATTTAAGACATGAAAAACACATTAGCAATCAAATCAAACCCAAAGATTTAAAAATACAAAATTTAACAAATATATATGTATGTATATAATGTGAATGAAAAATCAGTAAAATAACTACAAGTCTTTGTTTAGAAATGCCAAAATAGAAAAAATTAAAAAATCTTATAAGAATTCTTGATATTTTACAGTACTGTTGTATATACACAACTTAAATTTCAAATTTGTGTGAACTTATCCATACATAAAGTGATTTTGGAGTTGGGACACCTAAATGAGCAGTCTCGTACTAGTAAAAAAATTATAAGTACGGATACTCTTGTACTATTCCCAAACTAGCAATTAAAAATCCAAAAATGAGTTATAAAGATTAGAGTGAATAACTCCACAACGAAACTTCAATGTCTTCAAATTCCATTTCCGTACTTCCATATTCACCACTCTCGAAGCAATGGGTTGGCGACATCAGCACCATGTTCCTCAGATCCTCCATCTCTTTTTCTTCAACATTCTCCCTCGCTGTCGCCACGGTCTCCACCACCGCATCATCATCCTTTCCCGATTCGTTACCGGGCCGAAACGCCTCTGCAGCCTCTGCCGCCGCCTTCTGAATGTCCCGGGGATCAGCCGTCGCCGGCACCGGCAACCGATTCGCGGAGTCGGCGAAATTGAGACAGGCCGACCTTCCCCTAAGCGCCAGCGCAGCCACGTCGTGCGCACGCGCCGCCATCTCCGCCGTAGGAAAGGTCCCCAGCCAAATCCTAGTCTTCTTGTTGGGCTCGCGCACCTCGCACACCCACTTACCGGAGTCCCTCTGCCTGACGCCGCGGAACACCGGGTGGCGCGTCTCCCGGAACTTCTTCCTCCCGGCGCGTTTCTTGGGGTGGCTCGCCGCCAGAAACACCTCCTCGTCCGACAGCGCCGGACGGGAACCTCCAGAGTCCGGCGAGGTGGCTTGTGGGTCGGTGGAAAACATGATACCTGACGGAAAGTTTCGTTTTCTGAAGTTGTATGAGTGAATGGAAGAAGGTGTGCAAAAGCGGTAGTAGTTATATCAGTTAGTAGTAGTAAGGAACGTTGTTGTGTTTTGTTTTTGTGGTTGTGTTTTGTTTGGTTTTAGGAGGGAAAGTGAGTTTTATATATAGTTGGAGAAGGTGAGGTTGTGTTTGAAGGAAAGTGTCCACACTGTTTGTCCAGCTAAGTTCGGTTTAGGTTCAGCCATTCTGATTTGGGGGCGTGGCAGTTTTTTTGATCCCACGGCATGGACCCAAGTTAAGGAATTGAAAGTGGCGCATGGGTGAGACTAACCCTTTCTAGATCTTTGTGTTTGACACGTGTGATTTTCTTTTCATTTCCTAAACATGAATTTGGATAAGGGTGGTTTGCCTGAAAGGGAAAGGGGAAGGTGGAGAGAAGGAGTGTGTGTGTGTATTGAATCTATGTTTGTCTTGGTCAAAGGATTGGGCTTAGATTCCTTCTGGATTCAGGGTTTTGTACCTTCCTTTCTTTGATTTTGGGCCTTTTCTGTGACGTAAAAGAGGCAAGTGTTGCTACGTAGCAGCAGGAGACAACTCATGCCATTCAAAATCTTACCCATTATTTTATTTATTGCATGAGATTCTGTTCGCAAGGGAGGTGATGTTTGATCATGGACAGCTCACTACCACATCTTTAAAATATTAATGAAACCCTACCTTAGTACTACGTCCATGTAACTGCCCAACTTCCCTTTTCTTGTTTCTTTTACGCTCTAACCTTATATTTTAAAGGATATCACTTCTTAAAATCTATCTATGTTTTAAATGTATGAATCTAATTTAATATTTAATTTTTGGCTTCTGAATTTGCTTTAAATTTATAGGTTGGCCCAAATACAGGCCCAAACACTGGGAAAGTAAAGAAGAACTAATTAAAGATTTAGAGGTAAAAGAAAAAAAAGGTAGTAGTGGATAATGTGATAGAGACTCGTAAAACAAAGAGAAGTGAATGACCTTCCAACGTCTCTTTGAGTAATGACCTGTTTGGTTTCCGGATGACAACCCACGCGTTCAAAACACGGTTGACAGTTGATAACTGTTCTTTCATTTTCCACTACAGCTTCCTATTTCTAACTGTTACTTTTCAAAATACATTATTTATTCTTTTTCTTTATTTTTAAACAATATTGATATACGAATTTTCAAAGGAATAATAAGAGATATAATAAAATCTATATATTAATAAATTATATTTTTAAGATAAATAAAGACACTGATTATTTAATTTATATCTTATAATTTTAAACAATGGATAAAATATAGAGTTGTACTTTGTAACTATTTCTCTTGGTTTGAACGAATTGTATAAAGAATCTACATGTGTGTTTTTTTTTAAAAAAAATTAAACAAATAATATGTTACGAGTTATAAATAATATTATAAAAGTAATTCAACACGTGAAAAATATCGAGGAGCATATATTTATAAAGAATTATTTGAGTTTAGAAAATTGAATATACTAATTATCTAACGGTGACATGACATCAAATAGATATTTAATAACTTATTGTATGAGCCAACCTTGATTTAGAAGCAGTATTAGTAAAGAAGTAGTGTAATAATTAGTTGTATATTCTCTTAATTAGTAGGTTTTGGATTTTAAAGTGAGGGTATAAAAATTAAAAATAAAATAAAGAGTGAGTTATGAGAGTGACAGAAGGGTGGCATTAATTTCCGTTTCCGCGGAAACGCGTAGATTACGTGGATTTATCTTTACTTTCCTAGTCTGAAGCAAGCCCGTTCCGATGGGCTCCATACTATTTTTTTACTTTGATATTTTTCTTGGTGGGCCATAAAAAAAATTAATTAATTTTTTTCAACTATTTTAATGAATTTGGGTCCATGCAGCTTCTAGTCGTGTCTCTTCGATTCCATTAATAGAAGATTACCATTTGACTTTGCAAAGTACAGAGATAATGTCTGGTTGTTTGTTCCTAATTGTTAGCTTTACTTTTAATGAACATCACTGTTTTTCCACAAAGCTGACGCTTTTAATCGTTTTTGTGTTGATAGATGCAGTGAAAAGAAATAAAGTGGATAGACACAACAAAAATAAAACAGGTAATTTATTTTGTAAAGTTAAAAAGATTTTAAGATCAGAAAATAATTTAAATGGGAAATTATTGATACATTACGAACATAAAAAAAATATTATAAATATAAGCTTTATATATTATTTGAAAAACATTTTTATAGAATTTTTTTTATCTATAGAAGATAATAGGTTTTTTTTTTTTTACATTTCACTCAATTAAATTCGGGAGATTATTTTATCATTCACTTTTCATATTTTAAATCCATTCAAATCATATATATTAATATGTCTTTTTCTTTACTTTGTTTGTTGTTTGTCTCTTGTTTCTATCTCTTTCACTTTCTAAATTTTAAAAAATGTTAATCTTAACATGGTATAGTTGATAAAAATAAATTATTATTATTGTTATCATCAAGATTATTTATATTATAAAATTAAACGGTCTATGTCAATTGGTAAAAAAGTTTATTACAGGAGTCATACTTAACAAATAATTATTTCTTATTTTGATATTATATATATATTACATACGGTTTGAGATTATCAATTGAGATCATTTCTATTTATATTACCAGTATCAACTCATTATGATATTTATATGATCTTATATTGGATTATACTTATATGATTAAGATTCCCTTGATCAACACCATATCATCAATTATAAAAAATGAAGAAAAGTTTGCGATCAATTAAGATTACTAGCTAAGACGTATTAGTAAAATATATTTGGAAAATTAACTAATGTGATCATATGTGTGATTCAGGCTCAACGAAAATAAATATCATAAAATTGTTCAAAATATAATTAATTATGTATTTATTATTATAACATTCATTACTACATAACATAAATTTCTGTCTTGAGTATCTTTTGCAAGTATGTTCCTACTAGAATGATATCAAAGCTTGGAAGCATATTGGGTTGGAGAGTACAGAGAAAAACTTCTACAGCATAATTTCTGTCCCATAAGAAAATATATATCAATTTTAATTAAGATAATTTAAAAAAAGTTATATAATATATTTGAGAAAATAAATTCAACAAAGGTTATATCAGCACTTAAGATGTTGCATAGTTTCAAAGCATTTATAAGAAGAAAAATAGTTGATAATTTACAATATTTTGGATGAACGTAAGAATCTTTGATATTTCTTACTTAAAACTATACATGTGTGTAGTACCAGTTTTAAATATGCTCTGAATTTCTTGTTTGACTAAAATTTCGACATGATAATATGGTTGATTGATCAATGAGATCCGAGTTAAAAGCATTGATCAATAAGGATGTATTAATTATATAATATAGACATATAGTGTGAGTTGTGCTTACAAATTTATGAGAACAAATGTGTGGGGAAGTGAGTGAGTGAGATTGAAAGGGAAGAAGTTGTAAATCTGTTGTTCTGCTATACTTATGAAAAAAAAAGCTTCTTGAGTTGAGATAGAGAAAGGTTATGGAGTGGTGATTAAGATATGTATAATGATATTTAGACAATATTTTTTAACAATATTTGAACATCATCTACGTGTTATTCTATGATTAATTTAAAATTATTTTACAATTAATAATAATAATAATCATAAACACTATAATAGACTAATAACAAAATAAGATGTTATCTAAATATCCTTAAAATAGCACTGAGTGTGATTAATACGTAGGTACGTATGAAAATGTTTGGGTAGTAAAACAGAAATGACTGAGAGAGCGTGACAGAGACTGGTGGAAAGCAGAAAGAAAGTTGAAAGAGTGCAGAATATGGCCCAGGCAGACCATTAAATTGCGGCTTTTTTCCTTAACAAGAAGATTCAAGGCCAACACCGAATCCTGATCGTTTAAATTATCCCCAAAACCCCAAAAAAGCAAAATATGTCAGTGAGCCTTTTTTGACTAACACCACTCATTTTCTGCAAACCCTACCATAACTCCTACTACCTTCTTTTATCAATCTTTTCTTTTCACCAAAATACATACTCTATTATCTTACTTATCTAATGATTCATATATTTTAATAAAATAGTTCAGATAATTAACTTTTATTGATATTGTACCATGATCAACGTCCCAGAAGCATTAATCGATACGAATACGATTCTCAAAGAAGAAAAGATTCCGTTTACTTTCTCCACCGTTTCCATCAAATATCTACTACACTATACAAACTTTCTGTAATCTCGTAACTACAAAAGTTACGATCAAAACAATGTTCGGCGAAAATTTAGTTGATTTTGAAGAGGACAGGATATAGTGTGTGATATCGACTATTCATAGGTATCACAAGTTGAAGAAGTTTGTAAGATTCTTCCTCGAACATGATGAAAAAAGAAAAAAGAAGTCTGTGAAAAAGCTATTATGGAAGTGTCATAGAATCTCTCTGACCATATTATCAACTCTATTCTTATTGGATAAATGTTCACATTAAACAAATCAACCTTCACCTGCGTCCAAATTTAACTTTTATTCTTTTCATTGCTTCAAGGGTTCTTCATGCATAAAATCCTATTTAGAAAATATTTTTTTTATAATATTTAAACATTGATTACGTATCAATATGTGATTAATCAAAAATTATTTTACAATCCATAATAATAATTATAAATATTATTATGGAATAATTTTTCACCAATCACATATTGACACGTAATCAATGTTCAAATGTTGTAAAAAAAAATGTTGTCTAAATATCATTATCCATAATTAATCTCTCACCAATATTTTCAGACATTTAAGATTAATTGAATAGTTGCATGTGAATAAAATTACTCTGATTTAACTCCTTATAAAAGAAAAAAATTATATTTCAAAAATAAACCTCATGGATTACAAATATTAATTAACCTTTGTCAATATAATAAGTTTAATTTCAAACATTATAATTAATAGTTTAAGGATTAAGATTCACTGGCCATTGTTTTCATCATTTTTCGGTATATTATTTGCCTTCGTTTAAGTTTTTGGACATCAATGAATGTATATGTTGATTCAAATATATGGATCCAAATATCTAACTATGCAAACATTAAAAATTGAAACAAAAATGCTTTTCCTTCAGGTATCTTCCTAAATTTGTTTTTAGTAAACAATTATACTTAATTTAAAATTTATTTGTCGATTTTTCTTGCCATCATCACAAGCACATGCCATTTAAATGTAATACATTTTAAGAAAATAATAAATATCTTATTTTCTTAAAAAATTAAGATTACAAATACAAATTTTATCAAAAATTTATCAGTATTTTTACAAGATCATGATTAAATTTTATGGAGATGTTTCTTAAAAAAAAAAGAGTTGAAATTTTATTTTATGTTATATAAATTAGAATTTTAACAATTCAACTCTTCATTTTTAAACATTCTACAAGCTTTGAATTTTGTTTTCAAGATGAGGTGATGATGTTTCTTCAAGATCAATCTTTAATTTTGATATATTAGATGTTTTCTAGGAGATTGGAAATTTTAGGAACAATTTTTGTCTTTTTTTTTTTTTTAAAAACTTGGACGGTAAGCTTTTACTCGCACAAAGAGAATCAGCATCGTAATAACTTTTAGACTTACTTATGAATTGAACAACCATTACAATGATATCATGCAAATTTCAAATGAGAGATGCGACTGAGTTGATAATTTGTTTATGTGGAAAATGGATCTTAAATGTTGAATTGGGATAGGAAATTTGACCATTAAACGGCAATAGTAAATTTGAATTAGTTGGAGTAGAGAATAAGTGTTAGTGGAGGTTTAAGAATTATTAGAAACGTTAATATTGATTTATACTTGTTGATGCACACATGGATTGACTCATGCGTTACGATTATTTATTGATTTTGCATTTCAATTATAAGTTTATCACGTTCAAACTAAGTAAAATTATCTATAATGATTAGGATGGTTGAAAAAATATTAAAATAAACTGTGTTATATAGTAAATTACAAAAAAGATCCTCACTTATATTTTAATAAAGATGAGTATAAATTAAATTTGAACAATTACAGTTAGACAAATATACGAAATCCTAAATCATAAACTCTGCATACAAGAAAAAGAAAAAAGAAAAGCGAGTTAATAAACAAAAGGAAGATACACCATAGTTGTATAATCATGAGAAATTATAGTTGTATAATCGTAAAAAATAAATATTAAAATGTAAAACAAATATTTCTTTCTTAATTGCATTTGTGGAATTTAAGTATATGGTTTTTGTTTTAATTAATTTTTACTTTTTAAGTTTAATAAAGTATTATTTATTTTTATAATATTTATTTTAATTTATTTTTAAGTTTTTACTTCACTTTTAGTTAATTCATATGATTTTTTTATTATGTAAAAAATGAGAAGAATTAATATAAAACTCATCCTAATTATTTACTAAATTAAATTATTTAATAATTTAATTTATAATGATTACGTACAAAATTTACAAGACACAAAAAGTTAAATGAGTAAACAAGAATGACAAAAATTTAGGTCAATAAAAATTAGAATGGTTTCGTAAGTAATATTAACTTTTAGAGAATTTGACAATGGAATCTTAAAATTAGAATTAATGGAGGGAGTTTAATTTTAAAATTTAAACGTTAACAGCCTTTAAATTGTTATAATTGAAAGTTAATTATGTTATATAATAAAAAATTATGAATCCAAAAGCACCATCTTTGTTTTTTTGTTATGTTTATTTCTTTCCTCATCGCACAGCTTCCCCCACAACCTTTCACAACTTAAATGTACAAGCACCACTTTCCTGAGAAATGATGTATAAATACCAAAATTACATTTTATTATTATTATTATTATTATTATTATTATTATTATTATTATTATTATTATTATTATAGTAATTGATTTATTGAATTAGGAGGAGCCTCCTCATATATGTCTCTTCAAGTGACACTTTAACAGTACAATAGTCAAATTAGATATTTGTAGTACTGGAATTAAAAAAGATCACAATAAAATGCAATAGGTACAAAAGTAATAACTGCTGATTTTGTAGTATGTACTTAAATTATGCATAGCCACTTGAAGAACAATTACTACTGGTAATAATAATAATAATAATAATAATAATAATAATAATTATTATTATTATTATTATTGTTATGAAAAAAAGAAGAATTATTATTGATGGTTGTGTTAAGTGGTAGGTGGGGCTAGACTGGGTTCAGAGAACCAAATCTATAGATAGTCGTTATTTGAGCAGTGCAGTACTTATCTACATCTTTTCTTGCCTTCCATTATCAGGTTGGCCCAATATCTAATTAACTTCCAATAATTCTTACCACTCTACTCTACTTTAGTCAACACTCTTTCCTTTTCAATTCATTTTATTCCTTTAACCTTTATTTGGATAAATCACTCACCAAACAAAAAACAAATCTAATGTTTCAAGAGAAAATAAGTAAGTGTAAAATTTGTATAAGGCAATAATTCACTTAAAAGATAAAATATAGTTTATGTTCCTACCATTTTCAATCACTTTAAGATATAAAGTAATTTAAATATATTTTTTTTCATTTATTCTTTAAGACGTCTTTTAAAAATGAAATTATGGTAAAATTTCATACTAAAAAACAAACAATACTTTAGATAAAAGGTGATTGATTCTAACAATGATATTTAGTATACTCGAAAACGAGACTTATGTAAGAAATTCATATGCATAGAAGACTATACATCGTCCTAAATCTAAATATACCGAAATCCTTAATAAGAAGAAATCAATCTCTCATTTTGGTCAGCGAAGCAAATGACTCACTTGCACCACAAGTGACACAACCTTATTACCTCACGCCACCTGTTTTTTTTTCCTATAAGGAGTCCTAGCAACGACTCCCAATACAATCTACTAAATGAGAGATTTTTGTGAGGGATCTCTCATCAAAAGAAGAGGAAGAAGTACCCTCACTTGTGAAAATAATTTCCCTAACCAAAAAATATTTAGTTTTATTTATTTTTCATTATTCTTCTTCCTACTTCTAATTACTAAACAAATAATGCAATACCTTTTTTTGATTTATACATTTTGTTCAATCTCTTACTTCCGTCCAAAATAAAAATAAATTCCTTATTATAGTTTATTTTTGGATGACTTTTTTTTAGTTATTTTTTCTAAACAATTAAAAAATACAAGAAATAGTAGATAATTATTCAAATACTTTATATCATGAATCGTTACTTCTTCTTTTTAAAGTAATTTTTATAATTCAAATGAAAAAAAAGTTTTTATTTTACTTGTATAGGCAAAAAGTAATTATTTATTAAATGAGTTTTGATCTCAAGTTTGTTGAATGATACTTTTAGGATCAATCAATATAGGTATTATTCATCTTAAAGTCTTGTTCATCATAGTTTCGTCTTTAAAAGACGTTTCAGATAATGGGATATTTAAAATGCTTTAGTATTCATTCTTAAACGATGTGAGACTATTGGGTATAGTAAAAACATAAGTCTCAGTCGATATCTAAGGAGAATGACCGGTTATCCTTAGTGGAGGACTTAAGAGACCTAATGTTTCATTATCAGTCCCACTTTAGACATTAATGTTTCGATCCTAAGTCTGTTGAATAACATTTTTATGATCAATTACTATACTTCTAAGATATTGTCCACTTTCAAGCTTTGTCTATCACATTTTTTATCTATAAAACATCTCGAAAGAATGTAATAAAATAAATATTTAAACTACCTTAAGTTTTTTGTACAAGATTATTGGACGAGGTATAAACCAAACTTAAAAAGTTAATATTTAAAAGAAAAAATGAGATCATCATTATTCTATTATATTTTACAACATGAAAGGTTATTAAACACATAAGAATGTGACTTGACAAAGCTCATGAACACATTTACTTTTTTTTGTTATTTTTTTTATCGGCAAAAAGAAGTATACTTTTTTGTTACCGAATATGGAGAAAAAGGAGTGAGACAACATAATGTTAAACCAATTATGTTTGTGTAGGTTTTGTTCTACTCTGTTGACACTACCAATTATACAAATCATACAGATTCATCTGCGATCCACCATTTCCCACTTTTTCCTAACACTAATTGTGCACAAATATTATCACTTAGCATAATAAAGTCATTATCATGTGACAAAAAATCAATATTTGTTACGAAAAGTGTTATAACTAATATAAGATATTTGGGTGTTTGATTTCGTATTTAAGATATATAAATTTTTCACAAATTTATTGTTAAGTTTTCATATCTTAAACATGGACTTTCCTCCAAACAAGTTTTCATATGGAGATTTTGTCTATGCAATATTTCACTTTCTTCTGTAACTTTTTTTTGTAAAATTGAAATTTAGCATTGTCAAATCTTTTACTCTACCGTCTAGAATAGCACATCATTTATTAAATTGATTTCGCGTGTGTATAAATGTGAAAGAAAATATATATAAAATATTATAATAGAAGTGGCCCAAAACTTATTGAGACCAGCCCAATGCTTTTACCCGACCCAAAAGAATAGGGAGTAAGGTAAGTATGTGTGAAGTGTCTGTCGTCAGAGAGTTAGGTGAGAGATGAGATCGAGCAGCACCAGCGAGAATGGAGAGGAGCACTGTTGCCCTTCTGCAGACGAACGTCGGGACAATGTTCTCTCTAGGCGATGAAGAAGTGAAAAAGAAGAAGATGAGAAGAAGGCCAAGAGAAGCGTGGGTCGGAGGTTAGTGATTAACAAGCATTTTGTAGAAGACAGAAAGCTAAATCATATCTCTGTATTGTATTGTGTTTTTCAAGTTACAAAAGAAGAACAGGGGAACTCTATTTATAGAGTTCCTTGAATGAGAAAACTGAAATCATAAAAGGAAACAGAAAAACCTAAAAGAGGAAAGCTTGCTAACAAACATATAATGATTACTGTGTTAAAAACAGTAATCTGACCCTAAATAACGGATTCTATTAGCCTCCCCTCAAGCTGGATGGTGTATAGTTACCACTCCAAGCTTGGGAACAATGGTTTTAAACCGAACCCTATGAGGAAATTTTGTGAAAATGTCTGCAAGTTGTTCATCTGAGCGAACGGGTAGTAGATGTAGGAGGTCAGCCTGGAGCTTTTCACGAACTACATGACAATCAAGTTCTATATGCTTGGTTCGTTCGTGGAAACTCTGATTATGAGCGATGTGACGAGCGGATTTGTTGTCACAAAAGAGAACGGGAGTTCCGGCCGCTGTAACCTGTAGATCGTCCAAGAGATATTGAATCCACTGCACTTCACAAGTAGTGGCGGCTAGAGCACGGTACTCAGCTTCAGTGGATGATCTGGAAACTGTGCCTTGTTTTTTTGATTTCCAAGAAATCAGTGATGATCCAAGAAAAACGCAGAAACCTGTGGTAGATCTCCTAGTAGTTGGGCAAGTGGCCCAATCGGAGTCACTAAAGGCTTTTAGTTGCATGGATGAATCAGCAGGGAAGAACAAACCTTCTGCAGGCTTGGCCTTTATGTACCTAATAATGTGTTGAACAGCTTGATAGTGGTAATCAGTAGGAGTTTGCATAAACTGACTTAGCAAATTAATAGAAAAACACATATCAGGTCTAGTGTTTGTAAGGTATAGCAACTTCCCTATTAGTCTCCGATAGGATGTTGGATCCTTTAGATATCTCTCTGTCTTATACAAAGAACTAGTGTCCTTTAAAAAAGGTGTAGTTGAAGGTTTGCAACCCATCATTCCAGTTTCTTCAAGAATATCCATAGCATACTTTCTTTGGGATAAGTGTATTCCTTTCTTTGAGCGTGCCACCTCAAAACCTAGAAAATACTTTAATTTTCCTAGATCCTTTATTCTGAACTTGTTATGCAAAAGACTCTTTATGTGATTGATTTCAGTGATAGAGTTTCCTGCTAGGATGATGTCGTCCACATAAACCAGCAGAGCTGTGAAGTTAGCACCCGTGCCCTTGATAAAGAGAGAGTGATCACTCTTTGACTGAACATAGTTATCTTGGATGAGGAAAGTGGACAGCTTCTCAAACCACTGCCTACTAGCTTGCTTTAGACCGTACAAGGACTTAGTAAGTCTGCAAACCTGACCTTCTTTGGGAACTCTAAGGCCAGGGGGTGGTTCCATGTACACCTCCTCATTAAGGTCTCCATGCAGAAAAGCATTGTCCACATCCAATTGTTCCAAAAACCAGTTTTTAGAGGCTGCCACAGCAACGAGAAGTCTGACAGTAGTCAGCTTCGCAACAGGGGAAAACGTGTCCAAATAATCGATTCCTTCTTGTTGAGTATAACCCTTAGCAACTAGGCGAGCTTTATACCTCTCTATAGTCCCATCGGCTTTGTACTTAATCTTATAGACCCATCGACATCCAATAGCAGTCTTCCCTTGTGGAAGCTGAGTTAAAAACCAAGTTTTGTTGTCTTGTAATGCTTTGATTTCCTTTTGCATCGCTTCAACCCACTCAGTCATATTTTTAGCTTCATTGTAAGAGCGAGGCTCACTGTTAGCAGTGATAGCCATGGTATATCTCAAGTGTTTTTCTGTCAAGGAATCACAGGACAAGTACTTAGAAACAGGATATGGTGTTTTAAGATTATTTTTTAAGGTCAAGGATTGATTAACCTGGTGCTCATAGTCTCCTAAGTATTCTGGAGGTCTTCTTACTCTGTTTGATCTCCTGCAAACATGCTCAGTTTCATTGCTATCTGTTTCGTCGTCAATGTCAATGTCAATCTGGTGCTCATTGCCCTGCTGTGTTTCCTCCTCTGTGTGCTTCTCATCTGCATTGGGAGCAGTATTGTCCAAGGATTCATTTAAAAATTCAATTCTGTTAGTTTCAACAATACCAATCCCAGTTTTGTCTTGCCCATTTTTCCAAGGGAAGACATCCTCATAGAAAATCACGTTTCTGCTGATCAACAACTCCCTGCTGTTGATGTCCAAAATAACATACCCTTTGACACCACTTTTATACCCAAGGAAGATGCATTTTCTGGCCCTCGGATCAAGCTTGTTCCTGCCAGCAGTAAGAGTAGAGGCAAAGCAAAGACATCCAAAGTTTTTCAAATCTAAATAGGCAGGAGGTATATTGTAAAGTATATCATGAGGGGTCTTATTTTCAAGAACAGGAGTAGGCAATCTGTTTATTAGATAAACAGCATGACTCACAGCATAAGACCAATAGGCCTTAGGTATGTTAGATTGGAACATCAAACTGCGAGTGACATTTAGGATGTGCTGGTGTTTTCGTTCCACAACTGAGTTCTGCTCAGGTGTCTCCACGCAGCTAGTTTGATGGTCTATACCTTCTTGATCATATAAGCTGCCATAATTGAACTCTGGACCATTGTCAGACCTGATTTTCTTAATGGTCTTACCAAACTGATTCCTAGCCTTAATAATAAAATTCTGTAATAGGTTCCTAGTTTGACTCTTATTGTTCATTAGGAATATCCAAGTATGCCTACTATAGTCATCAACAATGGTAAGGAAATACCTATGCCCATGGATAGAAGTAACAGAAAAAGGACCCCATATATCACAATGAATAAGTTCAAAACACTCAGTAGATACAGAATTACTTGAGGGAAAAGACAACTTATGTTGCTTAGCATAGTGGCAAATATCACAAACATGATTAGCATTTATTTGTACATAAGGAAATTGTTCACAAATTTGCTTCACAGTCATATGTCCTGGGTGACCTAATCTACAATGCCATAGGTTTACATCAGTATGTTTAAAAGAGAAAACAGATGACAAAACATTAGCTTGATCCGTAGCAGAGAAAGCTTGCAAGTAATAGAGTCCCTTGTGAGGATTAGCAAACCCAATCGTCCTCAATGTAGAGTTCTTCCTTATCTGGCACGACTTAGAAGAAAAAATTAGATTGCAGTCCAAGTCTTTTATTAGACTTTGAACAGAGATTAAATTGAAACAGAAATCTGGTATATATAAGACATTAAAAAGCACAAAATCCTCTGAAAATTGCACTGTCCCAGCATATTCAACAGTGATATTAGAGTCATTTGGCAATCTCACAGTAATGGGTTTAATTTTATAAAAGGTAACAAAATTCTTTTTCTCATGGGTCACATGATCTGTGGCTCCAGTGTCTATAATCCAGGAAGCAATACCTGTTTTGTCTTCTGTCACATTTCTCTGCATGTGATTGACTTTGTGTGTGGGTTCATCAACTTTCTCAATCATCTTAAGTAGTCTCTCCATCTGTTCTGGTGTGAATTTGTCGAGAACCGCACTGGTATTTCCCTGGGGTGCAGTGTCTGGTCCAGCGCTGCTTTGGCAAACATTTGCAGAGTTCCATCCTCCTTTCTTATCTTGATTGTTGTCATTCTTTTTGTACCAAGGGGGAAAACCATGTTTTGAGTAACACTCATCCACAGTGTGGTTCATCTTATTGCAGTAAGAACATTGCTTGCCATGATTAGGATTTCTTCCTCTGCCTCTTCCTTGTCCATAAGACCCAGTACCACGTCCTTGATTTTTCCCAGGTTGATCGGTCTTCCAATTGTTGTGTTTGTCAGCCATATTAATTAGGACCTTGTTGTTTTCAATGGGATGATTCTGCCCTGTATGTCCAGGTTCAGATCTTTCCTGTCTCTCTTGTTGAATGATAAGAGAGAATACCTTATTGATATTAGGGAGAGGTTCCATCAGTAAGACTTGAGTCCGGACTGTATTGTAGGTATCATTGAGTCCCTTCAAAAAACAGATAACATGTTCCATTTCCCTATATTTCAATGAGACTTTTGTTAGATCACAGCTGCAGGGAACTTTACATGTACACTTGGGTATGGGCCTAAGTGATTCCAACTCTTCCCATAGTATTTTGAGATCTGTAAAAAATTGATTGACACTTCTTTCACCCTGCTTAATTGAATGAATGTCTTGTAGGAGATCTGAAATTTTGAAATAGTCCCCTTTAGAGAACCTTTCCTTCAATTCATCCCATAATTCTTTAGCTTCCTCTACATATATCACACTTTCAGCAATCTGTGGTGAAAGTGTTTTGATGATCCATGAGAGAACCATCACATTGCATCTTTCCCATGCATCAAACAATTTGTCATCTCTTTCGGGTTTCTTGATTGACCCATCAACAAATTTGATTTTATTTTTGGAGAGAAGGGCTCTTCTCATACTTCTACTCCAAGAAGAGTAATTACTTTCATTCAAGATTTGGGAGATGAGGGTTAGGCCTGGATTCTCTCCAGGATGCAAGTAGTAAGGACTGATAGGGTTGGTTGATTGATCTGATGAAGCTGACGAAGCCATAGAGGAGAGAAAAAAAAGAAAACAAGAAACTTAGGATCAAGAAGTTAGGCAAGAATCATCAAGAACCTGGGCAACGGAAGCTCTTGCTCTTGATACCATAATAGAAGTGGCCCAAAACTTATTGAGACCAGCCCAATGCTTTTACCCGACCCAAAAGAATAGGGAGTAAGGTAAGTATGTGTGAAGTGTCTGTCGTCAGAGAGTTAGGTGAGAGATGAGATCGAGCAGCACCAGCGAGAATGGAGAGGAGCACTGTTGCCCTTCTGCAGACGAACGTCGGGACAATGTTCTCTCTAGGCGATGAAGAAGTGAAAAAGAAGAAGATGAGAAGAAGGCCAAGAGAAGCGTGGGTCGGAGGTTAGTGATTAACAAGCATTTTGTAGAAGACAGAAAGCTAAATCATATCTCTGTATTGTATTGTGTTTTTCAAGTTACAAAAGAAGAACAGGGGAACTCTATTTATAGAGTTCCTTGAATGAGAAAACTGAAATCATAAAAGGAAACAGAAAAACCTAAAAGAGGAAAGCTTGCTAACAAACATATAATGATTACTGTGTTAAAAACAGTAATCTGACCCTAAATAACGGATTCTATTATATTATATCAATTTAACACTTTAAATATCGATATGTACATTGTATCATTTTGATATATATTTGTTTTTTCAGTTGGTACATCTTAGCAATGTGTATCGGATTATAATAGACAAAAATATCTTTATATATTATGGATTCTAAGTTTTAAAGTGAAGGGTATTTGAATAATTTTCATTCTCAAAACTAAAAAAAACAACAAACCCTCACATTTTTACTCACTTTCCTCATTCCTCTCAACCCTTTCTCTTTCATCTCTCTCAATCCAACGTTTTCTCTATCATTCTATGATAGATCAAACTGAAAAAAAAAATACTCGTCTTTAAACAATTTATCTTTGTAAAGAGTTGAGTCATTGGCATATTCGCCTTCAGGCAAAGTTTCATTCAAGATCTCTTCAATTTCATCATCTTCAATTTCATCATCTTCACTAACTTCTCTAATTTCATCATTTGCAGATGTTGAATCATCATCTCTTAAAAATCCTCCATGTCAATTACCAATTCCTTCTAATGTCATTATGCTTGTGAAAATTAGATAAGACAAAAATTATAAAATGAAAACTCGTTATAAAATCATTTTTTGTAAATTGTTTAACAACGAGTGTTTCTGATTTTTTTATAGGCCAATTACCAATTCCTTTGATGTCATTATGCTTTTGAAAATTAGATAAAGATAAAACTTATAAAGTGAAAAATCATTTTAAAATCATTTTTTCTAAGAAATTGTTTAACAGCGAGTGTTTTTTATTTTTTCCAGACAAATTACCAATTCCTTCCTATGTCATTATGCTTATGAAAATTAGATAAAATTAGATAAGACAAAAATTATACAATGAAAACTCATTATAAAATAATTTTTTTGTACTAGTTTGTTTTTTTTTTAATTTTTGAGAATGAAATTTATCAAAATACCATTCACTTTAAAACTTAGAATCCATAATATACAAAAGTATTTTTGTCTACTAAAACTTGATATACATTGCTAAAATATATCAACTCAAAAAGTGACGAACGCGCGTTAGCAAACCCCCATATATATATATATATATATATACACTATTGTTATTGTTTAAAATTTTTATATACACTATTGTTATTGTTTAAAATTTTGATGTTTTGTGAGAGAAACTAGTGTTTGTATTTATCTGTTGCATGAAAGTATGCCACCAATTATGATAAAGATGGTACAGTGCATATATTAACGAGGGGTCCGCCATGGGTGAAGCACGAGAATCTTCCTCAAACAAATGCGTCATCGTTCCCTCTCATGAGTATTAAAACCAAAGCTTATTATTTTTCATAATTATGCTCACATCTTATCATACTTCTGAATCTCTTTATTAAGATCCTTTTCATAACAATTTATTCATTTAAGTAAACTAAAACCCGTAACCTGTTCATTGAATTAACACCAGTTTTATAATTAAAACAAAAACATTAAAGAAAAGAAAGGACAGATGAACATTAGAATCGCAAAAATCTAGATATATAGCAGCGTAATCCTCAAATATCCAAACACATTATTTCCTTTGAAGTGTCTAATCTAAACACATCATCCACTCAAAAAAACCTCTCATTTGTAGCTTTAGGGCAAAATTGTAAAACGCACATTTCTCGAATACTTCCCTCTAGAACCTTACATATTTATATTCTTTCTCTAGCTCGCAAAGCTCCAAAACTACAATTAATGATTTTAACTTTGAACAAATAATTTCATTCAAAAATCATTTTGGAGTTCACATTTTAATAAAAGTAAGGTTTGGAGATTTCTAATTATAAAAAAATCTGCAAATATTACTGAAGTAATATTGTTATATGAAATTAGGAAGAATATTTATTTTCATGCAAAAGCAACTAGTTTTTTTTACCACATAACAACAAAATACTGTCTTCCAAAATCACAATTTTGGAGATAAAATTAATTTTTTTGTCTATTTATCAAACATGTTTGCACAATAATTAATTAGACTCCCATGCACTCATTGGATGTGTCATTAATTTATTAAATTGTTATCTTCAAACTCGATATAATTAGTTGTGTTGTCTTCTCTGCTTTCAAATCATGTAACCCAAACAAACCAATAGATTTTGCAAAAAATAACTCAATTTGATTCCCTTAATTATTATTTTACTATTACAAAATTGAATGTTCTAAATTTTGGAATTCTTAATATATAATTGAATATCAATCCCATGTCACAGTAAAGTATACTCATTAATCTATATCGTTTAAAATTAAAATTAAAAATAATCTAAATATACATTCTTATTCAGAACGTTTTAATATCTTTCTTAAGAACAAAATTATGAAGAAATTTAAAATTTTAAAATGAATAGTACCTTAAATATGATAATCGATCAACGTGACCCCGTGAATAATCATGTTTTCACATATTATAACTTCCTATTTTAATTAGTTACGGGAAAAAAAAAATACCAATAGCAGCTGTCTCTTTATTGAAATCGAGAAAGTTTACAATGCATTCTTAATATTTTGATTTTAAAAGGTAGAAATAAAACACGTACTAAGCATTAAAAAACCCTGCTATGAACTCATACAGTAAGCTTTTTAGACAGAAAATAGTAGGGCAATTGTTTGAATATAAAAAATGGTGACAGGGAAAAGGAATGGCTCTTTGACTATCACCTCAACTTTTTCATTTGGTTTCAGCAATGTTCAACGGGTTAGACCTTATGGGCATATAAAAACAAAATAGGAAAGTTGACAGTGAATCTCCCTATATCCTCACCTTTCAACAAGACTGATTATATGACAAAATAAAATAACAAAATGGCCCTAAAAACTCAACTGTTGTTGAAAAATTAAACACTTAATTAACACAGAATGAAACTATAATTCTTTCAAAAGTCTTCATCTCGTAAGATTTTTCTTAAACCATTAAAACAAGGGAGGTGGGGCCACTCATATTTTCTGCAAATCCACATTCTTATTTACATTCAACCATTGTCAAAGAAACACATTCATCCTTTTGAGTGAATGTTTCAACTTTTTTAAAATATGAAATAATACTCTTGAAAGTTTTCATTTATTGAAATAAAAACAAGTTATTTAAGTTTTACCCCCTCCTGTCAAGTATTACTTAATATCTTCATTGAAACTATATAGAATAGTCAGCCATTTTAGATATGACGTTAAACTTATAAATTACAAAAAAAAAATAAGAACCAAAGAAAATTAAATATATAACAATTTACGAAATAATAATATAAAATATTTGTGTTATCAATATATTTTAATAACATTTTAAAGTTAATGTTAAACATAATAAAGCTGTTTGAGTGAGCCTTTCATCCTGCGGTCACTCTGTACAAAGTTTCTCACGATGTGAGAGTAATATACTCTCTCTTTGGACCAACAGAAAATTTGCGAATCTCATTATATCATGTGTAAGTATTAAATTATAAATTATATTTTTCCAGTAGAAGCTAGAACATGACTGCTATATATATATATATATATATATATATATATATATATATATATATATATATATATATATCATAATGAGATACCATGTTTTTGACCTAATATTCTCTTTTCTTTTCTTCTTATTTATCTTGATGTCTAGTGCATAATTGATCGTCATTTCATTTTTACACATCTCGATTCTAGAAACTTCCCACGCACAAAACAACATAATTATAAACCCAAAACTAGCATTCTCTACTCATGTTGTCATACAAGATCTAGAGTAGAGGAAAATAAGAAAAATAAAGTGAACCAAATTAATTAATCTTGTCAAACACTGGCATATATAAGATCAACTTTCTTCAAAGTTTTAAGGTAAAAGCAGCTGATTTTCGTTGGATAATCATCTATTAACCTGATCAACAAAGTACACTGATACATATCACAGGGAGGACATTTTCTTCTCACTGAAACAAGCATTGTTGTAAATTTTGTACTGACATTTCGTCCTTATATCATTCAATGTTTTCTTTTGGATAGTAAGACAAATTAAAATACAATATCGTAATCAAAGATTTTTGTTTGGTTAATACGACACTTGCAAAGGAAAAAAGTCACTGTTCAAATAGAGGCGCCTTGGTCAGATCATCAATATATTAACATTCTGTCATAACCGTCGGCACAAACTTTGCATCATGTCGGCAAAGATTGACAATGGAAGGTCTCCAAAAGGTAAATGTCTATCATAGACCAGAGCGTTCTATCTTGATCCATGTTCCAATTTCAACGGCAATTATAAACCTTGTTCTAATTCAAGAAAATCATTAGTTGTGCACATGGTAGAGGTCAGATGTTGATGATACGAGATCCATAACATAACCAAATGAAAAGGAGCGATTGTCATTTCTCAACCGTTGCTGATGTATCACTGTTTGTTTTCTTATAATTTGTGTGGTCATTGGTCAAGATTTCGGTGAACTCAGAATCATTTAGGGATTGAATGCTACTTATCCGAAACATCAACATGTATATACTATAAATATCTATAAATATATAAGGCTACCGACATGAACTTGATGGATATAAAGAGTTCCAAAATATCTTCTTCCACCAATACACACCTGAAACAACCTCCAGAAATAGATCGGTATCGATATTTAATACCAAGAAAATCTTTCTTGATGTCACTCTACTGAATGAAAAAGAAGATATTCATTGATTCTTCTAATCTAATTGCAAAACATCAAAGAGAGACGTGTTACTTTGAAATTAATCATTTCCATGATACCTATTTAAACATAAATTCTTTCTTACCCTCGAAAACTCAAGGGTTTTGAAGTTATAAGAAACTCTTCCTTTCATCTTTTCTGTGTTCAAAATGTTCATCCGACAAGTAATAACCGTCCTAAAACTCTTTCTTAATGTATCTCTCCCTAGTGTATCCGAACTTATTTAACTTTTGGGACAATTTTTCCAAAACCCTTACATTTCTCTTGCTAGCACAACAACTCTCCTGTTTAAATGTTGAGGGTGCCATTTATGTTTGAATATGAAGAAAGTTATGATTAGAAGAAACATTGTTTGCACTATAACTCTAGTTCCAGACGCATAGAATAAGAGAATGGATACACCAGTTATTTGTCATATACTATATATAACACTCTCTAGAAGAGCTTAAATACATACATACCAGAGATCCTGAAGCTTCTACAAACTTCCAGAAATAGTTTTTATTCATTGAATACAAATCTGCCGCAAAAGTACCTCAAAAGGGCAACAAACCCACACATGTGTAGAATCGTCTATGTATTACTAAGGAGAAAGAAAGACCCATGATCAAAAGTAGAATCCTTCTAGCTAGGCTCCCCCAACTGATTACACCGTACGGAACTACGGATCTAACAAAACAACGGATCGCATAAACCATTCCCTAAAATTTTTGGCATCTCTCACCAAACCCAGCAATGGTGAGAGTAATCTTATCTCATTCCTTGACCTTGTATCCCATTCCATATACACCTCAAAGCAACTTTCCCAGCGGCAGCCTTCAAAACCAAAATCACCTTCAACCAACAAAGAGGGCAAACCGAAACACAGAAGCTGACACAAACACCCACACACAAGCATTTTTCTTTTGAAGGAGACAACAAATATCCTCATAATCCTGTCAGAGCCATTATCTTGAATATTCAACATACTTAAGACGGAAACTTATAACATTACTTGTAATCTGGAACAACTTCCGTAGGTTGATCCGTATGGTCTCACAACCTCAAACAAACACAAAAACAAATTACCTTACTTATAAAAACAGCAAGAAATCAATGATCAGAGGGTATAACTCCAAAGGTTATCTGCATCAGAATTGCCAGGCGAATCATCAGAAGAAAAGGAACTGATCCTAGGGGGACTAACCTGCATTCCCCTGGCCATCTCATCAAGCAAATTCGGCATGTTCAACAACTCATCCTCATCATAGTACTCCTCGGGCCTCTCCGACTCCTGTCCAATATCAGGGTTTACCGCCTGCCCACTCTCCTGCGGCGCCCTCACGAGCCTAGCCTGCGCTGCTGCCGCAGCCGCGGCACGAATATCGGTGGCGGACAATGACGCGGGAATCGGGTACGAGAGTATGGAATTGGGGAAGTTAATGGGCGTGTCGGGACCCTTCAACGCGAGAGCGGCGACATCATAGGCCGCCGCAGCCATTTCCGGTGCCGGGTAAGTCCCCAGCCAAATGCGCGTGGTTTTACGTGGCTCCCTTATCTCGGACACCCACTTACCGCTACGGGAGCGCGTGCCCTTGTAGCGGAAGGCAGCAGAAGGGGTGGGAGATGGAGAGGAGGTGGTTGGGGTTGGCGAAGAGGAGGATGAGTGAGGGAAGTTATCAGGAACTTGTATTGGTGGTGGTGGCACGTTTCCAAAAGGGTTGCCATCCATGTAGAATTAGTAGTAGTAGTAGTAGTTGTTGTTGTTGTTGTTGTAGACAGGCACATAGAAGGAAGTTGTTGGTTGGTTGTGTTGTGGTTGTTGCTACTGATGTTATGTGGAGTTTAAGGAAATTGATGAAAGTGGATGTGGTGCGTGGTCGTTGGTAATAATTAAGGGTTAGAGAGTGAGATGGAACGAAACCTGAAAGCAAATGTTGTTTTTTTGTGGATTGGGGGGTTAATAAAAAATAGTGGTGTAATAATAAAAGGGATTTAGATAAAGCGTGGGGAAGTCGCGTGGCGGAGGAAGGGAGTTTGGTGTATACGGGTTTTGGTAGGATACGTTGTGAGTGAGGTGAGGCCACACTATGAACACGTATTAGGCACACAATTGGCAGCAGCTAATTAATTCTAGCTGTTTAATTGCTGGTCGATCATTGGGATCATGGATTTCACCTTTTTTTTTTCTACACATGGGGGATGGGGTCTCTCTTTATGACTAATAAATTTTAATGACCACATTTTGTGTACTCCTATACGAGTCTCGTAACCTTTTCTCACCCTCCTCTCTTTACTTTCACCACACACTCAATCATCCATCACTTCTATCCTCTTATTACGTGTTCATCGCTTTTTAATTACTATTTTTATTATACTTTATGCTTCTAATTACTTCCATTCCTATGCATACACTTGTTTAAGTGTATTATGAATGATGATCAGCACGTGGACAAAGGATAAATTCGATTTAAAAGTAATAGAAAACGTTAATAACTACTGTATAATAAATGAGTAATAAGTGTGTGTATACGTATTGTTTTTTAAGGAGAGTGCTGTAATTTTTGTAAGATAACCTATATTAATGTAAAGATTATATATGCCAAAATACGCAGGGTATAATATTTTCACAATTGTAAGCAATAATGAATATGATTTTCCCTACAGTAATGTATACACGGTCATATTATGTCCCAATTGATATGATTCGACTCATTATGCATCTCAACAGAGCCAAGACATGAAATTCTGCTTTTAAAAAACCAAAACAATGAACAAAATGTATAAAGGTTTAAATTATTAACATAATAGCACATAAACCTTCGTGAACAATAAATATAAATATGTCAACTAAAGTTTTTTTAATCAGAACCTCTTTTTAAAGTTAGAACATCATTTGTCTTTGGTCACATATAAATCATCGTAACTTTATTTCCTAATCAAGAATTTCTTTTATTATTCACCTCGAAGAAGTCGAGCAAGGCAACAAATTGAAAGAAATAAACTTAATCATTGAAATTTAAGTTTGGCCTAATTCTTTGATGAATGACCACAGATATGAAATAGTCTGAGAAAACTGAATTCAACCCATATTGGCATTCCCATCATTGATTGATGGAAAAGGAAAGATGGATCACTAGAAGTTCAATTGAGAGTTCGAAGAAGAAATTGGGTTTGAACTCTGGAGCCAGTTAGAAAGTAAAGAAATCAAAAAGGAGAAATATCTTTATTCGAATTCCGACAATGAATAACACACTTGCTGATGCTTTCCATGCCAAAGATGAAACCCAATGCGTAGTTGAAGGAAAAAGGAAAAAGTAAAAAATAAAAAATATACATATCTATAACTATTACTAGTTCATTTATCTTGAAAATTAAAAAAAATGACCCTTAATATTAAAATAGTCAAATTCAAGTTTCTTTTACATCATGAAGATATACAAGAATATCATTAATAGGGAAAATCAAATATCAATATTATGAAAAATGAAAATTATTAAGAAGTCATTAGAATGACGTTAGTAATTAGGATTTATACCCTATAAACCAGTGGCTGGGGATGCCATGACCCAATTTTTTTTATATATTATATTATATTATATATATTAGGAATTTTTAAATTTTTTTGAAATTTTTTAAACTATATGTAGTACGTATATATTGGAAATTGATAGAAATTAAACTAAGTATATTTTTTATTTCTTTTATAAAACATAACATTTAATATTAATAAATAATCAAACATAAACTCAAATATAATAAAGAATAAAAATATTTATTAAAATATTTTTATTTTTTTTAATAATTTTTTTTAGTTTTTCACAAATTGTACTCATCTTTCACTCACATATTCTTTTTTTGTTTCTAAAGAAAAGAAAGAAGCACAAAGCCATTATATTTATTCTTATTTTGTTCTTTTTGAATATTGAAGAAAAAGAAATTAACTCTCTCAACTCATTTGATACTGAAATATTTATAAGAGGAGACCATTATTAGCTTTTCTTTTTTACGTTTATACAATAGAGTATGTGTTCTATAACATAGAACAACTCATTTGTTTCTATTTAATGTGTTATTATTTAATTTACACATTTTTCCTGTTTCTTTTACTAATATTTTTTTTTTCAAATCTTAAATAAATCTTATTTTGACTAATCTCTTTATTTGTAAAGATGTATGTAAACATTCACATTTTTTTTAAAATTTATTGAGTACAACTGCTAAAACTATTTGTCAATTATTATTGAAATGCTGTCAATTACACTAAAAAAAAAAGAGTTCTCTAAGAAAAACATTCATCTTATTCACTATTCAGATAGAGTAGTTGATAAAGTGTTATATAGTTGATTTTTATATTTCTATTCATATTCTACTTGTTTTTTCATATAAGAAAAAGAAAAATTATTGAAACTAACGATTATTTTTCTCGTCTATTCTGTATTGTTCTTTCTGTCATTTTATAGGTAACACAGAACATACTTTTTATTTCTTATGATAGTGTGTGCAGTAATTAAAGGATTGTCTAGTATTTGTCTTTTTTTTTTTTTTTCTCATTTCTCATACAACCTTAATCTCTTGTCCTTCTTTTTATATTGAACATGAATTTTGCCGTGGTAACTTTTTATATTGCATATTATTCATATGCTAGAAGACTCGTTAAATTTTTCTTATTATTTTTCAAAAACTTAGATTTAAATTTATATTATTAAGTTAGCATATTGCACAATCGTTTGAAAAACCACAATGCTCATATTGCACTAATGTTGAGAAGATTAACACATTTTAATGTAGTGCAATCGTGGTGAATATTAACAAAGTCAATTTGACTATAAAATGAGGTTCAAATTGTTTTCAGTTTATGTAAAGATCTTAATGTTGCAAACTTTACGCATTTAAACCTCTTTTAGATTTATTTTCTTTGAAGAATGTTTCTTTGACTTTTTAGAAGAGGACAATGACGAGCCCAAAGAAGGAAGGCTTACAGTTCAGGCAATTTCTGTCTACTCTTTCTATATTAATGATTAGTAATGTAATTTTCTCTTTTATATTTTTAGAGTCCATGACTAATTTATCGTACCAGGGTTGGACTACAACTTCCTTGAGAATCCTAATTTAAGATTTTGATTCATTTATGCTTAATTGGTTACTTTATTTAATTGATAAATGTTTTTTTTTACAAAATACGGATTTTTTAATTGTTTTTAATCCATCAATTTAGCTTGACCTATTATAATTATTTGGTAGACTATTAGGAATTATAAATTTTGTACAATTAATCTTAATTTTTGATTATCTTTATATTTATTTTTTTTTAATATTTTTCTAAATATTATTTATATTTGATTAGTTAAGAAGAACAAATCTTAGAAAAATATCAATATTTATGACCATAAGTGATTAAATAATTGTTTTAAACAAATATATGATACTTAATTGGAAACAAACCTAAACTTTTAGTTATGACTTAAATCTTTCAAAAACATTTTTTATTAATTATTTAAAACCGTTTCTACCTTTTCGAAATCGTTTGAATTATAAAATAACATCTCTCCAAACAATAACTATACATTAAGAAAATAATATGTTATAGTAAAAATATACTTATAAATAAAATAATAATAATAATTTTTTTTCTTGTTTATATATTATTTCATGTGTGATTTGGTAAATATATCCACTCAACAACCGATCACACAATTACTTTTTTTTACTTTCAAACAAATAAACACAATGTTTAATAAATAAATGATTAAATCTCTGTTTTTTCACTTCTATTATTATGAGGTATAGACTTAATGTTTTAAAATATGAGTTTTATTATTTGGAAAAATTAAAACATAAAGTTTTATATTAAATCCAAACTGTCTAATTGTACCTCATAATTTACTTATATTAATGTATTTAAAGTTATATATTAAATCTAACACTAAAAAAATATATAAGTTACCTATAGTTAATTTGAATTTATAGATAATATAGATATTATAGATTTTTAAAATTAAGTTATATATAGTTTTTTTTTTCAGGTAACAAGAAAAATATTTTTTATCGATTTTTCATATGTGAATTTTACATGTACATTTGATAAGATGGAAAAATTTGTGAAGGACAAAATCGGTAAATAATGGTACAAAATTCGTATGTAAGTGAAAAAAAATTATTTATTGATTTTACATACAAATTTAAAAATAATTAAATATTTAAAATAAAATCTAATAATTATTACTTGACTTGAAATTTTCATTTTTATACACCCTCAAATCTTCACAGATTGATCATTCAGTCACATCCTCAAAATCAATCTCTTGCTCCAAAATCACTCACTCACACTCTTCATTGAAACTCTAGCCTCCACCACGCATGTCTCTTGGTGCTTTCCTTAGAACCTTAACCCCCATTGCGTGCTCCTCTCTGGATTGAGAGACCATCAAGTCCAACAATTTCTTGTTTAAACCTGTGTAAATGGTTGGAACGGTAACGGTGAAAGTGGCAGAGGATGTGAAGGAAAGAGAGGAATTTGGTGGTTTGAGAGACTCTTGAGAATCCAACTGTGAGTCAAAGTCAAAGATCCATTAATTCATTGTCTTAAAATTTCTGGTAAAGAGTGATGTTAATCTCTTATATAGTTGAGTTCAAATATCATGTGTTTGTGTCTCTCCGATAAATCTCTTTATTGATAGATCCAACACTAATATTATAGTGAATGATTTATCTTGATAACTGGTGAAGGGTGTTACAAACTACTTTTTTTTACTTATAATGTAAATAATGAATATTAGTCTCTCTTGTCTAATTTTGAAAGAGTAATTTTGTATTCTTTAATACACATCTCTTATGTTAAATTAATAAATTTTTAAAATCATTTTAGCATCAAATGAAAGTGCTCATCCACATATTTTCGTAGTCAATGAAAAGACCACTAATTAAGGACAGACAAAGACCATTAACTATAAATAGATAAACAGCGAAAAGACCATTAAAGAATCCTAAACAAGTTGATTCATCTTAAATTATTTAAAGGCTAATGATCACATCACTATAATACCGTTGTTAGGAAATGCAAAAGCAAAATATCTTTGGGAATATAACTTTTTTTCTCTCTCTCTTTTGTTGGATGTGTGGTAAAATCATAAAAGATCTGCACTGTACATTTTGCGATCATTTAGAGCTTCTGCAATTGGTTACTGAGTTTTGCCTCCCTGGTCCACACCCAGTACACTCCCATTCCCTTTTGGATTATCCCTTGTCGCTAACATCTTTGCATTTCTGGTTTCACCCCTAGTTTTCACTTTGCACCATGTATCACATCATTATCAACAACAAATAATAAAATAAAAAAAACTCTGTTCGGGGTGTGCACAAAATCTAAATTACAAACAGTTACATTTTTAAATTATAATAAAAAAAAAACAATCATATTAAAACTTTCTTTGTTTCAAGGGGAGAAGGGAGAAACACTTTTTAATGAACATTTGTTCTTACATTGTTAAAATAACATTTAATCAACATAAATTACATCCCACCAGTATATTATACTAGCGTATTGATATGATAACTCAAAATTAAGATGATTAATTATATCAGAATTATGTGTAGAAATGAATGTAGGTGTGTAGTAGTACAACACATATTATTTCCCCTTTGGTAGTGTCCCCTTACCCATACCCTCTTCACGTGGGAGATCACGAATGGCCATTTAACACCATTTAGGTTAAGATGGAGGGCCACCCACCCCAAAGAAAGTAGCAAAAGAAAACAATGTTCAGGTCAAGCAAAATCAGGCAACCTGCGACCTCGCAGTCTTAAGATATCTACATAAAGTAATTGAATCATATCTTCAAGAGTTTACCCTTTTCGTATACTTTTTGTATTTCCTTCCATTTCTATATTATTAACATTCGCATACTCTTTCTAATGTTTATATAAAATCAGAAATTAAATCCCACACCAATAATCTTTTTGTTAAAAAGAAAATTTTATTAGTGAATATGATATTTTTAATACATTTTCTCATTCTAAATTTTAATAGAATAATCTTTAAATTTATTTCAATTTCATCAAATGACTTATAAATATTTTTTTTGATTGTGAGAATAAAAAAAAACATATACTAAAAGAAAACGAAAATTGAATGGCTGAAAATATGAAAAGCCAAAAGGTAAGTTAGCACAAGAGTATTGCGTTCCAACCAATGAGCACTGATGTTGTTTTGTCCGTATCGAAAAATGTTGACCAATTACTAGTTTGTCCTGTTTTTATTTTATTTTCTGAGCCGATGTTTTGCTTTTAAAACATTGATGGTATAAAATAGTAAAAAACAGATACGGAGAGTGGAGTAAATCTAATTTATGGAGAGAATCTAACCAATCATTTATGTTAATAGTGTCTGGCACTGACTCACTCACCCAAGTGGATGCCAAATTCATTTAGCCACCAAATATTGGTCCACCCCAAACCTCTACATTCTTCTTTTTCTTTTCTATTTTTATTTTCTTATTACTACAGATATATTTCTCTACTTTATCTCATATATTTTATATTTCATTTTCATGAACTAATAAAAAAAGATAAGGGTGTCTGCCATGTTATTTGCTAAAAGAAGATTCAAAACAAACATGTATTGTATAAAGCCATTTCCTCGTCTTCAATGTCAGCGTTTCTTCTGTGTTATTGTTGGACAATATTAAACTCAAATTTAGAGATATCAAAATGAGTAACTTGGCTCGACCCGGTTCGGTCCACCACATGTTGGTCATTTAGTGAGTTAACCTAATCCAGTTTATTTAGTAGCGAACCAGAAAAATCTGAACCCGGCTCAACCCACACGGGTTGGTGGGTAAACGGGTTGTTTCACTGGTCCATTTAATTACAATTTTTTTAAATAAAAAATTATAAACTTTTTATATTCAAATTTAAACAAATTTCATTCCCAAAAAATCATGTTAAACTGAAGACAATTCAAAATAATGATAAAAAGTACAATATAATCCAAATGTCATCCAAAAACAAACAAAAAAAACATTCAAATAAATTTCTTATATTCATCATTTTTGTGTTCCTTATCCATTTACAAGAATCTTGAATAGATAAATCTTCAATATTTTCTCTTGAATGACAGCACCGTAAATGAGAGCAAGTTCCGTGAGAGTGATTTGTGAGAGCAGAGATTACTTTTTTTGGTATACACATGAAGAGAGTATTTTAGTTTTTAGGGCTTCATAAATAAAATAAAAAATTAAAAAAAAAATTTGGTAGGCGGGTTGGCGGCCAACTCGGCCCACCACGGATTCAACCCGCGTGAGCCGGGTTTAAATGAACCGGGTTAAAATCTAAACTGCATAAAAAAAATTTAATGTTTTCAAACCCGACTCGAATCCGTGGTGGACCGGATTGACTTTCAGATTCTGATCCATTTTGATGGCTCTACTCAAATTCACATTTCGAACTTCACCTAATTAGTTAATTAATTATAACCGATTCACAAAATAATAATTAAAGAATTACATTTTTGTAGATTTTCCAAATTTTATTTTTAAACTAATCAATTTAGTTAGGATTTATAACTAAAAATTCCATCAAATCGAATAAAACCCTGTATATTTTTTTTTTTGGAATTAACTAATTACTACCAAATATGAATAGTGTATTTTTTTAGGGTCAGCCAAATTTTATTTTATTTTAATATATTTATATTTATTAAAATAAGATGAAAATTGTATTGTGGCTTTTAATTATAAAATTACGTATAATTTATATATAAATACGAAAATAATAATAATAACTAATAAAAATAATTCACATAATATCTTTTCGCCATCTATTATAATAGAAAAGAACATACTAATTTATTATAATATAAAAAAAGCACATATTAGTCTATTATCTATTATAATATAATAAAAAAGGATATTAGCAAATTTATCTTATTATATATTTTATTTTGTTGTCACAGCATGAAAGTTATTTTATTTTTTATCTATTTCTTTTATATTTTATATTTTTACAAGTGTGTCTATATAATAATTAGACGAATCTAATAATATATATTATATGAATGTGTTTATATATTAATTAGACGAATATGATAATACATGAATTTATCAATATATTGATTAAATGACTAATAATTCACATTACATTCAAACATTAATTTAGAATTTTAGTAAGTCTACTATATATATTTTCATATTCTATACTTTTAGGAAATTTAGTCTATTTTTATACATTTTTTATCATTTATATATTTTTAGAAAGTTTACTATTTATATATTGTCCTTTATCTCTAATATTCTTTTAAATAAATAAACAAACGAACTTCAACTCATAATCACATAATCATGTAATTTAATGAAAAACTTTGCCATCTGTGTATGAATGTGAAAGCATAATCATTGAAACTTTTCTTAGCTGCATCTGTAGCCTGTGTTACTCACTTCCAACCCGCAATGTCATGCTTGTTTATTCAGATTATTAACTGTCTTAATATGATAACAGTAAAGGTCTTAATGGTTTTAATACGTGCACAACCCTTATCAAAAGTTTGAGTATTAACTTAGAAATTCATTTTTTTTAAATATAAATCAAATTTAACTTGACATATTTAATCTATAGATTAAATCAATTCAACTGATGTTAGAAGTATTGAACCATAATTTGTTAATAATAATTTTTATGATTTGTTATCATTTCTTCGTAATTTTTTTATTATAATGTTATTAATAATATTTCAATAATTTTAATATTTAATTTATTTATTTTTCAATTATATAGGTTTATATTTTATTTTTTTGTAATAATGTTTATTTAGTGAGATATGTAAACACTCTAATTATATTATTAAAAATAAATAAGTCAGATCGATTTATATAATTATATACAATATATATATATATATATATATATATATATATATATATATATATATATATATATATATATATAAAATAAATTAGAATAAAGCATCTTCGCGTATATCTCTATCAGCAAACACATCCTAATTTAGTTAATGCATTAATATAAAGTGAATCCAACCAAATTACAATAATTTTTAACTTATTAAAAAGTGAATTAAATTAAATCCCTATAAGCAAACACATCTTAAGTATGTTAATTCATTAATTAATATAAAGTGAATCCAACCAGATCACAATAATTTTTAACTTATTAAAAAGTGAACTAAATTAAACTTATTTATTTTTAACTTAATTCATAATTAATTAACATGTTTGAGTCAAATTGAATCAGTACAAAAATTTAGGATTTAAATTAACTAGTTAAACATGAAATAAGACGGTATTTTTAAAATGATATACAAACTCTTCGTAATTATAATTATGTCGATTCTAATAAATTTATACCATATCATAAATATATAATGATTTTATTAAAATAAAGTTTTTTAGAAATAATCAAATTCACACATATAAAAAAATTCATCGACAAAACTATGATTTGATAATCTCGACAGAATGCATTAGGACATCAAGAATAAAACCATTCACATTACTTTCAATCATTTTAAAAATAATATTACACGTTTTTCTATCTTACGATCATGTTATATTTCTTATATTTCAACACCTTAGAAATTCTTTTTCTTTTATAATAAAATTATCTAATGTTTTTTTTATTAGATAACATGGTAGGGAGTGAGAGAATAGAAAAAGAAAAGAAAGTTATTTAATTTAAAAGAAGGGAAGTAAAAATAAAATAAATTTATTTACTATTTTAAATAATTATTAACTATTATAACAAAAATTCATAATTAATTATTTAAATTCAAAATTAACATAAATATTAATAAAACATTTGTTATACAATCGATTATATTACATCCTTCTCATTTTCATGCACACATTTTGATGAAATATTTATATTATAATCCATTATACATAATTGAAAATCTGTTATATGACCAAAAAACAACAGAAGAAAGTAGAGAAGCAATGAAAAACTTTCAAAAATAATTAACATCCTTTATCTTCAAAAGAAAAAATAGAGCTTATGCCACCGATAAATCACTTGTCTTACAAATAGTATGAATATGAAGTTAGCTAAGTTCCAAAAAAGCAAGCATAAAAATTATAGTTGGGAGTCATAAAATCCAAACACTGGTTATTACAGTACTTCACATCTTCAACCATAAAATGATGCTTCCTTTGGAACAACCAATAAGGAAATAATCGTCCTTGTCACGGTCTTTAACATCATTCTTTTCTTTGTGCATTTCCTTCTTTTTTTGGGTCATGTCATAGTGCTTTTCAAAACAATTATTACAACTAAGACTATCTTTGAAGCATAAAGTTTTGTCTATCTGTAAGACTGTAACCGTAGTCAGTATCTTTCAAAGTTTGATTCTCAATGAAAAAGATAAGAAAAATACTCTTAAATATTGCTTCTTTTCTCAGTTTCAGATTCTGATGTACTACTCTATGACTGAACTTCTCAAAGCTAAACTATTTTTATTCGAGGTTTCTGGTCTACCTTGTGGAATGCTTTGTCTTATGTTTTCTTTCAACATGCTATGTCCGCGTGTGATGCTAAAAGGAAGCACAGGGTACGTTGTTGGTGGAAAGTCACATTTTGCTCTGATACTAAATGTACTAATTTTGCTCCAACCATGTGGTGGGTAAAATATTTAAATTATATGAATAGTTAGAATTGGAACATGTTCAATGTAACAACACCGTTTTCTTGTCTATCGCAGTTTTGTAGTACCATCAGTGTGCAGGGTATCTGTTGTTCTAAATATAATAAATCATGATTACTAAAAACCCACCAACTTGAATGATTACAAACATGGATATCTTTTTCTGTTATTTGTATAACTCGACCAAACATACAAAAAAGAGTTCTTCTGCTGAATGGTTTAATTAATATACTCATTTTTTAATCAACGGGGCATTAGAAATTAGAAGGAGTAGGAAAACCAAGAAAGATTAACGACAACATTTTTTTGTGTAAAAGAGACAGTAAAACAACTGAAACAGTTTAAAACAACCTAACATGGTTATCAAAGTTGAATGTGACTAATGTAGCTAAAAAAATATCAAAATTTAAAAGACGGAAATTAAAATCTCTAGATGAACTTCAAAATCTCTAGATAAACCTATTAATTAAACATGCAACAGTATTCACGTTGAGGTGTGTCTAGTGTAAGAATGTGACGTAGGGAAAAAGACAATGATTTCCAGCATGGGCCAAGTTGATACGATTAAGGCCAAAAAACACGCTATACAGTACATTTAGATAATATGCAGAAAAAGAATTATTACAGTAGTTTGTTTTAAATTAGAGATCCAAAGATGGTGTTTGAATTTACGGATTAGGGTAAGCAATGCATGCATTTTAGGCTAAGAGAGACACACGTTTTCAATAACAGCACAATATTGTATCCTCATTTATAGCTACTATGATGTTTTAAATAGAATTTTTAATATATGTTTCTGAGTTCTTTTATGCTTTGAGTTTTGATCCCCATGATTCCTGCTGCAGCTTCAATACCTTAATCTGTATTCTATTACTAATTCGGAAATGGTCAACTTAAAGTTAATTTAGAAGTTAATTAGATTTCATATTGTTTATAAGCCAAACCGTATGTTCAAAGAGAATATCCTCACACATTCATGAAATATATTTGTCCAAATTTGTCTCGCATTTAATAAGTTATTATATGTTTCTCAATATTTTCAATGGCTAATACTTTCTCTCGTTACTTTGTTGCTATTGGATCAGATTTTGCACTTTTCATGGATCCGCATGTTATGGCAATGCAAAGAGCACTGTGCTCATTGGGCTTTAAAACACTGAATTCGAATTGCATTGGATTGAGTTGAATCCAAATCATATGTTACTCACCCTTAAGAGTAAGTGGGAATGAGATGCTCGTTCCTTTTCAGAGATTTATGAGTAAATGAGGAAGAGTGTTTAAGAGAGAGAGTTTAAATTCTATCTCTTCTTAGATGAGGTGATTTGGAGGATAAAAATGCAATTACCAAATGGTACTTTATTTTTTCTAAAATTTACAGTTTTTATTTATGATAATCATAATAACAACAAGATAAATATTTTTTTATAAAAAAATATCCAAGTTTTCTTTTGAATTAATTTAAACTAGTTAGATTACATCTTTTACTATCTGTAATTGTGACGTCCCAAAATATACGTTATGCATATCATAATAAGACGTCAATAATTATAATAAAGAAAGCAGTCAGAATATAGAATGACAGTTAAGGTTTTAAGAAATTAAGATTAAGGATTACAGTAATCTAGAATTTTAGAAGAGATTAAAAAAAAACGTGAAAAATATTAAGTATCTCAAAATACAGGACATGAAAATGGTAGAAGAAAATTCCTAGGGTCTAGGCAGCAGCAGGATTTTCATGTTCTTCCAGAACGTTCTCCAGAGAGACCTCATTCTCCTCTGCTCACATCCATAAATGGATGATGATCGCAACAGGAAAACACACAACATACAAAACAACCAGACAAACAAGCAAGAGTGAGCTAATTATATAAAATCAAACAACTCAGATTAGAACATATAACATACAATCATAATTCTTATCAAACAGTTGAAGAACACAACCTAAGCATGTGAATTTCTAGACTTGACTCGTCCGGACTTTAAAATAATAGTCGAGCTATGGCGAGTCTTGCACCCATGGTGACTTATGAAACTTGGGTTCCACACCCTGCCACACTCACGAGGTTAGTCCGTTCCGCGCCTTGAGGCATACTGGGAGCCCCGAAGACTAAGAACCTCCTGCTACTTCTCACCACATGGTTCAACCTTTCTAAGTGAGTTTGATTGACCATTGAAGCGTCAGAATGACTCCCAAGGCTGAGCCCATGTTTTCATTTTAAAACACTAAAGATCTCACCGAGAGATTCTACATAGATTAAATTTAGTTTACCAGTTGGATCATACTTTCATCACTTGATAATCATATACTTTTTGCCACAATCAACATATACACAAACTCAACAATACACATTACTTACCACTCACAAATTATAAAAATAACTACTCCATAATTTAATCTAAATTAATCAATACCATCTTTTACAATTTATTACCAATGCCTAAACCTGTATAGATATAAAACCATGTTCCCTTCAACTATATTATAATAGTTATATTAAACCATACTTCTATTATAAATTTTCTATTAGACCATAGCACAAACATTTTTAATTTACATTAAACCAACATTCATATTATAATATTATAATATTATAATAATATATTATAACAAACCTATTAATATATATAAAACTATATTATATAATAAAATATAATAACATACATATACTGTTATATAATATTAGTATAATTTATATGTGTTACGTAACTATATTTTATAAATACCTATATATTAATATTATGTTACAGTATCTATAATATGCTACGTGTGTATATCCATATGCTATTATGCTACGTGTATATATATATATATATATATATATATATATATATATATATATATATATATATATATATATATATATATATATAATATTAATCTTACAGGTTATATAACTAGCCTATTATTTTAATTCCCTGATTCCCAAAGTTATATATCCTCTCTCACAGAATTTGAGGCTACACTCAACCTATTTTTCCCATCAAATCAGTATCATCCCAACTTATTCCAGCAACCAAATTTATCAAATTCCTTCAAGAGCACATCACAATCAATATATAAACAAGAATCATTCCCAGATTCATCATTTCAGTCAAATTCAACGCATACTAAGTTAAACACTTAAGGACAGTAACAACACATGCTCACAATATATCACATATTTAATTCAACATGCATAATTACTCAAAACAGAATCATCAGTTCTTACCAAACGGGATGTGTAGAACCAAAATACAGTTTAAATTCACATAGCAATTCAGATTTCTCAAGCAGTCACTTCGTAACAAATAAAATAAAAGTATAAGTAGCTCCCCTTACCTTTGATTCCCGTAGCTAAACTCAAGAGGACTCTAAACGCACCTTGATGCTTCCAGAAACGCTATAGTCACCTATAAATCACCATTTGGTGATAGAGTTCAAATTCAAGAGTTTAAATAAAACTATAATTGGAAAAAAGACACAATGGGCTACATGCAACAAACTCATTACATGACTATAGCCCTAAATTGCATAGAAAAGGGGAAAACACTTACTAGTTGAAAACGAAAAATCAATCGGTTGAAGTTGGAGTTTACGGCGTCCAGATTCCTTAAACTTCCTCAGACTGTGAAATGGTTGCTTCAAGAGAGAATGAACCTAGAGATAAGGTGGAGAAAGTTGAAGAAGAGAATGTTAGAGAGAGAAGTGTTTTTGAGTTATGCACTACATACGTTTTCCTTTTTGCCTCCAATTAAGTGCCTAATATATTTTTAATTATTAAAAAAATTGGTTTATCCCCCAAATACTCTGATCAGCCCCCTCTTTTGACTTATTCCAGGTTATTACAGTAATCATAAAGACAAATATGTAATTTATCACTTAATTTATTAAAACATTTTTTTTTCTCCTTTTCATCCATCAAATCATTTACAAATTTTATAAATTTTATTTCCAATTCTCTTTATTTTCCTATCCAAATCTTTCAAAAGAAACAAGCCACTCTATGTTTCATTATCCTGACTCTCTCTTAAATCATTTCCTTAATAGAAAGAGAGCATAATAATTAAAGAATTATCTCCATCACCATAATTATTGAGATTGTTATCCAACACATTTTTAATGAGAATAACAAAAATAAGTAGTTGTAACTAAAACCTTAGTTAGTTTTAAATATTAATTTACACTCTAATTCACCAATAAATTATAATTTTTCATTAATAATAAATATTATCTTACATATTAATAATTTTTAGTTTATAAAATGGTGTCTAACTTAATTAATAAGTAATTATTTTTTCTTTAAATTTAATTATTATTTAATATTTTTCTTGTAATGATTGTATTTATTGTATTTATTTATGAATGTACTTTCGACTCAAATATAAAAAAAAAATTGTATTTATTTATTAAATTATATGTATAATGTATTTATTTTTATCATTTTAAACCTTAATGTTGAAGTTTACTTTTAAATGATAAGGTAACATAAAGTTATTATATATGTTGTGATATTTCGTGTATAAAAATTTTGTACACCTAAAATAAAAATAGTAAAATTTTATATTTCATAAATTAAAGTCAATAAAAAAATTAAGAAGCAAAATGGGGAATATCGTATCAATTGCCTTCGTCGAAATTCACCTCCACAAGCTGCTCTTATCGTCATCACTTGGAACGTGCTTCTCTTCCACGATCCACTCCTCAACTACGATGAAGTCAATCTTCCCAGTTTTCAGGAGCAACCCATTTTCCCTCTCAACAACACCTCTGAAACCCTTCAAGGCTTCCGTCAAACCCCCACCCCCAGATTTTGATTACAGGCGAGAGATCTCGGAGGAGTCCAGAGCCGCCATAGCCGAATCTCACCCCGAGTTGCTGGACTTAGCCGACAAGGGGAGCTTGATTTTGGTCCAGAAGAAGAGGTTTGGCCCAGTCCCTTCTTGGAGGACCGAATTCGTGGAACCTGAATTCATTTGGCTGATAGGAACTTCCCATGTTTCCAAAGATTCGGCTATGGAGGTAGAACGCGTGGTGCGCGCTTTGAGGCCTGATAATGTTGTTGTAGAGCTCTGCAGAAGCAGGTAACTACAACCACTTTTGTTATACTCCTGCTTCATTATCTTTCATGGAAATCATTCATCATGTCTCAACAATTAAGGCATCTCTTGATGGGGAATATTGGTGTATGTGTGCCTCTGTGGGGCTGTAGTTCCACAGAACCGGAAGAAAAAGAGAAACGTGACAACATTGCTTGTACTAGAAAAGAATGACAAAATTTCCTGTGCGAAGAGAAGATGAATGAAAATGATAATAAAAGGTCAATAGTTTCAAAGAGATAACATGAGTATACACTATTACTCTAACTGGACTGGTGTAAAACTTAACTCGACAGATATAACATATATCTCATATTTTTCCTTTCCTTTCTTATCCTTTTCCAAATTCTAATGTACAGGTCTGATTTTTTATTTTCCAATTTATACTATCTACATTGTTTATTCCACATCTTAACTTCAATTGTTACAGATCTCATTTCCAGAGCTGGGATCATGTATGTTTCTGAGGATGAAGAGCAGAGTAAACAATTGCGTTCTAACATGTTTTCCTTGAGTGGCACCGGTTTTTTTGGAGCTGTTGGTCGCAGCATAAACTTAGGTAACTTTGCAATTGTTTATTTCTTATAATCTATATATAAAAAAAAAAAAAAAAAAACTTATTTATTAGTTATCTAAATCTCAGGTGGTCAAACTGCATTAGCATTACGATTACTTCTGGCTGCTTTTTCATCAAAGATTTCTTCGGATATTAATCGCCCTTTTGGTGATGAGGTAGTTTCAAAGTACTATAGATTTCTAGTACTTGGAAGTAGAAGGTATTTTAATAATATCTATAATGTAGTTCCGTGCTGCTCGAAAGGCTTCCGAGGAAGTTGGTGCACAAATAGTTTTAGGAGATCGACCAATTGAAATAACGGTATGTACATTTTTTTTCAGATTTTCTATATCAGGCACAACTTCCATTAACACAAAGCTTAGTGAGTACCTTAGTTTATATTAGTTGAATGCAAAAATTATATCTTCACAGTTAGGCAAACTTGATGATTAGTGAAAGACAATTCTTTAATGATACAACTAAGTGTTACGTGTGTATACACTCATCCTCTCCCTCGATTAAACTTTGATGTACTGATTTCAAACCACGTGAAAATAAACCACAAATTTATGGTAAAAAAATCATTTTTCCTTGTCTATTATCTGTTTTGCAGCTTCAAAGAGCATGGAAGGCTATGAGATGGAGTGAGAAACTAAGTTTAGTGTTATCAATTTTTCGTGGGATAGCATTTTCATCAAACATGTCTGTAAATAAGCTAAAGGTTAGTTAGTTTGATCAAGATACTACAATTTTAGTTTATATTATTTTTATTTTCCATGCTAAATCTCTATCTTCTATATAATGATTATTAAGGAATGAAAAAAAAAGGACTTTGACTTTTGCAGAGAACTAACTATCTTACTGAAATAATATTTGAAGTATGAACAAGCTATTTTAAGAATGTCCATATGATCAATGTATTGCCTTTGATTTTGGTTTTATAGTTTGTCGAGGGATTCAAAGACATATGTGGTGAATCGTTTATGCATTATTTCATTTCTTCAATTTAAATGAAAAACTGAGTCAATACTCATGTTATGATTGGATTGATATGTTGAGCAATGATGGTATTGAGGAAGATAATCCGGATTATTTGAAAAACTATAAAGAGTGAAATATTGGTAGTTGCAGGAAGCAAGTTGGGATGATGATAAATTTCAACTTTATGAGCAGCTGAGTTTTTCATATCCTTCCTTATTGTCACCTCTCATACACGAAAGAGATACAGTAAGTGTTTATTTTTCCTGTTTGATTTGCATAGTTTCAGCATCATTTGACATGCAAATGCAAGTAAAGAATGGTGTATTATTTTTGGTGCAGTATCTTGCATGGTCATTGAAGAGAAGCAAAGCTGTGAATAACAGTAAAAGGGTTGTGGGTGTGATAGGAAAAGGTCATATGAAGGGTGTAATATATGCGTTGTTATGCGATACAGGAAATTTGAGGTTTAGGGACCTTGTTGGGAAAGATTCTTATGGTGGTTGGATCAATGATCTAGTCAAGAGTTTGGTGAGGGATACAATCATTGGTATCTTCTTATGGGCCTTATATGAATTCATAAATGGACCAACATAAATCAGGCCCATTTATATTTTTCATTTTTATTGGATTATCCAACTTTCAAAAAAAAATCAGTATAGGTATAAAAAGACTATGCATGTACATCATACCTTTTATGGGTGTATATACTAAAGCAGTTCGTTAATATTATAGATGAAATTGTTCGCTAAAGTTATTTTATTTGTGTTTGATAACGTATTTTTTTAAACAATTTTTTTGTCCACTCATATTTTTAGAACAGATTATTTAAAACTTTTCCATTTTGTTTTTATTGTTGCATGTTTTTTTTAATTATTAATTTAATATTACACTCATTTATCATTGTTTTAATTATTCAATTGTTTATTATTTTTAATAAATATTTGTTTGTTTAGAAATGATAACTGTTTTAAATTACAGTGAACGATAAAATATTACTTGAAATTCAATCTATATAAAATATGGTTTATAAAAATAATTAAAACATAGAAAGTTATAAGTATATAAAGCATCTAACTACCTAATGTTAAAAATTATTAAATAATAAATTATGTTTTTATTTATCGTTTTGTACTTTTCGTTAGTTTTATCAAAAGCATAATTTTTCGATTTTTTAGCCATCTTTTCATCTAATTTTGTCCAAGATTGCGTTAATTTTTTTTTTCAAATAGTCATTTTGTTAATGGGTAAATCTTTTCGATTAGATGAAATATTTGAGAACATAATAAGTCACATTAAGTTACATAAATTTATTGACATTTTTATAATAAACTAAATTATTTAAAATGTATTAATGAAACAAGAATTATCTCCTAAAATTATTACATGAATTATCACAATTAAAAAATAGATGTAAATTTACATCTTAATAAAATAAAAATGAAAAGACATGGTTATAATTATTTACATTTAATGTTTTATGGTTGTGCCAATTAACTGTAAGATTTATTTAAACATTTAATATAAGTAAATAAACTATAAATAATTGCGTAAATAATTAATGGATTCTTTATAGAAAGACTAATGGGTTACAAATCACCACGAATTCAATTTATACATAAAAGAATAACATTATTTCTTAAAATAATGAAAAGAGATTTTCAACACAATAACTTGTTTTTTATTGAGTATTTAATTTTTATATTTACCTATTTTTAATTAAAAAATAATAGTTAGAATTAGATATTCATAGCATTAGAATAAGTGCAAAAATCATCATCTAAAATGTTATTTTTAATTAATTCTATTTGCATTAAATGAAAGAAAGTGAAAAAAAAATCAATAAATTTGAGACACGTGACAAAATCAAAGAGATCACCGATAAATAATCAATAAAAAAAAAACAAACTTATACTCTCATTAATGATTCTGGTAAGCAGGATAGACGGAAACAAAAAATAAAATAAAATATATGTTAACCCAAAATTTGGAAACCTCCCAATAATAGTTACTCAATAATTTCCTTACTAATTCTTTTATTAAAAATCAAACTTCTAAATTTAATTTTTATAATAATTGTTGAATTAAGCACATGACCACTCAAATATCACAATTAGATTATAATTTAACTTATTTGTACAGTATATATATAAGAATAGTTATGTTCTTACATTTAGAAATTAAAAAATTCTCTTAAGCATAAATTCAATACATATAACTAATAATAATTTTGAGATTTGTTTTATGAAAATACAAGTAGCGAAATAATTTTGAGAGTTAATAATGTATTCTTTTAATTATTTTATAACACAAGATTTATGGAATATTTAAGCAAATATAAAAACATCAGGTTAAGAGAGCATAAAGAAAAAAAATGTAAATACTTGTTTTCAGCTTTCTACATTCTTATTATTCGTTACATTTATAATAATAGCACGTTGTCCTTTTCATTATTACTTTTTATTTGTGTTATTGAATTTTCTTAAAATAATATATTATTCTTTTATTATTGTTTAATTTACTTTCAATAATATATTAATATTTTATAATTATACTATTTAATGTGTTTCCATAATATATTATAAATGTAACACCCTTATTATTAAAAATATATATTTTTTGTTTAACCACAAAATTGAAAATGATTTTTTTAAAACTTATTTTCATGAAGATCTTTATAATTTGATGGGTTATAAAATCTACGTATGTATAAGTAAAAACAAATTATGAAATAAAAACATAAAAATATATGATTAGATTTGCGCTTAAAAAGTATTGATATTAAGTGAGAGAACATTCTTAAAACAATCAGTACCACTTTCTATTTATAAGACAAATATATATGAAAAGAAAAAAAAAATGAAATATAAGATTTATCATGAACTGAAAAAAAAAATTAAATTTACTTCATTAGTTAGTATCAATTTATATCTTTGACGAGGTGAAAAAAAGTATTTTTTTTCTTTTTAACTCAAGATAAATTTTATACTTTAATTTATTTTTTCTTTTTTCTAATCATATATATTTTTCTTATAAATAAAAAGTTATAAATAGAAGGTGAAACTAATTAGTATAAATTGATTTAAAAATCTTCCATAACTTGATATCAATACCTTTTAAGCACGAATCTAGTCATATGTTTTTATTACATAATTTGGATTTATTTATACATATTTAGATTTGATAACTCATCAAATTATAAATATCTTTTTAAAAATAAGTTTTAAAAAATCATTTTCAATTTTGTGATTAGACAAAAAGAATATTTTTAATAATAAAGGTGTTACATTTAAAATATATTGTGGAAACAAATTGAATAGGATAATCATAAGAAATATTAATATATTATTGAACGTAAATTAAGTAATAATATATTGGTGTAAGAAAATTCAATAACAGAAATAAAAAGATAATAATGAAAAGGACAATGTGCTATACTATTATAAATGAAACGAATAATAAGAATATAGAAAGCTGAAAACGAGCATTACATTTTTGTTTTCTTTATGCTCTCTTAACGTAATGTTATTATATTTACTTAAATATTCCATAAATCCTGTGTTATAAAATAATTAATATATATATATATATATATATATATATATATATATATATTAACTCTCAAAATTATCTTGTTACTTGTATTTTCATAAAAAAAAGGGGTGGTGTATTATTTTTATATCAATTTTAGTAAATATTTATTTATCTTATTAAATTTTATTTAGTTTGGATCATATATTAATTTTTTATTAATTATTTTTATGTTTAAATTATTTAATTAATTTTATTTCATATATTTTTCTTTTATATTTTTTATTAATGAAGTTATTTTGAAATAAAATCATGTTAGAAGATGACGTCTTATTTATGTTTACACTGAATATAAATTAATTTTCAATAATTTATTAAATATTCGATTAATTAAAATTATAAAAAATAAAAGTAAAATTAAAAAATTGAAAAAGTATTTAGTATTTTAAATATAAATTATTCTTATATATATATATATATATTAAAAAAATATTAGATTTTCTTTAATAATGATTAATATGTTATAAAAATAATATAGAATATATTTTCAGGACAAATCAATTTAAAAATAAAATAAATAGATAAAAAATAGAACAACGCGTGAGAAATAAAAAAATATATAAAAAAACAAAATTAGCAATGTCACTTAACTAAAAATCAAATTTTTGGATATTTATCACCAAAATAAATATGAATGATAAAATATTATTTTAATATTTTATTTTCCTATATAATAAGATAATAGATAATAAATAATAAATGGATCATTTCCACTTTTAATTTTTAAGTAAATTGTTTGTTTTTATCAAATTTTAAAAAACTAATCTATCTGTATAATATTTGCAAATCTCCGTTAGTTATTATGTGGTTGGGGAATAAAAAAGATAAAATTAGGGAATAGTTCGCAAAACATAGAAAGATAAGGGGCATTTAGGCAGAAAAGAAAAATTGATTCTATATACAGGTATTTTCCTGAGATCCGCATCTTTGTCTAGGTCAACCCAAAAAATATCTGTTACTCTCTGCTCTGCTTAGGGTTCCAGCCCAATACTTATCTTTCTCATGCAAGGTGATCCATTGTTTTCCGATTCATTCGATTCCATCTCCAATTTTCATGTTTCCTCTGGGTTTCTCACTCAAGTTTATTTCTTTGGTTTCTTTCAACTTTTAGGAAAAATCAAGATCTGAGATCTGGAACCCAAATTCAAGTTCTCGATCCACTGTTGCACTCTGTGCTTTGAGATTCTTGCCAACCATTCGGGTTTGAATCATTTCTGTTCTACAAAGTAAGTTTTTTTTTTCCTGCTACTCTGTATGCCCATTTTCTCTCCATTAATTAAATCTAATCCCTTTGTATTTTCTTTTTTTAGATTTTAGATGTAATAGCCTATATTTAAAATGTTCCGAAGGTCAGATTGTATGTGTCTAAATATTCATAAGTTGTCTTTTTATTATTCACGTGGTTTAGTGATGGATGTGGTGGTGTTGAAAGTTCTAATGTTTAGGTTCATTATTCCCTTGTATCCATTGCAGCTTAACAATATTATATTATACTTCTTGTAATTTTTGTATGTTTTTTATTATTTATGCTTATTCATGTTTGTACACGGTGACTTCAAGTGTTTTTTGAACCTGCGTTCAGGGAAGATGAAGCCTATTTTCTGTGGAAACTTTGAATATAATGCCCGGCAGTCAGAGTTGGAGCGGCTTTTTAGACGATATGGGAAGGTTGACAGGGTGGATATGAAGTCTGGTAAGTTTTTTAAGTTCTCTTTTGTATATGTTAGGGTGGAAGAGTTATTAGTTTCCATTTTTTTTTCTCGTTGGGATTGGGTGGGGATTATCCTGGAGTCAATATTTGAGGTTAAACACGAACTTTTAGATGTAAATTACTTATATGGTTTATAAATGAATCGTCAAGCTTATATATAACATAAAATCTTGAAAGTTTTAAAGACGGATTTTCTTTGAGCAGATTGTAATTTTAAACATTGAGTTTATTGTGTGATAGCTATTTATTTTTCTTGAGTTTTAGATTTGATTGTGTCGTCGTCTGGTTGGGAACTGTACTGAATTAATAACTATATTTTTTCAATTCAATTATCAAATATAAATTTTGTTATATTTATATATTCTCCTGAGAAATTCAAACTCAGGAAGAGTAACTTGGTCTAGAATGAAAACTGTCCTGTTAACTGGTAGTAAATGTTTATAATAACCAATGGGTTGATTTATAATTCAAACGTTTAACTTGTCAAATGGAGAAGTATCTCAATCATTGCCAACCTTAACATTAAGTTCAAGAGGGGAGTAAGTAAACATCCGCAAGTTGCACGATTGCAATCCGACCTATAAGACACTCAGCAGCATGGGAGCAACACTTTTGACAACCTGTGGTTCAGACACTACATGGTGTCTTGCTGGTGATTCTGTTTCAGGAGTTGGACCTTGGTGTACAGCTTCTGGTTGAGCATTTGTGGGGGATCAAGATATTTTTAAGTAAAAAAATCATCTTTTTTGGTAGCATCGACCCCCATACTCAACGTTTTCTTTGACGCAGGATTATCTTGGCATATCCATTTTCTCCCAAGCTAATGGATGGGCTTGTCCGAAATCCATTTCCTGCCTGTGATGCACATCTTCTTTTAATGAAGAATTGTTCAATTTGATCCGCAATGACACACCTGTTCCACGTATTCATCAGTCACATTTGCCTTTCAATTTTTGTGCCTTTGCCCAGCCCTCTTTTGGACTTGTTTCGAGGTTGAAATATTGCCAACCTCACGGGAGAGGCAGCAGAATGGATGGAGAAGGCACTCATTTTCCATTGACCCTCATGAGACATACACTTTTGGGTTCTTGTTCTTGACATCAATTTGTTTACTTATCAAGGTCTGTTGCTAATTCTATTGGTCAAATTAGTTTATAAAATAAGGAGGTTTACCAAAATTTTAATTTCCGAGCAGTGTTGATTGTGCATGGCAGAAAGGCCCGTTATCACATCAGACGTCAAGTGTTTGTTGATTGGTGTAATGGACAGAAACGTCTCATTTCAGTTTTTTGATAAGTTTAATTTAGTACCTAAGTGAGAAAAGTTTACATGATCTGTAGGATTTGCTTTTATCTACATGGAAGATGAAAGAGATGCTGAGGCCGCCATTCGTGCTCTTGATCGAATAGAATTTGGTCGGCAGGGACGAAGACTCCGTGTGGAATGGACAAGGGTAACACATAATTAGTCTCTTTGGGTCAGAGTGTTGTTTTGATCCATTATGTTTCTATGACCGATTCACATAATGTGTTGCAGCATGAACGTGGTGTTAGAAGGCCATCTAGTTCAAGAAGATCTTCAGCTAATGGGAGGCCATCAAAGACCTTGTTTGTAATTAATTTTGATACATACCATACCAGAACAAGGGACTTAGAGAGGCACTTTGAACCGTATGGTAAGATAATCAGTGTTAGGATCAGAAGGAACTTTGCTTTTGTTCAGTATGAATCGGAGGATGATGCTAGCAGAGCACTGGAAGCTACAAATATGAGGTAATTTAATGTATTTGGATGTTTATTTTGGTAAAATCATTTTTGTTGCAGAATTCTTCTTTCAAATCTGTCATTAGCCTCTAGTGAATGCATGACTACTGTTAAGAGATTTGACATTTTTGCTCGGTCTTTCTGAATATCTGTATACTTTAGCAAGTTAGTTTAACCAATAAATGTTTATCGTGTTAATTTTAATTTCCCAATATATTTGATAATTGGCTTGTTACCATTGTTAATAACAGTTTTTTTTAAACAGTAAGTTACTGGATCGAGTTATTTCAGTTGAATTTGCTGTAAAAGATGATGATGATAGGAGAAATGGATATAGCCCTGAGAGAGGCCGTGATCGTCAGCGTGATAGAAGCCGTGATGGAAGACGATCCCTTAGTCCTTATAGGAGAGAAAGAGGTAGTCCCGATTACGGTCGTGGGCCCAGTCCATATCAGAGAGAGAGGGGAAGTCCTGACTATGGCCGTGACCGAAGCCGTAGCAGAAGCCCCCCTAGAAGGGAGCCAGCTAGCCCTGCATATGAACGTAGAAGCCCCAGTCCATATAGAAGAGAAAGGGAGGGTTCTGATCCTGTTAGGGACTCCAGCCGCAGTCCTTATCACAAAGAGCGAGGGAGAACTGACCATGGCATTTCTCCTTCTCATAGTCCTGAAGAAAGAGGGAGGACAAGTCCTCAAAATGGTCGTGGTTCTAGCCATAGTCCTCGTGATACTGAGAAGATTAGCCCTGAAAATGGACATGGCTCTGGAAGTCCCGATGAAAAAGGGAATGCCAGCCCTTACAATGGTTATGGAAGGAGCCCAAATACCGCGCCTGATGCCAGGGACAGTCCTAACTACGGTGGTCCTGAAAGTCCCATGCCTGAAAGATATCGCAGGTTTGCAAACTTATTTGTTTGAGAGTTTGTTATTACTGCTTATTTCTCCTGGCTCTCTAGTTTGTTATTTTCATTGTTTTAATTGAGTTCATTTTTTATAATACAGCCAGTCTCCCCCTGCGGACGAATGATTTCAGTAGCTGATGGCAAACTGATTGTAGTTCCTTTTCATGGATGGACTATTTAATTTCCGCAAATTATTTTAGTGCAGTAGTGATAAAGCTCTGAAACGTGTGTTGTTGTGACAACTTCCTAGTTCTTTATTTCTTTGGTTAGTTTAATATTTCTATATCAACTTAGTATTGTAGAATCTTCGTTTACAGTTAAAATATGGTACTATATCTTTGATCGGCGAGTAACGTCGCTATAATCCTTGTGTCCTTCAAGCATTTCTAAATAATTGACTGTGCTGGGGAAATGTTTATTCCTTGTATTATTTTGAATGGAGGTCCATATCTTTCAGTTGAATCAGCTGAATGAGGGTGGTCGAACTTCGCTATCATGAAATCCTGTTACTTGGTGGATGCGACTAGAAACAAGTAGAACTGGTATTTTGTTTTGGGGCAGGGGTCTGTTTGGCTGAATTTTTTTAATAACTCAAGTTGGGGACCAGAACATTTTTAGGAAAGTATTTAACTCAGTTCGTATGTCTTACAATTTTAAGTCCATATTGAGTAACTAAGTTTATTCTTTTGGATATTTAGGAAATGAATAAAGTCTTGTACTTGTGTGGACTAAAAAAAAATACAGTGTTTCTACCCAATTGTAGCATCAAACTTTTACTTGCATCCCAAAGCGCTGATAAGAATTGCATGGTAGATTGTGACAACCAGTGAACCGATACACATATTAACAGCTGTTGATTTGAAAGATACAAGGGATTATGGTTTAAAACGACATAAATTAGCAATTACTCTGTAAAGAAGTTGAATTAAAAGAAATATGTTTAATATTGAGAATAAAGTTTTTTGAATTAAAAGAAAACTTTTTTTTATTCAATTGAAAATAAAGCCTAGTACTGTTTTGAAACGGAAAGAAGATTAAGTTTTGACTGATAATGTTGAGTTTTGCTCAACAAAAACCAATTTTGCACTTCTATTTTGACAGTAGAATTAGTTTACCAAATTTCTCTTAGCAAAATAAATTTTCGCTTCAATGCTTAAAATAAGAGAGTTACTACCCAAAGATTCCAAAAACAAACAACTTAAATTTTTTAATACTCCTATATTTTAAATAGCTTTGTTACGTATAGTTTTTCTTTGAGTGTTGTACGTGTATATTATATATGAATGTAATTGATTTGATAAAAGAAAAATTCATCTATCAAATCAAATAAGATAATGTATTGAATCATGAGATAATATGTGTGATTAAATAATTTGAGACTAGCACTGGTAAACAAGCTGTTATTGTAATTTATAATGTGAGTAATTGTGCCTGCTCACGAGATATTTACACTTTTAATGATAACTTAAGTTATAGATAAATATACTACACAGAGGGAAAATGATAATAGTTATTATCACTTAAGAAAATCACCAATATTGTGATAATGATTAGGAATTATACTAAGTTGTTACTTGAAAACATAGTTACCGAGAATCTCCATTGTAACAAATATTTTAATTTAATATAGTATTTTAATGCTGTTTTTTTTATACTATATATAAATATTAGGTGGTGATAAAATCATTGTATGAAATTTGTCTATATTATTAAGAATTTTACTATTATATTTTAGTATTGTGGATGTTAGCTTACGCTCTATGCTTTTATTACTCTGTCTTTTACATGCCATAACTGTATATGTGCGAAGACGATTGGTTTTGCAAATAGAGGAGCATCCAAAGGTATAAATAAAGAAACATAAGATGAATACTTCTATAGATATTTTGAGAAACTTTCTTTTTCATCTTTTATAATATTACATGCTGGAGTTTGCGAAAATACTAACAAGGACAACTAATTTGTGTTTCGATAAATACTACGGCTTTTTATTTTGAGGACGTTACAGTTTTAGCTAGAGCCCCAAAATGGGTCACTCGTGGGCCAACTTGGCCCGTCACGGGTTCGGGCCGGGTTGGGTTTGAAAAATACAATTCATATATATGCGGGTCAGATTTTAACCCGGCTCATTTAGACCCAGCTCATGCGGGTTGAACCCGTGGTGAGTCTGGTTGGCCCACCAATCCACCTACCTAATTTTATTTTTTTAATTTATTTTTATTTATGAAACCCTAAAAAATAAAATACTCTCTTCACTCATTGTATTTACAAAATAAGTAACCTTTATTCTCACAAATCACTCTAAGAGTACTTGCTCTGATTTGATGGTGCTCTCACTCTCACTTCACTAAAATTATTCAACGAGCAGGTAAAACACCCTTCCTTTTTTTCTTCTCTTTTCTCCACATTTTTATTTTCTCACTTCTCTTTCTTTTGTTTTTCAAAAACCCTATAAAGACAAAAATAGGGGTTTGCGAATTTGTTTTTTGTTATAGGAGATTTGAAGACATGGAATGATTTTTTTCCCTCTTCTGACATGCTTGTATCAGAGTTTGTTCATTTTATTTAAACAATTTGAGTATACATTATTTAAACAAACTGCTTTGATATCTTTGAATTTGGGAAATTATGTTACAAATTAAACTATTAATTTTTTTGTTGATGTTGTTGAGTACTGGTTCTTTTTTTATATCTTTGAATTTGCATTATATTGTACTTTTTATTATTATTTTGAATTGTCTTTAACATAATATTTTGGGAGTGAAATTTGTTTAAATTTAAATTACAGAAAGTTTGTATTATTTTTTTTTTAAAAAAAATTTAATTAAATGAGCTAGTGAGCCAACCCGTTTACCCACCAACCCGTGGTGGGCCGGACCGGGTCGAGCCGGATTACCCGTTTTGACTGCTCTAGTTTTAGCTCTATATAGTGAAAATTAATTAGGATAATGATAAACATTATTGTGGAGAAATTTTTGACCAATCACAGATTGACACGTAATCAAAGTTCAAATGTTGTCAAAAAAATGTTATCTAAATATCATTATTTCTATAGCATGATACTATACATTTAATACTAATTACAGACTATTTTATTGTTATTGTTTTATCAATTTTGATTTAACCATAAATAACAACAATTAAACTACTAAACATTAAAGCAATGCTTTGACGAATTTAATGATTGTTTCAAGTATAGTTTTCAAGTTACATGCATATTAATATTTCAAATTTTAAATAGAGATAGTAGATTATAGATCATATTTCTTTAATATCATTGACTGATAAAATTGTACTTCTATGAAATTAACAACATGCTTTGAGGAATTTAATGATTAGTCTAGTTTGAAAATTATATTCAAATAGTGTACATAAATTGATTGAATTTTTAGGATGTTTGAGTATTTATTATCAGTTATATTATTATTTTTTAATTATATCGATACAATAATATTAGTGTCCATACTTATTGATAAGTTCGATATAGCACAGTTATACATAATTCTACAGCTCACATAGTTAAATACCTTGACATTGGTAAGGATTTACACCCTATTTATAAATACTTTTTCATTAATTTAATATGAAAATTATAAATAGATATTTTTACCTTCATTTAAGATAGATATAAGAATAAAATAATTATAAATATATAAATTTTATATTTAAAATAAATGTAAAAAAAGATAATATTAAATAAATATAAAAAGTATAATATGTTAAAAAATATTTTTCTTACAAATAACAATGGAGACCTCTATTCAATAAAATATAAATTTAAGGTCAATATATTTTTTTCTTAAAAATAAAAGTCAAATCATGGGCAATCTTTATGATTCGATATAAGATTTAAGCTACAAAATTATGGACTAAAAATGCGACCAATTCAGTGTACCATTGTTTTCGAATGTGAGATGTAAGTAATGAGATGACATGTAAAAGCTGTCACAGAAAAGTAAACAGTGGTAACATTAACAGATTGGTCCCACTCTTGGATATGACATAGCCGCCAGAGGAGAGTGCGGCATGAGAGGACACGTGTCGGTTTCTGGTTGCACCGTCCCTTGTGTCTCCTAACAACCAGTATCCACCTCCATTAGCAGCAGATTCTTCTTTTTGGAGTCCATTTAACTCACTCACAAGCAAAAGCTTCTTTCACAACCAAAGTATATAAAGTAATTTTATATTTTCTCAAACTATATTTAATTAATATTTCCTATTAAATAAAAGATTATTGTCTTTAAAAAAACCATAAATCACTATATTTGATATTTCTTTTACTCGATACAAAACAGGCTGGAATTTTCATTTTTTTATAAATATATAAATTAATGAACCGGTTAAACTAGTCTTGTGTATAAGAATAGATGCATTTGTTTTTCGGTAGCCTAGCCCATAAGAAGTTCATGGTTAAGCGTGCTTAGCCTGGAGTAATTCTGGGATGGGTGACCTTCCGGGAAGTTTTCCCGGAAAGTGTGTGAGTGAGGACAAAGCACACTGAAAAGCATTGTAGTGATCTGTGGGGACAGTCAACAGTCCCTGTAAGTTGCCGGGACGTTACAAATCTTGTGTATAATGGTAAAACACAAGAAAGGTTTCATTGAAGAAATAAACAAGAAAGAAAGAGAAAATTAAAATAACTTAGTGAAAAATAGAGTGAGAGTAAAAATATCAATTATCTAATAAAGTGGAATAAAAATAAATTTTAACTTACTTAATTTAAAATTTGTTATTATTTGTTAATGTAAGATCTCAAAATATGTGTATAATTCATATCAAGTGGAATGCAACATATTATAATAATAGAAAGCAGTTAAGAATAGTAGCAGATGAAGTGTATATAATACAGTCATCCAAAATATGATATAAGCTCTACATATCAGCATAAAGTCTTTCAAAAGGGAAAAAAAATAAAGAAGATTAACTTATACACAACGAAAGAACTAAGCTACACTACTCTGCAGCATCAGCAGTATCAGGAACATCTGAAACGTCTAGTAGCTGCTCCAGTGGGGCCTTTGAAAATTCTGCTCACATCCAATTAGGATGATCATTGCAAAAGAAAACAAGCACAAACAAGACAGACAGCAAACAAAGCAAGGGTAAGCTAGAATTCAAAAGAATACAAATCAATTTAAATTAAACAAAGTAAAAGAGACATACAAGCAATTGCAATCATAGAAGGACGACTTTAATAGATTATGAGTTATAGTTTTATTAGGTAGTGTTAGACTTAGACTCGTCCGGACCCGAAATGAATATCGAGCTATGGCGGGTTATGCACTTGTGGTGGCCTCTACTGCTTTGCAAAGCCATTGCCAATGGGTTTCACCCTACCACACACAAGGTTAGTCCGTCTTGGCCCATATACAATGGAGACAACCAAGACTAGGACCCCCTACTGCTCTTCACCACATGAACTAATCTTCTCTAAGTGAGATTGAATAGTCATTAGAGCTTTAAGGGAAACCCCCAAGACTGAGCTACCTATATTCATTCCAGAACTTAACTTGATCTCACCTAGAGATGTACTTAAATCACATTACATTCCATACTAACTTTACTTACTTTCATACTTTTGATTTCATACCATGAATGTTTTATATTAGTTTAGTTTCTTACAGAATTAAGCATGAATCAATCTCATAATACTGGAAATAATCATACAAAATAAACAAGAAAAGATACCTAGATCATCACACAAGAAAGGAAGAGAAAACAAAAATTACATATTTTCAGAAAAACATCACTTATTAATACAAATATCTTTATAATCTTAAATTACCAATACTTAGATAATTCAAATAGCTTGGAAACCCTCACCAGTGGTTCTGAAAGGGTAAAAAACCCACAGAACGACCTAAAGAATGTCCAAAACGGACGTTCGAAACCCCCCAAACTATCAAAAACAAAAGCAACAGCAGAAACCTGCGCTTAGCGCCATTTAGGGGCGCCCAGCGTAAATTTCTGCTGGAAAACAGCATGAAATGGCGCCCAGCGTGAATTATGCAGATTTTTCGGCATAATGGAGCAACTCTACCCCCTAAGTTTCGTTTTAGGCCTTTTGGTGAACTTTGGACACTCCTAACTCGAAATACAAGTTGAATATAACTTGTTTGAAGTCTCACACACCATCCTAAATCAAAACTCTAAGAGATATGCAAGGAAATTGGATCTAAAACTCTAATATGATTCACCAGGAGCTCAAACTCAAATCTACCACTTGTAATTTGTTTTTGGCTGGTTTAAGGTTCTTAACAAGTCAAAAATGATTCTTCTAAGTGATCTAGATGGCCCAAAACCACTCCTATCCCCAAATTCACGAAATCACTACCCAAGTTCCCTAAATTGACTCTAATGTTGAAATTAACTTAGCCATTTGCTTACAACCTACAGAAACTGAATACTCACCCTTAAACCATAAAGTTCCCATTACACACATAGTCATACAATTCAAAATTAATCACCTATTAGTTCATACCAAACACAGACCATAATAATCTATATCAACACATGCACTTTTCATTCAGTTCAACAGTAAAGTAATCTTCAATCTATTCATACATGCATCAAAAATATAATAGTTCTACCAAAAAAATAAACAAGGATATAATTATTTTCTAATCAAGAACTTAGAATCTAGCTTCCCTTACCCATTGATCGGATTTTGCTTGAACTCCCAAGAACAACCAGAAAAATTAACATCGTGAGGGGATTCTAGAGTCACCCAAAGATCACAAAATATGAAATTGAGGATTGAAGTTAGAAGTTTGGGGAAATTAGTAAGAGACACATGCAACTAGAACAGTTGCATGATCAAGATCTTAGGTTTTCATGAAAAGGAGAATTCTACTTACCAGCTGTAAAAGGGGATTTGATCTGTTGCAAGTGGGATTCTTTAAGCTTGAAGCACCAATTAAATTTCTGCTCAACAAGTAATTGACCAATAAATTTAAGTTAAGGTGGAGAGAAAATGGAGGAGAATTGGAATTGGGAAGGGAAAAACAGTAAAGTCATGGAAGAGAGAATGAGATTCAGAGGAGTTTTGGTTTCTAAAAAAATTAAAAAATAAAATTCTAAATTTTAAATTTTCATACTATTACAATTAATATCAAATGTTATTGTTTATTTATACCACTTTTTTTTTATCAAACTAATATTATTTGTATACATTTATCATGATTAATATTGAAAACAAATAGAGAAATATAAAATATAAAATTAGAGATGATAACTAGAAAAAAAGATATAAATAGCAACTATCCACAGTTCCTTAAAAAAAAGCCCATGTCATTATCAGTCCTAGTCGTCTTATTTCTTAGATATATGCTAAAAAATGCCATAATTTTTGTATGCCAACAGGTATACCTCACAATTTTTTTTTAAATTTTAAATAAAATTATTTAAAAATAATTCATTAAAATATAAAATTAATTTCAATTATAGTATTAATAGAATTGAAAAATAACACACTAGTACAAATAAGTTTCATTTTTTCTAGAAAAAATAATTTAAAGAAGTTGGACCATAAATTATATTTCTTTAAAAACTAATCCTTTTGAAAATAATTTCAATTTCCTAGCTATAAGTAAAACACTATAGACATAAAAAATTAAATTATGAACAACTTTTCAATAATTACTATTTTTATTTTGATATTATTAATAGAACCACAAACCACAGGAAAAAGTTATATGTGAGAGCAGCTTGCTTATCCTAAAATTCACAATTACATTATGAAGTCTTTCTATACAAAACACCACGAAACAATTCACCTAATATATATATATATATATATATATATATATATATATATATATATATATATATATATATATATATATATAATTTAAAACATATATATATAATTTAAAACACATTAATCTTTTTAACGAACATATATACTATATTTAAGTTTTGCATGACACATTTTACCCTAATAACAATTATTTGTGTGAATAAGAGTACAAGGAAAAAATGTTAGCACTAGATTCCATCATGTAGAATGAATATTTGTGAAAACTTAAAATTATTGTAGGAGAATATATAAATATTAAAGGTAGAGGGTTGAGTACCATTAGGTGTGAACATGATAAAGTGATATTTATAATATTTTTTTATTAGAAGACTTTTATCAATTACTTTTCCCAAGTAGGTTAAGACTGTAGACTTTTGTAACGGCTGCTTTATAAAGAAGAATCATATTAACATTTAACAAATAATTCCGTTAATATTTTAGTATTAAAGCTTTACATGTCTTATTTGAGTTGGTTTTAATATGATATACTTTTTTTCTTTGATTGGTCGATTACCTTGTAATGAAGTTACTTAGCTTGTTCTAATCCGAATTTCACATGTGATAATATTTGTATAATCATGCATATAATTATCGAACATTAGCTACTTAATTATCCTTCAAAGAGTGCATCATAGATTAAAGTAAAAAAAAGTAGATGTGAAAATTATTTTAGGTATGAAACTAATGGTGTTGACTGCTATTTTAACAACTGATTGGTTGTTATGTGAACTAATCCCAATAAAGTTGCTTTCTTTATCGTATTCAAATTTGTGACAGAAAGTAGATGTAAATATGAATCCCATCAAGACCAAAATGAAGATATCATAATCGTGAGAAGTCAAAAACACGTGAAAAACTCATACTAATCTAGTTATAGCTTTAACTTATATGTAAGGAAAATATATGACATGATTATCTCATAAAGAATCATGGTTAACTTTACATTAATTATTTTAAATATCATTTTTACAAGTTAGATCAAACTCTTTCACAATACGAAGCTTATGGGCTATTTATACATTTTAAAAAAATATTAGGAAATTGCTTAGTTCCTATATACATTGATATATTTAGCATGTATAATTACACTGATATAATAATAAACAAAAAAAAAATATTTTTGTGGTCTTTCGGCATTTTCGGTTAGGATTTGGGTGGGCTCCAATTGACATAGTAAGGTGGTAGTGACGAATCTGGATCAGTCAGCTTTGGCCCACGATGAATCATCACGGTCCATTGTCTTCGGCTTTCGGCCATTTTTTTTTTACTAATGCACGGGAAGATTATGATCAAATACTACTGCTACTACTACTAATAATATATTATTATTATTATTGGAAAAGAGAGACATTTATATGGATGTATATGGTAAAATTTTATAATTAGTATAAAATAAATATCTTTAATAATTATAGGCATATAACGCACATTATTTTTTTTGTTGTCTGGTTGTTAAATAATGAAAATGAATATTATAGTTGTATTCGTATCTATGAAATCTGGGATTTATTAATATAAAAATAAACACAGATATCATCCTCTAAATCAACTCTAAATTTTATTCTTTACTATTTCATTCTAGATTTTGACAATAATATCATTATATATATTGATTTTAAGAATTTTTTTGTCAATATTTTTTAAAGGATCAATTGATCAGAGGACGTTGTTGCTGAGAAAAAAAATTCAATAATTTCTTTTTTTTTTTGTGCTTTTTCAATGATCAATTGATCAAAGTGAAGTTCACAAGGGAAACTTCAATAATTTAAGAACTGTGTTAGAGTTTGTTTTTGTTAGGGACTTGTGAAATTAAAACGGATTTATAAAGATTATTTTTTATTTATTTATAAAATTATGCTCCAAATTTATGTGAATTTATATTCTTAAGAGATTAATTTTATCTGTAATATTTTTTTCGAGTTTCATTTTATTTTTATTGTTATTTTATTTGAGTATATTTTAAAGTTTTCCGATGGAATAAATAACTATTACTCGGTGTTGATCTAGCCCTGGGCAATATCTTTTTCTTTTAAAAGAAAAAAAATAAACCAAGATAAGAACTTGTCGTTAACTATATAATATTTAAAACTGAACTATTACAAGTTACATATTAAATAATAAACAATCACATAAACATATAATAATGTATTTAAAGTTTTTTATTTTTAAACTCGTAATACATTTATTAAAATCTATAATTTTTTTCAGCTAAAGAAATAAACTATATAATAGAAAAATTATATATTTATGCAATAACTGTACTTTAACTGGTTATAAACAATTTCATTATTATCCTTTCACTGATATTATCATTTGCTTACCTATAGCATACAATTATTACAAATGAATAAATCACAATCAAATACAACTTACATGATAAGCTAATAGTATTTCATATAATCGTTTTATAAAACCATATTATTTAAATATGGTTATTCTTTCACACATATCACAAGACAACATACACTGCCAATCCATCACATTTATAATTCGAACATCGCCTATTCTAATTTATCACCATGGATTGAAATTAAAAAATAAAATGTTTATGATAAATTTCAATTATTATTTTTTTAACTTTTATATTTTGTGTGTATTATAACTTTTATTAATATATAAAAAAATAATTATAATTTAGAAAAAGGAAGTAAAGACACTTAAAATATTTTTAAAATTGGATACTTATTTCTTTTATACATTTTTAAAATATTATTTATTTTTATTTTATAAATCTTGTTTTATTAACATTTGCAAATTTAAAAAACAATTTGGTTATGAAAAAAATTTATTCGATATTTTAATTTGAAATGTATAAAATTATAATATTTTTTTAATATTATATATTAGAAAAATAAAAATTGATTTTTTTAATATTGAGATAATAAAAAAGTGACCATAGTAATGGATTTGAGTCTATATGTGTTATCGATAAAAATGACATAAAAATATTATATCTAAATATGAATATGATGACAATGAAAATAGATGATGAAAATATTTTTTTTTTAAGATTAAGTATTAGATAATAAATTTTATGTTGTCATGTTTACGTGACCGGAATATAATAGTAAAAACTATAAAAGAAAAAAACGAAAAATCAATCCAAAATGTTTTTATTACGTTTTAGGTTTACTCTTTTTTCACAATATAAATTATGATTTGATTTGATTTGAAGGTCAAGGATTCACATTTAAATATTTAAAACCAATTAAGAAATAAGAAATATACATATTGTTTAGTTAAAACTCTTTGTTGTTTGATTTATTTTATTTGTAATATATTTATATTTATTAAAATATGTTTTATTACAATTTTAGCAATAAAATATATGTTTATTTATAAATACAAGAAAAAGAAACTTGATATATAGTATTTTATTACTATAAATTTGAAAGATTAAAAAAATTCAATTAACTTATTTTTTTAAAAATAGAAACATTACAAACATTATGATAAAATTTTAAGGAAGAGAAAAAGAAAATATAAAAAATTATATATAATAGCTGTGTTTATCACTATGAAAAAAGAAAAGAAAATGCATACGAGAGTAATAAACAATAATAATGAGTAATAATGACTGTAATCAAGTAAAACAATGATAGGAGTACATTGAATGCCTTATTTTGATTAAGTGTCTTGTTTTATTATGTTTCCATGGAGTGTTATGTAGAAATATCTGATATGAATTTATTTTATTACTTTCCGAGAGGGAGTTTGATAAAAAAAATTGAGAGGGACGTAATTTTAGAAATGAATATTTTGATATTATGTTTTAATTAACAACAGAAAAAACTTTAGAAATTTATGTGTGTAATTTAGAAAAAAAAAGAAAGAAAAGAAAAGAAAAGAAACTCTGCCAGTGCTTGTAATTCAGCTAAGAATAAAAGATGAAGACAATATAACTACATAATATGATGAAAGATTATATATGAGAGTGTTTGAAACCACTGATTACATAGCATAACAGAATAATTATTCTATTTTATCTTATTGACCATCGAATGAAGGAGAATACAACTCTAATCATGATTACTCATGAGAAATAACCACGTTGTTTATAAAATGGTAAAGGTTAACAGTAACAAAGTCGGAAAGTTCTAATCTTTACTTTTTAAAGTTTGAAATGATGAGTGAAAAGTCAATTATTAAGGTGAAAAAGATACTAGTTACATTCATGCATATAAATCTGTGATATCACTTTAATTACTACTCGAAGAAAAAATAGGATTACGCACACTTTTTTTTTCGATGAAGGTTTAATAAAACAATTTGGTTTCTCCTTTTTGTAGAAACATCGGAAATATAGAAACTTTTTCATAAATGTGACTAGAAATACAACTCTACTTAAGATTTGGTATCTATTAATTTAGTGTATCAAAGTTTCTTAATGTCCGATTACCCCTTTAAGAAAAGAAGACATTAACTTATGATGTTTATCACTATATGTTACGACGGATCCAATCTGCTTAAATATAATAAAGGTATTATTAATCTATATGGTTATATAGTGCTAATTTTTAAGAGTTTTTTTTTTCTACGTTTAATTAGTACACAAAGCGTTTTTTTTTTCATTTATGGAGTTGCAGTTATTTTCCCAGTAAAAAAAAATGAACTTGGGCTCTTTTCTTACATGTTAATTATAATTTACATAATAATAATCATTATTAAATGTAAAAATAAATAATTAAAATTTTAATAATTTAATTATATTATTAATTAGAAATATCTAACTAATATTATTATTATTAGTATTTTAGGTAAGTTGTTGATAAGAGTTGTAGCATCACCCCTTAGACCTTTCCTATTAAAATATTTTGTTAAATTGAACAAAATATATTAATAGTAATATGTATCATTTAATCATACCTAAATATATAATTACAAAAAAAAAATAGTAATTCTTATATATTATCACGGTTTGTTTATTTTAAGAGAAATAATGAATCCCATAAACGATTAAATATATTTATAAGAAACATTTTAGAAAATATGCATATAAGTTTATCAACAATTAAAATATGTTGAGTCATATTATATATATTTTTAATGATGAAATGGAATTGTATATAGTTTGATGATTAAATTTTAAGAAAAGAAAGGTATTTTTTGACAAGACATTGTAAAGTGACGTTCTCCAAAAATAATGATTTGCATGGAAAGAGAAAGTTGGCGTAATGAAAAAATAAAATAAAATAAATGGAGGGTGATGGATAAATGTAGGTTGATGAGATGATAATAGTTGAAAGTGAGTTTGATTATTTGAAGTGTGCAAATGATTCGTATTGAGTAAACGGCACCATGGTAGATAGCCATTTCATGGCATCTTTGGGATGAAGCAGGAGCTTTGGAGGCTGTCACTTCTACCATACTTTAAGGAAGGAAAGTATTTTTATGGTCCTACAAAAATATGAAAGTTTAACGTTAGTTTTTCAAAATAATTTAGAATTAAGAGGTTCTAGATTGTGATTGCAGAAAGTGATGTTGATTAGGATTGTGACACGTACGTGTTGGCAACTTGGTTTCACGAAAAAAGTGTAACTGAAAAATTCGTTGACGACTTTGCGTGATTGCCGCTGTTTCTTTTTACCGAAAGAAAATATTGGAATTGTAATATATTGATTGCACTAGATTTGGGATAAGGCCTAGCATCTCATTTTCTACTTTACTTTTTTACGCCCTCTTTGCATATGAAAAGGAAGAGCCACATACAACCGTTTCCCTCCTTATTTTACGTCCATGATGAAATCGATGGAGCGGGAGCAAATAAAGAGAACAAGTACCACATATTTCCATGCATATATAGAAAATAATACAATTTTTCTTTTTCAATAAATCTAATCTATCTATAATTTTAGATTATTTGGTTTCTTATTTTTTCTCTTTTATTTATCTATTATTATATTTGTATGTTCGGTATTATTTTTAATTTGTTCGTCTGTCCGGATAACACCCAAGAAAAAATACTTTGATATTTAAGTTAGTTAGATTCAAATGTTCAAGTATTAAATGTAACAAGTTAACTTATTTAAACTCTCTATTTGTATAAATTGTAATGAGATTTTACTTATCATCGATCTAATTTCAACCCAATCATCTCATAATTACAATTACGAGACTGATTTGCACAAATCTCTATAGACGTGTTTTTCCATGCTAGTTGCATACTCGACCGATCATTCTACCAATTGATCGGTTTTCGTAGGGATTTGTCAAGGAGACGCTATGAACTTTCTTCATTGTCAACCGGTTAGCCCTTACGTTAAAATAGGTTGGGCTTCATTCTTGAAGCTAGATTTGACTTGACCGATTTACCATATTCCTATTAGTTACCTACTATACATAATCGATTTATCTATTTTTTCAAATAAATATTATCAATTTATTTATCAAAATATACATATTTTCTATTTATGTTTAGAATTAGATTTAAAGAGAGTAACATTTGCATGGTGAAATAATTTTATAGGTTCAAGTGGAATTTTGATATATATTTTCTATTCTACATTTTTTTATCTGCTTTTTTCATTATTTTTTTTAAAAGATTGAAATATATCAGTGAAACTCTCAACTCTTTGATGCATCAATTTATGGTGGGTTTTTAGTATTGAGCTCTACTATTTACATTTGAGAATTTAGTCAATTTTTTGAAATCAACTTTTTTCAAGTGAGTGAGAGTTTTTGACATTCACTAACATTCTAAATTTGTGAATTTGGTTCAGTTCATGGAATTGGAGTCTGGTCCATATGAATGGTTAGGAGTTATCCAAAACTTATTTTATTGAGATTTATTATTATTTGTTGCACTTATTGTGTCATGTTATCAAAAGATTTATTATTTGTTATCAAACCAACATTAATGTTTAGACTCACACTCGAGATATATATATTTTGACATGAGAGAATATGTTGGAGAATTGACAGAAGATAAGGCGAATTTATAATATATAAGTATGCAAACCTCATTGAAAGTCCACTTTTTACCATGAAATCAGAGTCAAGTTATAGCCTATCCTAGGGAGATTTGTGTTGTTTGACATATTGTTCTACCCATTATTGGGCCGTTATCGGACCATCCACTAATGTTTAGTTCCACAATCGATATGTATATATCTCGATGTGAGGGGTGTTGAAAGTCTCACATTAATTAGAGATAAGGTCAATTCATAGTATATAAGTGAGTGCAAACTTCATCTTACAAATTGATTTTGTGTAATTGAGCTAGACTTATAATCTATTTTAATTTTATAAGATTGAGTTTAGCATAAATTCTACTTCTTAATATAATTCAAAGTAAAAAGAAAATCTACAAAAGCTCACAAATATCAAATAGGTCGCACAAGTGAAATTTATTTCAAATTTAAAATTCAAACCAGTTAGTATGAATTTAAAGACAATTAAATTAGTACAAACAAAAAACCAACCTAAATTGATATAGATGAAATACATGCAAACTTTAATACTCGTAATTGAAATACCCTTTAATTAGAATTAAAATTAATGTGAATTTGCTTGAGAAAGTCACCATAAAAAAGAATGTTGCATTATTTCGATTTTTGTTTCATACCAAACTCTCATTTCCATAAAAATATTTCCAACAAGAGTTTTTTTTTTTTCAAATTTTTTGTTTGAATGAGAATTTATGGTAAAAGTCAAAGTCAGACAAAACTCCAAATATGCAACAAATATTAAACTTGCCTAACATTGAACAGGGCCATTCTCCACCAATTCCAATCACTACTAACAAGTTTAAACCAAAAAAACAACTTTTTAAATAATTCAAAATATAGTTCAATGAGGCCTTTTCAATTCAAACCTCCAATATAACATCCCATCCAATTAAATTATGCGTTCTTCAGGATTCAAGTTGCTCAACAACCTTTTTAAAAACAAAACTAAATACTACAATCTTATTTAAATTCAACTACAACTAAAATAAAGTATAATTGCATTTAATCAAACTTATTAACTTCTGCCATAACTTATTATTATATATTTTAGTTCCAATAAAGACACACACACACACATATATATATATATATATATATATATATATATATATATATGTATGTATATATATATATGTATGTATATATATATATAATGTATATATATATATATATATATATATATATATATATATATATATATATATATATATATATATATATATATATATATATATATCAGTGTAGTCTTAAACTCTACAGACTCCAAGAAAATAACTTACTCCAAAATATAATTTAGTGGGTTCGCATTGTTTCACTCTCTATTATTTGTTAAATTTGATTTTTATAAGAGAATGATGTAAAATGATACCATAACCTCTACAGAAGTTGGGTAAAATTATTCACAATGTAAATTTATGTCTAATAAAAAAAATATAAATTTTAACAAATTATTCACAAAAAATAGATTCCACATTTTTCACATTTGATAGCTTTTTGTCAAACATAATTGAACTGACTTAATAACCATGTTTGTGTTAGTGACTTTCAAGTATTTAAATATTTTATATTTTTTAATTGTATTTTTATGGTTTAATTTTTTAGTCTATTGAGTATTTTTTTATAGTTTGTTCCTTGAATACGGTAAGTGATGACATAAAGTTATTGAATATCACAAACTCATTATCTAACACGATTTTTATAAAGATGACAAAAACCACTTATAATTTCACATTAAAAATATCATTTTATATCAATCACAAAACCTCATATTTTTTTAATACATAAAAACAAATAAATAACACAACAATAAAATAAAATAACATGTGTTCCAAAGAACAAATTATAATACTCGATAAAGCTTTAAAACTTAGTTATTAAATAAAAATAATATTAATAAGTATACTGAAATTTTGAGAAGTGAAATCTTGGATAACATCCCTCAGTTCGACCTATGAATTTGTGGCATATAAGATCCCAACTAATATTTTTTTATATCTTTAAAGGATCTTTGATTTTCGAAGATTAGAATGTGTGAACAACTTTGTAATAATGGCCAAAATTTTCGTTAAGTTTATCATCTTCCTAGGAAACTCTTGGATATGTCTTTTCATTTTTATCCCTTTTCAACGTTTAACACTAAGGATAGGATTTTATGGCTCAACACATGTGGTTGAAAGAAAGGAAAAAACTCGATTATTTTTCCAACTCTATCAAATTAACTGCATTTTAAACTTTATCCTTTATATATAAGAACTCAAACGGCTTTTTAAGTGCGATGACGTACGTCTTAAGCTCCAATTAAGATTATCATACAAAAAGCAAGATTCTTTACACACTCATGTCGATCTTTTAGATGTGAAAAATTAAAATAACGATATCAACTTTTCATAAGCCAAAATAATTTTATATGTAAATTAAAAGTCATATTTCAGAAAAATCTATGTACTTAAAAAGGTTTAATAATGAAAACAAAAATTCATCCAATAAATATGGAATCACCTTTTTTTATTCTGGGTTTAATTATTGATGGGTAGTTTGACGTGAGTTAATATTTCCAACGTAATTAATTAATTAATTATATATATATATATATATATATATATATATATATATATATATATATATATATATATATATATATATATATACATAGTTAACAAATACCAATGTATAAACTCTCAGTAAATGCATCGATGACTTTAGTTCTAACTCTGTTCACAATTTTACTTATATTTTGTTTATGATGTGTTTATTTCTAACCCTCTCACAGAATTTAGTTCACGGGAAAATGACTTCCAGATAATTATAAAACACATCTTTACTCTCTCTTTTTTTTTTCAAAAATTAATAAAAAAGAGAGGATAAAAGAGTTTAAAGAAAAAATAATAAAAAAAAGTCCAAATTTAATCTGCAGAAACCGAATTTTGGTCAATTGGAATTCTTTCCATTTGACAACCTTTGAATTTCTTTCGACTTAAGTAGGTCTTGAATTCTTCTCTAGTCAGAATGGTGTAGGGATTTTAGTTAGTATATATTTTATTTATATTTGTGGGATTTGTACAATTAATTGGAGTGCAATAGCTATAACAAAAGAGTAGACAGAAACAATTTTAGTTCAGGGAACTTAAGGTGATTTTTTATTCTTTTTTTTTCACAAAACAGAAAAGGTCTGGGATGTGGGCATATCAAATCAAGAGAGTAAATAAAATAATAATTCTTTTAATCTGTCATATAAATTAAATTTTACATTAATTTTCCCAAATTTTCTTTCCAAATCTACTTTCGTTTACCTCCAAATTTATTCAAATAAACAACAAACAAATTACTTTCAAATCCACTCAATTACTCTTCCTCAAATTCACTCGAGTGAACAAGGCCTAAAAGAAAAAAAAAATTCTTTACCAAAACCATGAACATATCTTTGACGCATAACAATATATTATTTTCCTCCTACCTCCTTTTCCATCAACTCAAAAAAGAAAACCCAAAACTCCTTTCTACCTCTCTGGTTGTTTCTCAACAACTCAGACTAGTTAAATATAAAGTAAAATAAGGGTAAGTCATCTTCTATCTCAGCGGAGTATATTGTTTCTGATGATATCTTTGAAACTATGCCACCGGAGTAATAGAAACGTTGGCATTTTCATGCTTATGAGGTTTTTATTCTGATCTTTTGCTTTGCTTGTCATGTGTTTTTTTTATTTGGAATTGAAAATTTCTGAATGATGATTTGGACCGTGCAGGTCAAATTGGGTCTCTAGGTGAACCCTAGAGTTCCAGAGCTTATTGGGAAACCGGAGCTCGAAAACCTGGCCAAAACTTACGGCAAATTCTGTTGTACGTGGTTGGTTGATAGAGGTACGCATACATGGAAATAATTTGATCCTCTTTTGAGTTTTTTTTTGTAAAGTATTTAATTACAAATGCAGGGAGTGCACTTGCGCTAATAATATATATTATATGTTGATGGATTGAATCTAAAGCTTAATGACATAAGTTATTTTTAAGGATAAATTATAATTTATTATAACCATTTCACTGACAATCAATCTTCGTATTACAACGATTACACTGACAATTAATCTTTGTTCTTTCTTGTTATTTCTTGTTTATTCTTTTACACAATTAATATTTGATCTTTCTTTTTCTAAGTCAACGAGTTGTCACAAAATTTTACGGTTGGTAATTGGCAATTGATCTTTGTTCCTTCATGGGGCAATTAATTTTGTTTTTTATTGTTCTTTCTTTCTTTGTGACACAGGTTTAAGGTTGGAAATTAGTCTTCTTCAAACAATTAATTTTCGTTCAATTATTTTTCGTTCCATCTTGATTCTTTCTTGTTATTTTTTTCGTAATTAATCTTCGTTCTTTTTTCATTGTTTCTTTGTTTTATTGGTAGGCAATTAATTTATGTTTAGGGCAATTAATCTTTAATCTTTTTCATTTTTTTTTTTGTTTTTTTGATGAATTTGAATTTCTCATGATATGAGAATTTGAATTTCTCGTGAGATGAAAATTTGAATTTCTCACGAGATGAGAATTTGAATTACTCACGAGATGAGACTTTGAATTTCCCATGAGATAAGAATTTGAATTTCTCCTGAGATGAGAATTTGAATTTTTCATGAGATGAGAATTTGAATTTCTCGTGACAATTTGAATTTCTCATGAGATGAAAATTTGAGTTTTTAATGAGAATTTGAATTTATCATGAAAATTCGAATTTCTCATGAGAATTTGAATTTCTCATGAGATGAGAATTTGATTTTCTCATGAGATGAGAATTTGAATTTCTCATGACAATTTGAATTTCTCATGAGATGAGAATTTGAATTTCTCATTAGATGATAATTTGAATTTCTCATGAGAATTTGAATTTCTCTTGAGAATTTGAATTTCTCGTGTGATGAGAATTTGAATTTCTCGTGAGATGAGAATTTGAATTTCTCGTGAGATGAGAATTTGAATTTCTCGTGAGATGAGAATTTGAATTTCTCATAAATACCTCCTTTTCCATCAACTTAAAAAAGAAAACCCAAAACTCCTTTCTACCTATGTGGTTGTTTCTCAATAACGCAGACTAGTTAAAATATAAATTAAAATAAGGGTAAGTCATCTTCTATCTCCCCTTTTTTTTGTTATTTACTTTGCTTATCAAAAGGAAAGATGTAATAAGGATGATGAAGATCATTGGTACGTGTTTTCTTTTAATCTTGGAGATATTTTTGTTTAATAAGATTATGATCATTAGAATAACAATAAGGGCTTCACAGTAACTTTTTTGTTAATTCTTCCTCTACCTTTAAATATAGGTAGCAATGAGAACTAATTTGGTCTGTGCTTGGCTCGTAATATATGAGTAGGGATGACACGTCCCACATAAAATATGTCGATTGAAAATATTGTCCCGTCTCGTATTGAAATTGGCCTACGGACTCATGAGTTGGCACGCATACTAGATTTGAGTTTTTTTTTCTCAACTAATGGCAAATTTCATACTTTATGAATTTTTTTTTTAACCTAGTGGTTGAATAATTTTGGCAAATTTCATACAGGGTAACAGTTTTAGCAAAATGGAGTAGTTGAAACTTTATACTATTACATTCTTATCAAACATAATAGTTATACATGAAGTGGTTGTGATGACGTCCTCCTCAAACTAGGTTGAGCCAAAACAAGAAGACAAAGTTATGGTAGTGGAAGTGAGGCGAAAGTTATGGATATAGTGGTGGTGCTCATGGCTTTTGTGAGTTTTTATGATGGGATAGAGGTGTTGATGGAGCTCTTCTGAGAGGTTGGGCCAACTCTAGATAATGGTGACTAGAGGGACTTCGTGTGATGCTCTAGTCTTGACTTTGGACAAAATATGGTTGCTCAAATATTTTGGCAACATAACATTTTGAATTCTTTTTACAAGGGGAGACACTTTTATTTATAAAGGAAGGTGTCTCCAAAATAGATAAAAACCCTAACAACTCTCCACTCTTAAATTCTCATGTTGCAATCCACTTTAGCAAAAGTTTTTGTACTTAGAAAATGGCACATGCCCACTACTTTTTAAGAAAAATTGTCATGTGGCCATCATGTTCCACGGTGAGACACCCTCTATCAAGCTAGGTTTACAAACCATACACTACATGACCCTTAATATACTTGACCCTTAATACAAAAGCTAACATCACTTCATGATGGCCCTAGAGAAATATGTTATTTTTTTTTTGCAGAAATGACTCTAGTTTTTTTTTTAATGTGTTTAGGTCATGACTAGAGCTTATGCCATCAAGTTATAATTGCTATGTGAGTGTGTTTGTGTGAGACGATAGAAGATAATGAATGAAACACTATGTTTTACTTTGCAAGAGAAAAAAAGAACGAAAAAAAAGAGAAGAAAAATGCAAAACAAAAAATAAATACGTGTTTTAGAAAGAAAAAATTATAATTTTAAATTACTTTTCACCAACCCACCCTGCCCACTCGCAGGTCTTCACAAACTACGAATTATATGAATCAAACTTATGTAAACCAACGGACTTAGAACCCCTTCTCTATTGTGCATTGTCACCCTACTTTTAAAGTATCGTATCCCTATACCACCTACATGTAAGAAAAGTTAGATTTAAACTTTAATTAATTAATGTACACAGACATTTATTAGGAAGAAAAAGAAAAGAAAAACTATTTTACAGAAGTTAAGAGCAATTACTATAGTTCGTACAAAATAGTTTTAAAAGTCATATGCAGAATTCTTAAAAATATTATTTTTATTTTTGACAACGATATACCAAGCATTGAAACTGATGTAAAAATATTAATAAAAAACTGGACCAACGAACCTCATTATGACATTATTTTTCCTTCCATACATAAGGTGGTTGGCAAATTACTAGCCAGCTCCGAACCCGGGAACAAGCTTTCTTTCACCTTTGCTTAAGACCAATGAGCATTAATGGAGTTTTGGCTTATATGTAAACGATTTTAATTTTAATAACATGATAAAAACACGAGAACACTATGTGGGTGTCTGATATAGGATGTTTGATTTTGACTCATAACCCAAGATAAGTTTTGCTGACAGGGATTCCAAGTATGTATATATATAGACACTGATTATTTTCTTTGATACGGCATGACTTGTTGCAAACTGGTAGGGTTGTAGGCTGTACCTCTCACAAGATATTTCAATCTTCAAATCCATAATAACTTTATCATGCTGCATATTACTTATGAGTCTAAAATAATTGACTTCAATTCTAAAGAACAAGACCTAATTTCAGTGAACTTTTTATTGTCATTGTTAGTATATATAAACACACACTTGTATTCTCTAATAACTCCAAAGAAATAAAAATAACCCTAGGGTTGGAAAACGGAATGCTTCTTACATACAAAATAACACATGATCCATGGATTGAAACATGATGCATGCATGTTTTTTTCTCTCAACCTCAGTACATTTAATTATGTACGAATATGTGTAACCGCGACAAGCATGCATGGGGACGCTTGAAATCATGGCCAACTATTTCATCTAACGTAAACAAACACTCAGTCATTCTTAAACAATAAAAAAATATTATATATATTGTTATAATTCCTATAATATTTTTATAATTGAAGTAAAAAAGAAAATCATAGAGTTGTATGAATGGATTGCTTCTACCAAACCAAAACCAAGACTATCTTATAATCTAATCTTGTTTTTTCAAACATCATCGAAGATTTCAAAAGGTTTCTAATACATACATTAACTGTTCCTTAGATTATGGTTAGAGGATTAGTTGTGAAGAAAGACCTTCCTTTTACTCGTGCAAAGCCACTAGGTTCATCCAATTGTTCTAATTTAAGAGCTATATGTGTGTATATACATATAATCTTAGCGATCTTACATGGAATTGGGAACAGTAAACCTGGGATATAATATTGAAAAGAGAAGTTAAAGAAGACTTTACATAAACATTAGAAATAGTTTTTGTAAAGATATTGCGGGAGAAATCTTTCACAAAACGTGTAATTTTCCTTTCCTGATTCTAATTATGTGGACCCTTCTGAAGATAGTGGAAATCAATGGTACACCCTGACGCCTTGAGCGAAGGTTCCCTTCTCCCTCCAATGGTAAGGTTAAGTTTGATTTACAAAAGAAAGCTGAAGGAAAAGAAAACAGGCAAAATGAGATGATTCCTTATATCTAATTAATCAGGTCTTGGCTTTTGGGTAGCTTACAGAAACATGCATAACTAAGTTTCATTGGAGTTGATTTTGATCTTTCAAGAATGAAAAATAGGTGCATAGGTATGATCTTTAGATCTCTTCACTACTGTATGAATATTAGGCTGCTGGGTGGACGTTTCCACCGCTCCCCAAAAGCGCGTTGAGGTATCTTTTATACTTGTAATCTAAAGTTAGGAAATGATTACTTAATGTCTGAAAGATTTTTTTATCGGTTTCCATTATTTTCAGCAAACAAAGTGATATAGAAATAAAATACCTGGTTACGTTCTTAAAAAAAGGTACGTAATTATCTACAGCTATATATTCCCTTTCCCACCGAAAATCACCTATAAAACCTGGTTGAAAAGCCTTTGCCCAACCCCCCTCCCTCTCTCTCTCTCTCTATATATATATATATATTGAATTCAACCTTCACGTGTTCCCTAAACCACCACTCTTCTCTTGACACAAAAAGGCGATACTATGTGTCATCTAACACCCCACCTCCCTTGCAAAGCCAACTCAGACCAAGAGTATCTAATTTCAATGAAATTCCAAAAGACAGAGCAACCGGACATGACGATCACCAGCCCCTTGATCCACAAGGGTATCGTCACAACACCCCCTGTAGAGAAGGACTCCCCAGCAATGCAAACCCGTCTTTTCAAAGAAGTAATTTCCATAGCCAAAATTTCTCTCCCCATGATCCTTACTGGTCTCTTACTCTATTGCCGCTCAATGATCTCCATGCTCTTCCTCGGCCACCTCGGAGAGCTTGCCTTAGCCGGCGGTTCACTCGCCGTTGGCTTCGCAAACATCACCGGTTACTCAATCCTCTCCGGCCTTGCTGTCGGAATGGAACCCATTTGCGGACAGGCTTACGGTGCCAAGAAGTTCACCCTCCTCGGTCTCTGCCTTCAAAGAACCGTTCTCCTCCTCCTCTTCACTTCTCTTCCAATCTCTCTCCTTTGGCTCTACATTAAGCATATCCTTCTCTTGTGTGGCCAGGACGAGGACATAGCCACACAAGCACAGTTCTATCTTCTCTACTCCATCCCCGACCTCTTAACACAATCGTTTCTTCACCCTTTAAGAATTTACCTTCGAACCCAATCCATTACTCTGCCTCTCACCCTTTGCGCCACTCTGTCAATTCTCCTCCACGTCCCCATCAACTACCTCCTCGTTTTCCACCTCAATCTGGGAATCAAAGGCGTGGCTCTCAGCGGGGTGTGGACCAACCTCAACCTTGTAGTTTCTTTGATTCTCTACGTAGTCTTCTCCGGCACGCATAAGAAAACATGGGGAGGTTTTTCCGTGGAGTGCTTCACGCAATGGAAGTCGCTTCTCAATTTGGCTATCCCGAGCTGCATTTCTGTGTGCCTCGAATGGTGGTGGTATGAGATCATGATTTTGTTATGCGGCTTGCTTGTAAATCCCAGAGCAACCGTGGCCTCCATGGGGATTCTGATCCAAACCACTTCCTTGCTCTACATTTTTCCATCGTCGTTAAGCTTCAGCGTGTCTACACGAGTTGGCAACAAACTGGGCGCCCAAAAGCCCTCGAAGGCCAGACTTTCTGCCACAGTTGGCCTCACTTGCAGCTTCGTGTTGGGGGCTTTAGCTTTGGTTTTTACCATTGTGGTTAGGAACATATGGGCCAGCATGTTCACTCAAGACAAGGAAATAATAACTTTGACCTCATTGGTGTTACCGATTATAGGACTTTGCGAGCTCGGTAACTGTCCTCAAACAACGGGGTGCGGGGTGCTGAGAGGTACCGCAAGGCCTAAAGTCGGTGCTAACATTAACTTAGGTTGTTTCTATCTTGTAGGAATGCCTGTGGCCGTTTGGCTTGGTTTCTTTGCTGGGTTTGATTTTCAAGGGTTGTGGCTTGGGTTACTTGCGGCTCAGGGGTCTTGCGCGGTGACCATGTTGGTGGTTCTGAGTCGAACGGATTGGGATTTTGAGGCTCTAAGAGCCAAGAAACTAACCAGTGTTGTTGTTGTTGTTGTCGTCGATGATGACGATGATGGCAGCAAGAAGGTTGGTGCAGAGAAGCCAGCCAAAGCTGAAATCAAGGAAGATTCTTTATCATCATTAGCGGAATCAGATGAAGATAAACAATCGTGGGTTTAACTTTTAGTAATCTCGGTTTTTTGGACAGAAAGAGAAACCAAAATGGAAAAATCAAAGCAGACAGGGAGAGAGAAAGAGATCTATAAGCGATTTGTCTTTAGCTGTATAGGGAAGGAGAGGTTAGTGACAGAGGATGACTTTTTTGTTTTTATATAATTTTAGATCACATGGGACAATAATGTTAAAAATTTTCACGTAATTATCGTCGCTACCTCTTTTATTCGTCAATTCAAATCACTTATCATCAGCTGTTTCAGTTAATTAACTTGCACGTTATATACAACTAATATTGCTTATTAACTCATGGTGTTTCCTAAATGTTTTGTCTTTTTTCCTATGTTTGGGGGTAAAAAAAGGCACTGTACTGACAACTACAAGTACACTTACACATACTTGTTGCTTCACCAAACTATTCTATATGTTCTTCTGTTTTCTAATGAGCAAGTACAATAATAAAAGGATTTCAAGAAAACCCATACTTAAAATATGTCTTTTCACTTCACCCAATAGGAATTTCATAATGCCCTAAACTGATTTGGAATTTTCCACTTGTTTTCTGTATATATTTGGTAGCGTCAAGAACAAACTCAAGTTCATTCCTTCGATGAATTAGTCTTGATTTTCCAGTCGGGGATCCAAGGTTAACGAAAGGAGTAATATTAATTATATCCATGTAAGCTACGCCACCGTGCAAACGCGTTTCTCTGTTTTTAATTTATTCTTAACACTAGCAGCAACTTTTAAGGCATGAATCACTCATTATGGTAACCCTGCACGTCACAGGATATGAAATACGACATTATCTTACCAATGGAAAGGACAATTTTTTTTTATTTTTTTTCACTTTTTTCTCAGTTTGACACCCATTCAACTACTGATTTGTTTCTGCAAAAGACTAAAGGGAAAATGAGTCTTTCATCTTTCTTTCACTCCATTTTCATTTATAAAAATGACTGTGTTAGAGCTATGACAATGTGTCGATGTGATTTGTGATTACAATTTTGAAAGAGGAGATAAGAAAAGGTATAAAGTGAGAGTGATAAGTGTGAAAGAATAAGAATTCAGACTTCGGTCCTACCGTCACAATGCCACGAAACTTTAAGCTGATACAGATTAGTGCATTATTACGTGTAAGAAACTACTGAGGAAACTTTGCACCTCGACACATGGTTGATGACAGAATCACATAGAAAGCACACCAAAAGAAAAATGATAGACATCTAATTCACATGATTCGGTACCTCACGTTTTCTACCACAAAAATAATCAAAAAAACAAGATTTATTTACTCAAATAAAGGTTATAAACCAAAGCACGTTCTTTACAAGCTCCTGGAGGGAAATTAATTAACCCTCACATTTTTAAGACATTAGAAAATTGACACGTGTTCATTAAAGAACCGAAAAAGACAAGAATTATCCTCCTTGTACATAGTATTTGGAAATATTGGTTGCTTTTAACCCAACAGAGATGGGAGTGAAATAAATTATGAGGGATAGTGATCGTCATTTCTGATTTGGGCCATTTGGCATTGCAACCAGAAATATCTCATCTGCCGAATATTGTTGCCAAAAATAAGATGGTGGTCATAGCAGAAGTAGGATCACGGACAAGGTAGACTCTTGGGGCAGAGAGTTTGACGTGTTGATGTAAGAATTTTCTATTTGTTCAAAGCTCACCATGAAAATGACATTAAATGAAGTACAATATGAAAATCTGTGCTTCAAAGCTCAAGGGAAAAACTTTTGTCGCCAAGTTAACAAGTCCAACTAGTCTCCCAGAGTCATTTGAGAAAGATAAGATTGTTTTTGTAGAACATGTTTAGAAAACTTCAAATTCAACTCTTCCTCATGGGTAGGTCAGCAACCAGCAGAGTATTCTAAGCACAAAATTGGGTAGCCATTGCCGGACGCCGGCTGATAAAATGACCTCTGATGACTTACTTTCCTCTCTATAAATATATGGTCAATGCGCCTTATGTTGGTGATCTTGTGTTATATACTATTATTAATATATAGAATAAGATAGACATGATTTGCTGTTTTTATTATTAAAATATAGAATAAGATGCATCACAAGACCAGGGATTGTACACAAAATGAGATGTCAAACTTTGTGGATATAGCAAAACTTTAATTAAGCTAAAACAGATTCTCACAGAAGATTATAATTAATTAAGCTAAATCAGCTGCAACACCGAGACAGAAAAATTATGATCAAGAGGCCTTTTTTTGTTGTTGTTGTTTTAGAGATCTAACCATCTACATATGTAGTGTTGGAATATGGGAATCAAATTTAACTATTGCTTTCTTTTTTATGTGTTACTTTCTCGAAAAGACACTGAAGATTTAAAGTAGTGGATGATCGATTATGCTAATTCGTTTTCGACGGAGCTCATGCGAAAGGACAAGTATATATGCTTTCAATATACATTGGCATGTTATATGATCCTAATCATTTGGTTCGGTTTGGTTCGTTGTCCCTTTAGTAAAGCTTTTTGTGCGCCAAGTATTTACAAAGCATCTCAATTATATAATAAATAATGAAATTTTAGTAAGGTAAATCGGCTAAAGTTTAGTGTCAGTGGTGGTTCTGGACCATGTGCGATAAAAGCAGTTATTAATTTTGATTCACACAATTAATTTTCACATTATATATATATATATATATGGACTTGTCCGCCATCAAACGACAACACTAGCCTGTTTTAATCACAAGGTTATCAGTCACACGAGACTGACAAGGTAATGACGTGGAAAATTTCCCATTTTTTAAACATCCAAAATGTTATTAGAAAGAGGAAATTGTTAATGTGTTCTTTTTTTAATTAGCTTTAGAAATTATGAGTGAAATCATTTAGTAAGAAATAAGATTTAGCTTTATGATTTAAAACAAAATTTAATTATTAATTAATAACAAAAATATACTTAAAAAGAGTCTACTAGAGTGTAAGAAACTAGTTGCTGCTTGGGAAGTTAAGAAACACGTAGAAATAGTTTATTTGTTGACTTATTTTGGTCCCAATTAATATATTATAACTACTGCTACAAAAATAATATGCGGTGCCTGTAAATAAGAGTCAATTAAAGACCAATATATATAATATATTTATCTGATATAAACGACAAAGAAATTCGGTCCAATGATTGCTTCGAAGCGGTTGAAAAATTACAAATTGACTCTTGGATTATTTGTTTTATGGTGCTGAATACACATAATCTTAGTCACTCAGCATGCCTGTGTTGAAATTAAAAGCCTTCTAATTGAAATTTGGAGTACTGTGACATTCTAGATTTCATTTTTGACCCTGACAACAAAACCAATAATGGAAGGTCAAATATTACTTCGATTCATAAAAATAAAATGAATCAACCAAATTCAAATAAAAAAAATATCATTTCTACCAAAATAAAAGTCATACTATTTAATGTAATTAGTTTAAGTTAACTACAAACATTTGTCAAACCTTGATTTTGATGGTTTTACATGAAAGAATTATCAGCGAATTTGATTTCACTAATTCAAAATAGAGGATTGTTAAGAAAATACAATATCAATAAAATATAAATATAACTCACATATAAAATATTAACATAATCTTCAACTCAATAATTTAAGATTTATGAGTGTTTTTCTTATTATATGTTTATTATATATTCAAACTATAATTAGAAACGGATACTGATGACATCCTTTAGTACCAATTAGACACACTAAATTGAAGATATACATATTATATTTTTTATTTTGTTACCGTCCTACTAATATATATAATGTAGAGAAAGATCTTATGATGAAACATAGATTTTTTTAGTGTTGCCACGAACGGCAGAACGGCTTTGGCTGTTTTCCAACTGCCAAAAATAAGACATCTAACTTTTAAATTCATTTGTTTGTATATTCATTTTTCTTGGACGGACTAGGTAATATATTTATTGATCCTAACAACGGTCCAACTAATCAAATATATCATTAATATTATATAATATTCCTTTCATTTTTTTTTTTGTATCTTTTAAGATTGTTTGCTTTTCTTATTATAGTTTGAGATTTTTATTTCTTAAACTTAGAAATATAATAAAAAAATAATTAATATTTACAATTTTTAATTTTACATCGCTATATATATATATATATATATATATATATATATATATATATATATATATATATATATATATATTAAAGATAAATGAAATACAAGAATATAAATAGCAAAAAGTAGTTAATATTTTTTTGAACTTTCAAAATAAAAGTTCCAATTTTTTTTTAAAAAAAAAAGTAAAACTCAAAGAAATGCAGAACAGGGTAAATAAGAACAAAAAAGAAGTATTGAAGCAGGCGTCGTTAAGATAATGAAGGTCCACGAGATTGTTTAGTCACAGCAACCAATTACAACTTCTCCTAACTGCATTCATAATTATAAAACACCTAGTGTACCACATTCATAATTATATAAATTAATTAGTTCCATACAGGGCAAAACAAAAATATGATAATTGTAATTATCCAGAAGGAGAAAATAAGTAATCAACGTTGACTTTCAGTACGATTTATTATTGAACCGATGTCAATTTATGTATGTCATCAATTCAATACTCGAATAAACGTAGGAGCAATGTTGATTGTTAATTATCCATATTCTAATACAGACTGTTTCTATAAGGTGAATTGATTAATCAATTATGATATTAAACATTGACTTTTATAATTAATGATTATGATAAGAAGTCAAAAACATTATGATTTGATAATTATTTGGATTTAGTATGATTGCATGTAGTATTTTCTTTGGATGTAAGATTTAGAAAAAGTAGAAGATGGATTAGGGAAGTAGTAGTACGTAAGGGATAAAGAGATAGAGTGAAAAGTGGTAGAATACGCAAATGTGTACGTAGATGAGGCTCTCTGAGGGTACCCTTTAAAGCTGAAAAACGTGATGTTTTGACTTTTTTTTTGCCAACTCGAATAGCCGCAATTGAATTGTCAACTTGGACCTCTTGTTGCTCATCAAAAGCCAACATTTGTATATATAATCTCCCAATAACTCTCTCATTTCTCTTTATAGACGCAACTATTAAAAACCAGAGTTTAAATTGTAGTTCCTCGTCATGTGGTGGATGTGTCCCTGCTACCTAGACATAACACAACACCATTGTCCCTTCGTCTCTTTTATTTCTGTCTGTCATATAATACCTTTAGCTTATAGTTTACGATGATCTTCAGTTCGATTATGTTTCTGATACAAATCGTCATTTCTTTGTCTTTTGAGCATTTTTCATAAGTGAATCTATTCTGTAAAAAGAAAAATGTGATGTGCTAAACATTGGTCTTTAAAAAAAAATAAACCCAATGTATAAGTTTTCGAAATGTCGTTAATATTACATTCATCAATAATAATTAACTATTTAACCAATAAATCCTTCTGAATAGTTAACACTTGAAATTGTAACTTTAAAATTATTTTAATCATTATTTTTGTGCAGTTTAAATTATAAAATATTTCATTATATTTTATGATAGTTAAGTATCGATTAACATTAATAATTATAAAACCTTTTAATTTAGAGATTTCATCTTCAAATACACTCTTTTAATTTAGGGATTTCATCCTTTTATAATCCATCTATACATTTGAAACGGTGTCACCTGAAAGCGTCAGCGTGCCACATGTTCAAAAACTTCACGGCGTTAACTGCATTTCACGGAAAGGCTTTTATTGATTCAAATTGACAAAATTAGGGATCTAATTGATCACTTCCAAAATTGGAGGACCCAATTGAAACAAACCCCCAAATATAGGGACCTCCGAACCTATTAAACCATTTTTTATTAATAAAATAAAATAAATAAATAATAAAATAATTTCCATACACATATAATAATAAAAGAAATATAAATAAAATAGAAAATTATAATATCAAATAATTAAAAAATTAATTTGTAAAACACTTATGAATAAAATAAAATAAGTATTAAAATAAATTTTTATTATATTAAAAGTAACGTTTGTGTTGACTCGAAACATTTTACAATAGTAAACTACGGTAACAATTTTTATTCTAAATAAAAAAAGAAAATTTTTATTCCAAATAAAAAAAGAAATTGTTTTACAAAACTTGCAATCAAAATGATTTAATTTCATATTATAATATAAAGTTACTTTGTTATTAAATAGTGTTAAAGTCAGATTTTAGAATTAGTGCAATATTAAAATTAGTACAATTCAGTTTAAAATTAGTAGTTCAGTTAAAATTAGTGCAGTTTAGTATTCAGTTAATAATTCAGTTAGTGTAATTTATAATTCAGTTAATAGTTCAGTGCAGTTTACAGTTTAATTAATAATTCGGTTAGTGCAGTTTACAATTCAGTTAATAGTTCAGTTTAGTTAGTGCAGTTTACAATTCAATTAATAGTTTAGTTCAGTTTATACTGCAGTTTAGTACAATTTAGTATAGTTCGGTTCAGTTTGATAAAACAAAAAGCATTTCAGTTCGATTTGTCTGAACTGTTTTACAGTTTAAACAAATTAGTTTTTAGTTCAGTACAGTTTTTAACAATTCAGTTCAGTTCGATTTACCCAGAAGAACCTGTCACCAATGATCTTCAAGACCACAATCAGAAATAATTTGTCCAAAAAACTTATCTACATCTTTTATTCCTAAATTTTATAATTCCACAAATATTAGTATTAATTTTTAATTTTACAAATTTTTTTATGTGAATATATAAATGATATATGTTTTATTAGTTATTAAATTAATAATACCGTGATGTGGTTAATATGGAGTGTTTCCCTATCAAAAGTAAAATATGTATTATATTTTAAATTACATATTATTTTACTTAGCTTTCCTGTTTTATTTCATTTGGATGAGTAGATGAAAAAGTAAAACAATGAAAATAAAAATATATAAAAAAGTAAATAAGTAAAAATTGGTATTGTTTAAATTTAGCAAAAGATACTTAAAAAATAATTGAAAATCAATAAGAAATTAATAAGAAAAAAGCATATTGATATGATTGATTTGAACAAAAATAAATAAGTTGGTAATTCTTTATATTTTTTTAGTTTAAAATACTATTTAATTAATTCTCTCATTTTATTTAGCCAAATTAAGTCTTCATATATATAAAAATAATTAAGTTATATACTTTTTAATTGATATTAACATTGTGTATGTATACGGATAATAATGCTCAAATCGGGTGTAGAAAATATATACTTGCAACTCTGACTCGCAACATCAAAATTCAATATGCAATTTGTCTGTTATTCATGCAGACACTCGTTTCAAAAAAAAATATGTAAATATTTTAAAACTCGTAGATATTTACAAATTTTAAAAATTATATTTTTTATACATTTTAAAAATAAAATTTAAATAAAATTACAAAAAAATATACAAAATTTAAAACAATTAAATTAAACATAAATTATAATTTAATTTTAATTAAATTTAATTTAATAAAATATAAATTAAATTTCTTTTAAATTAAATAAACAACATATAAATTAAATTTTTATTGTTATTTTTTTTTGCAAGTAACGATTATTCACGAGTTAGATATTATAATATTTGAACTCTACTCGTTTATAAATAGATATTAAAATATCTATTATCCGAAATCCATGAGTAATAAATACCCGCAAATACCAATTATTTTTCACAGATTTTACGTAAGACACTGATTTTTTGTCAAGTTATTATTATGTTATGTAACTACACTAAGGAAACATTTCACTTGAACATGATAATGGATAATGATATTTAGACAACATTTTTTTACAACATTTAACTCAATTATCTTGTATTCATTTTAATTTCTATTTATAAAATTTTGACTCAATTAAATTTTAACTTTTTTAAATGAAACAATATTGTCTCATATATATGTATTAAAATATATAATTAAAAATTATACATTAAATTACTTTACCGAAATATTTATAAACTAATAAATTAAATTAAAATTTCAAATATAAAAAATAATTTGAATACAGATTGTTTCGGTATAAATTTTTGGGACCGAAGGACTGACCTTGATGACGTCGCTTTCTGTCTGCTTCTTCTAGATCATGCTCTGTGTTGATTTCGACCGTCCGGTGATCTTCAAGTCTTGACCGGAGGGGGAGGTACCTGAAAAGGCGCTCCGACGCCCAAGTTAGGCGTGTATGATAGATTCTCAGTAGGAGAGAACTCAATCCTCTATGGGAGAGGATTGATGATGTATGATAGCAAAGAATATGCTAAGGAATTATGAGTGGAGTGTATTTGGAGTGTGAATAACTCGTACCTTGTTTGGAGTCCTCAGGCCTTTATTTATAGGCTTTGGATTGATATAAGATGAACAAAATATAAACAGAATAAAATATAATAATATAACCTTACTTGGCATATTTCTGATATGATAAAATAAAATATAATCTTGCTTGGCATATTTCTGAATAAAATATCTTCGTTTGGATTTTATTTGTGCTTGCAGTATATCTGATTGATATATTTCTGTTTAGAATATATATGATTGATATTGCAATATATCTGGTTGATATATTTCTGTTTAGAATATATATGATTGATATACCTGGAAATCTTTTATTCTGGTGCTGGGCCTCGAGCCCAATAACTATTGGCACTGTGATGGGCCCCTGTAAGGCCGGCCGTTTGACTTTGGGGATACACCACCGTACATCATCCCCCCCAAGTCCGAGGGAAAGGGAGGGGTTTGCTCCTTCATGACCGAAGGACTTAGTTTTGTTTAGCGCTCGGTGTATCTTTGCCGCTTTGTTGTGCCAGTCGGACTGTGTGTCCTGAAAGTGACGGGCATGGCGCCCGGTGGGACATTGCGTCCTGAAAGTGACGGGCATGGCGCCCGGTGGGACATTGCGTCTGGGACATTGCGTCCTGAAAGTGACGGGCATGTCGCCCGGTGGGACGTTGCGTCCGGGACATTGCGTCCTGAAAGTGACGGGCATGCCGCCCGGTGGGACATTGCGTCCTGAAAGTGACGGGCATGTCGCCCGGTGGGACATTGCGTCCTGAAAGTGACGGGCATGTCGCCCGGTGGGACGTTGCGTCCGGGACATTGCGTCCTGAAAGTGACGGGCATGTCGCCCGGTGGGACGTTGCGTCCGGGACATTGCGTCCTGAAAGTGACGGGCATGTCGCCCGGTGGGACATTGCGTCCTGAAAGAGGAAATCTGGCGGACATGGCGCCCGGTCCTGCAGTGTAAAGATGAATTGCATATAGAATTTTGAACTGAAATACCTCGTTGAAATCGTTGGGCGGAAGGAAATCTTTTCTTTAAACCTGCTTTTGAATCCAAACCTGTTTTAATAATCTGAAAGATATAACTGAGACCGGTCGGTTGAGATGCAACCGCTTTAGTAATCTGCAAGAGATATAATATTAGAGATATAATTGAGACCGGTCGATTGAGATGCAACCGTAAGAGATATATATTGAAGATATAATTGAGACCGATCGGTTGAGATTGGGGGGGATGATGTACGGTGGTGTATCCCCGCTTTTAATGATGTACGATTGGCATCTCAACCGATCGGTCTCAATTATATCTTCAATATATATCTCTTACGGTTGCATCTCAATCGACCGGTCTCAATATATCTCTGATATTATATCTCTTGCAGATTACTAAAAGCGGTTACATCTTAACCGACCAGTTTCAATCAACCGACCAGTCTCAATTATATCTTCAATATATATTTCTTAGCGGTTGCATCTCAATCGACCGGTCTCAATTATATCTCTAATATTATATCTCTTACAGATTACTAAAGCGGTTGCATCTCAACCGACCGGTCTCAATTATATCTTCAATATATATCTCTTACGGTTGCATCTCAATCGACCGGTCTCAATTATATCTCTAATATTATATCTCTTGCAGATTACTAAAGCGGTTGCATCTCAACCGACCGGTCTCAGTTATATCTTTCAGATTATTAAAACAGGTTTGGATTCAAAAGCAGGTTTAAAGAAAAGATTTCCTTCCGCCCAACGATTTCAACGAGGTATTTCAGTTCAAAATTCTATATGCAATTCATCTTTACACTGCAGGACCGGGCGCCATGTCCGCCAGATTTCCTCTTTCAGGACGCAATGTCCCACCGGGCGACATGCCCGTCACTTTCAGGACGCAATGTCCCGGACGCAACGTCCCACCGGGCGACATGCCCGTCACTTTCAGGACGCAATGTCCCGGACGCAACGTCCCACCGGGCGACATGCCCGTCACTTTCAGGACGCAATGTCCCGGACGCAATGTCCCACCGGGCGACATGCCCGTCACTTTCAGGACGCAATGTCCCACCGGGCGGCATGCCCGTCACTTTCAGGACGCAATGTCCCGGACGCAACGTCCCACCGGGCGACATGCCCGTCACTTTCAGGACGCAATGTCCCGGACGCAATGTCCCACCGGGCGCCATGCCCGTCACTTTCAGGACACACAGTCCGACCGGCACAACAAAGCGGCAAAGATACACCGAGCGCTAAACAAAACTAAGTCCTTCGGTCATGAAGGAGCAAACCCCTCCCTTTCCCTCGGACTTGGGGGGGATGATGTACGGTGGTGTATCCCCAAAGTCAAACGGCCGGCCTTACAGGGGCCCATCACAGTGCCAATAGTTATTGGGCTCGAGGCCCAGCACCAGAATAAAAGATTTCCAGGTATATCAATCATATATATTCTAAACAGAAATATATCAACCAGATATATTGCAATATCAATCATATATATTCTAAACAGAAATATATCAATCAGATATACTGCAAGCACAAATAAAATCCAAACGAAGATATTTTATTCAGAAATATGCCAAGCAAGATTATATTTTATTTTATCATATCAGAAATATGCCAAGTAAGGTTATATTATTATATTTTATTCTGTTTATATTTTGTTCATCTTATATCAATCCAAAGCCTATAAATAAAGGCCTGAGGACTCCAAACAAGGTACGAGTTATTCACACTCCAAATACACTCCACTCATAATTCCTTAGCATATTCTTTGCTATCATACATCATCAATCCTCTCCCATAGAGGATTGAGTTCTCTCCTACTGAGAATCTATCATACACGCCTAACTTGGGCGTCGGAGCGCCTTTTCAGGTACCTCCCCCTCCGGTCAAGACTTGAAGATCACCGGACGGTCGAAATCAACACAGAGCATGATCTAGAAGAAACAGACAGAAAGCGACGTCATCAAGGTCAGTCCTTCGGTCCCAAAAATTTATACCGAAACACAGATCATTATCGACCGTTATACTAACACGTGGTGTTTAACCACTATATAACAACTGGCACTATTACATGATAGGATAATATCTATGACAAAAAAGAGTTTAAAAAAAATAAAAATAAAAATTGAAAGATAATACGAACTCACACATGATATATACAAATGTCAAAATAACGGAATTATTTAATTAAATCATTTTTATAAATTAGTTGAATTAATTGAATCAAATTAAAATTAAAAACTTAATTAAATATTTTAATCGAATGAGATGACAAAATTATACTGAAAAATTAATTATCTGTTAATAATGATAATTTGAAAGTCAATCCAGAATAACTGTCCATAAAAGATAAAAGTAGTATGTACAGTAATGCAAATGAAACTAATTTATGAAATACCATGTTATTACCTTCTTGTTTTAAAAAATGATAAGGGATTAAGAACATTGGGGTTATTAGAGCAAAATACTTCTACTTTGCGTACATTAATTGTTTGTGAAGTCATAATTATCTTGCGGATAATAACATAATAATATGAATTACAGCAAATATATTGAAGCCATCATCATTACATCAGCCAAATTGAGACTTACTATACTAGATTGCAAATACCAAGTTATCAATAATTAAGAATTATAATAATAATATTTTTGCTTCTGGTTTATTCTGGACACATGCTATGTACTGCTATAGGGTTTTAGGTCTTAGGCACCTAATATGTATATATACTAAAATTAAGAAGAAAAACTGATCTTGGAATTTCCGATATGAAACTTTCTAAGTCTTTCTAGTTCCATCTCGCCATTAAATAATGTACGTTTGCTGAAGTCAAATAATTAATAAAAAATACTTTCAAAATAATTAAGAAAATTGATTTTTAATTTTAAGAAACATTTGTTAAATTACCTGCAATGCGATAATGTTTATTTAATATAATATTTAAATTTAAACAAAAAACTATTCTTAAATAGGGTAAATAAGATTAAGTTAATTAAAAACTTATTATAGTTAAATGACTTGTTACCTTTCAACTCTCATTATTTATTTATTATGTTCAAATTAATCTTGTTATTGATAAGAGTTTCAACAAAAAAACTTTAATTTTCAAAAACATCGCAAAATGACCCCTTCATTCAATTACTAGTAAAATAGGCATCAAACAAATATTGGCCTTTTACTTTATACATAGTTAAATTTATAATCTAAACATAATTATAATTTATTAAATTAATACCAATTTCAATCCATGAATTGATCCCATTGCTGTTTTGTGTAAATTAAGAGACTTGGCTGAACTTTGAAGTAGTTATATTATTGTATTTTGAAAAATAAAGAATTTAATTGAATTTTTACTAACAGAGAAATCAAAATTATTTGATATATAAAAAGTAGGAGAAAACTGTTATTAAGATTATTTAAATTTTGGGTAATTCTATTATAAAATTAACTTTTTAAAACCTAAATCTCGATTTTTATATATTTTATGATTTTGTAGAGAAAAAAAATAAAAAATAATTAATAATTTAGTATTGATTTATTTTAATTTTTATATTTTTTTTACTTAACCGAGTCTCTATGTTTTTCAATTAATTGAATTTTTATTTTTTTAAAAGAAGAAAAAAAATTATTTTTTTCTTAAATTAACGATAACATTATTTTAATAATATATATATATATATATATATATAATAGTAATAATAATAAATCATACACATGATTTAAGGTTTGTAATTAGTGAATTTCGATAACTTATAAGAAAAAAATGACAGTTAACTATAATATGCATTTTAAAAGCTACTGAAATATAGAAAAAAAACCTATATTCAAAATTTGAAACTTATTAAGCTCGTTATTTCTGAAAATATGTAATCTTTAAATTTGATAATTTATCTGTAATTAATGTGATCCAAATTTTTAATTTATATAAACTGTTAATACACAGTAACTCACTCACTTAAACTAAGTGTATACATATGATTTCGGATAAAGAGACTTTAGAAAAATCAATTTTTTAACATTAAAAAAATTGTAATGAAATAGGACTTAACAGGAATTAAAAATTAGTTAATTGGACAAGGATTTGTGACGAATGATGGAAGAGTGATAGGATTTTATTTAAACAAAAAGAAATTGCAATCTTACAAGATAAAATGTTCAAAGATAAAAGATTGAAGTTAAACTCACCGAAACCTGATAACTGCATATTCTTGTAAATATGTGTAATATGAATTTAATTTACATAAAATTTTCAATAATTTAAAAGAAAATGAAAAAAAAATGGAATAAATAAAATTTTTACTATAACCGGTTCACCTCATCAAATTTTGAAAAAGGTTAAGTATATAAATTGATTTTAATGTATGGGTAGGTGGAATTTATTTTATCTTAATATTTATTTAAAAAATTATTAGATTAAGTCATAATTCAATTATATAGATATAAAAGAAAAAAAGTAAAAAATAATATTTTTATAAATAAGTTGTCAAAATTTACATATAATTTATATAAGTCAAATGAAAACATTAGTTTTTATGTCTCATCCAAAGGGATCAAACTTAAATCCAATTTTTACCTTTTACCCATATGGATCATAGGTAAAAACCAATTTTTACATTTGACCCTTGATTAGTCGTAAATTTGTTTGTAAAAGCTCTAACTCACTCTTATCATGAAGTAAAACTTTCTATTAGACTTACGAAAACATTGAGTTCATGTAATAGTCATTGTTGTATGTCTAAATGTTACATTGTCTTTCATTGATGGCTCATCTTCTCTCATGTGTATGGTTGTTTAATTTATGGTTATGATTTTGTAAAATTCATTTAAAATAGGTAAAAAATGATTTTCGAGTCAATTTCTTTTTATAGTAACTCGTATTAGATTGTATTCGAATGTAAAGTATTCTCATAATATACTAGTCACTGAGATTTAGAATTGCAAAAGTTTGATGTTAAAAACTTCAAATAATCGTAATTTTTGTTGAGTCTCAAATATTAGAAAAATGAAAATTATTGAAAATGAAGTGTTAATACATTTTTCTTATTTTTTTAATATTTTTCAATCATTTTTATATACTTTATATCGTTATTTGAGATATCCATAATACTTAGAAAATTCTAAAATAATATGTGATATATTTTTTTTTATTATATATTGATTTTTAGTATTTTGAAAAAACATAAATATTGGCTTAATATATAAATATCACAATTATCTCTCTTGTAATTGTATCTAACCCATAAAAAACTTAAAATAAAATACATACAAAATCTTGCCTACATTACTGATTATTTTATCATTAAAAAAAACATTAATATTTTAGACTTTCTGCATTGCATCACAAACCCAAATAAGCCAAAAAAAAATGTACCTAAATATTTAGGTAGTATTACATTTAGCAAGCTAGTTATAATTTCTTAATAGCATTAATATCTAAAAGCGTATAGTGATAAAAGAAAAAGTGATATTTGAAAAGCACCAAACTCTAAAAGAAACCAAAATGTACCTATATATATATATATCATTTGCCAAGAAAACTTAGAGGTTTACAGACACTGTAGGGTTTGATTTAAGTAAAGTTTTTGAGAGGGTAGAAAGAGAGTTGAAATAAATAATCCATAGTGGTAGAATTAGAAGAAGATACGATGCATGTTGAATGGTGAGGAGCAGAAAGGAGACAAGAGCATTACGGGATAAGTGGCAACAACGTAGGTAGTGGCTTCCTTTGATGCAGACAAAGTTAGAACCTTGTAACGTACATGACCAACTATGAATGGTGGTCGATAAGATAAGGAAGGAGTGGCTTCTCAATGTGAGACAGCTGCCCTTCTTACCCTTTTTATTTAACGGGAATTCCGTGTCAACTTTAAAGCTTCCCTCCTCAAAGGAAGCCACATATAACTAAACTCTTTCAGCTAAACACCTTTTTCTGCTTTCTTTTATGTAAGTTAGGTTATACATTAAATAATCAAAAATCCTTTTCTATCTGCTGTCACCAAAGGATACCTCTCATCTCTTACGTACATTTATATTATCATAAAAGCTGCCTTATCCTTACGTTTCTACAACCAAATTAATTAATTATATAATATTTATACAAGTGAAAAAATAAAATATCTTTAAATAATAAAATTCTCTTTTACTTTAAATATTAAAATGTGTAAAAAGTATTTTATTGTTTTGGGAAAACTGAATGTTTAAATATCTAATAGATTATAAATTATAATCAGTTAGTTTTATAAGTAGATGATATAAATTTAAAATTTCATCAAAATATTTTTTTTTTGCTCCATCTAAGTGATGTTATTAGTTAGAGATGACATAGGCGGAAGTTTCAGTATCTTATCCTTAAATATTTTCTCATATTTAATGGACATGAAACTTTTATCATTAAATAATGGATAGTCTTATTATAATAAACCTGTATTCACAACTTATTTTTCCAAATATCAATTAAATATTTTTTATAAAAAAATAAAAAATTTAATGTTTCTTCATTGTCAAATATAAAAAATATATATATAACTGCACAAATATAAAATATGAATATTAAATAATAAATAGATAAAAGTTAAATAATTATAAACAAGAATAAAAATAATTAAATGTGTTCATTATAATTAAGGATTACGTAAAATGTCGAAAAAAGTTTAAATAAAATCAGAAAAGAATGTGTAACTAAAATTGTTTAGGAAATTTATGAAATATCTAGTAAGTTGAATTGTTGAGAAAAAAATAATCTCTTTTAATGAAATAAAGGTTATTCAAATGAATTGAAACTAAGAATCAAAGATAACAGGAAAAATAAGTTTTTTCTGTTATCTATTAAACTATATATCTTTACTTGATTTTATACTTGAAATTGAAACTCAAACGTTTTCATTTGAAGAAAATAAATTAGTTAATAAAAATATTTTAAATTAATATAAATATAAAATGTGTTGTCTGAAGCAATAAAATTGATGTTCTATTTCCTAAATGTATATTTAAATAAAACCATACAAAAAAATATAATCACAAAAGAAAAAATATATTAGAAATATGAATAAATTTTATGAATTATTGAATAAGTCAAACAATTGAGATAGAATAAAATAACTATATACCAAATGGGAAAAAAATAGAAAATTAATAATCGAAGAGGATAATAAATACAATTATTTTAGAATACTAAAATTAGGACTTTAATATTTTAAAGTACAATATAAAGACCAAGATAATCTCTCTCTCTATATATATATATATATATATATATATATATATATATATATATATATATATATATATATATATATATATATAAGCTATCAAAATGGGTCACAACCCGCGAACCAACCCCCGGCCCACCACGGGTTCGGGTCAGGTTGGGTTTGAAAAAATAGAATTTCTTTTATGCGGGTCAGATTTCAACCCGGCTCATGCGGGTTGAACCCGTGGTGGGCCGGGTTGACCCGCCAACCCACCTACCTAATTTTATTTTTTTTAATTTATTATTTTATTTATAAAACTTATGGCATATAAGAAACTTATTTGTATGTTTTTTGTGTTTGTTTTTTGATGACATTTGGATTATATTGTATTTTTTATTATTATTTTGAATTGTCTTCAGTCTAACATTATTTTTTGGGAGTGAAATTTGTTTAAATTTGAATATAGAAAGTTTGTAATTTTTTTTTAAAAAAATATAATTAAATGGGCTAGTGAGCCAACCCGTGGTGGGTCGAGCCGGGTTCAGATTTTTCTGACTCGGTAATAAATAAGCCGGATTGGGTTGCCTCACTAAGTGACCAACCCGTGGTGGACCGGACCGGATCGAGCCGGGTTACCCGTTTTGACAGCTCTAATATATATATATATATATATATATATATATATATATATATATATATATATATATATATATATATATATCCTTTCTCACGTTAATTTATAATGTTGAATATTCTAATGTGAATATAATTTACTAAAATCAAGATGGATTAAGAGAATAATCTTATATATGAGTTTATTTCATACCCGTAGTCTTATGCCTGCCCAAAAAAACTATCACTTAGTTTTGAAGAGCCATAGTTGGAAGTTTTGCATTTGTTTTTCTTAGCAATTATGGATACCAGAATAATAATACAAGGCTAGAAACTAAAACGGAGATTATCTTTTTTGGCCATTAATAAAATGTCTTGTGGTTATTGAATAAACTGTATGCTTATCCATTGAGATCCAACGTCATCAATTAGAGTTTACTTATGAAAACTTGCAGGTGAAAGGAAAAATTAAAAACAAAAAAAGAGAGCTAGAAAGTGATACTAAGGATAAGTTTTATTTGACTTCTGGTGAACTCATTGGGTTTAAAAGCATGATGATTAAAATAGTCGCTGAGCAGAGAAAGCAGAAACAGTGATCATGACATTAGTTTTCATAATTTATTTCATACACATGCAACCATAAGGGATAAGGATATGTATTAAAAACTTTTGGTTGAATGGATGCAGCTAGAATTTGATCTTATTCACACATACATACACATATTAGAAGGTTCCAATTAGAATATATAAGCATTGTAGAGTGGATCGTGTGTAGTTTCCCTATCAAACAATAGTATTCAAATCATATTGTGAAGAGTCATCAACATGCTGAGTGTTCCCGCACATTCAACATGATGCATGCAATGTTTTTCCTTTATTACTAAAATTAAGAATATTCACGTTCCACATGTGCAAACTTCTCTGATATATCCATCCACAATATTATATAGAAAAAGGATAAGCAGTTGAAGTTGTATTGGATTAGTCTTCTTTATATCATTTAACTTTATGAATGAATATATGAGTGTGTATTTGGTCCCTTTTACCTTTTCAGTCAAATGGGTCAGCATAACATGTGTTAGTTATTTATTTATCTATCTTATTCTTCTATACTCGACTTTAAATGAGAATCTATACACGCTGTTTATCTTCTTTCGAAGATGTAATTAAAGCAGTACTTTGTGTGACTTGTTGTTGATAACGTCCTTAGACTTTGAAGCATATAGTTATCCATTCATACATGCATGTCTGCGATACCGGCGGCAAAAAGTGTATATACGTGTGTGCTGAGTCCGAAAGGATGAGATGTGATGGTAATCAAATCAATTAAGCAATTTAAAATAATTTTTAAATCTAAAAATATTTAAATTTTTAGATTATATAATTTATGATGACTTTTCGGATTGTTTTATCTAGAAATATATTTTCTATTATATAATGTGGAATGCATTTTCGATTATATTATTGATAATCGAAAATGTATTTTTACATTATGTAATCCAAAAAATACAATTAATAATATTTCTAAGGTAATTTATCTGGGAGATGAAAGAAAAGGTGACGGAGGTACTAAAGTAAACTGCCTTATAAGCATAATAGGCCCAAGAAAGAAAAGAACATTTTTGAGGTTTTCGGCTTGGCCTTTCTTACAAATGTGAAACCCATTCCTTTCAACATGGGCTCAAGCATAAACTTAGAAAATCTCAATGGACTTTTGTGCTTCGATGTCACCGAATCTCGATGAACAAAAAACTCCTGTGTTTTATCTACAATTAAATATAAAAAATTTACATTAAAGATTAATTATGAAGAAACATATATTAAAAGATAACATACATTTAGTAGTATTTAAAAAAAAATGTCATTAATCTTTTTTTCTTGTCATTCTGGGTCATGATTGAACTGACCACTATCAAGCTACACCCAGAAACAACAACACCATAACATAACCACCCCATCTAACCTCAAGCCACCCAACATTGCAACATTAAACTTAACAAAATATAAGTTACTAAAATTTAAGTCAAACTTTAGGAGTACGGTAAAAACTATTTAATTAGAAAGATGAACTGTTATCAATAAAATGGGAAAGGATATATTTCTTTCTGAAGGTAAAGTCTAGTATAGTGTGAAATTTAGATTTTTCATTTCATTCATACGTGGGCCCACTATCTCACAAACTTGTCAATATATCCCCTTCCAATTAAGGGTCATAAAAAACCCAAACACCTTATCTATCGAAACATTGTCATGATTATACTCTACTATATGCTCATCAAATATATACTCTTATCTTCTTTTGAGTAGACATGGCCTCCTTAAGCTGCCATTTTCATACCACCAACTTGTTGAATTCTAAGAATGTCAGTAGCGGGAAGAAGAAACGTTTCATATCTTGCTCAGCGCAGCCTACACAAAGCAATATTAAGGTATAAATGTAATGCAATATAAAGATTCAACTCTTTGATTCGATGCAGAAGTTAAACTACGAAGTGTTTGCATTGTAAAACCCTCTGTGGAAACAGGTTGTGATTAATGGGGCAACCAAGGAAATAGGAAGGGCAGCAGTAGTTGCAGTGACTAAGGCTAGAGGAATGGAGGTTGCAGGAGCTGTGGATACTTGTCATACTGGGGAAGATATTGGAAAGGTTTTTGCCTTTGCTGTTATTAGCCAAACTAACTCAACTCTTTCGAGTTTTTCTTTTACCTTTTTTAGATAGTTTTCAATTCTTCTAGGTCTGTGGCATGGAAGAGCCCCTCGAAATACCCATAATAAATGACCTTACTTTGATTTTGGGCTCTATATCTCAGGTAATGTGAACCAATAACATACTTCCTTTTTATTTTCTTTTTCTTTTATCTCTTCTTCTTGAATTATATTTTGATTAGCATTTTGCAGTCCAAGGCAACGGGAGTTGTAGTTGATTTCACCGACCCTTCCTCGGTATATGAAAACGTAAAACAGGTTTGATTTGTGGCTAGTTAGAAGCTTAATTAGATTTACAAATATGCTTGTGTTATTTTGTAAATTGTGAACTAAATGGTTATTTATGTGGTATGTTTCTGCCATATTCTTCTACAGAAGCAAAAGGGAAGTGTGAGGGCGATTATTAAATAGGAAGCATGAGTATGATGTAGTTACATCAGCATTTATAAACTATTTATGTTATATTACAAAATTTGCATCTTTGGGCCATTAAATTAGTAATAGATTTGTATTTTTAATAGCCATGGAACACAATTCGAGAGCCAGTTAGGCAGCAGGACTAGATTCGTCGTGACTTGTAACATGAAAATTTGTATTTTGATACTGGTTCCACATGTGCCGAGTGCTGAACTTAACATTGATCCTTTCTTCATTAGGCAACAGCATTTGGCATGAAAAGCATAGTTTACGTGCCTCGAATCAAATTAGACACGGTTGCTGCATTATCTGCACTCTGCGAGAAGGCCACCATGGTGAGCACGGGGTGAGACATAAGAACAGCATAATATTTACTTGACATTGTTTCTTTACTCTTTTCTGTTGTATGATGTCTTTAGTTATTCCACACTCCATATTTGATGAATAGCAAATGTTGCAGCATCAGTCTAAACCTGTTCCTAAGCCATTTGTTCTTATGTGACTTATGATTAACCATGATGTCAGGGTGTTTTGGTTGCACCAACCCTTTCCATAGGATCAATATTGCTGCAACAAGCTGCGATTACAGCTTCTTTCCATTACAGCAACGTCGAAATTGTTGAGTCCAGGGCTAATGCAACAGTAAGATATTTTTTCATGTTTATAGTTGTAACAATGTTAAGTTTTTGTATCTTCTTCTGTATGAGTGGGAAAACAAGGCATATATGAGTAATGAAGAGTGCTTATTTATTGTAAAATGAGTTAAAAATAAAACGATGAAATTATCATCAAGATAAAAGGTCAATTAAGGGGACCAAGTCATGGTAATCCATAGAAAAAGAAATTCTGATACAGTGCCTGATCCCTACTTAAAATCTGGAGCTGGGCATTGAGTTAGCCTGTTACTCCAACTTCATTAAAATACATTTCACTTCAGTTTAAGATATATTATATCGCTCCATGAACCAAAAAGAATTAGTGAAAAAGGAAATATGTACTTGCCAGAAGCACAAGTTCTGGGGAAAAAAAGTTATAAATGCACCTGATAAATTATATCTGCATTGGTTCCGTCTTCTCATTTTATCTGCTTTCACTCTTACCAACATTAAGATAAAATGGGAGTTGGGAAATCTTCATCCAAATGGACACTTACAAGATTCTAAGACATAAAAAGTTTAAAACTGAATTGGTCTTGGTGGACAGGAGCTTCCATCAGCAGATGCAAACCAAATTGCCAACAATCTCTCCAACATAGGTCAAATCTATAACAGAGAAGACTCTTCAACAGATGTCCTGGTAAGGATAAAAACAGCTTCAGTATATGTTCCAACTTATACAGAATCAAATACAACTAAGTTCAGACTCTATAGACAAAGTTGAGAGATACATATCTAACATGTTATATATATATATTTGTGACCCTAGGCAAGGGGTCAAGTCCTTGGAGATGGAATTCGTGTTCACAGCTTGGTCCTTCCAGGACTTCCTTCTAGTACAGCAGTTCACTTCTCTGGTCCAGGAGATGTATGTTCTCTATAAAATGAACTGATTCCTTCAATCTTGGCCATTAAGTACTGTTTTTCATTTGTTTGATCATTAAGTCCCTTGCTGCAGGTTTACTCTATCAAGCATGATATCACAGATGTGCAGTGCCTCATGCCAGGCTTGCTCTTAGCCATTAGAAAAGTAGTGCGTCTCAAGGTACCTACCCAATCCAATGACATGAATTCTTTCTATCCTTCAGCTTCATCTGGCTCAACCTTTTTTTATCGTTACTTTACGAACCTTGCAGAATTTGGTATATGGCCTGGAGAAGTTTATATGAAAAAAATCATCCACCTCTTCAATCTCCTTGCCAAAAACTTTAACCTGGTTCAACTCAAGGGACCTTCCACTCCAGCATCCATACAAACATCACACAGAAGGTTGCAAAATAAGTAACAAAATAGAAACATTTGATGAATTTTCTAGCCCCAATTATTCAATCACATCATTTGATGAATTTTCCTTTTGGTGGCTTTTATGTCAAAACGATGTACCCATTTTAATCTTCACTGTTTTTTAAATTAAATAAAAATAAAATCATCCCACCTACGGATATAAAAAATTATAGTTATCTAAAATACCGTAAAATCTCATTCCTTAATAGCATAATTAGAACTTTAATCTTTAAATATGCGTATAGAAAAACGTTTGCTGAAACTCTTGAATAACTTAATATTTCAATAGATAAGTCACTAAATATATTCACATTGAATATTAAGTAAACCATAATCTGTCCAAATTTTAAATCGATAATTTGACTTGAATTCAAGTAATTACAAAAATCATACAAAACGTCACTTTTAAAATAATTGTTAAAAAATCAATAAACAATGACAATTTATAATTAAATAACAATAAAAAAAATATTTATACTATTAATATACTCAAATTAAATTGTATTACAACTAACACAGGGAAGTCTCTGTGAGTGCACGAGTTAGCATAATTACTTGACGTTAGTCATTCCTACACGTAATTTGCAAAAAAACGAGGGCTATACTTGAGTACTTTCATCTAATACCAAATTTCTGTTAAAAAATAAATAAAACAATGCCTCTTTTTCTTTTTTCTTCTTTTTTTTCGTTTACACAAGTGTATAATTAAACTGTGTAAAGTATAACTATAATAATTAATTAACTTTATTCTAGTCTTTCTCTCAACAGCGTGGGGCAGATGATGGCACTATCCACGCAGAGGCCACCTTTGGTGTGAGTACAATCAATTTGGGCCAATGAGAACTTCATAATTGTCGGCTCATTGGGCTTTTCGACCACGAAATCTCCAACATGATAGTAGACCCATTCCCCAGGTCCATGCAAGTAACATTCTGAGAGTGAATGCTGGCCGTCCGATGTGGAGAGTTGGAATCGGACGGGCTTGATGTCCCAACCATGAACTTGATCAACGTTGCAGACTCGGCGGCCCAATCTCTTTGAGGCCTTGCCCAATTGGAGTCTGAAAACTAAGCTGTAACTCCCCACAGGGAATTCAAACTCTAGCTCCCCTACCACTTCAACCCACCACATTTGTTGTAGATATGCGACACTCTTGAACCTGCACGTACAAACACAATCACCATGTTTAATTTACCTTTATCAAAAAATAATTTCTAAAAAGTTTTTTAAAAAAGCACGTGTTAGATTGCATAGATTCCAGTAAAAGTGAAGATAACTTTTTTAAGAATATAGCATAATGTAACTTTGAGTGGAGGCTCCCATTCCATATGCCACCAAAAACAAGCATATATCCCATCCCAAGTTGTTTACTATTATTAATTTATAAGAGGAAAAGCTACCGAGGCAATAAATAAATAAATAAATAAAAATGTGAAAAGAAGCTTTTGTTTGAAGGAATGAAGCTTCTCTGACTTAGACACAACAGATCTATATATATTATTTAACATCACTTTCACTTAAACACAAGTCATTTTCAGGGATTAGGATAGTATTTTTCATAGCCAAATTTTCAATTACCTATAATAAGATATTAATGTCTGAACACGAAAGGTTTTGTCTGCAGGAATACGGCATTACCTTTTCCATTCTCTAAACACGAAGTGATTGTTACCGTCGTAATTCCTAAAAATTTCATCTCTGCAACTAATTATGCAATTATTTATAGGCTGGATAATTAACTGAGCAGAACGGTGACTGAGAACTTGCTCAACACGCCAACCACTGATTTTTCTTTCTGGTTATTACGTTTACATTAAATAATAATTATTTCCCTTCGTAAAATATTAATTAGTTGAATTTTTCTTCGGGGATTTATTTTAAAATAAGTTGACATTGTTCTTGATTTTTAGAAATCCGTATCACTTACCTTTATTCAACTAACTATGCATAATTTAGCATATATTTTACTCTTTAGAATTTCTTGTGGCCTCGTAAGCAGTTTTTGTTAATTAAGAAAAGTTTTCTTAGTTAGGAACTTTTCATAAAGTGATATATTCCTCCACGATATTTATTTTCTTCAGAAACGACTTTTACTTCTGATGACAGAAGAGTTGTTTTTCCAGGGTGGTAAAAGACGTCTTATTTATTTATAATAAGTGGTCACACTTAATAAATTTAATATCTTCAAACCACATTAATCTGACCATAGTTAGTTTGTGAGAAGTGAATTTATCATAATTGGAATATCAAAGACTAAAAATATTTTATATTTTAATATAGTAAGTGCTTTGTTTTTATTAAAAAACCTCTTGTTAACCTCCTCAAGCATAAAGCTTGGTCGTGCTATGAAAATAAGAAACAAAATATTTAAACCAAATTTGTAGACTGAATTAAACAGGCAAAAAATAAAGAAAATAGTTTTGAAGGAGCTAATAATTTTTCTTAAAACAGAAGCAATTGTAGGGGAAAGCAGACAAGTGAACGGTAGCCGGGTCAGGGTCAGGACACACGATTTGACCACAAACATTTCAAGACCTCAGTTTTCAATCCATGTTTCAACATAAATCAAGAACAAACAGAAGAGAGAGAAAAGAACAGGCTCAAAATCATGTAAAAGTCAAAGAAACATCAAACCGATTAAAATATCTATTCATCCCTCACCTGGATTCTTCGGTCGGAATATAATTCCAGTATCTTCTGTCATCTATTCCTGTAATCTTCAATGACTTGGATGACATGAACAAACAAACCAGTCCACTACATTTGTCCAACCAAACTTCCTACAACAATCATCAGAACCAAACCATCAAGAATGATAAAAGTTACTACTGAATAACATGGATCCATAACATGAGATTTAATTAAGTAACCGACTTACTTTGGCGCCGCCATCAAAACGATTGGGTAGGCTAAGTTTTGCATAAATCTCTTTCTTTGTCATAGTGGCAATATTTTGTTCCCCAAGAACTTTATTAGCAAGAAATTTGTAACTTGGTGGGAGCTTTGATTCCCATACAAAATCAGCTGAGGAAGCTCGGTGAAAGGCCCTATTAACCCTTGCCAATTTGCATATATCTGGTGGATCAAGGTTGATGAGCAAGGAGGAGATGCAACTCTCTGGGATATCACCAAGACCAGGTATTGATGGATGAGAACCAGACCCTTCTTCGTCTTCAGCTCTATCAGGTGAAGAAACACCAGCCCCCATCACAGAAAAGGAAAATAAATATACAAAAAGAAGATGTTGTTGTTGTTGTTGTTGAGTTAAATTGTAAAAGTTGTTTACAGGTAAAGAAGGAGGAGATAAAGCAGGTGGAAGATTGAAGGAGAAAAAGAAGAAGGTGCAAATTCTTCCATTTTGATGGTGTGGATTAAGGAGAAAGGAGTGACAAAGGCACCATTAGGTTTCTGGTTTTAAAAATGGTGCGCGTGTGTGCGTGTGAGGAAAAGGGATAAAGTGAAATTCTTCGTCTCCATTAAATCTTCAGCGTTCCAACTAAGAAAGGAATTTCTAATGAAGGGGACGTGGACAGAGTGTGCATGGACATTGTTTCGACAACCTTTCCTCACTTCTTTTTGTCACGTGTGGGATCACGCGCCTATAATTTGCTTCCACGTCTACTCTTCATTTTCTTAACACTTTTTTGCATTTTTATAATATTGTTTTACTACTGTTTATCAAAATATCGCATCATCATATCTTAGATCTTCGATTCCACTAATTCACATGGATATAAATGAAGCATAATCCTTCAGAAATATCAAATATTCGTACTTCCATATGCATATAATAATTATACAAGTGGCTTAAAAACAATATTTCATACTTATGTTATGATCCTCAACTATTAATTATTATTTCCTTCAATAATTCCCAATTTTATTATATGATAATTATCTAATCGGATCATTTTATATTTAAATTTGACTTTTATTTTTATCTATCATATACTTTTTTAGGTATGGACACTTCATTTTAAGAAAGTATGATTTATTTTTGTAACTGCACATATATAAGCTCTTCTTATTGTACGGTTTCTTACAAATACAATTTATTGTTTCATTCATGCATTGGATATAAAATAAGTGTTTGTGCATGTTGACTACAAAATAAAACTATAATTAACCGTCCTATCCCAGTTTATGTTTAATAGGAACAGTTTAAAAATACATATAATAATATAATTACTGGGTATTACATTAACAGAATAATGAAGGGAGACAATAAGAGAAATTATTCTACAATCTATTAAAACCAAACAAATAATTCAAGGTAGATTTTGTAATATGAGAGATGCTTTTGGGTTGTTTTAAGCCACTCTTCCATTAAAGTGGTCCTATGTAACACTACAAAGTTGTTTAAAAAATTTCTCAATTTCTTTTCCAATCAACTTCAAGCAACTCGATTTTTTTTAAATATATTCTAATATTTGGAACAATAAATTTTATTATAATTAAGTCTAAATTAAAAATATATAATTTCGAATTGTTTTAAAAAATTTAAAATTTCTTTTATTGGAGTAAAATTAGTGTAAACTATTTAATAACGATGTGAATTGCTTATGTGGAAAATACCCAAAATAATTAAAAAAAAAGATTAAAAGTAGGTTTAATGTCTCAATAGGTTCCTATTTTCGTTCAGAATTTTAAATAGGTCCATTTCTTTCTCAACGTCTCAATTGAGTCCTTATTTTTGTAAAATCCAATTAAATAGGACCTTTCCGTCAAGTTGAGATGACGCGTTTAAGAAGGATATGCTGACAGTGTAGTTTTTTATTACGTAGCATTAAAAATGTGAATGAATTATATTTTTTTAAACTTTGAATTAAAAAATGAAATATAAAGACTATACTTTATTTTTTAATTCAAAAATTAAAAAAATACAATTCAGTCACATTTTCAATGCCACATAATAAAAAACTACACGGTCAAGATACACTTCTTAACGGCATCATGATGGAAAGGTCCTATTTGATTCAATTTTAAAAAAATAAAGACTTAATTGAGATACCGAAAAAGAAAAAAATCTATTTGAGATTATGGACGAAAATATGGACCTATTGAGATATTAAACGTTAAAAGTAAAAGTAATAGGAACATTGAGAATAACCTCTATCCTTTGTTTCTCTTTCTTTCTCTATATAAATGCATAACTCTTATTAGTTATTTAATTATTAATTCTCCTAATAAGTGTAAACTTTTATTTTCCTACATGTGTGGGCTACCTATGTTATTGTAAAGATACGTTATCCGTGAGCAGAGCTTCGCTAATATAACTAAATTGTTTTGAGGTAACGTTTATCAATTGGATGAAAAAAATAATTCGCTGGATATATAGATAAAGTTTGAAAGGATATATGAAGGGTTGTTTTGAATAAATATATTATAATATTAAGTATATATGTTTTATTTCTTTATTTGTTAATAAAATGTTATTATTTTAAGTATATATTAAGGATTGTTATTATTATTTATTTATTTATTTATTTTAATATTTATTAAAATGAAGATATGGATGAAAAGAATTTAACATTTAAACTTTGTTATTTTATAGATTTAGATTTTTATTTGAACCTATGAAATCAAATTTATTTTAAGACAAATTAACTTTATTTAGATTTATATTGTATTGGACAAATTATTAAAAACTAATTTCATGATATAATTTTATTTAAATTACACTTTAAGAATATTTTTTCATTTAGTCAAGGCTTCTTGTCATCTCTATTAATTATGCCATACAAACTCTACTTAAACCTAGGATTTGCTTGATTTAGAGAAAAGTAATACAAATAATAAAAAAATAAAATAAAATATTTAATTGTTTGATAAAATAAAATATAAAAAAATGAAGAGGTGTGATTGATTGATTTCATAAAATAAAGTACAAATATAAATTATAAAATAAATTTGAGCAATAACTTTCTTTTCCTTCTTTTCTAAATTAAATAATTAATTATATTTCTTGCATCTTTTTATCGAACAGACCAAAGTCAACCCCATCCAGTTATAGATCATTACGATTGAATTTTGGCACATCTTCCGAAGTTCACCATTTCCAGCTTCATGTGTTATAGATATTGTTTTGGATATGTATGCCTCAAATTATGTTATGTCAAAGAAATAATTTAAATTTAATATAGCTAATTTATAATATATATATATATATATTAATAAATTACAAAACTAACTTTAGGAATATTTGTAAATAAGGAATTTGATATTCTCTTGAAAGAGAAAGATTTGACATTCATAACATGTTGATCACTTTGATGGAAGGAACTATTCTGATTTATTTACAATAATAAAATAAATAAAATTGAAAAATTTATTGGAGAAAAACTTCTAATCCTATGTTTTATAATTTCTAATATCAACCCTTTCCCACTTGAAACTGATTTGGTAGAGGAATAGAGGATGAAAAAGATCATAGATGAAGCTAATCAAGACCCATCACTTAATTAAAATCTTAATTCTTACTTGCTTTTCAAGTTAAATTATCACTTTATGTTGTTTAAAACATATATGCAATTATTAGTGGGTAAAAAAATTGAGTGAGAAACTAGTTTCTGTGGGTACGTGTTAGAGTTTAATCTGTGGGAGATGATTAAGCATTGAACTTCATTGTTTTCACATGATGTTGGATAACGAAGCTTTAATTTTGTTTTCCACCTTTTGTGTTGGTAGACAAAACACTTTAATGTTATTTTTTATATCTTTGAACGATTAAATCACTGAGATAATTAATTACCGAACAAGTAAGCATGATTATATGAATGAACAAAACAGAAAAATGGTGTATGTTTGTTGCATGGATAATGTTTTTTTATGATTAAGCATGGTGGTGTCTTTTTTGAAGTTGTTTCCCCATCAATGACAAACAATTAGACGAATTGAAATGTCTATTATAAGATCCACGTATTCAATTATTTTAATCAGGACTTTAAAGCTCCATCAGAATTGAAATATTTAAATCAACCAAATGAAAAAGATATTAGAAGAATAAAGCTTAAGAATAATTCTAAACATAACTTTTAAATAAGTTTGTTGAATGAGGTTTGAGCACTATGTAACAGTGATTAAGATTTGAATAAAGATTCAAAGACATGAGCGAAAGCTAATGAATGTGAATACGCAAACATGGTGGTTAAGATTGCTGATTCATTTGATTACCTCCGGAGAATAACAGCAACAATATTAATTAAACTTTGAGAACATTCTTCCCTCTCCTTATTTCCAACGAAGACATAAATATATTTTCTTCCGAACCAGTGATTGGAGATATTAAAACCCATTTAATGATCTTAGATCAAAGATTGAAGCATCATCAACTTACCCTGTTTTCTAAAGTCTATGCAATTTAAAAAAGATTTGATTTGTTGTCATGTCCATAACATAAATTACAAATTAAGATGATGTTGATCGTGATGGTAGCTGGCAAATGGAGAATCACGTGGTTACCCTTTCTATTATTTTCTAATTAGGGACTATTTTATAAGGCACCACCACCACGTGATTCCTATAATTTTCTTTCATAAATTTTATATCATCAATTTCCTTCATTTAGAAGAACGGTTTACCAAATCAATTAACATAAAATAATGCACACATTGGAACCAAAACTATCACTTAAATACATGATCCTTAATAGTCATCGATTTGACCCTTCCACATGTGGTCCTCTAACTATTTAGTAATGGAACTGTAGGACAGACCAACATGTTAAATTTTCCTTTTGATTTTCTAACACATGTAATTAACACCAGCATTCAACTCAAACATCAATAATGTCCCTTAAGTCAAAACATCCTTTTCATGCTTTATCGCACTCCTTTTATAAGGTAAAAAAGCTGTGTTCAACAAAACATAAACTTTTTCAACACAGTCTAATTTGCATTCTCAAATCATGATTATGTCTCCTTAATGAAATCTAACAACACCGTGGAATTGGCATCTACATTAACCAAATCATAACTAATGCGTTTAACCACCGGAAGCAAATGTGAAAGAACTGTTCTTCTCATGCTACAATACCACTAACCCACCTACTCTCTCACATCAACATTGTTCACATCTAAATCAACCAGTAACTTTCCCATTTTTCAAAGTTTGATGGATTTTGACAAAATCTATCAGTTTCTTTTAAGCTTTAGACAATTAGTTTTGAAAAAATTAATATAAAATTACAATTTTTGTTTAAATTAATGTAACAAAATATTTTATATCGAAACATGTGTACAACAAGAGGAATTGATTATTTGTGTAAAACAAGTAGGTCGTACATGTATCATTGCATCCTTTTCATAATTAAGTTCAGCCAAATTACATAATATTTGAACTATCGATTTTTTTCACTGATAGCATCCTGCAATCCAAATAGAAAATCCTCAGAAATAACTATTTTTAAGGTATGGTGTTTTACCTGCATGATGAGAAAATAAGAATCAGGTTAGAAACTAAACGCATATTTCTCTCAAATTTGAAAGATTGTTTCATAAATTAAGGTTATAGACTACTGTTCAAGTAATTGGAAAAAGCTTTCTGATATAATTCTTATTATCTGTTTAGATGACAAGGAAACTGTCTTGTAAAAAAATAACAGGAGAGTTTATGAAAAAAGTTTATCCGAACATGTATCAGTACTATTTTGTTAACTTCCACTTGGATGATACCTGTTTCTTAGAAATAACATGAATCAAAGTACGACAGCAATATCAACTGTTCACACATTTTCATTGGTTAATTGACAGCAATAATAAACAAAAACATCAACAAAACCACGACGATTTGGTAATACTAAAAATGCGCCGTTTTCAAAATTGACAGCATTCCTCTACAATAAATTTGAGCAATGCTTCTTAAATATCGTCTGGCTTTTGTTTATGAGAATGCATTTTCTTCGATTAATAGAAGAATGCATGTATACTGAGAGATGCACATTAAATTCGAATTCAACCAATAAAAGCCAAACAAACATAAATCAGCATATATCATTTTGGTTGCTATTAATTATTAGCTACCGGGTCATAATATGTAATTAGTCGTAGTCATCGAAAGATTGTAATAGCTTGTACGAAACACATATTCTTCAAAATTTAATTATATTAAGCATGTATTGTTTCTTTGAAAATTGCGTCCATAAAAATTTTACGAAAAGGGACTCAACTTAAAATAAACAGTTAAGAGCAGCATGTTTCTAACCATAAATGTCTGGATTCAGAAGCAATGTTACCCTCTAAAACCTGTATTATTGCTCCAACCTTTGAAGTATCATTCATTCACCGGCATGATGCTTATGGGCCAACCACCTATTCTTCCATGATCTTCATTTTTGTATCTTAAAATTACTTCAGCAATCTTTATTCCTCAATAAATAATATCTAGCTCTGTTCGTATACAGAAGACAAAGGGTATGGCTGAATTCCTCAAAACTGAAATTAAGATAATTGTGACATTTTCTTATACAATTCTGTCACTAGGAAAAGATATTTTTGCAGTTGACTTATAATGACTTTGTGGTTGAAGAGGTTCAAGGTCATCCATGCTACAGTAATTAAATATATATAAAAAAAATTAAATCGTATACTAAAACGCCAACAATTACAATGAAAGTTTCTTGTTTTCGTAATATAAAATGTGAAAGAAATCGAGAAACCCCTTAAATTCAGACTTTGGTGAGCATGATAGCTGTTGCAATGTTGCCTGGCAGTAAGCATCTGCTTTGACTAAAAGATGTTTCAACATTTGTCACGTGTATCTTCATGGGTTTGTCTTGAGTTATTCTAATATTTAGTTAATATTTAAAATTTTCGTGCCAACATGCATGATCCAACCGTTATCAACAGTGAACCACCGACGATGCACGACCACCTTACATATAACCCTTTTCTGTATTCCATTTTCACATAAAAATAGTCATACTTTAACCCTCCACTTGTAGAAGATGGAATATGCATGTGAGAAGTTAATCATGATGAATTCAAGTTTTATAATTAGTTTATGTATATTCTGAAGCTTAATTTAAGCTATAGTTTGAGATGTGTTAACCTGCTATTGTATTTTATATTCTTTATGAATTCACTTTAAAATAATTGCATACTAATAATATTTTATAATCTAATTTATATTTACATAATAAGATATTATAGTAAATATTATTATTTTACAATATAATTTAATTTTAATTTAGATAACTTACATTCTTTTAGTTAGTTATATGCAGTGTTATAAATTATATATTGGGACAAACAAATTATATTAATTCGATCTTATCTTGCATATAATCGAAATTTTGATGAGATTATGTTCATGGATAAATAAATAAAAAATATTCTTAAAAATTATTAAATAGGGATTAAGATGAATTCGTCCCAATCCATCAACATCATGCATGGGGAGTAACAGCACACCATTGGTTCTGTTATAAAAAAAATTCAACCAAACACTTCTTGACACTCAAGCCAAGAGATCTCTAACAATGTTTTGTTTGCCTAATAACATTATTACGAGGGTTTTTTTCTACACCTCCAATCATTTCTCCTCCACCTCCAACTTCCTAAAATATATCTTCAACCGATTTCAAAATCTTTTCTAATCTAAAAGAATTTCAAAATCCCCTAAAAACAAAAACAAATTTCGAAATCTAATAAAAACAAAAACAAATTTTGAAATCTATTAAAGACAAAAATTAATTTCAAAATTTTGCAAAAAGCCAAAAACAAATTTCAAAATCTCTTTAATACTTCATCGTCCACATATATGACAGAGATGAATATGAATTCGATAGAGATGTAAAATGAAGATGAGTACAAGAAAACTAGAGAAATGAAGGAGAGGTACAGGATAGTTTGAGAGAAATGAAGGAGAGAGAACGACAACACATAAGAGGTGCAAGGTTAGGGTTTTGAATTTGGACAAAGAGAGAAAAAGGTAAAAACAAGTTACTTTTAAGTTAAATTTTTTTTTACAGAAGATACTTTTGAGATTTTATAAAGGAATTGGAGATGCAGGGAGAACCATCCCATTGTAATTTCTGATTCAGAGCATAGTCTATAATAATGGTCCAGAAGTCCAAAATCCTCTGCAAAATAAACTATATCAATTGTTGGTTTCTACCCCCAATAACCTCAATACAACTTCATACAGAGTGCGTGAGCAACTACATTTCATCATTTGCTTTATTCTGTCATAGAATATTACTGTTTTAGCCTTTAAGAAAAGTAAACTCTTTCCAGCCCAACTGTCTGTTACTTCGGATCATATAGGTGTTAATGGAAATATCCAAATCCACAACTTAATCTTTCTATTAGTAGATTAGACAATCACTGCTCTGTTTTATCAGACCAAGCAAACACTATGAAACAATTGTCCCTTTTACAAGTTAGAACTAAGCTTAAAAGCACAAGTAGCAGGAACCCAGAAACTAATACATCATTATAAGCATAACCAAGTTTTTAAGGTGGGGAATCCTAGATCAGTATCAACTAACTATCAAACTTGCGAAATCAAATATATGAGTTACAGAGGGCACAAAATCTAGTCTCTGTTACTCCTCTCTACACATCTCAGTTCAACCATTAATCACCACCTACTTGCCTCTTCCAGGAGTCTTCCACGATCAGTTCATCAACTCCCCAATCCTCGTAGCTGCAGAAATTGTGAAAAACAATAATAGTAAGTATGGAATAAATGGGATTACCTAACTTGTATAATGGACAGTATCTACCTTCCATCAGGCAAGTAACGCCGGATTGTAAAGGGTATTTTTCGCTCACGGAGTTCTTTCATAGCAATCTAACATATTAGAGAACACCATGTTACATGTTATATAACAGAGCTTACAAACAAAACATGTATAGTGTGCATGAATCAAACATTTGGGATAATTGGCATGAAATGAAAAAGCTCAATGTATATTGATGGTAAGTAAATTGCCCAATAAGTAAGCCCTAAAATAGACAATATTGCATAGGTTCTTATCGGTCTATAAAAATCAGACGACTAAATAATCAATTTATTTCTAGAATGGTGTGCACAGTGCACTCTTCAGAAACCAAAGAACTTGAGAATAAAAACCTTCACTGCCCCAGTACACTGTCGTCTAAAGGAGATTATGTAAAATCCTAAATGAACATATGACTGATTCAATATTGGAAGACTGAATCAGTTCGTATTACTAGTCAGTTCGTATTGTGCAGGCAGAGACTCAATAAATACTTAAACTAAATAACCAAATAATAAAAAGGGTATGTCATTGTCAAACCAAATAAAACCATCTTAGTTATGCTCGGCACCGATAACTTTTTCTTAAAGGGAACTAGAGGCAAAGAAAGGCAAGCTATAATGGGGGAAAGTAATCAACAAGCAGATTAAAAGGTTATAACTGTAATACTTCCCATGTAAATTGTTCTTCCCAGGTTTGGAATATCTATTAAATATAAATTAAAAAGAATATATTACAACTTACAAGGGCATAATTTATTCTGTTATTCATGCAGCACATATGTGCCACTGCAGGGTTCCGTATAAACCAAATTTCAAGAACACCCCATTCAATCAAGGAACCAATATTTGGTAAGAAAATAAGGTCAAACTGACATATATTTGAAAATTCAAAACTACAAGTTTAGCAATGAAATAATCAGTGAGCTCAAAAACAATAACATAACCAAAACAAGTTATCAAATTGCAAAACAAAAAAGAAGATACCTCAAGTGGATCAGTTTCCCCCTCCAATTCGACCATGACAGGTGCATTCATACTGTTCAGCCAGAAGAATGGTAACATATTAGAAATAATTAATAAGTATAATCTTAAGCTAACAAAGTCCTGAACCAAACCTGATTTGAAGAGCTCGGGTGCCCAAAATCCTAGCACGCTCGTACTTAGTCATATATTTCGAGGTCTTTCGAGGGCGGTCCACTTGTTCCTCTTCCCTATCCTCAGTGTCAATAGGATCTCCAGTTAATTCGTCATTTTTGTTTTCCAAATCCTCTTCCGCACCTTCCTGCAAATCAGTCATCCCACCAGTCAATAATTTCATTAATTCATCCAACAACATATATCAGTTGAATAATACAACAAGGACACAAGACAGAATTATTTACCTCAATCTCAGGCTCTGGTGGCTCATCCTCATACCTGTACGAGCACACTTTAATCAATGAAAAATCATTCAATAGAAATACATAGATTACAAAATAAACTCTATCTCTGCAATTGAAGCACCAAACATAATTTCTTGGCAGAGTCTTGGAAGAAAAAGACAAATGTGATCATCAAACACCACAGATGAGCATTTGAAAAGCTTTTATGTAGCTTGAATATTAAAAAAAAAATACTAAAGTCTACCATAAACCCTAATTTCAATACACAAATTGATTTGGTAAAACCCTATTCCGTGAGTACAAATGAGTGAGGCAATAAAATAGAGAGAAAGAGAGAGAACCCCATGTCCATTTCATCATAGTCTTCGTCGGCCATGGTAGCGCAGAGAATGGAAGATACCCTTTTCACTGAGAGCTTAAACCTGAGTTTGTGCCTAAAACCCTCACAGGAAGCAACTGATGTACTAGAAATTTCAACTATCAGTCTCAATATGTAATAAAATAATTTACATGTATATTCCTATCTACCCTTATGTTATAAGGATATAATTATTTTCTGTTTTGAGAGTTTTGAATTTTAAGATCAATTCGGTAATTCATGATAAATTTTATTTTCACCAGTTACTTAAAGTTTGTTTTTATTTTTAATTTCAAATCCTTGTATAATATTATTTTTAATTTTTAATATTTCAATAATTATTTTTCTATATGAGTAATTTTTTCTCTAGTGGCATTTTGTTCTTCAGATTGTAGTAATATTATCATGTTCTTTTATATTTTGCTAGAATTAATTATATTTATTATTACTGTTATCTTTATTTGTTTTGAAAAAAATGTTATAAATATCATGTATACATTTTATAGTAAATATTCATGAACATTTTATTAATATTGTAGTATTATCAGTATGACAATTAGTTTTTATAGTCTAAAATATCTTAATTGTAGTGCGACGGATAATTAATACTTTATTGTTAGTGAATGATAAATATTTTAATATTTATTTATAAATAAAACGAATAAAGAAATCATACTATTTGTACTTATAGAAATTTATTTATTTTTTTTAAAAATAAAATTAAAATTTAATTTATATTTTATTAAAATTAAAATTTAATTTATAATTTACCATATTAATATTAAAATTCAATTAAAATGATATTTAATTTAATTTATATTATATATTATATTTATATTTTTATGTAATTTTGTTTAAATTTTATTTAAAAATTTATACTATATTTTTTAAATATCCGTTAGTATTTACATATTCACATATACCTTTTAAATCAATATCAAATAAATAACAATATAGATAATGAATTAAATTTTTTATTACAAACCAAACGGATAATATTAATTATGTCTAACCTAATTCATTGTCATCTCTATAAATTGTTTCTCAAATAATCTCTTCCAAAGGAAAAAAAATTGTAGACTCTATTTGTTTTTAAAAGGTTTAAATCATTTAGGGGTCTCTATTTTTGTTCGGTTCTCTTGTTTTTGTTCTCTTCTTTTAAATTTTTCCAATTAAATTCTCAAAACTGCTAATTTGAAACAATTCAGCCCCTGTCGTTAAAAATCGTTAATGGTCGTGTGACATTATAAATGAATTTTATATTAATTTTTTTTAATGAATAGAAGGGCAAAGTGGGAATAAGACTTTCTTTTTGCTTTTGGATTTGGCCCAGTGGTCTCCCCATTCAAAAACTCAGAAACCCCTTTAGGGTTTCCACATCTCACCCCATTTCACTCAACGGAGAACAACACAAAGGGTCTCTCTCGATGACACTAGCAGCCCCTCATCTCCGCCGGTAGAACCCAAGGCTACCATCTCACCACTCGACTTCTCCGCCACAGACCGTCGTCAATGGTGTCGCCGCCAGAGCCACCGATCGCCCTTCCTCCATTTCGGTTCGCACGCCACCACCCCATCCGACCAGTCACCGTTGTTTGAGCAAGCCCAGCCGCCGCGAGTCGCCAGCCAAAGCACCACCAACACCACGGGTCACGGCCAAGGTCGCCGCCGGTTACCCTTCGTTCGCAAACAGGGAAAAAACCCTCCCCTCTCTTCGAAGTCGACACTTGGTTTGTGAGATGTTTTTTTTGTTGATAATGGAGAGACGGTTCGCTCTCTGGGTTTTTTGTGGGTTTTGATTGCAGGTGCAGCAATGGTGGAGGGAGAAGAACGTTGTTGCGATTAGAGACGACATCCATGTTGGGTTGGTTCACTTGGTTTTTCTGAGTGCAGGTGGTGATGAACGAAGGAGAACAACGGCAGTGCTCAATCGCGCGGCGATCTGGATTGAGATTTTTCTGCATGTGTGTGCGAGAGCTGCCATCGCGTTTCTGGGTGCTGTTGGGTTTTCTCTGGCAGGTGCGAGGGTGGAGAATGGTGTCACTGTTCGGTGATGGTCTGATACGATTCTTGGTTGATGGTGATTGGCCTTAGATAAGAGGAAGATGGTAGCAGTTTGGCTGTGTTGATTGTTGCGGGCTGCGGCAGCTTGGTGATGGTCCGAGGAAGCGGATAGCGCATGGTTGAGGCGGAAAGGTTGCTGACAGCGTGTGAGGAAGAAGATGGTGGACGGTGGTCGACGGTTGGGGTCTGGGTAATGGAAGTGGAATTAGGGTTTCAGAGGAAGAAGAAAGTCTTATTCTCACTTTGCCCTTCTATTCATTAAAAAATTTTAATATAAAATTCATTTATAATGTCACGTCATCAATATTTAAATGGCCGTTAACGATTTTCAACGACAGGTCTGAATTGTTTCAAATTAATAATTTTAAGGACTCAATTAAAAAAGTTTAAAAGAAGAAGACAAAACTGAAAGAACTGAACGAAAATAGGAACTTCTAAATAGTTAAAAAGAAAAAAGGAATTATGGAAAGATAAGAAACTGCAAAATGCTATAAAATTGATAACTTTAAAGCTGAAAACACGAATGTAATTCTTGCTTAACTTTCAGTGCAAACATGCAAAGATTTGCGGAGTGTAAATCTTATCAAGTGATATAATAATTTTAATTGATTAAAACAATTAATACTAAAATATTATATAAAATTAGTTTATTTAAAAAAAAAACTCAAATGTTCATATTTTTTAATTTTATTTTAAAACTTAAATTACATTTAGTTTAATTTTTTTTATCATTTTCAAACGCAAACCTTTTTGTTGTTTTCAACATCTATGACTCCCTCTGAACTACAGTTTTACAACTCAAGTAAAACCGAGCCAGTTGTATAATGCTTGGTAGTAATGAGAGGATGGATACAAATTAAACTCATTAATTTTTCATAAATAATGCCATTGACGCGATTGATATGAAACTCTTGAATTTAATTGGACTTCCATGAGATTCTGTGATTCCAGTGAGAGTACCGAAGCATCCATTTCCCTCTTTCTCAAAATGTCAGGTTTACTTTAACCACCAAAAAATATAATACCTTTTATTTTTTACGTTAATAAAATGTTATAAAATTTAATTTTTTATTTTCACACCGATGTTACAATAAATATATAGATATAAACTAATTAAAAATTAGCAGATGATAAATGTTTTGGGTTTAGAATCAAAGTTAACTATTTGGTCCGTATTTGGTCCGTGATGTGTCGTTTCGTATATAAATTTTAGGGTTAAATATGTTTTTAGTTTTTATTCTTTGGGGCGATTTTGGGTTTAGTCCCTCTTTCAAACAAAGGTACAATTTAGTTCTTCAACTAAAGAAAACTCTGGTTTTAGTCTTTTTTACCAAATTTTCTTAACTTTATTTGTTGTTTCAAACGTGTTTCTCAGTTAACATTGAAGCAAAAATGTGTCAAACAGTGTAAACAATCCAAATGTTATAATAAAACATGCTTGAAACAGCAAATAAAGTTAAAAAAATTTGGTAAAAATGACTGAAACCAGAGTTTTCTAAAGTTGAAGGACTAAATTGTACTTTAGTTTGAAAGAGGGACTAAACCCAAAATCGTCCCAAGGTATAGAGACTAAAAACATATTTAACCCTAAATTTTATTGTGTGTCCAAACCGCTTAGTTGTTATTTAAGTAAAGTATATACTAAAGTTAAATTAGACAAAAATTAATTTATAATTTATATTCTTATCTCACATATTTATTTATAAATATTATGGTAGGCTTTTAATTAAAATCGGTCTAATTACGAGTCAATAATAAATAATCTTATTTTAATCTTGAGTTAACCGATTTCATGAATGATCTGATTTGGTACTATTTAGACCGGTCGATATACTATATGATTGAACGGTTTGTCAATTGATCGTTTAGGTTCAACAACTTGTCATTCAAGTGATATGGTTGACCATTTAGTTTGATGTATGACCAAACGATCTGTTAGGTGATCGTCCGAACTCAACTACTTATCATCCGGGTAGTTTTGTTGATCATCCAACTTGATGCATGATCGAACGATTTATTAGGTGATTATTCAAGCTCAACAATTGTCACCTAGATAATGCGGTTGATCATTCAATTTCATGTACGACTGAACGATCTGTTAGATGATATTCATATTAAATGACATTGTCATATATGGTGATTAATCATCTGAATTGTAAATGATCAAATAATACAATAAATATATAATTAATAAAAAAGCAATTAATATTATTCTTAACTTAAAAAATTATATATATTTTTAATAAAAACAATACTTAAAAGGTTTAATAATTGAGATAGTTCTATTTTTAGTGACTTTTCTCAAATAGGTCATTCACTTTTTTTTTTGTCTCAATTGGGCCTTGTTCTTGAAAAATTGTATCAATTAAGTCTTTGTCGTTAGTTTCGTGCTAATACTGTTAAAGAGATATTACATGTTAGCCTATGATTTTTTTTTTTAATTTTTAAAATATTTTTTTAATTATTATTATTTATTTAAATAAAAAAATTGTCACGTGTCAAACTAACATTGTCACATGGCAATGACAGTGTGACGTGACAATAACAGTACCACATGACACTATTAGGTCATATGTCATTGTATTTGTCATAATTTGGTTTCTATATTTTTATTTTGTTCCAATTTGATCATTGATTTTTTTTTTGTTTTAATTTGGTCCATACATTAAATGATTAAAGGATTAAATTAAATATAATTTTTTACTCAAAAGGGTTTCAATAAATAAAGTTTATGTATGAATAGTTGTAGAAGACTTAACTAAATGAAATAACAGTATGTTCGTTTTCCAAAATTTATTTAACTAAATGAAATAACAATATGTCTTTAAATCTATTTTTGTTAAGTGAATGATGTATTTCATATCTTAATGTTTAACTCCATAAACTTTTTATCAATTATCGAGGAAGTACTGGACTATTTTTGTGTATATTACCTTCAAAAAAATATTTATTATTGAAATGTTAATTTTTGCAGTTTACTCATTCATATTATTTAGGTTAAATGATTTTATTTGTTGTTTAATTTTGTAGAAAATTTTTAAATGAGTTTCTTTATTTTTATTTGTCTCAATTTAGTTTTTGTTTTAAAAACTTTAATGCAATTAAGTTATTTTCGTTAGTACTACATAAACAAAACGTATCATATGTTAGTTCGTAATTTTTTTATTTTTCTAATAAAAAATATTAATTTGTATATATATTTTTTTAAGATTTATATACAAATTAAATTTGTTTGAATTTGGAAAAGAACAAAATTGTTTAATTTTTAAAAAAGTATGACTAAATTGAGACGAAATAAAAATAGAGAAATTAGATTGAGACAAAATAAAAATATAGGGATTAAATTGACACAAATAAAATGACACATGAAACTGTCATTATCATGTCATACTGTCATTATTATAATGTCAGCTTGACACGGGGTAAAATTAAAAAAAATCACAAACTGGTGATACTTTTTAATGATGCTAGTACCAAACTAATGACAAAGATTTAATTGCTTTCATTTTTCAAAAATAGGAGAGAAAAAAAATGAAGAAACTATTTAAAAAAAAGTTACCAAAAATATAGATTATATGAATGCTTAAATATATTTAAAAAACAATTAAACAAGATTGGATGAACCAATTTTATATTTATGGAGTAATAAATATTTCTCTTTAACATTAATTTGGATTCAGGTTTAACAAAATTATTGAAAGTAATGAAACATTTTATTTCACAAGAGTTTGCATTAATAATTTTCATTTTCTTATGTAATAAATACATTTTCAGTTTGCATTTAAGATAGACGTTACACAATATTTTATTTATGTTAAAATAATTAGTTACATTCAATATATACAATTTTAATAAATAAAAAATTTCAAAAAAAAATATTGCGCTTGAAGTTATAAAAACATCATATTTTATAAACCAACAATTTTTTTTTACTAGAATAATCACAGATAATAAAATTTTCCCTAAGAATATTTTTTACTCAGTTATTAACCATTTAATTTACCAAACAAGAGTTATTAAATAAACTCACTTTTCGGTAAATATTTTATTTACTATTATTTCAAATATCAATTGAAAAATATATACATTAAATTTAATTTTAATTTCCTTTGAACTCTGATACGGTGATTCTGATCCTTCTATTTTAATATTTGAAATTTCATTATTTTAATATACTATTGATAATGTTTTATTTTAGTTCAATTAACCATATAGAAGTAAAAAATATTGACAAAGTGTTCACTAAAAAAATATTTTTTAACATTTTACACGTGTATTTTTTACTGTTATTATTTATTTATTATTGTATTGATGTATTATAAATTCAATAAAAAGAATAACATATATTTTGTGAATATTTTAAAATGAAAAATCTGTATATCATTACCCATTCAAAAATCTCTGAAAGTATTAGTGATTTCTTTTTTTAAAAAAATAATTTAATCAGTTAAAAGATGAAAATTGAAAAGTAAACGTTATAAAACTAAAATTTGGATCAAAATATAGTTTTTTTTTCTTTTTGAGAGGTATATTGTGAATAAAAATTTAAAAATTGTAGATTTTAAAATAGTATATATTTTAGTCAAGAATATATGAAAAAAACTCATAATAAATATTACTATTTATTCTTTAAAAGGAGAAAGTAATTTTAATAACTGAGATGAGCTGACCTGAGTTGTCTTGTGTCACAAAGAAAGATACATACAAAGAGTGAATGAAATAGTTTTTAACCGTGCTTGCTTGCATATATAAATGCACATCATTACCATCTTCTCTATTACAAGAAACCAAATAGCCATGGCTAACACTGATTCTTCTTCCCCCTCCATTTTCAACGTAAGAAAAACGCCAACCTTCATCCTCGTTCTTCTTCTCTGCATCGCCTCCTACTTCCTAGCCGCGTACCACCAAGGAGAGCCCCTCCTCACCACCGCGACCACCGCCTCCCTCCACCTCTCCGCATCGTGCAACCACCTCACTGCCCAGTCTTCTAGAACGTTCCCACGCTGCAGCGCCAACTTCAGTGAGTACACGCCATGCGAAGATCCTCATCGGTCTCTAGGGTACAAGCGGCACAGAATGATATACCGAGAGAGGCACTGCCCCGAGGAGCCCTTGAAATGTAGGGTTCCTGCCCCTCATGGATATCGAAATCCCTTTCCCTGGCCCGCGAGTAGAGACCGTGCGTGGTTCGCTAACGTCCCCCACCGTGAGCTCACCGTGGAGAAGGCCGTGCAGAACTGGATCCGCTTCGAGGGCGAGCGCTTCGTTTTTCCCGGTGGCGGAACCACCTTCCCCAACGGCGCCGATGCCTACATTGAGGACATCGGAAAGTTGATTAATCTCAGAGACGGCACCATTAGAACTGCTCTGGACACTGGTTGTGGGGTAATTGACCTTCTCTCACTGTTTTCTCGCTAAAAATATTTTCTTTTAATTTTAATAAATCAATTATAAAAAACCCTTATATTTTTCAAAGCAATTATTATACAAATTAATGACTATTAGCCAACTTTTTTTAATTGGACAATAGATTCATCAATATTGTAAAAAGTTACACACATTCACACAGGTTATTTCTTAATGGAAATCTGGCAATTCAGATCTTTAACACCTATTTTAAATTTGATTTATGTTCATGGTAGATATATACAATTCAACCCTTTTTTTTATTCTGGTTAAGGTCTACGTAATGAATAAATTAGTTAATGAAGAGAGTAATTCATTAGGATATTTTTATACTCTAGTTTATTTTAACCTTCATAATTATTGCATGTTTAAATGGATAATAATTATTTTTTTCTACAAAAGACACTTAATAATAAATATTTGATGAACTCATAATAATTATTTTGTGTAATAGTTTTGCAGTACGTGATGCATCATGTAATTAACAATGGAAGGATTTATTTTGTGAGTAAGAATAATATTAATATAGCTATCATCATTATATTTAGGATTAAGATATTTTAAAAATTGTAAATAAGAGATTATTTGGAAAGTTAAAAAAAAGTTTAAGCGTGTAGGTCAGAAAGTGAGATAAGAAATAAGGAAATGAGAAGGCATTTGCTTCTAATGTTTATATGCGGAGTACGCGTTGGATATTGTGTAAAACTAAGGCGTGTTCATATCACACGTCACGTTTCATGATTTTCGACAAAGGAGTCAACTCAAACCAATTCTATAACTGCTATTCTTTTACCTTAACTGTTTATATTTAATATTAAATTTCTGACCAAACTTTCCATACTTGGGTTTTTTAAGCTACATTAGTATGTTACAGCTCAAAATATTTATTTATTATGTATTGACCGTTTTATTTTTATGATTTCTTTATTTAAATATTAATAAAAAGTTTATTTTAGAATTTCAAATTTTTAATATTTATTTATTAATAAATAGTTAATAAATAAACATTGACAATTTTAGTTTATAACTGATACATTGTTTTCAACTTATAAAACAGTTTCACTGTTATATTTTAAAAAATTGAAATACTTAAAGAGTCATCCTGTTGTGTTTTTAAATTAAATATTTTATTTATTTATTTATTAAAAAATGTTGTTTGAATGAAACAAAGGTCTAACTTCTAAGCGAAGAGAAGCAAAGTAATTAATCCTTTGTTTATGTAAAAAAACTTCACATTGACTGGTGAATGTATTTTCATTATTGTTTTTCTTATCCATGAACTGAGAGAGTAGAAGACCGAAGCAATTGGATGTGTTGGATAATCTTTGATTTCGCTTGGTGCTTTTCTTAAAAGCATATAACAATGCGGCAAAAATGGCTCGGAGCCAATGGTTGTAGTTTAACTATTTTGGTTCTTTAAAAACATTTTAAAATGATACTATAAATTCGGAAGTGTGTTACACGATAATGTGACAGTCTTACTAATGAATAGTGTATATGCAGGTGGCTAGTTGGGGAGCGTATCTTCTCTCACGCAATATACTAACATTGTCAATGGCACCAAGGGACACCCACGAAGCACAGGTTCAATTTGCCCTTGAGCGTGGAGTTCCTGCACTCATTGGAATTCTTGCCACTAAGAGGCTACCTTTCCCTTCAAGAGCTTTTGACATGTCCCATTGCTCTCGCTGCCTCATCCCATGGGCTGAATATGGTACTATATTATGCTACATCATCAAACCACAAATTATATGATATATGTATATATTTCAGACCTTGGGTTAAGTCATAACTTGTTGAAATAGATGGAGTTTTTCTGAACGAAGTGGATCGAGTTCTACGCCCTGGCGGGTATTGGATTCTGTCTGGGCCACCAATCAACTGGAAGAAATACTGGAAAGGGTGGCAAAGAACGGAGAAAGATTTGAACGAAGAGCAGACCAAAATTGAGGAGGTAGCCAAAAGCCTTTGCTGGAACAAGCTAGTGGAGAAGGATGATATAGCTATCTGGCACAAACCCAAAAATCATTTAGATTGTAAGCTCACACAAAAGAGGTCTTTTTGCAGTGCACAAAATGACCCTGACAAAGCCTGGTTAGTCCAACCTCCTTGCATGTGTTCTGTTTACTGTTGACGTGTTCTTTTATAATTATTTTGGTCCTCTTCAGGTATACCGATATGCAGACATGTTTGACTCGTCTTCCTGAAGTGTCAAACAGAGAAGAGACTTCGGGTGGGGTGTTGGATGATTGGCCAAAGAGATTAAAATCCACCCCACCTAGGATTTATAGGGGTACCATAGAAGGGGTTACAGATGAAACCTTTTCAAAAAATCATGAGCTGTGGAAGAAAAGGGTATCATATTACAAGACAGTGAACAAACTACTAGGAACCGAGAGATACCGTAATCTTTTGGATATGAATGCTTATTTGGGCGGATTTGCTGCTGCACTAATTGAGGACCCTGTTTGGGTCATGAATGTGGTTCCTGTTCAGGCTAAGGTTGACACACTTGGATCAATATATGAACGCGGGTTGATTGGAATATATCATGACTGGTAATTAGCAGAATAAAATATCTCGTCGCATGTTTGATGAATCTCTCTCCATATATAATTAATATGTATGAATGAATCGTTTGGTTGTCATGCAGGTGTGAACCAATGTCTACTTATCCTAGAACTTATGATCTAATTCATGCTGATTCAGTGTTCAGTCTTTACAGTAACAGGTAATATGTTGGTTAAGAAGACATTTTTTGGAGACAAGAGTTTTTTGAGTGTATATTCTGACAATGTAAAATACAACTAACGAAATTGTGTATTGTAGATGTGGCTTGGAAGACATTCTGTTAGAAATGGATAGGATTGTTCGACCTGAAGGATGTGTTATCATACGAGATGACGTTGATATGTTGGTCAAAGTAAAGAGCATTGTGAATGGATTGGAATGGGACAGTATAATTGTAGACCATGAAGATGGGCATCTTAAGAAGGAGAAAGTTCTATTTGCTGTGAAGAAGTATTGGACGGAAAATTAATTATTTCTTGTATGATTTTTTGCTTTTAGTTTCCTTTTTTAACTTTCTTAAATTTATTTATTTTTCCTTTTCACTTATATTTTTTGGAAAGGTAGGGGTACATGCGAGCACTTTTTTTGCAATGCAAAATGTTACTTTGAAAAGTGCAACTTCTAGCTATGGTTGTGTTATAATCGAAGCTCACTTTTATAAGATCTATACTACTCTATTTGATGGAAATTTAGAATAAAAAATTTATTTTAACAACACTTTTTAAATAATTTTTTAACAACATATATGAGATAATCTTTTATTAATCTGTTTTAAATATCTTTTTTAACATGAATTCAAATAAACTAAAAAAATAATAACACATGTTTTATTATCACAAAAAATTGTTAAAAAAAATTGTCAAAATATTATTATTAATTTAGAATAGATATAACACTCAAACCAGTCATTTGATCATTGAAAACACTTAAGCATGTGAATCTAGTATTCTTCATAGCGTCAGGTGTCACTAAATTAGTGTCTGACACTAACTTAGCAAATAGCTCCAGGGCTTTAGGCGATGGGCGCCACGCCTCTCCTGCTAGGTGTGCTCAAAATCACAGATCATAAGGAGTTGCACCACCCAATGTTTTCTTATTTTATTAAAAATAAATATGTCAATACTTAGAGTAATAAACCGAAAATTTAATAAAAATATTATTTATACGTAAATTAACTAGATATCTCAATATTACTCTACTAAAATTACAAAATGACACAGAAACCTTAGTCAAGTATTAAGATACCTGAATCAAGTTAATTCATTCCCATTGATATATATAAAAGCTCATTAAAATGTTACAGATGTGACACTGTTTACAATTGTCTATTGTTAATTTAATATTGAATTTATTACATTCTTTTATGTATCTTTGACTTACGTGTTAGAACGGGGAAAAGTTCATTTTAATTTTATAAAAATATCTCAACTTTGTAAGTACGTTAACCCTTAATGAATTGCACCTAAAATTAACATTAATATATCAATTAAATATTAATCACAATCACTAGTTTAAATTAATTAAATATATGAATTTTTTGACTTGACTGGATTTCGGTTGATATAGAGGAACGTTTTGATTCCTTTTAAAAATGAAAAAGAAAAAAAAAACAAATTAATTTAAATAAAGTTTAAAATTCAATACATATTTTAAATTTTAGATGTAATAATTTAATATATAAGTAAAATAAAAGTTATAATACAAATACTTATTTTAAAACTAATATGTTTTTAATTTATTTAAAATATGATTATTATTTTATAAAACCGATCTGAGTAATTTATATTTTTCTTTGAAGGCAAATAAGTTTATTCTAAAGGGTTCCCATTCAATCTACGCTGTGATTTTTTATCTTATTAATTTTATAGGCTTTTCTAAGAGTCTATAAGATCAAATAACAGTTTTAAAGACTAGATAATAAATAATTTTGGTAATAATAACAACAAAATTTAATAGAAAACAATAAAATATTTATTAGGAACAATTACAATTTTTATTTTCATTTAATGAATAATTCATTGTTAAATTGTCGTAAAGTAAGAATTAAAATAATTTTGTTGCATCGGTGATCTACATGAGAAAAAAATAATAATCATGAGCTAAATTCACATGTTAACGAAAAATCAAAATATTATCTAATTAAACATTTTAAAATTCATTACAACGGTTAGATATGGCTATTACTCTTTCATAAATTAGGAAAATAATGAATATAAACAAGTGTGATTACTTTAACTTTACTAATATTAAAAAAATACTATACATATTTTAAAAAATATAAATACAAATTATTCAACAATAATCAATTTTATCAATATTTTAAACCATATATAAAAAATCATCAGATAAGATAAAAAAAAATGTTAGTTTGTAAAATTTAGTATTATATGTAACATCCCAATAAATATAGCCTTAAAACTATAATTATTTTAAGGAGTTAATATAAATAATAAGATAGAACAGTAGAGAAGAAGCAAAACGAAGATAAGATAATGAAATATCATTAAGAATTTAAAGTTGTACAAGAAACTAAAGATTTGATAGAATTTACAAGTTTAAGTCGAACGATTAAGAGTTCTTATAGACCGAACCGTGATACAAAATAAAATACACCGAACGGCGAATGACTATCTACACAATATAAAACATAGTCTACGGACCGAACGGCTGCTCGTCCTGTAGAGCTTCCTCCAAATGATCCTCAATACCTTCTGCTCACATTCATTGAATGATCATTACAGTGAAGAGAACGACCAAACGGAAATTTACCGAGCGGCAACATAGACAAGACAAGATAATAAGGGTAAGCTTATATAATTTAATTAAGTAAATTCAACATATCATTTACAATGGAACACACATAGTTAAGACAACATATTCAGACATACTAATCATCATACACATATCACAGTCAAAACCAAACGTATAACATAGTATAACCGACACCTATTGACATTGTCCGGACTTGTATGAACCATGTAGCTCGTCGTTTCTAGAACCCGGCGTGGTGTAGTAACTGGGATACACTCAACAACTGCCACCCGAGGTTAGTCCTAAAACGACCATCTGGTCTTATGGTCACGGACCTCCTGCCATTCCCACACATGAGTTACCCTCTTCCATATAATGAGGAGTAATCACGGAATATTAGGATCAAAGACGAAGCTAGAGTCTGACCATGTTCATACTTTACCAATCAATTTCAATCATGAGACATTCCTCCTTGGAATTCTCTTACATCTTCCTCATTATTCAAGTCATCAATATTCCATCACATTCATAGATTCAATCTTTTATCAAAAACATATATTAATAACTTTAATCTACAATGATGAGGATGACCGATCGGTCTAGGAATATGACCGAACGGTCTAGTGATCTTTTAACACTAGTTAAGTTGAACGTTATCTAAGATTGAACATCTATAAGCTTATTTCAAGAACAAAGTCTTTATACATATTAATAATATCTTAGACCGAGTACTTGGAAATTAGGCTGAGCACTTAGAGCTTTGGCCGAACACTTTATAGTAAGGAGTTCTCTTCAAAGAAGTCGAATGTCAGTTCATGATCGAACACTCTTATGAGACTGAATGACCGTATGAGACCGAACGCTCTTTACTGTAAGGAGTTTCAGTATAAGACCGAACGCTCTTCTAAAGGAATTAATATAAAATTTAATATTTCAAAAGTCAACGGTTATTCTATGACTGAGTACCTTAAGACCGATCGCTACTAAAGTTAAAAAAGTTGTTAATTTAGCTATTACCAGACCGAAATGAATCTCGTTTAATATATGCTTCATTTTGGTATTTAGACCGAACAGTCGTTAATTGAGATTCTCGACAAAATTCAGTCTAGACCCAACATACAAGGGAAGGACCGAACGGTCATAAACATGACTCTTGTTTAACTTACAAAATCTACAGAGTTTGACTTAACCCTATTACTATCCAATACTTAATATTTTGCCAAACAACACACATTCAACCAAGCATACAATATCATCAATCCACCAAAGTCATCAAACATAGGCTATTCAATCATTTAACGTTTAAAACAAATAATATAACTAAATTAACTAAGCTTTCCTTACCTCTATATCCAGAAATCCTAAGCTTTCTTGGTGTTACCGAGACAGAAATCCAATCTTCTAGACTTTCATATTTTAAAAGTAAGATTCCTAATGTTAAGGATTAAAACAGAGTTAGGAAAAAAGGTTTGAGTTGTCACATGCAAACAAAAAATGGTGTTTGCATGCATCAGATACGAAAAGACTCAAAGGAAGAAGAGAGTATGGTCTCACCAGCTTCAAACCTAAAACCGAACGGTTTCAATGAAAGAGCTGGACGCCGAAAGTCCTTATGAGTCGCCTGAGAAATGATCGGAACAATAAAGCTGGTCAGATTTTTAGAGAGGAAGAGGAGGATTTTTAGAGAGAAGGAGAAAATGAAAGTTTCAGAAAGATTGAAGAAGACGAGTTACATGCAAAAAATGGAGCATGATTTGAAAATTTCACTTTAAATACTCATGTCCAAAACCGATCGGTCTAATCCCCTTCTGCCATATGTAATTCACTTTTGAAACTCACACATTCCACTTCGTTGACATGTGTCCCACCCGTGTGGGGAATTAATGAGACGCGACAGTTTGTCTTCCACTCACAAATATCACAAATAAAATTAATGCGACATGACATTATATAAATCAGTTATACAATAACTCAATAACATTTTCTTATTTATATATAATACCGCATAATATAAGAGAGAGAGAAAAAAATCAAATTACATCTGTATAACTTTAATCAAATCATGATTCGACACCTTTTCGATCGATTATGTTTTTTGTTATTTGAAAATTCATTTCAAATATTATAGAAACAAAAATTTATATTAATATAAAATTATTTAACACTTTAGTCTTAAAGATTAAAACGTCGGTAATTTAAAAATGTATTAAAACATAAATGATTTGATAATTTTACAATTTTTATTTAAGATTTAACAAAATAAAAAATAAAAAATTACAATGATATGAAATTGTAATTTAATGTAGAATTAAAATAACCAGTTATTAACAACCTAATATATAATATTAATAGATATAATTACATAAATTTGATAAAAAGTTTATTTATTTTAACTATTGTTTTTATATACAAATTATTATCATTTTATTGTTAAGCAATTGTTCTTTTAAACTTAAATAACCATTTATAATAAAAAAAATCACTTACAAAATAAAATAATTAATAACAATAAATTATAAGAATGATTTTTTTTATAATTTAATAAATTTAATATGGATTTTATTACATCATATTTCCACCAGTTTTTAATAAAATTTATTCCGGTATAATTTGAATTTTTGATAAAAGGATACTGTATTATTATATTTTCTCCAATTGTAAATATATGAAACAATTTATATTTAATTATTTAAGATGTGTATTTAATTTTTATATTATAAATTGTTTAAAAAAACTGTATATAAAAATTTGTCTTTGGATGCATGTTATCTTATTCTAATATTTATATAAATAAACTAATCACTCATTAAATTTATATTATATATAAAATATAATAATTATTATTATTATATTGTTTATTAAACGTTGCTTTTAAATGAATTGTGTAAAAGTCAGTTCCTAAAATGTAGAAGTGATATAGCTTAAATGAAAAATATATTCTAAAAATTACAATGACATTATATAAAATATAGGTTTAATACCTATTTTGGTCCCTCCTTTGGGAGGGTTTGTTCAAAGTGGTCCATCCTTTTTTCAAAAGTTCACTTAAGTCCTACCTTTTGCAAAAACTGTTCAAAGTGATTCCTCCTTTTTTCAAAAGTTCACTTAAGTCCTACCTTTTGCAAAAACTGTTCAAAGTGGTCCTTTTTGCTAACGGCGTTAACTTTCTTAACGGCACACTTTCAACCGTTTGAACAGTTGAAAGTGTGCCGTTAAGAAAGTTAACGCCGTTAGCAAAAAGGACCACTTTGAACAGTTTTTGCAAAAGGTAGGACTTAAGTGAACTTTTGAAAAAAGGAGGGACCACTTTAAACAATTTTTGCAAAAAGTAGGACTTAAGTGAACTTTTGAAAAAAGGAGGGACCACTTTGAACAAACCCTCCCAAAAGAGGGACCAAAATAGGTATTAAACCTAAAATATACATCTAATGTAAGAAGTGAGGAGACCAAGAATAATCTAATAAAAATCTTTTAGAAAAGGCAAAAACAATTTACTGTAAAGAACATTAGATGTTATAATTACTCTTAAAAAATTTAACTATCACTTTGAGTTTTAACTGTAAATTTTGTATGAAGAGAATCAGAAGGGTTTCTAGTCTTCTCCGATCTTCATCTTGCTAGGGTTTGCAGAGTTGCCATTTCAGGTATTTCTTCGAGCTCACCAACTGTCGGGGACAGAAGCACCTATAATTCACACATTTCTGCAATTATCTATATTCGAATGCGTCCTACGGTTCAACACATAAAGTTCTCCTATTTGATTATATCCCAAAGGTCATGGACGGTGTTGGTATCTGTGTTCCTTCCATGGATTACTTGCTCTGTCTCAAACCCTAATTGTGCTACGTCGTCTTAGATTCCTCGGCTACTTTGTTCCTCTCTATAACTACTGGTAAGGTTGTTTGCACTGGAATAACAATAGCTGCATAATGTTTTACTAGCACCGATTGATTATTATCCACTAAAAAAATTACAGTACCACCTTTTGATCTTGACTCAGGATAAATTGCACATTGCTCAAATTGCAAAGTGAAACTAAGTGGATTTTGAAACAATTATTTGTTGATTTAGCATGAGCTTAATTCTCAGTGATTGTTGGGTTTGATTTCTGATCCATATTTTTTTATGAATTAAGCAAATTGAGTTAAAAATAAATTATATATGCATTTTTTACACTATCATTCAATCAGAATGAGTGAGTGTGGTGAGTTAGTAGACTTTTTTTATAGGTGTTTATCATTAATCTGCTCGTCTCCCAATTGGGTGAAGGTTATAAATGGACGGGAATCGAAATGAGTTCGGTATTTTGCATGAAGGTGGTGTTGATGTTGGACCTCAGATGTCCAATAACTTGGACTTGAATGTGGAGCAGAATTGTTGTAGTCCAAACATTGCTCATGCTAGTGACAGTCAATCTTGTCCTCCATCAAAAAGTGTACACAGCACAAATACTGTTTTGGGAATTGGTGCAGAATTCGAGTCTGATGATCATGCATACCGATTCTATAATAAGTATGCCACTTTGGTGGGTTTCAATGTTAGAAAAGATTGGATAAATAGGAGTAAGGTGCATGGTCAGGTGGTGTCTAGGAAGTTTACCTGCTCCAAAGAGGGGTACCGCAGGAAAGACAAAAGGGATGTCAATGTGAAGAAGCATAGGAAGGAAACGAGAACTGGCTGCTTGGCACATATGATAGTCACTCGGCAGCCAAATGGAAAATACCAGGTCACCCATTTTGAAGCACAACATAATCATGACAATGTAAACCATAACAATGCTAACGTGGTAAACTTGCTAAATGAATTTAGTGTTGCTCGAGCTGGGGAAGCTGAATCAAACAATAGTTTGGGACCTAAATCAGAGTCAGCATTAGATATGTTGAATAAAAAAATAAGTGCACACGAATCTCTTGATATACTTTCAATGAATTATGACAACTATCTTCATTGTGCAAGGGAAAGAGATATGAGGGAAGGAGAAGCAGGGCGTTTGCTTTGTTACTTCCAAAGGCAGCACTTCGAAAATCCAGCATTTTTTTATGCCATACAGCTTGATGTTGATGACAAGGTTAGCAATATTTTTTGGTCTGACGACAGTATGGTCGTGGATTTTGATCACTTTGGAGATGTCATTTGTTTGGATACAATTTGCAGAACGAATGAAGATCTTCGGCCACTTGTACAGTTTTTAGGTGTTAACCATCACAGACAAGTTTTAATATTTGCTGCTGCTTTTTTGTATGATGATTCCATTGAATCATTTACATGGTTATTTCGAACTTTCATTAATGCTATGTCCGGGAAAAAGCCAAAGGCCATTCTCACAGAACAAGAAGCTGTAATCATTGAAGCAGTCAATACAGTTTTACCTGACACAAATCATTGTACATGTGTATGGCAGTTGTATGAGAACACTTTGAAACACCTTAGTCATCTTGTAAAGGATGCAGAATCTCTTGCAAATGATCTGCGGAGCACTATTTATGACCCCAAGGATGAGGAGGAATTTACTCATTCTTGGGAAACTGTGCTAGAGAAGTATAATCTGCAGCAAAATGAATGGCTGAGATGGATGTATAGAGAAAGAGAGAAATGGGCTGTTGTCTTTGGTCGGAATACATTTTTTGTAGACATCAAAGGCTTTCATTTAGCTGAGATTTTGTCTCATAAGTTTAGAAGTTATCTAAATCCTGAAATTGATGTCGTTCAATTTTTTAAGCATTTTGAAAGGGTAGTAGGTGAACAGCGTTATAAAGAAATAGAAGCTAGTGACGAAATGAGCAGGTGTTTGCCAAGACTAATGGGTGATGTGGTTCTGTTGAAGCATGCAAGTAATATTTATACACCAAGAGCATTTGAAGTATTTCAGCGAGCATACGAGAATTCTTTGAATGTTATTGTTAATCAACACAGTAGAAATGGATCATTGTTTCAGTACAAAGCAAATACATTTGGGCATAATAGACAATACACTGTCACCTTCAATTCCTCTGATGACACAGTTGTCTGCAGTTGTATGAAGTTTGACCGTGTTGGATTTCTGTGTGATCATGCGCTTAAAGTTCTTGATCAAAGAAACATAAAAGTAGTTCCACCTCAGTACATCTTGGAGAGATGGACTGAAGATTCGAGGATGGGAAATCTTAGAGAGATTAGGCAATGTAAAATGCAAGATAATCCTAAAAGGGTTGTTGCTAGCTGTTACAAAGACTTGTGCCACAAATTGCTCAAGTTGTCAACAAGAGCGTCGGAATCCGAGGAGGCCTATCAATTTGCTATGAGGCAACTTGATGAAGTGATGGTAGGAGTGGAGAAAATCTTGACACCGAAAGATGAAGGTGAAGTTGTCACCTCACGTAATACTGATGCAGATGCTTCAGAAAGCGAGCCTGCAAAGATCTTTCCGAATGAGCATGTAATTGAGGATCAGGATGAAATTAACAGCGCAAATGGTGGAAAAGACAGGAGAGCCACGTCAGACAGGGGGCACTTAACAACCATGACATGTAATGGAGCTGATTCTGACAGGGTTTTGAATGTAGAAGAATCACCGCAAAATACTGTTGTCTGTATTTCGAGCCCCCCCTCTACATATGTTTCATCTCAGCCTGCAGCACCGAATCCGATTGTGCAGGTCATCTTTTATCATTTATCAGATATGACAGTTTATACTGTGATCAATTATTTATTTACAATTATCAACATACTCAGTGCTCATAACTCATAACTTTTTGAGATAATAAGTTCTCTCTTTTTATATCTGTGTATATACATACACGCGCCAAAGAGACTGACATTTGTTGATTCTTTCATTTGTGATACAGGGTTTGTACAGTTTTGAAGCCAATCAAGTGGTTAACTGCATGTATGAGCAGACTAATCTTATGGTGAACAGTCAATCTAATTCTAGCATGATGCAACCGCAAAACATCTTTTCTAACCCACAGGATTCTCCTGGTCAATCTCAACTATTGCAGGTGTTCAATTTTCTAGTCATCTAGTGTTTTTATCATATGTGGAACATGCATGTGTATGTAATATAACACTTAAAGGAATTTTTACTCAGGAGCCTATAATCCAGAGCACTTACCTTGAGTCCATGCCAATCAATAATCAGATGCGGCAGGTAAACACCTCTTGGTCCAAAACACTCAGTATCACCCCAACCCTGAAAAAATAAAAAGATTTTTGGTGGGAAGATTCATGTCGCTAACTTTTTAAATACGCTCTGGGTATATTGGTTGCAGGGAATGGATCTTGACATCCAAAATCCTCATTCGTCGTCGTTCTTGCTGTATGACCATAGATACAGAAGTTCCGAGTCTGCATGAAGTACAACGGAATAAAATGGTTAAATAATTTTCTTCTAATCTCTTCTGATTGTATCAGTATGTTTTGCTGTACAGTGCGGATTGATGTAGTCATTAGCATTGAAACAGAATCATCCTTCCTTTTTTTAAATAACCAAACATTCATCATACAATATTATGTAGCTCATATGAACATTACATAATCGAATGCGATGGCTACACAAATTTTTTGAATGAAAGTTAACAAAAATATACAAATACATCCATATTTTTTGGTACATAATACATTCCTTTTTGTCCTCTTATTACTTGGAATGAATTACTTTTGTTCCGTTGCTTTTACAAGGAATACAATTCAAAATATTTCCTTGCTAATCCGAACGAGAAAAACTTTTGGAGGCCCTACATATTTTCTGCTTGATGATTCTGAAATTTTCTGGTACATTTTTGTTTTAAGAAACTTCTGATACACTGTTAAGTTGATATATAATGAGAGTAATTGTTATTTTCATAATGTGAGAACTACAAATTTAGACTATATAATTAATATAAAGATTGAAAATATTAAAAGTTGACTGTGGTCATATGATCATTTAAAAAAGTTGCATGGCTTCATATTTGTTCTTATTTATCTTGCTAATCCAGTGTTCTTAATTGGATAACTCTATACTTGGAAATTTGAGTAGCACGATATAGTTACATACTTGTGGATCTGGATCCTCTCCCTCTCGCTTATAACACGAGCACATATGACTTTGTTATAGTAAGTGATACAAATTCAAGGGTGGGACATTGTGCCGAAATTCGGGACCCTGTCCAAATATTGGTCATTTAGATCGTGGACTTGTGTTGTGTCTCTAGTCTATTATATATCTTTCTGAAATTGGTAGGGAAATATTTCGTTATTGGAAACCACAAATTTTCAGATTATTGCTCCCCTCCCCCTTCATCTTTTAAAAATTTGATGTTGGAGCAATGGGTCTCGGATCTCCGTGTGTCAGTTTGCCCCAACTGTATTTTGAACATGATTCTTCGATAAATTTGTGTAGTAATATAAAGAATTTATACCGATATTTAATTATAAATTGTCGTATGAAAAGTGTATTAATTTTTATATTAATTATTTTTAAAGTTATAGTTAATCAGTTGATATTATATATTTTTATACTGATATTGTAGAGAAATGTCATTCTTTTTTTAATGATTTTACAGTGGTGTGAATTTTGATATCATTTTAACGAATGAATTCATGACCTTTCTGGTGTTGTGTTTTCCTGCTTCCACGCATGTGTTATTTTAATTTGACTACTTTGTAACACTATTGTACAGTACCTTATTTAATTTTGTTGACTTTCCAGATATAGAATCTTCCCATCGCCAAGTCACATTCATTGACTTGGCTGCTTGTGTGTTTTTTATAGCCTTCGCATTTGCCGACTTTTCATTAATGTGCTTAACCAACGGTAAACTGGTATTTGCAAAACTCAACTTCCATATCAACCATATTAACCAAAATGTCTTGTTATTTTTCTGTCACGACTAAAAGGGCCACACGATCGCCTGAATTTGCATTGAAAAGAATTTTTTTCTTCCATAATGAACTGAAAAAGATAAACAAAAACTAGGATAATTATTGGCCAATTTTAGAGAAGCAAGATGGTACCATGCCTCTCTCCTTGCTTGAACTGAAAGAATAATTATTGCCCAAAACGTATGTTTAGGTAGTAGAAAATAGAAAATAAAATACAGAAGCACCTTTATATTTATTATTCTGGACCTTTCCTATTTTGGTTAGATGATCTGTTTTAAATATTTTCTTTTTTTCAATCGATAGTCGTACGAATAAGTTTTAAGAGATATGTATTCAGAGTGAGCAGAGACAATGATAATTCTAATCCATGTATCTTGTTCAAAACTTACAAGACATAAGAAAATATAAAATAACGTTAGTTTTTTTTTTCTTCTTCTTATTTTGAATATATTATAAAAGTTTTATTAACACATAAAAGATTAGAATGGATGAGATATAAACGCGAGCATAACGCGCACGGCCATGCTTATACGTTAATGCATGTTGGTCGTTTGACAACCGGCCCAGCAGTTTTTCTCAAAGAACGACACATGTTTTATTTATCTATTTTATTTTATTTTTGGCACTGCGAAATTCTGAACCATATAGCAACTATTTTCTCTCTATTCGTTGGCAAAAGAAATGCAATTTTTTTATTATAACAGAATAGAAATATATTAAAAAACATTTTTAATTTGTAATGCTAAAAGAGTTTAGTCTGAACGGGTAAAATCCCCAAAAGGTAGTTCGCCAGATTATTAGATATTAAATTCCACGCGTCTACTATGAATGGACAACTGAATATAGATAAATGTCTCACAGTGTTTATATACGATCCCATTCAATAAATACTTCTGTTAGGAATTAAAACCTTAACATTAGATGGTTAGATACATTTCACTCTATTCATTCATTCATTCTTAGATACAGTCGTTTCTACCACTCTATCACATCAAATAACGGGTTAAACTATACTTTCATCGTTTATCTTTATTTAAAGTTCCAGTTTTATACTCATTTTAATTTATTTTTTACTATAAATTTTGTTATGATATTTTTTAACGCTATCAAAACTATTTAGTTGGGAAAACATAATACTAGAGACTGATGCATTATATACATAATCATAAATTTTTTTTAATAGAGAAAAAATGAAATTTTTTTTAATAAAAAGTTATAATATGCAGTAAAAGTTAAATTGAGGTAACTTGATTTTTATATTTTATTTATATGAGAATATCCGTTTTATTTCTCGATTTTTTTTCTTTTAAAAATTTGTATCTCGACTTACATTCAATTAGTAGGAAAGTATTAAAGTATAACCTGAGTTAGTTTTAGAAATTGAACGATTATTACTCAACAATCACTTGATAGGCAATTTTCCTAATAATTTATTAGACATATAAATTAAACATGTTTATGAATAAAATGTGTTTATCAATTCTTGAACGTAATTAAGTTAATGTTAATTAAAAGTCTTAAAAAAATTTAGATTATTATTAGGAATTTGATATTAAAGATTGTTAGAAGTTTGGTGCTGAAGACTGTCAACCTCATTAACAAAACAATAAAAATTTAACAACTTACACGAAAGAAAAGTAAAATAAATAAATATACTTTTTATAAACTAATGTTGTTTTATTAGAAGACGTTACAAATAAATTAGTCCAAACAACCTACGTACGACATTTAAAAAGGAAACTATATAATATAAAGTTTAGTGATACAGAAAAATTCAGATGAGTTGAACTTCAGAGGATACAAATAAATTATAATCTGAAGCTATATCTAGAATTCAATTGTTACCAACTCCACTAACTTTAACTGGTGGTATATACAATAAGGTTTGAGGGAGGAAAATAAAACATTTATAAGAAAATTAGTGACATGAGAGTGGGTGAAAAAAACAAAACAGGGAATTGCGAGTGAAGAAGGTGTTGCAAAGGCGCGTGAAGTTGTATGGGGAACAAAATGAGACGTCCAAATCTCCGACACTCTAACTACAAAATCCAAGTATTCCACTCTTCTTCAGCAACTTCCATTATCATTCCCTCTCTTTCTCTAACTAAACTCACTTCATTTCTCTCTCCACCATGACTTGACTTCACCAATGGGCTTTCTCCGTCGAATTTTCGGCGCCAAAAAATCCTCAGACTCCAAACCCCCCAAGAAAAGATGGGCCTTCCTCAAGCCCACAGCCCGGAACAAGTCACTCCCACCGCCACCGCCCCCCTCTGCCTTCAACACCCACTTTGATTCTTCCAATCCTTTGGACGCCAACAAGCATGCCATCGCCGTCGCCGCCGCTACCGCCGCCGTCGCCGAGGCCGCTTTAGCCGCTGCGCACGCCGCAGCAGAGGTTGTCAGACTCACGAGCGGCGCCACCGCCGCCACAAGTACCAGCAACAGCACAAGACCGGCCGCCGCGGCGCGTGTTAGCCAGCTGCGGTTGCCGGAGCAGACTGCCGCTGTTAAGATACAATCGGCGTTCCGTGGCTACCTGGTAAGTTAAAAACAAATACCAAGAATTAGAAAATTGTTTTTCTTCATGGTCATATTTTTTTTCCGAAGTTTATCTGACTCAATTTATATTTTGTGTGAAAAATATTCTTCCACAGTCATATCTGACTTAATTTATTTGACTATTTTTTTTATTGAAATGGAATTTTTTCCACGGATTTCCTCGGGAACAAACGATGGTCAAAATTGCTTATTTTTCAATAATGAGAATTTTTTTTAATCTTTAAATAAAATTTTGCACTGAAAGCAACCTGTTCCGGGGACATAGGTATTGGTCCCCTTCCACCACCACACCCCACCTTTACTTCCTTCCAAAATCCTATATGAATTCATTGTTATATAATTAATTAAAGACTTCTTTTTATTTTTTTATTTTATTATAGTAAGATTCTGGAAAGTATTTGTTCTCTCTGTCCTCTCAGAGTTGGATACTGCTGCTGAGTGCTGACAATTTACTATATGTATATTATCTCATCATATTCAAATTGCAGATTCCTTTGATTTTTCTATTATAACCTTTTCGATGCACAGTTTACGTTTGACTAATCATAATTTATATACTTACATTTGTTGAAGAAATTCATTTTTTTCCTTGTCCGGTCGCATGAATTATAAAAATTATTATTACATCTTGTTATCACGTGCTGTGTACAACATTTAATTCGATTTATTGCTTTGAGTCATATCTTCCATGTGCATTTGAGTGGCTCATCTCATAAACTTTGAGAATGTAATGTTGCTCTCTATTGAATATATAGTTTGATTGAGAAGAAGTAACGACAGTTTAGATAAAGTTAATGAAATTATAATTAGGAATAGCATAAGAAGGGAAATGGAGAGTGGGAAGTTGCCTAGCCGTTTGAGATGGGTAAAGATTTGCAAGTGGGAAGCAAGGTTAAAGTTTTATTATAAGAAAAAGTTCCGTTTTTGGAATTTGAGTGTGTGGGAATTAGAGGAGTGTGTGGGGGACTAAAAAGAGGAAAATGGGACGTGTGTGAATAGCATAAGAGTGGCCCACATAGTTGGTGAATGGTGTGAGTTATGATAGTTACCTTTGGAAGAGGCAAAGTAGAATGACCCTCTGCCCAAAAAACATCAAAGGTTAGTGGCCCTGTGCCAGCCCATCTTCAACCACATCTAAGGTCATGACCCTAACTACTCATTGGTGGGGGTAGCCATTAATGTACTGTAATAGGAGAGAGAAGACCAAGTTGGTAACCACTAATCTTGTTTTTGCCTTTCTATGAGGGGAGACTATTTCTGATCATGTCATTGTCTTGCCATATCAGAAGACCAAGATACCACTCCTTCGTGAGAAAAAAAAGGTGGGTTTTCACCTTCCTTTAAGATAAACTCATTCTAGCTTTAAACAGAAACAAGTAACTCTAGTTAAGCTCACTGACCGACCATAATGCGTTCTTTTCTCTGAAAAGGTTAGAGAGAGAGAGAATGATGTTGCAATATTCATTGGGCTAATGAACTTCTACTTTTACCTTTTGGCCTTTTCTACTGCTGGCTATGCTAACCAAACCGAAAGGGAAATTTAGCATAGGATGATGCAACGAATTATTACAAACAAGGATGGTTTTCAGACGAATGAAATTATGTACTAAAAATAAAAAACAGGCCTTTAGATTCAATTGAACCGTAAAATTTTGCTGGAAAATAAAGGAACATTATTATAGGATGGGTTTTTGCTGTGTGTGTTTGTTTAATAATGATTGTGCATGTGAGATTTCCTGGTTTAGAAGGTCTCAAACTAAACATGTAGCAAACATGTTTTATTGGATTTGGATTTTCTCCTTCATGGAAATTGATTTTGTTAGTGGTCCTCTCAAGTATGGATTGGGTGAATGTGGTAGTTATAGGATGGATGGTGTGTATAAGAATATGATGGGAAATATTTGAGAAAAAAAAAAATAATAATTTATTTGGATAAAATTGGAAGGCAAGGAGGGCATTGAGAGCACTAAAAGCATTGGTGAAGCTGCAAGCATTGGTTAGGGGCCACATTGTTAGAAAGCAAAGTGCTGATATGCTGAGGCGCATGCAGACATTGGTGAGACTTCAGGCCCAGGCACGTGCAAGCCGTTCGCACTTGTCATATAATACGCTTTCTTTCAAGTCTTCCCTTTCTCACTACCCTGTAAGCAAACACTTTCTCCTTTTCCATTTCACAACTGTTTTTTATTGTCGTTTAACTACCAACTTCAATGCTACTATGTATTACGAAAGCTGAGCAACCCAAATTCTAAAATATGAAGCTGCTTAGTTTAGTATGCTGTTTTAGGTTGAATTAATGAGGATTTTATGTTTAAAAGATTGGTTTCTATTATTGCTTACCAAAGAATGCCTCATCAACCATTAACTTGTCTGATTGATTTTATTATTATTATTATTTATACTTACTTGTAGGTCCCTGAACAACATGAACACCCACCTCGTGTCCTGAATACAAAATTTGATGGATCTTCTATCCTTAAGGTGCACGGTTCTTTTCCCATTTAAGCACCACGGTTAAATAATATTTTGACTTTTTATGAAAATACTATTTTCTTTTAAAAGGCCACCCTATCTTATTATGATTTTATTTTCTTCTAATAAAAAGGGCTGCATGCATTGCTTCTTCTAGTCCCTTCAGTAATGTTATTTCTCTCTCCTTCACAGTATTAAATCAACACACAAATGTATTTATTCTCTTTTGTTATTTGTTAGGCACTAAGCTTGATCATGCTCCTTAGAATTGAAAAGAAATGTTAAATGAATTTTAAATAAAATCATCATAAATTATGAATCACTTGTAACAAGTTTGCTTTAAGCTTAGATTGACTCATTGGACCGGTGTTTTAATCAGTTAGGTGTTGACATAATAACTTGAAGAAAAGTGTTCCACTCTTAATTCTCTTAACTTCAATAGCATTTTCTGTTTAAAACTTGCAGAGATGTAGTTCCAATGCCAACTTTAGGAACGTTGACTCAGAACGACCCCGGTTTGATTCAAATTGGTTAAACCGTTGGATGGAATTAGATAACAAGTGCAAGCAAACTGGAGATGCTTCGTTGAAAACTGGACGCCCAGACGATGATAAAAGTGACAAGATTCTCGAAGTAGATACTTGGAGGCCACACTTCAAGTCTCACCACAGTAGCAGCTCCTTTCAGACAGCACATTATTATTTGAGTTCTGACTACAATAATGATAACTTTACGGCACATGAGTCTCCATCAAAACGTTCAGCAAAGGCTCTAAACCAAAGTTTCTCATCAAGGGAGGTGTTGCAGCTGAACTCTCTGAAATTTCAGAAGGGGAAAGAGGAAGCAACTTCAAGAACTGCTGACAATAGTCCACAAGCTTTTTCAGCCAATTCTAGAAATGGAAGTGGTGCAAGGAGGGGTCCCTTTACACCTACCGGGAGTGAGTACTCCTGGGGTTTCTTCAGTGGCTACTCGGGTCACCCCAATTACATGGCAAACACTGAATCTTTTCAAGCCAAGGTTAGATCACAAAGTGCACCAAGACAAAGGCTGGAGTTTGACAGACACAGTTCCACTAGGAGACCTGTTCATGTGGTGGGGCCTAATTCAGACCAGGATTCAGATTTAAGAAACAAAGTCTTACCTGCTTCTAACACTGTCAACAGAATTGGGAGTAGTAATTTAAGGTGACGTTGAGTGTTTTATAAGACAATCTTCACTTTCTTCCATAAAATGAAGAGACATATTTCCTCTTGTTTGAGTTTTTTGTGTGTGGCAACAGTCGAGAATGTAATTATATATTTTACCTGTATTCATATAGTCCATACACCATTATTCTCTCGTTGTTGACGTTCAGTGTGTGGATGTGTAAATGATGACTTGCTTTGACTGTTTGCTTAGTGGAGTGCATGTTTTGATTCATAACTTACATGGAATTAACCACTTCGTGTAATTAATGATGATCCTCGCAATCATTTATCGTTAGGGACAAATGCTTGGCAGTTGGCACATCATTATGTGTACGACGAAGACTTCGTTTTTTTAATTCAGAAAGGGAAAATGTCAAGTTTGATGTTCTAATAACACTTTTTCATTAACATTACTCTTTTTGTAATTAATGTACTATTTTGAGATAAATGCGCTAATTGATTTATAACAGAGCTTTTAATTGTCTGCTGTCAACCTTCAGATTTGTATATTTAAATTAATTCTAATCTTAATTTTGTGATGAAAGTCACGCAGGCACTGTGGGAGGAGATAATTTTATTGGTACAAAACAATTTTTCCTCACCAGTTTCATACTAAATATGCACTGCTCACTAAGTGACTGTGATATAAATGATTCAGAGTACATTTGTTTTGTCAAATTACTTTTGATATGATAGCACGTAAACATAAAGAATGGTATTATATACTCACTTTTAACTGATTTAAGTTTGCAAAATCAAAGTTGTTTCAAACTCTAAAACATATCTACTACGTAATGCATTAAGTGATCTTACGGCAGAAATTTTTGGAAAGATGTTGGCCTGTGGGGTGTGCACTTTTTCCTTTGAACGCTAAAAGCTGTTATCAAAATCCACTAATCTGGTTTTGCTTCTTTTGATGATTTCATCACTCTATTCCAGAAAACGGGTTCAGATACACATACCGTTTTTTCTATCAGCTTGTAAAGGTCGTCATCTTTTTATAATATATGTAACTTGCAATGTAATTTTGTCTTCCCTTCAAACGTGAGATGATGTATCATAATGGAACTAACAATCATCTTATTTTTTACTATAATTTGCATGGATGCAAGTTTGACTCCGCATCCTTCTTCCTCTTAGTATCCCATTGTGCATCAAACAATCATTTTTACAAAACCTTGCCTGAGGGTTATTTAAAGAATAACTGTTGCTTTCACTTAGTATTCCCATTGTCATTTATTCACTGTGAACTCACGGAGATTAGATCTATGCTTTCTCAGTAGTTTAGTCTTTCGGTGGTCCATTTTGTCAGACAGGGACAAGAAACAAAAGGACAAAATAATTCACATATGACAGCATTATTCACACCTTTGGATCTTTCCCTTATCTTGTTCTGTTCTAGTTTTTGTTTTTGATGAGACTACGAATTGGAACTGTTCCTTGGATGCTCACCTTAGGCCAGGAAGTTGAAATCAAGCGATTATATGCAGCTGTTTCTGAGAATAATTAATGTGCAACTAATCTCACTTAGACACCCAACTCCTCCTTTGGTAAATGCTTTTATCAAATGCCTACTTATAATGCACACGCACTTTCCTTTTCCTGCTTTTATAAAGTGTGACCACCTTCATTATGCCAAAATCATTAGCTTTTCTCCACTGATGCAAAAGTTGTAAAGGAGTAACAACTTTGAATTGAATTGAACCTTTACAATAAAGAGGTCAGATTTACTGTTAGCGGATTTCTCCTGAATTAAAAGCGAGACAAAGCTCGAGTTTTATGGTTGACATCGGTCATTATGAATTAGTTGAACTGATTTCACTCAAACATAAAATACTAGAAAAATGGGTGCAATAAAACATTGGAGCGACCTTAGCTTCAAGTATCCAACGACAACCACCACCCAACATATTGGTGTGGGGACATAGCAATGTCACTAACATGGCTATGAACATCTGCCATGGTCACACCACATATATTCATATATTTCTAGTGACTATTAACGGTGGTAGATGAAGACCTTCTTCTATCTTATTTAAACATGATCTCTTAAATAGATTATTATACACCAAATATGGTATAAAAGTATAAACCATATTAACTTATAAACTACAGTCTGCATTAGGATCAATATTGAATCCCAAAGAGATACCACATAAGCCTGGTAAGATACCAATGGCTGAGGCATTTGAACTGAAATTGTCGATGAGGTCCATTAAGCACCTACAAACATATTGCCTATTATCAGCAGTGTTGGCAATATTGTTCACCCCAGACATAGCATCACAACAAGGGGACCCTGGAATGGGGTCTGGGGTGCCGTGAGTGATGAACAAGGAGCATGCTGAGAAAAGCTGAGTAATTATGGAGCATTCTATAAATGAAGATACAATTGGAGCCGAGGACAACAACATCGCCAACCCAATTATTCTTAAAGCCTCGTTGCATCCCACACAAAGCTCCATCACAATATGCTTCTAAGGAAGACTTTCTTTTCCCCCTTTTGCCTCTCCTTAAAGAAACTTTTAAATTTAGTTAAGTGGACTCCCTTCACTACATTATAAAGTTATATGATATATAACAAGAATATAATGGGTTGGTGTGCAATGTGAAGCATGTGGTTTTACATGAATTTTCCATGAGCTTTGAGACATGCATGACGTAACCATATGAAAAGATATCATACTCATAGTTTTATTATTATTTACAGAAGAACTCAAAAGTAAAAGGTGTCGTGGTGTAGTTGGTTATCACGTCAGTCTAACACACTGAAGGTCTCCGGTTCGAGTCCGGGCGACGCCATTTTTTAGCTGAGTTTTGCAACTTTTTAATTATACTTCTGACGTATGAAGAAAGTAGATGGGCTAAATCATGAGTGTCTTTTTCAGAACCCCAATTGAACGTGGTAAGAAATCCCCTTTTGTACTAAAGTAATGGGTAAGCCCAACCAAGTGTACAGTAGAAGTAAAGAACAGCTGGTAGTCTTTAAATACAAACACAAATTAGGTGAACCCAAAAGGGTATAGTTAAAGGAATGAGTAGTGATTCTGGTGGGACGTCAACCTATGTGTTCTCACCAATTGCTTTACTACCTAATTTGTCTTTTTGTTAACACATTATCTGTTTGACGGATAATTTTTCTGCTTATTGCTTCTTATAAGAAAGTGTTGGCCATAGTTTAAATTCCACGATGCTTGTACCAGAATTATGTCTTCCTTCCATATGAACAATGATAATTGCTTCAGAATTCTTGAATTTAAATTCCACGTCCATGATTACTTTATATTCATATACAAGATGGAAACTGGGTTCATATACAAGTTTCTTTGTATATCATATACTATATTAAAAGAAAGAAGTTAGCATATGTCCATAAAGGCAAACCAATTATTTGAAGCAAAAAAGAAAAAGAAGGAAATGCACAAAACAACCAAGTTTCTAAGAGCTATGGCTATACACGTAAAAGAACTTGCAAGTGAATATCATTTGCCCCTCTGATTTAACTGCCATTGCTGCATTCCCATTTAGAGGTCGGGACACATGTTAGGTACCGACACCAATGGCAGTGATCATACCCTTTCTCACCCCGGAATAGCATCACCAATGCAATTGTTAACCTGCCATTCAATAAAAAATCAGTGATTTTAGCATGTATTTATTTAATACATTTTATGCATGAATTCATGAAACTATATCATGACTTATAGGTTTTGTGGTGTCAACATAGATAAGATATCAAAATTTATATTGATGTCTAACATGAACTTATTTAAAATTCACCAGATTATATCGACATGTAACAAAGACAAAGGAAAATTACCTATAAGACCGTATACTATACTTACATACCAAATTAAAACAATATATTAGTTCTATTCTATCAATTCTAGCAAAATCCTTATCAAAATAACAACATTACTGGTGAGGATATAAGGGAGGAACTAACCCTGCAGTCAACAGAACAAGAGACACTACCCATAGAACATATTGGTAAGCTTTGTACTTAGACTTCAAACGAACACCTGCAGGAAGTCGACGCTGCTCTAACCATCCAAACTGAGGACGAGGCAACAAAATAAAACCAAGGAGAAATCCCACCAAGAATCCTCCAATGTGAGCAAAGTTATCCACGTGTGGCAAAATGCCAATGCCAAGGTTGATCACAATGATCACTAGAAGGGTGAGTAATGCCATTGCCTACAGAAAAAGGCACAAGAATGAGTCAAAAACAAAAGTTGACATTTGCCATATTAATCTAATTTAAAGGAATGGTACTAATTGATGACAATGAGTCACAGTGTAAGAAGATTTTGGTCTCTCATGTTGAAGAAAACTAACAAACATACGGAAAACCATAAAGAATTAACTAGACTCACTTTGTTGGAATATATAGTCCAGTTTGTGATAAGTTCAGATAGCATTGCGCCAAGAAGTCCAAAAAGGGCACCAGAAGCACCCACCGAGGTGTGGTCTCTGATAAACAGACATGACAGAACACTTCCACCAAACCCAGACACCAGGTATATAACTCCAATCCTCACTGCCATGAATTTGACAAAGGAAAATGTTAGGTCCATGTACAACCTAAACATTGACCAAAAGTGAAACTAAACTAAGTATCGTAGGAAGCAAATGATAAACTCAGAAGTTCTGTTTTCCTGATTTTACGTGAGATTTTACTTTTCTGCGAGAAAAACATACCAAACCCGAATTGCTGTTCCAGACGAATCCCAATGAATACCAGACTCAACATGTTAGCAAGCAAATGAATAATCCCAGCGTGTAACCAAATGCAAGTGACAAGTCTCCATCCTTGATGCCCGTTCACAACATTATCCCACCGAAGGGCTCCCATCTTGGTCAATCTTCATACGTCAATGAAACATTTCAAATCAATAAATATTCTCCAAGAACAAAATAGGCTATCATTTGAACTGTTACAAGAACTGTGCATGCAGGTTACAATTACAAGATTGGAAAACCCACACCATCATTGCTGGATAGATAAATATTTTGCTTTGGCCCCTTTGGTAGAAGTGTACAACCAAGTCAAGAACCCGAATGAAACAAGTCAGCTGCCACCATTTGTAGCTCAACACGTATCCAATAAAATTCAAATGTCGATGAATATAAAACCCATTTCACATTTCTTAAGAATGACAACATGAAAAGTCAACAAAACCAAACTGAGATACAAAAGGGAAAGAAAGAAAGAAAAAAAAAAAAAAAAAAAAGCGTTTCCTGAAGCATTCAACCTGAAACAAAGTACAGGTCCAAACACCAGTTTTCAAGAATCCTTAAACCTTACATTGTTTGGCCCTTATAAAGGGTGATGGAGAAAGCAGTATAAAAAAACTTATACTGCTCTATCATACAATAATAAACAACAAAATTTAAAAGAATATAATTCCATGGCGTTGTGCGTTGTGGCTAATTTTTTAAAACCTAAAAATTGACATAGTCCTAGCCAAGTCAAACGGTTGTTAATCACAAAATCCGCCCAACTTTCTCAGTTCAGATGAGGCACTTGAGCACGCAAAGAACCTTTACGTTTCACCCTACTTGGCTTTCTTTTCTTTCCTTCAAATGCACGAGTAATTATAAAATATCCAATGAAAGTGTTGCTCTGTCCATAAAGGGTCTTATTAAGGATACGATGTTTTTAAAATCAAAATGATTACCCAAAAGATTTTTTTTTTATCTCTTACTTTACTTTAAGTAGAATTACATCTTATAATCAGCAATAAGATAAAAAAAAAAAATGAAGTGAGAAGTATGGATATTCGTCACAAAAACAAGAAAAAGATGCCATAGAGTTCGCCAATCTTTACCAAGGCGGGCAGTTGAAAAAAGGCAATGAAGAGTGAGTCGTTTGAAATTTGAAATTCATCTCAGAGTAAACACAAAAAATTACCATAAAGCACTCGCTTAGCATACACAACATATTTAAGGACACACCCAATTCAGCAAATTGAGCAAAATTTTCCAAAGAAGCTAAAACCAATAACACCCGGGGGGAAAATCCGAAATTGGGTTCTATCCAAAATGAGACCCTAAATAAAAGCGTATCAAAATTCCCCAAGAGAAAGGAATAAGAGCTAATAAAACCAGAAACGAAAACAATCAAATAAATAGCACATGGTATTAAATAAAAACAAGTCATTGAACTTACGTTGAAGAAGAAGGACCAAGCAACGGATTCTCCTGCATAGGTTCGAAGGAGAACCTTCCAAGGAACTTGGCCACGCAGCCACCTTGGGGACCGAGGTTATTCTTGGGACAATTGTTGATGTACATGGAAATAACAAAAACAACAATATTAGCAACCACAAACATAGGAACCAGCCATGATGTCCAATGGGTATCAGCTTCGTAAAGATTAGAAGACTCGTGCGCAGTGTAGTTTCCCTCTGTTCTGTTGTTCTTGGTTCTCCCACCGCCACCCTCAAGATCTCTTCTGGCCATAATTTCTGTCTCTCGATCAAACCCAATTGCCAAGTCTCAAACTTTATTCCGTAAGGATGCTTTATAGGAGAGAAGAAAGAAGTGGAGTTGGTGAATGGGTATAAATTGGGGAATGAGGGAAAAAAAAGTACAAGTTAGTGGGGTGAGCCATTTCACTCTGTCATTCGTTGCTAACCGCCACTGTAAGAACTTCGCATTACTCACATCAAACTATTCATTTGAATTTCTGATCAGTCCCAAAATTTAGATATTTTAGTTAGAGAATGATTCTATAATTTCTTTAAAAAAATATGATTCCACAAAATATATATATATATATATATATATATATATAAGATTAAAAAATATATTTATAATAGAATATTAACAGAAAATAATGAAGATTTTTTATAATATTGACAACAAAAATAGTCCAACGAAAGCCATCCAAATATACGCAATTTTACACTGATTGGACTTGGGACGACGTGGCAGGTTGTGGTTGGTAGATAGGTTTAGATATTATGGTGGTGGAAGCAGTGGATGAGTTTTGTGTTAAACGCTGATAAGTTATGTCCATATAAACCGAAATAGGGCATGAAGGGGAAAGTTGCAATTGGGAATGGCAACGGCTGCGCTGGTTTAGTTCATTATTTCATTCTGATTATACTTTTCTTACCTTTTTAATATTAATTGATTATTTGTTTACCAATTAAAATTAAAGTTCTATAAGCATCATATTAATATTATCAAATATTTAATATAAAATTATATATTTCGGAATTATTACGTATCATATATTAAAAAATAAATTATAACTATATAAATTTTAAATTAAAAAATCAAATAATAATTAATTAAAAGTAAATAAATTATATAAAATATTTCTTTACACATAAATAAAATTTTATCAAAATCTATCAAATTTGTAATATTAATAAAACAAATTGTTAAAATTAAAAAGTATTTTTAAAAAATTACAAAAAATAAAATAAATATTTAAGTTTTAAAAATATTTCAAATGTTTTTTAATGGGTTTTTTTTCTAACATATCGATAAATATTATATTAATTAAATTGTAAAGAAAAAATATTAAATTAATAATAATTCAGTTTGATATTAATATTTTATTCTTTTGAACTTTAATTTATTTTTGGGAGTATGGGAGGAATATTATTGGTTTGAGGGATAAATATGTTTTCTTCTTGGGAGTTTTATATCTCTTAGGGTTGCTTACAAAATTAGGATTAAGAAAAGTTTCATTTTGTTTTTGTTATGAGTTTTCATAAAAGCATGTTGACAATATGGTGATTGTGTGGTCAAGATAACCAAAATTATGTGATTGTTGGTTGAAACTAAAACTCTAATAGTAATTACGATAAATGACAATAGATGTTAGCTAGCGTCTCCAAGAATAGTAGACGATACCACAGTTGCTAGGAATAGATGTAGTGGCGAAAACAATCGTTTTTTTTTAAGAATCAAACTTTGATATTATGTTGAATACAGTAAAAATTATGCATATGATAATCTCCTTTATATTAAATATACACATAAAATCTTTTACTTATAATAAAAAAATATAGACAAAAGTAAAATACAAATAAAAAATAATAATAAACTAATTAAAAATAAAAGTAATATATCTGATCGATTTCCTTATATAATGTGAAAAGAGTATTTTAGATTGAAAAAATTACCTTGACTTTTGACGTTTTGGTGTGACTTTAAATTACAGGTGTATTGATGTTTGAAAATATATTAAAAATGATTTAATATATTAAAATTAGTGTATTCTAGATACACAATAGTAAGACTGTATCAAAATAATCAGTAGAAAAAAATATGGTGTACCATTCTCAATTTCAAAATTTAAAGGCAAAAGTTCAGGGAGAGAGAAAAAAATATTGAACTTCTTTATATTTTTGGATGTATTTGAATAAAATTCATAGAAAGTACTAAGTAAAAGCATTACAAAATTTTAGTATTTAATGAAAAAAGATAATTATTTTTGTGTTATTATGTGATAAATAATAATTACAGCATCCACATGATTGTAATTGGACCCTGTCCCAAAATGTGTAGGCAATTGGTGCCTGACAAAACAATCACAAGTATAATTCCACAGATTTATTGAGTGCCATTCCATTCTTCTAAGGCCGAAAAGGGAATTGGATCTAACATTCTCCAACTCCTATGTGCAAAGTTCAAGCCCACATCTTAATTGCAAATTTTTAATTATAAATACCAACCTAACAAATCTATAAACAAATATTCCATAACCAAACAAAAGGCAAGACTTAAATAACTAAAATTAATGAGTGATGAAGCAAACAAAGTAATGGTAAGAGGGTTTGGCCTTGCATTCATAAATTCAATACTTTCCTTAATTTTATTTATCTGCGTAAATGATCTGTCTTCATCTTTATTTTTTATTTTTTCCTTTTCCATAGTTATTTTTAACTGTTGCAAAAGGGTAATTGGAGAGTATATTCCGAATAGATTTTGTATTTAGAGTTGTGGGGTTATGATTAATAAATGAGAAGTTTAAAAGTGGTTTTAAAAAAGCGAAGTCCTGTTTTTGGAGGTTGAGAAGTCAAAATAATGTTTAAGAAGTTATTCCCAACGCAGAAGAAACCTTCGTCTGATATTGCCTGAAAAGAAAGAAAGACACACAAATTGAATATGTTAGTGGAATCCTTAAATGTAACAAAAAGAGTGATCAAACAAAAAACTTACTTCCCCAAAACAACAAAAACTTATAAAACAATCAATGTAGAAACTCAAAAGTCATTGTAAACCCATAATCACAATCATCATTTTTGGTTGGTGTCTTCTCAATTCTCATCATCCTTCAATCACAGATAAGGTACACACTTTTACTTTTACGTACTCCACCCATACTTTCCTGCTTTTCAAAACACTTTTATTTCCACAATTACATATTTTTAATGCCGTAAACAATTATAACTCTCTTAATAACTATTTTTTTACCAAATTCTCTTTTTTTTTTCTTTCCAAGCACTCTTTAAGAAACTTAAATGAATATTCTTTATTTTTTACAACATCGTCTCTTTACATTCTGAAACGTATTATTATCTTAATTTTATGAACGCCTTTTTTATTTTCTTAACATTTGAGAAAATACGCACTTTTTTTTTCATTTTTTACATTCACAAAATATGTATATGGAAAGTTAAAAAGAAAAATGTTCCCGAAAGTGCAATTTAAGATGTAAATAAAGAAAAGAGAACCTAAGGAACGAATAACTTTTGGAATTTGAACCACTTTTTTTATTTTTCATGTTTTCTAACATTCTCCATTCCTACTTGCAAATTACTTTCCAAAATGTTAAAAAAATAAAATGTATTTCAGATAGTGGCTTTTTGAAATGTTGAAAAATAAAAATGTATTCTAGAAATCACAGTTGTGAAAATGAAAAGTATTGTCGATAATACATTCCAAAATATAAAGAGTGTTTCGAAAATCTGAGCAGGAGGCCGTGAAGTATATCACTCAAAGCCCAAATTTGAGCAGGCCCAAAATCAAGAAGGCTAAATTCACAGCTGAATGTGTCTTTCATACTTCCTAAATATATTTGACGATTTCATTTATAAGCTTCTCAAAGGATGCGAAATGGAAGTGTTGTGTGCATGAACATATGGACCATTTTATTACAAATCCTTTAGCCAATAAAGTAATATAAAAACACTTAAAATGACTACATAAATAAATGTATGATTTAAAACATGTATAGTTTATTTCAAAACTGTAAGAATCAGTATATTCTTTTTAAAGAGTGTTTTGAAAAATAATTTGGAATAAATTGACAGCGAAATTGACAATGAATGAGAAAATAAGATATTTTAGAAAACTTAAATCTTGATGATTCTTAACAATTGGTGAAAGTCTGTTTTCTAATAGAAGAAAAATGCAGAACAGTCATGAAGGAAGACAGAATACCAACATAATTTTGTTCCATTATAAAATTATAATTATAAAGTGATTTCAGGTGTTCATTTTGTTTAGTATATGTCATATCTTATTGAATGAACTATTGTCACAAATTAAAAAATAAATTTGATGTCATATTCAGTTTAACAATTAATACTTTGATAAGATAATTGAATATTAAATGATGTATAGTCTTCAATAAATTTGATGTATAATTTTAATTAATAAAAGGAGAGGTTGTTATCAATAATTATACTTTTAAATTAAGGAGATTTAATATATATATATATATATATTATTTAAATTTACTCTAATTTAGATGCATAATCTTCACTTTAATAAAGTATGAATATTACTATCGGGTTATGGTAATTTTTTAATATACGTGGATATGATAAATATGGATATGTTTCTCTCGTCTGATTTTTTATACTCATCTTAATATTCTTCTTATCCTTATATTTGATCTTGGTTTATATTATTAAGATATACTTTATTTATTAAATAATATTAAAAAATTTATACATTATTTTCTTCGATCTTTACTTTCATAATTTATTTTTAAAATATACATTTGGTCACTTTGATTTTCTCTATCTTTATTTAACCTTATTGTTTGATTTTTTTTATTTGATGATTATATCGTTATATAGTTTTTTTTCTATATTTGATATTAGATAGAAAGAAATGTGTATATTTTGACTTTGATATTTAATAATATGATTTTATTTAATGCGATTGTTTAAAAAACATTTAATTAAAATTTATAACAGTGAAAGGATGAATATAAGGTGTGAGTTTACCCATCACCCGATGACGAGACGAAAATTATGTATATTAAAATTTGAAAATATAAGAATTAAATTATATAAATTTTAAAATAATTAATTAAATATTTTTATGTTCAACCACCTTTGAGGTTTAATGAATTTTGTCCCTCTCGTTAGGCGACTGGGTATATTTCCTATTTTATAAACATGAAAAGTCAAGAAAATAAAATATATATATATATATATATATATATATATATATATATATATATATATATATATATATATATATATATATATATATATATATATATACAATTATTCATAATAAATTGAAACAAGACACGATTTTTTAAGCATGTAATTTTAAGATCATTTACATTTTATCTTCATGACTATTTCAGGGTTAGATTCATTCTATCTTTAAATATTAACTATTTTTTTCTTTAAAAGAACAGTATATTTAAGTCGTCAAATGTATTTATTTTCTTAGATTGTTTAAGAAAATACTCTTCCAAACATGATCTTAGATAGATAGAGATTGTGTTTATTCAGGTATTGCTATCATTCTAGCACCAATATTCTTAACAAACTATTATATTAATTGTATTTCATTGTTATTGTATAATAATATCTGAAAATGGACGTTTATAATGTATATAATAATATTTTATTTCTAATGTTGGTCATAAAATATTTTTTAAAAAGTCAATTAATGCATGAATAAAAATAATCAATGTATATGTTTGTAGTTGGATTGTGCAAATAAATTAAAAAGTCTTGTGGAGTGATGAACTACATTACATACTGTAGTACTTTCTTAATAATATCTCACCTGTGAAATCAAAGCTATTTAACCATCATATATCTATCATTTAACACCATTAATTAATCATCAAAAACTCCATGATGCATCCTTTTCTTCAAACATTAATTCTTTATTGTCTCACTTGTGTATAATCTGGAAAGTGACAATAATTTTCTACTTCTGCAATAGTTGTGGAAACCTCTCTTCAAAAAATGCAATATACAGTGCAATAATAATTAACGAACTAAAAATTCTCACTATTTTGCTAACTTTTTATGGAAAATATGTTTGGAAAGTAAAGAAAAATAAAAAGAAAAAAAAAACAAAACAAAAGGGTGATGAGCATGTTTCTTATGGAATGTTTTTTATCATATAAGTTGTTTGTTCTTAAGGTTAAATAATTCGAAGATATTATTGGAGCAAAGTAAAAATTTAAGTTAAAATGGAAGTTTTTGTGTAAATAGATAAAAAAAAATACAACTCGTTAAACACATACTTAATAAAAAGATGCAGATTTTGGTTGTGATTCTTTTTTCTATATTTTATGGAGATTGCCTTCTTTTTTTTTGTATTTGGCCAGAAAACACATTAATTCACATGAAAATGAAAATTCAAGTAAATGATTTTCGTGGTGTTCTAGGATCACTCTTTTTCCATGTTTTTTTAGAAAGGAAAAATCATTTTTGCGAAAAATTTTAAAAATGTTTTCTAATTATCAGGCTATTGAAGTAAATAATAATTTAAAAATGTTTATAATTGTTTATTAAAAATAAAACATATTTTTCTTCTCAAAGTGATTACTTTGTTTAAAGAATTTTGTGAGTTTTTACATTTATAGGAACTTAGTTATATTGAAGGAAAACAATTTACTTAATAGACTGATCTTAATTCGGGTTGAATTTGATTTATTTTACTTTGAATTCATTTAATTTAGAAATAGACCTAAATAAAATTATGTAAGAAGAAAAAAGAAAGTGCTATAAAGTTTTTTCAATCAATGCTCATCAAAATATCAAAGTATGTTGGATATAAATAAGAGACAGGAGATTCAGTTTCACTTACATGTATGAAGTGAAATCTAGATAAAATATAAAATATCAGTTAAATACATTTCTTAATTAGTATTAATCATTAGTTTAAAACAATTTGAGTTTACTTTTCAACCCATGAGCTACCGTACCAATAACTTTGTATTTTTGTTATGTTTATAGTTTATTTTAATTTTTAGATTTTTATTTAATTGAGTTTTAATATTTATTAAATAGAATTATTTGATTAATTTATTAAATTGATATCAAAAATGTTTGTAATATGTTGTATATTAAAATATAAAAAATATCATGTGTCAAATTTAAGAATCTCAAAAGGGATAACTTTAATTTTAAAAAAAATAATTATATTTAAAATGTATTGAAATTTAATTGAGTAAGGACTAAATTATAAGTTACTTAATTTATTGGGTCTAGTTTATATCTTTGTGTTTCTTTATTATCTAATTATCTTTCTAATTACATAATTTTGATATATTAAAAATATATTTAATATATTTTAAAATATAAAAAATTAATATACATTAGTGCATTTTAAAGACTCCACAGATGATTATCTTTATAATTAATTTATTTAAAAAATAATTTATTCAAGGTCATATTCTATAGGATAACTTATTTGGAAAACTCTTTACATTTATAAGAATATGTTTGATGCACTAATTAACAATTTAAGATTTTTGTTTTTTTGTTTGAGTCTATATTCAAACAGTGATGTTACATAATTTTCTTTAAAAATAACAATGAAAAAGTGTCAAAGATATATCACGATAACTAATATATATATATATGTGGAACTGATAAGTAATCAATGATGAAGGATAATAAAATAATTTATTGTAAACAATAACTAATAGTTATTGTAAGTAACCGTTCAGACTTGTTATCATCTCCATATGTGTTGTTGTTACAAATATGGTATACTTTTTAAGGAGAAATATTTTTCTAATATTTATACTAATTATTGACTTAATTATTTTTGTCTTGATGTGTTTATTTTTTCAAATCTGTCCAGATACGTTGTAACGGCCAGATGCAAAATTAATAAATATCAAATATTAAAGTCACTATTTATTTCAGAGTCAAAATTTATTTAAATCATAAGACGATACATATCACCTATACTATTAACTATAATACAATAATATAAAAAGTTTCCTGGCACAGTAAATAGAGTCTGTGAGACTTTATTAAAAGTGTATTATTGATATATTTTCCAATTAGTGAAATGAAATAGCAAATAAATGGTATTTTTATATTTACTCGAAGACATGGTCCCGTGAAGAAACGGAGGTGGGATAAATACAAAAAATACAGTTTGGATTCCCAAGTATTGAATTTTGTTAATGCCTGATTGTCTAAAATTGTATTTGATGCAACCACAAGAATAAGTTAACACTAGCCACGTAACCATAGCCTCATTCTCCTTTTCACACCTCATTTTATTTATGTATATTTATATAAATCATGCGAAAAATTTATAAATAAAAAAGTCTTTAAATATATAACTACTACATACTGAATTTTCAAAATCAATATTATTAATTCCATTATTTCCATTAACTTAATGATTAGTAGAGTATTAGGATGATGTCAAATCCTAATATTTCACATTAATACATACACTACACAACCAATGGAGTTTTTTTTATGAAATTCCATTCAATACATCAAGTTTTAAGATAACTTTTAAATCATTAATCCATCTAATGTTTAATCCATCAAATTATTTCATACAATTGAATCTATCACACTCAAATATACAACAACTTTGTTTATCCACCATTTATCATTTACAACGCAAGCAAAATTTATTCTTAATATTTTACGTCACACCTTTAAGACAAAAATGTACGTATCATATCTACTCGTGTGAATGATTCACATGTTTTTGCTAAATCCTAAATTAATCTATATTATCACACATGTATTTAAAGATACAAAAAGGTAACTTAATAGCATTGATACAAAACTCTTTTAGAAATAAAATTGCAGCTTGTAAAAGACTCCAAAAATTATGTTCTTACATTTAAATTAAAGATAATTTGATCAAGAATGCAATGCAAAAAGAATAACAAATTAGATGATTGTGTGTACCAAACAAAAAATACAGGTCAAAATTATTAACAACTTAAACTATTAGAATCTTACGCGAAAAAATGCTATGTCAAAATAAGAACAATATATCTAAAACCAATCATCAAAATTCTAGCTCGATCTCACAGTTAAGAAAGTGAAAATATTAATTTTTTTAAGATGACTCAAGCTAGAAACACAGAGTGTTGTCTAAACAAGAATTTACCAGTATGAGTAAGATTTGTTTTTGAGATTTGTTTTTTGGATGACTCAAGCTTGAGTAAGATTTGTTTTTTTTTTTAATTATAGTTCATTATTTTGTCAACTTCTTGTTAGTTTTTGAATATTTTTTCCTTCGTTTAGCAAATAGTACACAAGAACATGTCAACATTCAAGTTAAGTTGCCCATAGTAAAAATTGTTATTAGTGATAACTACACCTTTTTAACCCTTTAGGAAGAAAACAAGGGGTAAACATGCTTGGAAAACATCTTCGATTTATATTTATATCTTTACCAACCGGTTTGTTGATCTTCTAAAGGTGTTAACAGTTTTTTTTTTTCATATTCCAACTTTTGATTACTCCGATGTTGATAACTTTATGACTATTCCTAAGTATCTTCTTCTAAATTGTATATTCAGATTTTGTAAGTAACTCTTATACATTGACATAAATTGATACATATTTGAACAAACTTCCATAAAAAAAAAATTGATAATTTCTATAATCATTCTGTAATATAAAAATTCATAATCTTTATGAATAATTTTTCATTTACAATTAGCATTTTGTAGTTGATAATCTTCTATCACTGACTCCCAATAACAATACTACCATGCATTTAGCTCAAACATTTTTCAATCATAAATATTTTTCCTTTATTTGAGTTACACAAATTAAAAGTCTGCCTAACAAGATAACTTATGATAACACTTTTGAAAATTAATATTGCAAATTCCCTTTTTTATGAATCTAAATAGTCACTATGGGAAATAAAATAACAAGAGCAGTAACATCAACAATTTTAAAATAGAAGCAAAAATTAATTATGATATTAAATTTAGTAAAAACAACGAAAATGAGAATACAAATAGTCTCTATTTTGATCTCTCAAATTACCAATTACGTACAGGTTTTCATAATTTGTAGTGAAAATATACTTTTTTCTTTATTTTAAAGAAGATTCTTAACCTATATATGAAATAAAATAATTCCCTTATTTACAGAAGATGAATTTTTTTTTATTAAGAGAGATATTCTTATTTATAGAATAAATAAATATATATAACATCTCACAAATATTCATTACTTTTTCATGAGAAATGAAGGAAGTCTTGGATCCAGAAACAGCCTTAGCATCAATGAAATGGCATTATAGTCCTTAACCCTTGACATTCTTATTGGCTGTTATCGGGTCTTACGGTGGACTGGCACACATCAGAAAAGAAACCATTCAAAAGGACAACGCGAGTAGATTGTAGTTGACAACAGTAATAGCGGAAGCAGGCGCGTGTGCACGCGCTTCATGTTGAGTTGTGATTGGTGGCGGACATCACGAACCCCTCTTTCTAGCATGGACCCCACACTCGTATGCTATACATTGAAGATAGAAAAATAATAAGTGTGTGCAGAGAGTAACCAGAGAGAAAGATCTGGTTGAAGAAGCAGCTATGTTATTAACAGGAACAGGCACAAAGGTGTTTGGAATCTAACTTGGATTCGATTTCAAAGAAAAAGCCCAAAGGGTTTGTTTCATTTAGGAAAAACACAATTATCTTAGTGCAGAAAACCATTGACTTTCTCATTACCCCCATAGTCACTGTAAGTCAGCTCCATCCTTTTTTTTTATTCTTATTCAATCAGCATTTTATATAATTATAAACTATTTTATTTTATTTTATCTGTCCCTTTCTCTTCCACCAATCTCAATAGACGCAGCATGTTTCAATCTTTAAGAAAAAAAAAGAAGCAGTAAGAGAAAGAGATTTTTACCTTTTAAGATTTAATGTTTTTGCTGTCAAATTTATCAACCACGAATTGGATTATTTAATTTAAAAGAGAAATCATAACTTTCTAGGCTGTGGAACCCAGCGACTCTGTTTGTTTTTTTGGCTCTTTTACTTTGCACACTGTCAAATTAAAAGGTATCGTTTTCGCCGTACCATGGTTGGTTTGTATACCATCTACCTTTCTCCATTTCTCAGTTTCTCACTTATATCAACAGTGCCGGGGTGGAGAGAGAAGAGAGAGAATGACGGGGGTGGTGTCAACCGGTTTTTTTAGCTTAGATTTGGTGTGATGCATTTGAAAAGTCAGGGTGGTGTGTGAATATGACCGAGATAATATACTTATGAGAGAAGTTTTTGTATTTGTTGTTGTCCTTTTTTATATTTGTGTGAAAAGATTCTCAATCTTTGTTTTTTATTCTTTTTTTCCTGAGGGACGTTTTGGCTTAGACTTCTTTGGATTTTCTTCTTGCTGGGGTCTTTTTCAAAATTCTCTATACTGACAAAGAATCGGTCAAGTGTGAAATATAGAAAAACAAGGGTTCTCCTTCTCATGTCACTGTTTTGTGTTATTTCTGCTGTTGGGGTTGCAGACATGATATGCAGGTGTGAACCTTGGATCAGAAAGGAAGGGGATTTTTCTTTGTCTTCTTCCTCTTTCCATCTGTTTTAGGATAGCCTTTTGGCTTTCTGCTGGAGAGAGAAAGGGGTGTCGACAAGGAAACAACTTTTTGGCCTTGTCTACTTTTTCACAAAAAAAAAATTTCAATCTTGTCAGTGCTTAGCTCAATCTGGTTTAAAGGTCAAAAAGTTAAGCGTAATAAGGAGTCAAAAAACTGAAAAAGCTTCTTGACAAAAGTGATAGTGACAATTTCGGGTATAAAATAGAAACAAAAGCAGAGAAGAACATGAGAGTCAGCGTGGAAGGGATAGAAGCACAGAATTTTTTGGGAGATAAAAGGTAGAGGGTCAGTCCAATTTTTTAAAACCTTTTGTGGGGATTGAGCCTTGAGGGTTAGCAGTTGGGGTGCAAGAGTTGTTGTGACTGATAATTATTTCTCAATCCATTTCCTCTTCAATGCAAAATTCATCTTCCTTCTCCTACTCAAATGTATGGTTTCGGTCTCCATCTCCAGACATCTTATTTTTTGTTTATTTCTCTGTTGGTATTGAATTTCATTTATGCATCTTATTGTTCATCCCCCTTCTCGTTGCTGATGAAGCTATTATTATGTTCTACAGCAAAGGAAAATGGAGGGCCCCAGTGAGATGGGTCTCATTGGGGAAAATTTTGATGCTGGTTTGATGGGGAGGATGAGGGATGATGAGTATGAAAGCCGCTCTGGAAGTGATAACTTCGATGGTGTATCTGGTGATGATCAGGACGGTGGTGATGATCAGCCACAGAGGAAGAAAAGATACCACAGACATACTCCTCACCAAATTCAAGAGCTTGAGTCGTATGAATTTATAAAACTTACGTTTTTAATTTATTTACTTTTTTTCTATTTTTCTTTTGTAATTGAGTTACGTGGTAAGATTGGTTTGTGGTTTTTGGGTTTTGATTTTATTGGTTTTTAGTTTCTTCAAGGAGTGTCCTCATCCTGATGAGAAGCAAAGGTTGGATCTCAGTAAGAGGCTTGGGTTGGAGAATAAGCAAGTCAAGTTCTGGTTTCAGAACCGACGAACCCAAATGAAGGTGAATTTAAGGACAGTAATGTAGAATTATTGCACTTGAATGCAGTTTGGTGATTCAATTTAGATATTGTGCTAATTGAAGTGATTTTCCTTGAATCAGACCCAACTGGAACGCCATGAGAACATAATGCTTAGGCAGGAGAATGATAAGCTCAGAGCTGAGAACAGTCTGATGAAGGAAGCAATGTCAAATCCAGTGTGTAACAGCTGTGGTGGGCCAGCGATTCCTGGCCAAATTTCATTTGAGGAGCACCAGATTAGAATTGAGAATGCTCGACTAAAAGATGAGTTGAACCGTATATGTGCCTTAGCAAACAAGTTCCTTGGCAAGCCAATCTCATCAATGACCGGTCCCATGGCTCTACCAACCTCAAATTCTGGTCTGGAACTTGGTATTGGAAGAAGTGGGCTTGGTGGTTCAAGCACTCTCGGCACCCCCTTACCAATGGGACTTGACTTGGGAGATGGTGTATTGGGCACTCAAACTGCAATGCCTGGGATTAGACCATCATTGGGGTTGATGGGAAACGAAGTTCAGCTTGAGAGATCTATGCTTATAGATCTTGCGTTGGCTGCTATGGAGGAATTGCTAAAGATGACTCAGGCAGAGAGCCCTCTTTGGATTAAGAGTTTGGATGGTGAGAAGGAAGTGTTTAATCATGAGGAGTATGCAAGGTTGTTTTCTCCTTGTATTGGTCCAAAACCCAATGGTTATGTAACTGAAGCTACAAGAGAAACTGGGATAGTAATCATCAACAGTTTAGCCCTTGTGGAAACTTTGATGGACGCGGTATGTCTATGATGAACAACTTCCTAGCTTGGCTTCAGTGAAGTTTAACCAATTTTAGTTTTCTGTAGTGAGTGAATTGCCAATGATGCAGGGATCAGAGCAACGTAGTACTTGTTAGGATAACACATTGATTTGGTGCTTTTGATCTTAGTTAATGGACCTTTAATATCCTGTTTAATATGTTTAATATCTTGTTTTAATTGGTTATTTCTTTGAATAGAATCGATGGGCAGAGATGTTTCCTTCTATGATTGCTAGAGCCATCAACCTCGATGTTATATCCAATGGCATGGGTGGAACAAGAAATGGTGCTCTACAAGTGGTGCGTTTCTTTGCTGTATATATGCTTGACTTTTTCTTGAAATAGTTACTGGAACTGATGACCAGGAATATGCATTTCAGATGCATGCTGAGGTACAATTGCTTTCACCACTAGTCCCCGTTCGCCAAGTGAGATTCATACGGTTCTGTAAGCAACATGCAGAAGGTGTATGGGCCGTGGTTGATGTTTCTATTGATGTTGGTCACGATGCTGCTAATGCACAGCCATTCATGAGCTGTAGGAGGCTTCCTTCTGGCTGTATTGTGCAGGATATGCCCAATGGTTACTCCAAGGTAAGTGCTGATCTAAGTTCTTTTTAAGACTATTTTCTTTTCTCTTTAATCTTTGCTTCAATCTGTTTATTGCTTTTTTTTATAGCCTTCGTAGTTTTAAAAAAAGATTTATGATATCTTCGTTCCTTTATTTTTTTAATGAACGGGTGTTTTGATATATCTGATGTAATACTTTTGCAAGAAGTTTCACTTGACTTCTTTGTCAAGTGAACTTTGCTTTGACTGATATAAATAGAATAAGGTTGAAGTTTGCCTGAGAAATCAGTCACGTTGAGTAGTTTTTTTAATTTGGGAGATGCTTCCTTTGTTAAATTGTATATAATCTTGAAACTTCAGAGAAAGGGTTTCCTGTTGTCTGTATTTAATTTGTCCAGTGCTGCTCCTAGAGAATAGTGAATCAAGGCTTATATTGTTTAGCAATATTTTGAAACTTCGTTTCTGTTTCGCATCTTTTACCATCTATAAGTGTATGAAAATTTTAAATCTTGGATTCTTCAGTCTTTGTCGTATAAAAAAATACACTTGATGCTTCTATTCCTATCTCCTTTGATATAGAACGAACTATTTTTTTACTGCATACGAGACATTGATGACCTGGATCCAGTCATATATTATAATGTTGACAGGTGATGTGTTAATCCGTGCCCTTTATTATATTCATATAGGTTTTATAATATTTAAAAAAATTCCATGATCTGCTAACTTTGTTGGGATTCTCCTATGGCGTTGACATCTGCTCCGATTTTTAATATTTTATATAATCCTCTCTACATACTTCTTAGCTGAGGTATTAATTTATAATTAGGCTAGGGTTTTATGTCAAACGTTTTTTATTTATGTGGAGTTTTACGTAAATTCAATAATAACCCACCCTTCTAATTTTATCCATGACCACGTTCGGATAAAAGTTAGAAACGTATTTTGTATGAATTGCAATGCATATCTGAATTCTAAAACACAAAAGTAAAGGAAGGAAAAATTGTTATTTTATTTATTTTGTGCTCCTCAACTGGCATGCAAACATTTACTACATTGCCTTGGGAATCTTTACATGACAGAACCTCTGCCAGTTTTAAAAAATATATATTGGTTTGATAGAAGATAAGTTGCACTGTTTGTAGGTTACTTGGCTTGAGCATTGGGAGTATGATGAGAGTGGCGTTCACCAACTTTATCGTCCATTGCTTAGTTCTGGTGTTGGATTTGGTGCTCATAGATGGATCGCCACTCTCCAGAGGCAGTGTGAATGCTTGGCTATCCTCATGTCGTCTTCCATTTCAAGTGATGATCACACAGGTGCACATGCATGCCACATTTTGTTTACCCTTTTATCTCATGTAATGTAATGTAATGATTTCACAGTATCATTGTGTAAACTTTGACACTATGGTTTTGCAGCATTGAGCCAAGCTGGTCGGAGGAGCATGTTGAAATTGGCACAACGCATGACTAGTAACTTCTGTTCGGGGGTTTGTGCTTCGTCTGCTCGCAAGTGGGACATGCTTCACATTGGGACTCTTGGTGATGACATGAAGGTGATGACTAGGAAAAACGTGGATGACCCTGGTGAGCCTCCAGGGATCGTACTCAGTGCTGCAACTTCTGTTTGGATGCCAGTGTCACGGCAAAGGGTGTTTGATTTTCTGCGTGATGAACGGCTGAGAAGTGAGTGGGACATCTTGTCCAATGGTGGACCGATGCAGGAGATGGTACATATTGCCAAAGGACAAGGACATGGAAACTGTGTTTCTCTTCTCCGTGCCAACGTAAGTTGTTGTTTTGTTAGGGACACAAGTTGGTTTTTTGTTGTTGATATAACTGTATGGTGTCTCATTTGCAGGCTGTTAATGCGAACGATAGCAGTATGCTGATTCTGCAAGAGACATGGATGGACGCGTCGTGCTCGGTGGTGGTATATGCGCCAGTTGACGTGCAATCACTGAACGTGGTAATGAGTGGGGGAGATTCTGCATACGTTGCACTCTTGCCTTCAGGCTTCGCCATTGTCCCCGATGGTCACTGCAACAACAGCAGCAGCAGTTGCAATGGGACAATGCAGAAGGGTGGCGGAGGGGAAGACAGCGGCGGAAGCCTTCTGACGGTGGGGTTCCAAATTCTGGTGAACAGTCTCCCAACAGCAAAGCTGACAGTAGAGTCAGTGGACACTGTGAATAACCTGATTTCGTGCACCATTCAGAAGATCAAAGGTGCTCTGAGAGTCGCATAAAGATGAGAAGAGAAGAGAAACATTTTGCGAATGGAAGTTAAGTTACTTTACCTTATTATTTTTTTGTTCTGTGGAGAGGGAGGGGTTATATTATTTATATTTGGTTGGGTGTATAGGATTTAAGTTATATAGAGTAGTAGTGGAAGAGGCTGAGGCAGAAAGGGTCGCGCAAGGAAGGTTTCGAGTCAAGAACGAACCGCCATGGAAGAACTTCATTCTGCTGCTTTTGCATGCACTCCACTAACCGCTGTGCGTTTTCTGCTCATAGTGGTTCGGGTATTGACTCGTTGACCTGCGAGTTAGTCTCACCATCTTCTTTCCATAAAAAAAAAAAATGTGTGTTTCTATTTTTATTATTACCAGTGTCCTCCCATATACACTTGCAAATTGCTGAACTAATCTATTTTACTTCCGAATGCATTTTCACTTTTTCATATTTTGGCTCCTCATTTCCTATTTGGGTCAATCGGCTGGTGTTTTCATTCTCATCTAATTATTACACCATAATTATAGTAAAAATTGATAAACTTACTATATCAGATTATTTCTGATTGAATTATTATAAGTAGAAAATCAACTGAACAGCAGCGATAGACCTTTATGTTTCTTAAATATTAAGGCGTGATTTCGACGGTCGTATGTTCTCACTCACATAAGTATGAAAAGTCTAGTCAAAACGTATGTTGTCGTCTTTTATGAACATTTCAAACACATGTACTTGAAGTAAAAGCGAAACTTGGAAACTAACATATAGGTAAATGCAATTATTTGGTCTTTAGAATTATTGGGATGTAGTCAATGTAACACTTTCTCAAACAATTAGAATCTGCACACATATATATATATCTTAGCATATTCAGTTAGCAATTAATTGTTTTACATAAGCTTTGTAATGGCATTATTATTAAAGTTAGAGGATGAGTAGAATTTGTTTTACTTGGTATATCTTCTCTTGGAGGTTTTAGTTATTTTTCTTTTATGAGATTTTAACTCTTTTCTTTCCTTTTATGGGTTTTGCAAGTTTCGTTATGGTAGGAAAACTCTTTAATTTATGCTACACTATTCTATTTTTCATTTTTATGTTTTTTCCTAATCTTGTTTTACTTTTTCTATTAGTTTCACAATGAATGAATTTCATATTTAAGATCAAGCATTTAATAAACATAGCTCACACTGTTTTATGTTTTGGAGAAAATTTTAATGCTGTTCTTGATTCAATAAATTACAATTCTATAACCAATTTTTTTTTCATGCTGTTCAACAAGACAATTTGTTAAATTATCGTCCTATAATCAATGCTTAATACTTTTAATTTTCTAAAAATTATACAATTATCTATTTGAAGTTTGATCATAGAAAATGCAGGAAAGGTTACACTCAAAATGACAGCTGTTCATATTCATTCAATCTAGTTTTTACTTTGATCTTTGCCAAGTAATATTTATAGGTTTCAGGTTTCAACAAGCAAAATCATAAGATGCATCATTTAAAATTGGAATACCGTTGTAGTAATTTTCAAAACAAAAAATGCCATATTTTAAAACAATTAAAATCATTCAAATTAATAGTAGTCTTTTACACCATTTTATTTGGGCCAAGTATCTGCTCATACTCCTTGACACGGGCCTCCAAATATATACACATAAAACTCAAGCCCGTGATGTATATTTATAAATGCACCACCAAAATTCATATAATTTAATAATTGCACATATATTTGTGCTTATTTACCCAAACCCCCTTCTATGTGACTATTCCTGCAGAGCGTAAACAACGACTAAGTTTAGCAGCAAACCCAAAGTACAAATCTTGTTTCCACATGGTTCCAATGTCATAAATGTTTCTATAGATGAAATTTTATAGATGCATTTACACAATCATACTTTCCATTTCGGGTAGAGGTCACGATTACTGGGCAAAGAGAAATGGTAATAAATTTCAATGCTCAAAAACATTATTTTGTTTCATGCAGTCATATGCAATGTGCAAACAGTAAGGCATAGAAAGAAGTAGCTGTCTGGTTTTTTTTCTTCAGTGCAGCTGTTATAATTGACTTGTCAATGCTCTCTCGTTATTGTATAATCTTAACACAACCCATCTGTATGCTTAATCTCTGTTCAATTTCATACAAAAAAAAAAAATACTATTCTCTGAAATATGTTGGGTGGAAATTCTGTACCACAACCAACCCTCCTAGTCATAACTGAATCAATTTTAAATACAGCCTTTTTTGGTCAAGAAAAACCAGGGTTTATTCCACTTGGTCATGTCAAAAGATATCTTTTTCTTGTTTAAATTGATCGATCTTCCAGATAGGTTGACATATTTATTTCAGTCGACACAAACCCATGCTGCTTTTGCCAGCCGAGACTGTAAAATTGATTCAAGAAGCATATGAAGCTAGCTGTCATCTGATGAACTCACTAGTAGCAGACTGATACACTCTTGAATGATATTGGTTGAGTTCGGTATATGCCAAAAATATGAGAGGTGGAAAATGGAAATGATATGAATAATGCGATCGTATATTCCCTTCAAAATTAAAATAAATTTCCTTTTAGCATCAGCCTATTTTAATTCCTACCGAACACACCAACAGTGCTTGTGATGTACAACTCGATATATTAAGACATATACAATCACAAAAAGATGCAGACATGCATATTTGATATTGATGATGTCCCCCATTGAACTGCAGGCAAACAAAGTACAAGTAACTCCTATGGTTGATGTTAAAATATTTTGAAGGTTCGAGAATTAGCAGTGTCAGGAAACTTATTTAGCTGTTTGTGACATTGAAGTCCCCATAAAGGCACTGTACATGAATAAAATGATTAAATTTTAGTGTAACTTGGGAAAACAAAAACATAATGAAGACTTATTTAGCTTTATGAGTTTTCCATTTAAATGAGAAGCTTTTGGCTTAGTACAGTCTTAAGTTGGAGAAACATGGAGAGTTGTTTAATGGGTAGATTTGATTGGAGAGATGGCATAGCAATGACGACGTCAGAAATTGAAGTGTGGAAGATTTGATTATGGGTAGATGGGTTCACAGGTACAGAAAATAAAAATGTGTCCCATTAGACAGAGATGAAAGAGTGAACTGTTTGAAATGATCACTATTCACTACCCTTGCTGAATAGTTTTTCCCATTTGAGATAAGAGTATTAATGGTTTTCCCACTCTGACTGACATGTTGTTGGAAGTCAATGGTAACCCATGGAAGGGGCATCAAGTTTCCATCTGCAACAAATAATGTGTTTGAGTGGTTGATTGGCCTTTGAAAAGTCTCGTGTCATGTCTTTTATGTGGACCATATAATCGGCAACAAGTTGAAGGTTAGCATTCAAAGGATGGAACCATAGCTTTATTTGTTGGGGCGCTGAGATATTATTATCCTTAAATGCACTTACCTGTCATCTAAAACCCAGCTACCTCGTGTGCTTTGTGTTTTCAATTCATTGCAAGACTTTTACGCTTCATCATCATCATCTTCTATTGCCTACTCTCTGTGTCAGGTAACATTCCATCGCGCCTAAACATTACTCATAATGTTAATTTCGATATTCTACTGTATCGGATTACATAAAGTCGATCTTAATCTTGATTACTGTTCTCTTCTGATACATTTGTCCATGATATCTTTTCATACCATCCAACTTGGTAGATCAATCTTTCTTGTCTGCATAAAAAGTTTACATTCATGATTTATTACTGATTTAAGGGTGGAAACTCTTCACAGGAGAAAGGACATCACGTTGATAACAGTCAACTATCTGCGGGATTCTTACAAGTACAAAATTTTAGTGAAAAATAAAACTATATGATAATGCAGATTGCATTATATGCATCCTGAATATATACCCCACAAAATTACTCGGACTGGGCTTATAGTTGTGGCCTGCTTTGGCATCTGATACACCTTACTGTTCATGACTTTTTCTATATACACTACACACTCCCATCACGTATACGTCTTTTTTCTCAGAGTCCATTTTATGATGCTATTTATTGTTTGAACTGTATTTTTATATGGTATCAATTAAATCTGTGGTCATTTTTAATTTCAAATGTAAGCCACTTTAAGAAGAATGTGTGAAATGTATAGCAGAGTTCAATGCTCTTTAAACTCGAATTAAACCCACATAAACCATGTCTTAGAATACAGTTTAAAATCGTACTAAAATATAAGCTTTTAGAATTTAAATAGTGTATTCTTCAACACCCATTTGCCGAGCACCATGTAGCAGTTGAGATAGCAGAAAAATATGCATTCCCTTTTCCCATAGAATCATGCAGGAGAAAAAAATTCATCGTAGGCAACGGCAACTACATGATTTCGTTGATGAAACGTTGTTCATAGGATCTTTGAATATATTAACGTTTTCGTGATTGTTACTCCCTCATACCAACTACTATGTTGGTACGAAAAGACTCGTTGAAGAACTTATTTGCAAGTGTGTTCATACGAAGTGAAGATATGTGTGTGAACGATTGACTTGAATATAGTTCACACTTGTGTTTTTCAAAAGTCTTGTTCCAACTATACTCATAACATTCTTAAATAATAAAATCAACTTTTCAGTTATATAATGTCACGAAACTCTATTTGAACTAATTTTGAGGTATAATAGCTTGATGACATGCATGTTAGGGTAAAATCCTTGAGATAAGGTTCGATTTTATGGTACTTGTTCAACCCAAACATCATGAGGTTTAAGGTTATAATACTAATAAATCCTCAAAATATATATTTCTTCTACGGGTTTCATTCATTTAATTAAAATCTTGGTTCTTCACGTAAAGAGTTTACATTTAAGTGTATAGAATCAAATTGAATCATTTCAAAATATTTTTATAGTGCTTAAACTATTATTAATAAACATGTTATTTTAAAGTATAATTTTCAATTTCATAAGTTATAGCTTACAAATTTATTTTTATGAATAATCTTATTTTCTAATCCAACAACTGTCGTTATATAACCAAACTCTAATAACATTGGAAACATGTGGATTTGTTTGGTTACGTAAGCCATAAAACAGCATTACTTTTTCTTTTTTGCCATTATGAGTTAAATAAGAAGAGATGACATATGTGATTGGTGTAAGTGTGGAGTGACATGTTTGTTCATTGATGGGAAACAACTAATATACGAATGTTTTTTCATAAGAAGACGCCATATTTTCTTTCAAGAATCTTCTTTTGGAGAATTGGTGAGGTCACCAAACCTAACAAGAACACCAAAATCAGCCATTGCTAAAATATCTTCAATTTCTTTAATGCTTAATTAATTATATATTAACTAATATGATTAGGCATGACTAAATATTTAGGCCATATCATGGTTAGGTTTTTTAGGTATGACTGACGCCTATGAAGAGAAGTTCTTTGGTGGGAAAAATGTTATCAAATGGAGTAATACATATTGTGGAACAAAAATAATAGAATTGAATTAAAAATGTTTGAGACCTTTAGTGGGTTAAGTTTGAAATTAAAATCAAATTGAATTAAAAAATTTGACATTCGTTTTGGCATAGTGCTGAAAGTCTTGTGTTTACATTTTATCAGGCATATTCCAAACCTTATATCAAGCATGTTAGCATTTAAAATGATGAAAAATACTTATTGTTTATGTTTGTGGTTGATTTTTTTTAACAGGCTCCACTTAAATTAATATTGCATTAAAAAGCGAAGCAGATAAGGAATTTTCAACACCTCAACTTTCTCTTTTCTCAGTCAACATAGCCCCACATGTCACCGGCACGTGTTCCGTGGGATCAAAAGACCATGCTTCTTGTGTGGTCCTTGGAGTACCAGATCTCATCTTCTTTTATCAGATACACTTACAAGATATCCCCACACGCGCTTAAGAAAATTCTCTATAAAATTTAGTTATAAATGAAACACGTGTTTCCATCTTTTATGATAATAAAAAAATATCATAATAATTATTAAAATTATAAAAATATGTTCATAAAAATTTATTATAAAATAATAATTTTATTATAAGCGATTTTTTTTATAGTTGAGTTTTAAAAAATAGTTATAATAATAAAAAATGAAAGTGTAGGAATTTGTATAAAAAAAATAATTATGAATCAAATTCTTCTTATTAATAATATAGAAAAATATAATAGTGATCATGATAATAAATATGAATAAATATTAAAATTTAAAATATAAATTAACCTTTTGTGTTTAATGAAAGGAACCATTGAGTGGTTGTATTTCAAAAAGTTATTGTCAAAATTAGTTTGTATGAATTGTAAGAGAAACATCTAGACAAATATCTTTAGAATATTGGATAAATAATAAGTGTTATATTAACAGGATTTTATTACACATTTCAAATAACAGTTATTCATTAATTCTTTATATAATATCTTAAATATGGTAATTAACGAATTCATTTTACTATATAGTAATGATAATAATTTGTATAATAATAAAAAGAAAAAGAAAAATTAGAAGTGTGAAAAAATACTCTCCATTCAATACAATTCTAGTTTTGGTTTTAAGTCTCTTCAAGTATAGTTTGGTCAAGGGCAGGAGTGCAAAAAGTATAATTCTTGTAAATAAACCTGCATTAAAGCAGGTGCCTTAATATGTCATACTATAATTATTTACTCACACAAATTGTCTAACAATTTTTTTAATTGGAAATTATATTGATGAAATCAAATTATTTGTAGTGATATTTTCAATACATTATTTTCATTCAAGAGCAAATATTGAACGAGAACGTTAAATTGTTTAATAATAGATGTGATTTAATAAGAAGAAAATTTTATTATTTAAGTTATAAAGTCTGCAAATAAACAAAAAGTTAATTATTACATTTTATTTTGCATAAATTATTATTTCTTTAAAATGTTTTTTTCTTTATATTTTTGAACTGGTAGTTTATTTTTTTCTAAAAAATTTGAGTCTAATTTAGATACTGTAATAGAGATTAGAATACTAACATTTAATTAAAAGTCGTACGGGAGTGACTTTTTTCTTATTACATTCCTTTATATGGTTGTTTGATGATTATAAAACTTTATTGGTAGGGTTCGTGGGATAAAGATTAACTTTGTTAGTCCATAAAGATGATAATACATTTAGATTGTTTCATAAGAGTATTTGATGTATGTGATAGGGTATTAAAATTTGGGAGCTTAAGCTAGACAGAGTTGTAAAAGTGAAGTTTTATTTATGATAACACTTTAGGACAAAAGATGTGAATTGTCTAAACATAATTTGATTACAATAATATATTTTAAGTAGATATGTTATTTTTATGATAATAGTTGAACTTGTATGTTTTGGAAATTTGAAGATGTGTGATTGTAATACTTTTGATATATTAATTATGATTTTGATATAGTAGATTATTGAAAAATATTGATTTGTGTTGCAAATCCGTTGAGTTGTTCTTCAAGTAAGATTTATATTGTTTAAAAAACAACAAACTATGAGTAGAATTGCTATATGGACAATTTTTGTTCCAATAAAGAAAAACAAGAAGCTTATTTAGTTTTAAATTGTGTATTTATTTGTCTGAATGAGTATGAAGGTTGTGTGTATGTATAGATAATAATGTAGTTGAAAATTATATATATATATATATATATATATATATTAAAATTTAGGAATAGAACGAGCTTTACATTTCCATTGAAATTCATAGAAAAAGCATTTGAAAATAGACTTATTCCAAAACGATTTCCCTTTATAAAACATTTTCCCCAGTCGGGAATTGAACCCGGTATCGTTCACAGGTATTAAACCTTTAGAATCAATCCAATATTGCTACTGCAGAGATTGTAAAGACTATAGGCAAATAAATATATTTATTTGTTCTTTAAACTGCCTAAAAAAATTTTCTTTTAAAACGAGTTTAATATTTTGAGTTGCATGTTGTTCTTTTAAAATTAGGTATGTTATTTGTAGTTTATGTAAATTACTCGTAATAATTCAAGGTAAATATTAATATTTATTTATTTGTGATGATGAGAATTTGATTAAATATTTAATTGAGATTTTTTTTTTTGTGTAGTTAGAATATATTATGAAAATTAAAATTGTTAGAAATAATATTTTGGTAAGAGATTTTATAATATAGGTAAAGCGAGTTAATAATCTTTAATTACATGATTATACATATTTGATATGAATTTATGTATGAGTACTAAATTTTGTGTTTAATAAATTTATGAATTGTTTATACAAATAATATTTAAACGACTTACATAAATTATGAAAACGTATATGTACACTTTTATTATATGCTTATATGTGAGATTTTAATTTTTTTTTTTGTGTTTCAGTGCTATTGTTGTTCATCGTGTAAGTATAATGTGCACATGCTATGTGAAAATAAATAATAATATAAAAAAAAATAATTTATAGGGATTACTAAAAAATCATAAATATGTCTTCCACTTTATTTAAATTATTTTTTATATGAATATATTATAGTTACTTATAAAGAGATAAATTTATTGAAAAAAATAAAAAATGTAATATATGTATATGTATGTATGTATTGTGACTATAGTGATAATGTACCTCTTAATATGATGTTGCAAAATATACATAAAAAAAAATATTTCACTTATTTAATTTAAAAAAAGAAAAAAGTTTCCATACCATAAAATAAAATGATACTATGAAATAAAACTTGTTTCTAAATTAGGTTAGGCTATGTAAATTTGATATACGGTGATAAATTTAAATTTAACAGTTGAATTATGTATTTTAGAAATCTGTTTCGAAAAGGAAATCTATGGAATATTTATTAGAAGATGGGGAATTGGTCCAAATGTAATATATTATGGACAAATCAAATTATGAAAGCGTGTGAAGTTTTAGCAACTTTCCTTTTTACTTATAGCCTCTGAAACAAATAAAATACATGCAAGACAAGAAATCTTTCTGGCAAAGCCTGTGTTTTCTCTGCTCACTTTTTGCCTAATGCTATCAGTTCTTAAAAAACAAAAACAAAAAGAAAGTGGCATAATTGAATAATAAATATCTGGGTTAGGTTAAAATATTTATAAATCTGACAACATTGAAACGTGATTAACAATAATAATAATAATTAAGCTTGTGAACGAAGACGAAAGATGCTAATTTTACAACATTCAAGTGACATAAATCCTTATACCTTTAAATGACCCACACATTTATGCCGGGAAGATAATTCCTTTGGAAAATGAAAGCAATGAGAATAAAGAAAAAAAATATGATTGAGCACAGAAAAGGGTCATATATTATGATTTATGAGTGTGATGGGCTACCCACTTTAAGACCCCAGAAACTATAACTCTCTAACAAATACAATTAAAAAAAAAACTTTGATTTTATTGTTTTTTTGTTTTTGCGGAGAAACAGTATCAGTAAACTTTGTTTACTCTGATAAATTTGAAATTTGTAAATGAGGAAGTGTCCATTTATATTAATTTGGATAAAGAAAAAATGGAAAAGAAAAAGGTGGTTGTGGATCCAACAATGTAAAAGAAAAGCAGAGAGGAAGAGAAGGTAAAGTTTAGTGGCAAGCGTATTCATTGCAAACTATAAGGTTTATTTATTTATTTTTTGTTAGATTTGTGTTTTGAGACAAAACAAAAGCAAGAACAAGAAGAACAGCGACCACAACACAACACAATCCAAGTTGGTTGAACCTTACACGTCAGCATACTGAAACGTTGCGTGTTGCTTGAGAGATGGGAAATTCGTTCGGGTGTTCGGCCTCCGGCGAGAGGCTGGTGTCGGCGGCGAGGGACGGCGACTTGGTGGAGGCGAAGATGCTTTTGAACTGTAACCCCTGTCTCTCCAAGTATTCAACATTCGGTGGCCTCAATTCCCCTCTTCATTTTGCAGCAGCCAAAGGCCACAACGAGGTCTCTTAGCTTCACTATCCACAAACATATCCTATCTAACGTAACCCTTTTAATTTTATTTATTTATTTCTTGAATTTTGTTTTCTCTTTATTTATTTGTTTATTTTTCTCTTTTGGGGTACCTTAGATTGTGGCATTGCTGCTGGAGAATGGAGCTGATGTGAATTCCAGAAATTATTGTGGCCAGGTGAGATTTTCTTCATTTTATGAATATTGGGTTTTATTTGCGAACAAACAATAAAAAAAAAAAAAACGCATCGTGTGATTACAGATTGGTGAGATGGTTATACTTAGTTTAGAGTTGAATTTTTCGATGTTGGAGTATTCCAGTTTTCCATTTCGCGTAGGATTCTGTTCAGTGAGGCGAGTTGCTGTCTGTAAGGAAGCATATATAGAGTGTTCATTGTAGTAAGCAGTTACATCGATTGATCTGGTGTCGATGCAATAGAAGAACGAGAACATTAAGCTGTTGAACAAAATTTCTTTGGATATGTTCACCCTCCCTATATGTGCGTACATGTGTATCTTTACTAATTTCATAGTATGTTTTACCTTGGTTCTTGATTTGAAGACGGCCCTGATGCAAGCTTGTAGATATGGGCATTGGGAGGTTGTACAGACACTTCTACTCTTCAGATGCAATGTGAGTCCGATTTTATTTTATTTTTCCCGTTTGAACTTTTCTAGGTTTCACCATATGTCTGTATTTATTATAGCACTGTGATAGCTAGGCATAGGGGTTTTTTAAGATATTACCTGCTAAGTGGGACTTGATTGCTTTGCTTGTTTGTATTTACCTCTTTTTACCTGGTAAACGTTGATTTCAAAATCATTGGGTTGTTGTCTATTATATAACAGGTTATGAGGGCTGATTATCTTAGTGGGAGGACAGCTCTTCACTTTGCAGCTGTGCATGGGCATGTAAGATGTATTAGACTTGTTGTGGCTGACTTTGTACCAAGTGCACCTTATCAAGCTATACATGCTTGCACAAATATTGACAAGGATGGTGGATCAAATGTGAAAGGAAAACATGAGCATAGGTACTGTTTCCTTTTCACTATCATTTATTTCCCATAACAAGATGTCATTGTAGTGAATTTTGTATGTTATAATTTCCATTTGACTAATACGGTTTAATAACTGGTATGTTTTGACAGTATGTAATATGCTTTTATTTAATTTTTCTTTGCATATTTCATTTTTTAGTTAGTTTGATTTTTCTCAAGTGTCTTTCTTATGCAAGTACATGATTAGTTCCACATGAATAAACATATCTTAGACAAAAAATTACTTGCAAAAACTATGCATAGTTTTATTGGGGGAATGATGAAAATGATATTTTGTTTGGTGCTTGCTGTTATGAGTGATTTAAGGCCTCATTTTACAAGAGTTTAGGTTTGTTATATTCTTGCAATTTATTTACTTTATTCCAGTGCAGTGCCCTGTCCAAGTTTGTAAATAAGACTGCTGATGGTGGTATCACTGCCCTTCACATGGCTGCGTTAAATGGATACTTTGATTGTGTACAACTTCTGCTTGATCTTAACGCCAATGTGTCTGCCGTGACATTTCATTACGGAACATCAATGGATTTAATCGGTATGTCTTTTATATAATGTGCTTAATATGTCTTATGGTTGTTCTTCCCCCCATCCCCTACCCCTCCCTTTCAATATAACTAACGTGATTTGATCCAGGAGCTGGAAGTACTCCTTTGCATTATGCTGCTTGTGGAGGCAATTTAAAATGCTGTCAGGCAAGATTTGATTTAGCTTTGATTTCAATATTCCTAGTGCCTTTTCCTTTGAAACTGGAACTGATGATATTCTTTTCAGATCCTTGTTGCACGAGGTGCAAGTCGGATGGCTTTAAATTGCAATGGGTAAGATATTATTATAAATGTTTATTCAGTGCAAACTTTCACTTGCTTGATATCATACTGATACAAATTTGAACCTTTTCCCCCTAGGTGGCTTCCTCTTGATATTGCTAGGATGTGGGGCCGTCATTGGCTTGAACAATTACTGGCACCCAGTTCTGATACCACAGTACCTACATTCTCTCATTCAAACTACTTGTCCTTGCCTCTCATGAGTGTGCTCAACATAGCTAGGTATTTTGCAATCCTCTGTTTCTGTTTCTCCAACCAACTGTGTTTCTGTGTAGATCTTTTGCAGATTATTTGGGACCTTAATTCCATTGAGAAAAAAAAGTAAAGTAATTTAGGTAAGGCATGCAAGTAGGCTCGTATATCTTTGATCATCCCTCATTTAGATAAGAAAAGGAGAACTTGTGACCCATCAGTTTGGACCCTTAATTTACACATAATTAAAAAATGAATTATATATTACAAGACAACCTTGTTAAACTTCGGTTCACTTTGTAAGATTAAATAAAGAGAAACCATGCCTTTTTAATTTCCTCGACCATTTGAAATTATGAATGGACATCTATATTTGCTCTTCGATTGATTTCTCCGTCCAATGTCAATTTTGAACTCTGTAAATTCCCCAGAAACTTTAGATTCTCGTATCATCATTAAAAATAATAAACGAATGAAGTCAGGGGTAATTAATGTTGATGGAAAAGGATTTAGATTCTAGAAATTGCACGGAGAAAATAACTCTGTAGATTTCTGTGGTTAGCATAGGGAATTCTATTGAAATGGAAATTGAAGGTTTCCATGGAAGTATTTTGAAATAAAAGAATGTTGGAATGGCTATATAATGTAAATGACAAGGGAATTTGGGTAAGTAATCTAAATAGTTCATTGGGTTGAATTTTGAACAGTAAGGCAATGCAAATGAGCGTAATTATGAGAAGTTGAATATTACATCAGAACTGTGTAGACTGCTATTGTTGGCATTTGATGCACCTTCTAGTTTGATTGATAATATAAAAATATGTAAGTGTAATGAAAATTTGAAATGTCTATTGACATGAACCAATATTTTGAAAGTAAATTTTATCTTGCCTTTACAGCAAAGTTTATTTATGAAATATGCTGCAACTAAATCTAAAATGTTGTCTAACCTAGAATGACAGATTTGTTAATTTATATGTTAGCTCAACCATATTTTTGTAGTTAAATACTATCAGTAGGGGAAGACTGGTTCCTATAATGAAAAATGGCTAAGATTGATTTGAAATAACTGCAGAGAGTATGGATTACAATCATCTACAACCTCCTCTGACGAGATTGACTTTTGTGCTGTATGTCTGGAGAGACCTTGTTCCGTGGCTGCTGAAGGTACTACATTCTTTATTTTTTGAATATATGTTGCATGCCTTCTGTTTGTAAACATCTAATGAACTGCATCAGTTAAAAGTGGACCTAGTTCCTAATTCCTAAGACATTGATTATGCGAGGAAGTAAGGACTACTTTCCAGAACCCAAAAAATAAAATCAGAAATATCATTCAGAGTATAATAAGCTACCATACCTGTGTGTAGCAGATTCTCATCCTCTGACACCATATTTTCTTCCTTTTTTCCCTGACAAAATTTTCAAGATTCTGGTATTAGATTCACTTTTGAACAACGGCTTAAGTGATACCGTTAGATCATACTTGCAGGGTGTGAGCATGAGCTTTGTGTAAGATGTGCGCTTTATCTTTGTTCAACAAACAATGTTTCTTCTGAAATGGTTGGCCCTCCGGGCTCTATCCCCTGCCCTCTTTGTAGACATGGAGTTGTCTCTTTTGTTAAGTTACCAGGTTCCCAAGCAAAAGAAAATAAGTTACACGTGTCTTTGGGCCTGTGTACCCCTTGCATGCTACATCCACGTGACCTAGATCAGCCATCCATCTCTCATACACCTGAGATCGGACGAAATCGTGTAGCTTCTGTTCCATCAGAAATACTCTGCCCCGTCACTTGTAGTCCATTTCCATCTATGGCAATTCCCCTATGTACCTGCAATGATGGTCCATGTCCATCATTTGAACCCCGAGAAGTAGAAACACGAGATGAATCACCTCATCACTCTCAAGCATCAACAATGGATCAGGATAAAATTGAAGGGCCAAGATTGGATAAAACAACTTGCTCTAGCATGTTTTGGGGTAGAAGAAGTTGCAGCAGGGAGCACCAATGCAATTCAGAGATAAATGCTTGACTCGTACGGTGCTTGTATCACCCACTCTTGTGCTGTGGATACATGGTATGGTACACTTAGATCAACACAGCAATCCACAGTTGCCTCATTAACCAGCCTCCAAAGGTGGAACTCTAGGAGAAAAAAACTGCTCTGCAGATCTGCTTGGGTGCATAGGCTCTATGCTATAGGTGATAGATACAGTTCTGGTGTTTCAGCAACACAGCCACCCTCTGGATATGTTCTTTTCTGATATTTAGAGAGTGTGTGTAATTAGTTTCGGTTTCTTAAGATTGTTATTGTGATTTATTGTAATTGGATTTCATCTTACCGAAAAAGAAATAGTTTCTATTAAGGGGGAAAGGAATACCGTATGCCTTTTATAGCATGTATCACGTTTGGAGCATCTGTATATTATGTTTGAGACGAATTTCATAGGTTTAGGGTTTACAGACACCGAAGTTGGGAACCGAAACCTGCTGATGCAGTTATGAAAACCTGTTTCTGTGGAGTTGAGGGTTTGTCTAAGCATTGATATGGAGCTGCTGAAATAGTGATTATAGCATGCCATATTGGCTTCTGTAAAGGGCATTTTAATAGAGTGGTGCAAGTTTTTTTTATGGGAGCGTCTTATTTGAGTCAAAGTATAACTATTAACGGTATTGTCTACTTGTGATTTGCCCCTTAAGTTTCTGTATGATTTTAAGAATTTGTTCCTAGTTGCTACTTGTTAAGATATATAATGGTTCCATAAATCTGGTGTTGTATAATGACACACATGATACACCATGCAACGCTTATTAGTTAATGTTCTAATGCCTAAATCCGTATAGTGCTAGAAAAGGAGACCAGTTTTTAACTAAGGAAAATTTGTTTGTGTTGCAGCTTCATCCAAATGCATTTCTTTATTTTACTTTACACATTATGCTTTTATGCTTTTCTAATCGTCAATAATAATAAATATAAACCCTTTAAATAATATTATTTCAATAAAAGAAAATGAGAAAGATATTATTTTCTAGGCAATGACTTTCATCCCCATGAGAACATCAGATATTTTTACTTCTTTCTCACGACAATATAAACAATTTAAAATATAAAGAGATTAATTCCCTTAACAATGATGAGATACCTTATTTTAAAATACGTAAGAAACATAGAAATATTTATTTTCCTCTTCTCATTAACAAAAATAACTTCAAACTAGTAATAAAAGCGTAATAAACAATGTTGTGAGAAAACAAAAATAAATAAAAAATACAAAAGAAAAAAAGCTTGATGATAGATTATGACTTTTTTTTTCTGCATCCTGTCATATTTCTTTCAGCACCTTCTGTTTTTTTTTTTTAAGTAATCACCCCTTCCCACCACGAAAGAAATGAAAATTTTAGAAAGTTTTTTTTATGGAATCAAGGAAGAAATTTGATGGGATGTAGAAAGTAACGATCTGTATCTGAACTGCAAGATATTATGACCATGTGGACTGACAATTTTGAAACTTAAGAATTGTCAGGTCCAAATAAAAAATCAAAATCTGGGCCTTTTGCACTTTTTGGGAGTTACCCCATGCACCTCCCCAATTCCAACCCCCACCCCCACATAACCTATTTATTTCTTTTCTTTTTATCTTCATGTTTTCATCTTTACGTTTTTTTTCCACGAATTCTCCCGCCACACCAGCACCCTCTGCGCAGCAACCACAACCGCACCGCACAACAGCCGCACAAACAGAGAGGAATTGGAAAGTGAGAGTTGCAGAGCGTTTGGAGGAGGAGGTTTCAAAGCTTTGGTGGGGTGGGGATGGGAATACGAAGAGGAATCTGTCTGTGTGTTTTGAGACTGTAAAAGAGGGGGGTTATTGTAGGGTAGGTTAAATAGGGCTAAAACGATAAAAATAAAAAAAAACATAAAGGTTAATTTTGTATTTAAAAAAAAGTCCAAAAAAATTGGGGGGGTGGGGGTTGGAACTGGGGAGGTACAGGGAGTAACTCCCATTTTTTTTTTTGTGAAATTTGCTTTTCCTTTACCCTTTCACTCTTTCATTTGTTTTTTTATTAAAACTAATAGTTATTTATTATTAATTAAAAAATGCAAAGTTATGAGAGCTAATCATTGAAGAGAAATAACATTTTAAAGAAATTATAATTTTTAATAATTATTAGTAAAAGATTAATAATATATAAGAGAATATGCTAATAATATTTCTCTTTCCAAAAACCTCCCTAGCAGTCCACTCCCTCATCTCCCACCTTTATCCCCGTTGCTGTCAATATTCACAAGTTTTCCATTTTCACCTTCTCGTAATTATTTTGAATTTTTGTATAAACATTGGAGTTTAATTCTCTTTTTGTTTTTCGCCGTTTCTCTGTTATACTTTCAAGTTACGCTGTTTTTAATATATTTTAAAAAATATCAAAATTAATGTAACATAGAATGAGATAAAAAAAAAACAGTAAAGATTGAAAAGAAGAGAGCAAAAATAATAATTTAAAATGTCTTTATCCAAAATATGATAATAATTTTGTTGTTCCTAAAAGCTAGTGTTGCAATAGATATTAGAAGGTTTGAAGATGATTGTTAAGTAACCATGCTTCTTTATTAAATAATTGAGTCTAGTAATTGTTAGGCAATTATTAACACATCACATGTTTCAATGAGCAGTCAACTTTTTCTTTGAAAATTTTCTTGATGGTCAAATCTCACATTCACTCCTTTTTGCTTTTCCTCTTCTCTACATCACAAATGTCAAACTCTTCTTATTTAAAAATTCATTTCTTTCTTTCTTTTTGACCACAACATATTTAAAAACGTACTATCATATTAATTCATTTTTATTTTTTTTGTTTTACCTGTCATACGTCTATTATAATCATGAATGTATTGTACAATATTATATTCATATTATTACCTCGATGGTTGTGTTTTATTTTGCTTCAGTTTGTCTTATTTATGTCATGTTATCTGTCGCTTATTACATTTTTTTTATTTAGAAAACTAAGAAAATACTAATTAGTTTAGAAACATTCTTATTTATATTTCATCAGAAAATTTAAATGATCAACAATATTTTTAGCTATCCTAATAAGAAAAGTCTTATCAAGGAAAGATATTTTACCACACAATTTTTTTTAAAGTATAGATTATGTAGAAAAAAGTAGTTGTTTTATATGTTTTATGGATATCATTCAGTTCCGGATGATTTATTGTGAAGTGTATTAATGAAATAGAGGGTCATTATTTTTATTTATGTAAATGAATATATTAATTGATTTATTAATCTTACAAGTTACACTCTTGGGCAAGTAATTAAAATGATCCAAGAAGTGTCATAGATATCATCCTCGCTTAACTTATTAGATTATACAAATTGTTAAACATAAATATTAATTCTATAAATTGATGATTAGATTAATCAATGTGGCTAGTTTCCTTAATTTAAAAAGTACAAGAAAAAAAATGATGGAAGAAGGTTGATTTAGTGGTGAGTAAAATGAAGAATAATAATGAGTGGTGAGTGAAAATGATGAAATGATGATTGCATGGTATGGTGTAGGTTGATGATTAATGAAAAAGATAGGAAAAATAATGAAATGGTAGGAAGCGGTGCATGTAGTAATAGCGGTGGTACAGTTGCAATTTACAATAACTTGATGACACAACAAAATAATAAGTGCGGTGCCATCGAATTTCCGACAGCAGTGCGGCGTAGCTTCTACTTCTTAGGGTGGCTCTAAAAGCGTTGTGCTCCAAACTCCTATTATTCCTTTTTTAATTAAAAAACAATAATGGAAGTCGAAGACAAATAATGTTGAAAATATTATATTATTTTTCACTTTTATTCGTTTTTCTAATTAAAAATCTTCATTTCCTGATTTATTTTATTGTATTTACTTATTTTTATTTTACCTATTTCTTTTTATACCAAACATATTGGTAGATATTTAATAGATTGTTAGAGTTTTTAATATTTCTATCAGTGTCTTTATATTAATTATTCATCCTAATTTTTGAGTTTGGATTTAAATCTAAACTACATATTCGTGAAATAATTTACTCCTTCTTTCATACCCGTATCCATCCAGACAAAATTTTAAATGACATATTTCATAAATAGAAGAAATTGATCATAACGGAGAATAAAACATAATATACATATCTCTGATTGCTATCACATGCACTTGTATTTTATATCTTAAAAAATATATATATTTCCAATTAACTTTTGTTCAAGCTCGTGTTTTTATATTTTAATTTTAGTGTATGTTAAAATTAACGTAATCTTTTTATTTTTATTTTCCCACTCAATGGGATACCATAGTTGTCTCTAAACATAAGAGAATTGACACACAATCAAACTAATAAATATGTTTCGTAAATACTTTTATTTTTTTTAACATTGTTTTGATAACAGCATAATTAAAAAAAAAATCAGGAAAAATTAAATGCAATGAGTCATAAGCGTTTTAGATAAAAATAAATAAATAAATAAAACCCCACTCGTAATCTAAAATATCAAGAAAATAAATGTATGAATCTCTTTTATTATATATGCTGTTCAACATTCCTACTTAATACTAAACTCACACTAAAGATTAACAATTGATGATGAGTAGATATATATAAGTTGGATACACACTACATTTTCAAGATACTCAGATCAAGGTTTCCAAGAAAAAGCAAACAAAATTCATAAATTATTTATTGAAAATGAGATTTTATTTTGGAAGAAAAAGACAACCATGTACTTCATCGAAACAGTGATGTAGAAAGCACGCAAATATCAGGTGCGAGAATGAAGGCTTTTTAACTAGAATCGTGAAAAAGATATGAATGGTAATGTATAAAATATAATTCAAAATTCTATTTTATTTAAGAAACCTTTTACCTAATAAAATAATTTCTCAACAAACATAAAAAAAAAATGCAAAAAACACACTTTATTAATAAGGAGAAGTAAAAGAATGGAAAAAAATATTTTTTTTGACAATTTTTTCACAATCGAAAAAATTAAAAAAAAAGTTGTTAACATGTTTTAAGTAATGCAGTATAAGAAAGTATAGACATTGATTATGTTTTAACAGTGAAGAGGTGAGAAGTTTGCGTTGTTAGCTAGCGATTGATAATATCCGAATGTACGCATAAAGTGTCAGAAAAATGGCAGTGTGAATTGATTTGGGATTATAAGAGATGGTTTTGAGTAGAAAAACGATAAAGATTCCAATTGAACTGCAAAGGGCCCCAACACATTACTGCGCAGTGCTACTACTGCATGATCATATTTACAACCACGTACTTTGATCCAACCTTTTTCAGTACACTGCTTCAACCAATTTCTCATCCTTCCCACTTCAGTGCTCTCATTATTATCAATGCTCACTTCTGAAGAGATTTTTCAAGGGAGGACCCTCAAAAACCCTTCACTTCAGGACAAGAATACAAGATCAAACAAAAAAAAAGTGATTGCGATATTCAAAACCCGTGCCTCGAGGAATTGATTCACATTTTGGGTACATGAAATACACATCAATCAAGTGTGAAGAAAAGCAAAAAAAAAAATAGAAGGAGAATCTCGCTTTCTTTCTCACTCTGTTGGCATTAAAGCAGATAGAGAAGCAGTCAAAATCAGAGACTTAATTTTGGGCTCGCGTAATTGGCTTTGGTCACGCAATGTCATATCACAATCTTTCTCAATTTTCCAGTTTTGGGACAGTTTTTTTATGCAGTTGAACAATGAGCAGTGACCAAACTGAGGAAATTTTTTCAAAGTTTTTAGACACTTTTAGCGTACACGCTTCCATGAATACCATGACTCTCTCGATCAATCCCATAGGATCGTAATTATAACGCAACACCAAACTCACTCTACTACCCCTTTTTTGACAGTGCTTTTATTTTGGTTTCTTTGGTGCTTTAGCTGACGAATGCACAGAACACAGTCACATAGCAGTGAAAATGTGAGTTGTAAGTGGTTGGAGCTTATGTCTTTTGGCCTTTGGGGGCCCCTGCATCACTTTTTCTTCTATTTTCCCACTTTTCATCACTCATTCTTTCCTTTCCCCAGAAAATTACCCATTAATTTCAATTCACTTTTCAGCATGCACCAAGGGTAATTAAGCATGTGTATTCCAAATTCTAATCTAAACAACATCCACGGAAACTACTCCTGAAACTTCCAACCATTGTTTCCTCATCTTCACTCCTCTTTTTCTATCATCATCTATATACATATATCACTCAATTATGAGTTAGTGTGGGGTACTTCATGGACCGGTTGCTTTCAAACAAATCTATATAATATATATCCCCTATGCCGTGTCTCTTCAACTTCTAAAATTATGAAAAAGTGTGACCAAGGTTCAACCTATAGGTAGATCATAATGAAAACAACGCTTTGCACAGTAAAACAGGGGGATAAATTAGAAAAAAAGGAAAATTCCACTCAAGTTTAACTGAAGGAAACGCACAAATTCACTACTTTATAATTCAATTCAGCTAAAGTTGTTTAAAATGTTGAAATATCAGTCAACTTATTACGATTTCTATTCTCGGCTTCTTTCTTTCTTAATTGTATGATTCGGGGTCAATAACATTTTTTTTAGATGAGGTTATTTTTTCAATTGATAAAAAGTTATACTTTTATTTGTTTCTATTTAAGTTTTGTAATGAGTTAAATTTATAAAAGGAGAGGCAGTAATAAACAGTGCTCGACTTTTCAGTTTTAAGGATGCTTCCAAATTTAATTTATTTTTCATATATTATGTAATATACTCTTGTATTACTTGACTTTATGTGGATTATTATGTTACCAAACATTGACAAAAGACTTAATTTAATGTAATTTTAACAACAAGGTCTTGATGGTAATTTGACCTACTCTCGTCGTTACACGGCCTGACATCATTATTATAACGTAACGATAAAAAACATCTTAATTTCGTACATCAGCTGAGCTGGACAAAATTGTTCAGATTCTCATTTATCCGCTGCAACTTCCTTTAACAGATTTGTACCAAATATTAACAGCTCCGATACAATGATTTCATAAGTGGAAAAAAATTGTATAATTGATGAAAATCAAGTTAGGTTCTTATTACTTAATTCATTAAAAAAAAAAAAAAATTTCAATGAGTGTCGGCATGCATAAAATATATGGGTGACGCGAGGAAATGTTCCCTTGTGTGAATTCTTAACTTGATGACAGTAGTTATATTTATTATTAATAAGCATATTTTAGTTTTTTATATTTAATAAAAATGGCATGATTGGAATGGCGAAGTGAAGAATTTGAAATATGAGTGAGATGCAGAAGTGAAGTGAAACTGATGTCTAGAAAACAATAAAATTGATTATGAGAATATTACAAATAGTTGGCTAATTAGTGTGGAGAAAGACTAAAAGTTTGACAAAAAAGAAAGCACAATTGTTTACAATGCAAGGGGGAAAAATCAAAGCATTACAAACAAGTGTGATCAATGTGTCGTGTCAGTAAATCGCAGAAACGGGTAGCTCCCTATCAAAACCCATTTAATGCACTCACATTCACAACTATATGTGACATGATGTTACTGTACGTAAATATTCATTCTACATACTTACATACATACTGTGTTTTTTCATTTATTATTAATCTTGATATTTGAATATTTTTGGTCTCTATATCTAGAATTAAAGATTTATATATGTCATATTTATAATTTATTAGTTGATTTATCGGTGAGCTTGAACCTTGTGGATTTATGAGAATGTAGTATATAGATAGAAAAGAGCAATGCGGTGCAGAATGGTTATAAAGATGAAGGGAAAGTTTTACCTTAAAAGAAAATGAATTGAGATGGCGATGGATGAAGATTTTTGCATAGGTGATAGGAATGTTGCAAGTTGATTAGTACGAGAAACTATTTTGGATCTGATTATATTGGATTGAAAGTGATAGTTTTTGTAAATGTTTCTGGCTGGTATGGGTTGCCACGATGAGGACCACCTGCAACTGAAGTTGCTCTGCTTCGAACATAGGAACTGTGAGTTTTGAAAATATCTCCTAATTAGAGAAGATAATGATGAAACCTTATATTAAAAGTTATGGAAATGAAAGGTAGATAGGATGGTAAGTGTGTGGAGTCACAAGCAAAGAGTGAAGGAAGCAAGAATGCTTTATGCAGAGAGAAGTTTTTTTTGTTAGAGAGGGACCACAGAAGTATGAGATGGGGCTGCACATGATGTTCTTGATATGGTACGGTCCAACAATGAGTAAAGTGTAGATTTGGTGTTGAACCCTAACAACCTTTTTTCTGTATTCCCTGCATCGCAGATCTTCTCAACACGGGAGAGGTTATTACTGAGTGTACCATCACCTCGTCTTTCTAGCACCTTTTGGCTCTCTCATTTCATTCTATTTCAACTTTTTTTTTTCTTTCTCTTTTGTGCTTGCCTCAAACAAAAGTTCCCTTCTAAACACCAATTCGGATTCAACACACATAGGTTCTGTCTCACCATAATTTCTTATTCTTTTTTCATTTGAATTCTGAACTTCAAAACAATATGTAAACACCACATTTCTCAATGTGAAGAGTGTACAAAACAATTCAATATTAACATATTTGGTGCTATGGCCAACTACCTCAAAGTTTATGTTTTAAACTGATAAAAGTAACTTACTGGGTAAAGTAATTGATAAATTAAGTAATAAATTTAAAATTTAAGTAATGAAAGTTATAACAAGGTATGTGGTGAGAGATGGAGGAAGTCGTAGTCTAAGGGTGTTGACCAACTCACTTTGTATGTGATATGCAATAGCTCCAAGATTCATATTAATGTTTTTGTTCGAATAATTTAATAGAGTATGAGTCTTCACATGTAATATGATTATTTTTATGAATGAATGATAAATGATAATATTTCGAAGTTTGTTTTAAGAAAACACTTTTACACATTACCTATTATGATTCAGTGATAATCATCTTATTAATGTGAACAAGTGAGGGATATGTACTTAAGTATTTTTAGTAGAATATTACAATGCAAAAAAAATTCTTTTTATCCTCTAGTAACTATCGGTTTTAGATATATTTATTATTATAATTATTTCTTTTAAATAATTATATTAATATTAAATTTATAATTTGAGACAAATTTTTTTTTATCAATTTTATAATATCTTATTTTATGAATTATAAGCTCTTAAAATTGATATATTATATTTTTTATTAATTGTCACTAATTATTTTAAAATTAACCCAATAAATAAAGTTGTTTTTTAAAAAAGAATCAAATATTGAATATAAATAAATTAGTCGTTTATAAAACAATTACTGTACATTTGGAGATTAAAACTATGTGACAGTTTATCCTTAAAAAATGTTTTAAAGGATAGAAAGAAGAAAAAATATTTAAACTATATTTTATATCGACTTGTAAGTTATGTAAGATTATTAAACATGATAGGAATAATATAGTTTTGAAGTATAAATTTTATTTTGAATTTTGCTTGATCTTCCATGTTTGTATTTTTTTATTTTTAATAATTTTTCTTTTATAAATTTTCAAGTAATAATAAATAATAACCGAGTTTATGAGTAACTGAAATATCAAAATTATATTGATACTTAAAATAACCTTATTTAAAATTTAATATAAATTTGTTAATTTCAAGAAATATTGATATAATTATAATAAAAATTATGGTTAAATATGTTTTTGGTCCCTTAACTTTTACTGAAAATTGAAATTAGTCCCTCTTCAAAACTTTAGCCTAATTTAGTCCCCCAACCCCAACTTTAGAAAGGTATGAATTTAGTCACCTTAACCACATTTTGTTAACTTTGTTTGATGTTTCAAACGCGTTTCTCAGTTAACATTGAAACAAAAATGTGCCAAATAGTGTAAACAATTCAAATGCTATCATGAAACGTGCTTGAAACATCAAATAAATCTAACAAAATTTTAGTTAAAAGAACTAAATTCATACATTTCTAAAGTTGGAAGACTAAATTAGACCAAAGTTTTGAAGAGGGACTAATTACAATTTTCACTAAAAATCAAGGGACTAAAAACATATTTAACCCTACAAATTAGATTGAATTCAAACTCGATTTTCAATCCTTAAAATAATGGTTAAATATAGTTATTATAATTAAAAAAAACTATTATCAATATTTAAAGTAATTTTTTATTTAAAAATATAATCGGTCAAACAAATTTACCTAATTTTTATCATGAACAATTGATCGAAGGTAATCTATTCAACAAAATACAATGTGACTTCATAAATTTAAATCAATAAATTTAGGATTAGTGTTTTAAATAAGGTGAAAGGAGAAAGTAAGATTTAAAATTTATAGATTAGAATTTAATAGTTTTTTTTAGTTATATGCAGTATATTGAAAATAAAATCTTATATTGAATTGAAAAAAAAAAATAGTAAGAATAGAAAGTTTTGTACTTTTAAAAAGGGCAAAAATGGAATGAGAAGAGAATGAAAATAGAAGTTGCAGGGTTTGAAAATATTGGAAAAGTGGACATGCTTCCGGGGAAGAGACATGTGAGAGTGAGAGAGACAGTGTTTGGTTTGAAGCCACCATTGGTCTGATTTCATCAGTCACTCACCAATGTCCCTTCAAATCACTTACCCCACAACACATTTCTCCATTGCTTCCTAATTACCAAAATAACCTCACTTCACAAGTAAAATAATATGCACGCATTTTATTTTTCTTCAAAAATTATTTTATACATTTATTTAAAGAAACATAACATTAGAAGAAAACTTTGAAATATTAATACTTAGTTGTACTACTTTATAGAAAAAAGAATAATTAAAGAAAACCTGGTGACATGACATGTACTGGTGGAAACAAACAAAAAGAGTGCATATTGCAAAAACCTTTGATTCGAAAGCAACGAAAATAAAAGAAAGTGTGTTATAGTTTAATCTAAAGAAAAACCTTTGTATTAGGAATGTAAGTATAGCCGTGCAATGTGCAAATCCCACAAGCTTGCCCAATCCTATAACTATTTTAAATCTCCCTATAAATTTGTTTATTGTGGAAACAAAATGAGCAGCATAAGAAACCCAAGAGATAAGAGGAGACAAACTTCCCTAATTCAATGGAAAAATTATAGACACAACCCCTCTTTTCTGAAGACCTTAGCCAATAGCTTAACTATGTCCAAAATTACCATTATCTTATAAAGGAAGCTGCACTTCTTAACTGTTTGAGGAGTTTTGAGGAACAATGATTAAGTCTTAAGAATAATACAAAACCTTATTAAAAACAAATATGCCGATTCAGCTTGATATTTTCACTGTTTAAGATTATAATACACACATCATGAATGGTTCTTCCATGAAAGATCCATTTTGAACTTCCTTTAATAAATGGAAAGCAGTACTAAAGTAACAGTCAAGTGGTTGATCGCAAATAGTTTTTACTTTTATAAATTTATATTTCTTACTGTTCGACTTCTCCAATTCCATGGTTAAAAAAATTAGGTTGGGTCATATAATTTGTTTTAAAAAGTCTGTTTCTCTGTATTGAAAACTGTAAATATCAATTTTATAAAATTAAAATACATAAAAAGCCAAAAAATATTTAAAATAAATATGAATTAGATATTTATGGATAGAATATAGTTTACTCTTTAAACACATTAATAAATCATAAAAGGATAATCTTGCCTCACTCTACCATGCATATTTTTAGCTTTGCGAATAGGTGACAATTGTCATATATTTTTAGCTTTGTTGACACATTTTCATTTATTTCAAGAATTAATAAAATCATAAAAGAATAATGTAGAAGTTTATTTTATGCATTAAAAAGTCATTACAAAACTTATCTCTTCCTAACTTTGAACTCTCAGATTCATTATTTTTGTGGTTTTCTTTCCATCATTTTGCTCTTTCTCCAATATGTGTGGGTGAAAAAGAAGAGGGGTTGGGAGTTGAGTTTTGAAGGCAAAGTAATATTTGGGGTTAGGGAAGGTAGAAGTCACGTGCTATGCGTGGTGCACTCTGACAAATAACCTCTTTTGGCATTGCCACTGTAGCTCCTCTCCTCAAACCAACTCCTTCATTTCATGGCAATGCCTAGCTTTCGTGCTGCTTCTACTACTACCCATTATCTTCCACCTTCTCCAACGCCGTTTGCATGCTCCATATTCCTCTAAACAAACCAAACCCTTCTCTCATTCTTCCCTCTGCCACTCTCTTCATGGCTCTTCCCTTCAACCTCCTATACTCCTACCTCCTCCTGCTCTTCTTGTGTTTTCTGCATGTCACCGCAGAACAAAGCAACGACAAGCTTTACCTTCTTTCCTTCAAAGAGGCTCTCCAAAACCCTCACGTTCTCCCTTCCTGGAACCCCGCCACCCCGCACTGCCACTGGGTCGGCGTCACGTGCCAACTCGGACGAGTCACTTCGCTCTCTCTTCCCAACCGCAACCTCAGAGGAACACTCTCTTCCTCGCTCTTCTCTCTCTCTTCACTCTCTCTCCTCAACCTACGTGACAACCAGCTTACGGGGGAGATCCCCGGCGAGCTCGGCCGGTTGCTTCAGCTCGAAACTCTCCGACTCGGCTCCAACTCGCTCGCCGGGAATATCCCGCCGGAGGTGGGGCTCTTGACGAAGCTATGCACTCTCGACCTCTCCGGGAACTCGCTCGTTGGAGAAGTGCCGGAGAGCGTCGGGAATTTGACCCGGCTTGAGTTTCTCGACCTCAGCAACAACTTTTTATCCGGCTCTCTTCCGGTGAGTCTCTTTACCGGAGCGAGGTCTTTGATTTCCGTTGATATCTCGAACAACTCGTTTTCCGGCGTAATCCCGCCGGAAATCGGAAACTGGCGGAACATCAGTGCCCTTTACGTGGGGATCAACAAGTTGTCTGGGACTTTACCGAGGGAGATTGGGTTGCTTTCAAAACTTGAAATTTTCTACTCTCCTTCCTGTTCCATCGAAGGTCCTTTGCCTGAGGAAATGGCGAAGCTAAAAGCGTTGACCAAGCTTGACCTTTCTTACAATCCCTTGAGGTGTTCGATTCCTCGGTTCATTGGGGAACTGGAGAGCTTGAAAATTTTGGACCTTGTGTTTGCCCAGCTTAACGGGTCGGTGCCGGCCGAGCTTGGGAAGTGTAAGAATTTGAGGTCTGTGATGCTATCTTTCAATTCACTCTCTGGGTCTCTGCCTGAGGAGCTTTCTGAGCTTCCCATGTTAACCTTTTCTGCCGAGAAAAATCAGCTTCATGGGCCTTTGCCTTCTTGGCTGGGGAAGTGGAGCAATATCGATTCTCTTTTGCTCTCTGCTAACCGTTTTTCTGGGGTTATTCCTCCTGAACTTGGGAATTGTTCTGTGATGGAGCACCTCAGTTTAAGCAGTAATTTGCTGACAGGTCCTATTCCTGAGGAGCTTTGTGATGCTGCCTCACTTTTGGAGGTTGATCTTGATGACAACTTTCTCTCTGGTACTCTTGAAAAAGTGTTCGTCAAGTGTAAGAACCTTACACAGTTGGTTTTGATGAATAATAGGATTGTTGGTTCTATACCCGAGTATCTTTCTGAGTTACCGTTGATGGTGCTGGACCTTGATTCTAACAATTTTAGTGGGAAAATACCTTCTGGGCTGTGGAAATCATTGGCTCTGATGGAATTCTCCGCTGCTAATAACCGTTTGGAGGGTTCTCTTCCTGTGGAGATTGGGAATGCAGTTATGCTGGAGAGGCTTGTTCTTAGCAATAATCGTCTGACAGGTACTATTCCTAAGGAAATTGGGAGACTCTCCAATCTTTCAGTTCTTAATTTGAACGGGAATATGCTTGAAGGGAGTATCCCAACTGAGCTTGGTGGCTGCACTTCCCTCACCACACTGGACCTTGGAAATAATAAGCTGAACGGGTCTATTCCTGAGAAACTGGTTGAACTGAGCCAGTTGCAGTGTCTGGTTCTTTCTCACAATAATCTATCTGGGTCCATTCCTGCCAAAAAATCTTCATATTTTCGACAGCGTAGCATCCCTGATCTGAGCTTTGTCCAGCATCTTGGCGTGTTTGATCTCTCTCACAACAGATTGTCTGGCCCCATACCCGATGAAATTGGGAGTTGTGCAGTGGTCGTGAATCTCTTAGTTAGCAACAACATGCTCTCTGGTAGCATTCCTAAATCACTCTCACTCTTGACGAATCTTACAACTTTGGATCTGTCTGACAACTTGTTGTCGGGTTCCATTCCACTGGAGCTTGGAGGTGTGCTCAAGCTCCAGGGTTTGTATTTGGGACGTAATCAGCTGTCAGGTACCATCCCTCAAAGCTTTGGAAAGCTGACTAATTTGGTGAAGCTGAATTTGACAGGAAATAAGTTGTCTGGTTCAATTCCGGTGAGTTTTGAGAACATGAAAGGGTTGACTCACTTGGATTTGAGCTATAATGAGCTGAGCGGCGAGCTTCCTTCTTCTCTTTCAGGAGTGCAAAGCCTTGTTGGGATTTACGTGCAAAATAACAGGCTTTCAGGCCAACTAGGGGAACTCTTCTCAAACTCCATGACATGGAGGATTGAGACAGTGAATTTAAGTGACAACTGCTTCAATGGGAACTTGCCGCGGTCTTTGGGAAATCTTTCTTACCTGACAAATTTGGATCTTCATGGAAATATGTTTACTGGAGACATTCCTTTAGACCTTGGGGATCTTATGCAAATGGAATATTTTGATGTTTCAGGTAATAAACTATCTGGAAGGATTCCAGAAAAGTTATGCGGCCTAGATAATCTGGTTTACCTAGATGTGTCAAGAAACAGGTTGGAAGGGCCGATACCAAGTAATGGTATTTGCCAGAACCTACCCAGATTTAGACTTGCAGGGAACAGAAACCTTTGTGGCCAGATGTTGGGTATAAATTGTCAGGATAAAAGCATTGGAAGATCAGTATTGTATAATGCATGGCGGCTTGCTGCAATTGCGGTTACACTTTTGCTGCTAACTCTGAGCATTGCTTTTGTTCTGCATAAATGGATTACCAGGAGGCAAACTAATCCTGAGGAGCTTGTGGAGCGCAAACTAAACAGTTATGTTGATCACAATCTTTATTTCTTGAGCAGTAGCAGATCAAAGGAGCCATTGAGTATCAATGTTGCAATGTTTGAGCAGCCTCTTCTGAAATTAACTTTGGTGGACATCCTTGAAGCAACTGACAACTTCAGCAAGACAAATATAATTGGAGATGGAGGTTTTGGAACTGTGTACAAGGCCACTTTACCTAATGGAAAAACGGTTGCAGTGAAGAAGCTTAGTGAGGCAAAAACGCAAGGTCATCGTGAGTTCATGGCTGAAATGGAAACCTTGGGCAAGGTGAAGCATCAAAATCTCGTTGAATTACTTGGATATTGCTCAATCGGAGAGGAGAAACTGCTCGTTTATGAATATATGGTAAATGGGAGCTTAGATCTTTGGTTGAGAAATAAGACCGGGGCACTTGAAATCCTGAGCTGGAACAAACGTTACAAAATTGCAACTGACGGAGCTCGAGGATTAGCTTTCCTTCATCATGGTTTTATACCTCACATCATTCACAGGGATGTTAAAGCTAGCAACATCTTGCTGAATGAAGATTTTGAGCCAAAGGTTGCAGATTTTGGACTGGCAAGACTGATCAGTGCCTGTGAGACTCATATCACCACTGATATTGCTGGAACATTTGGTTACATTCCACCAGAGTATGGACAGAGTGGGAGATCCACAACAAGAGGAGACGTTTACAGTTTTGGGGTCATTTTGCTTGAACTTGTGACTGGTAAAGAGCCAACAGGACCAGATTTTAAAGAGATTGAAGGTGGTAACTTGGTTGGATGGGTTAGTCAGAAGATCAAGAAGGGACAGGCTGCTGATGTTCTTGATCCATCAGTTCTTGATGCTGACTCAAAGCAGATGATGCTTCAAATGCTGCAAATTGCTTGTGTTTGCATATCTGACAATCCTGCAAACAGGCCTACCATGCTTCAAGTGCACAAATTCTTGAAGGGGATGAAGGGGGAGTAGTTCGCTAGTATTTACATCAACAGTTAACTGAACTTTTCTAACAGAAGTTCTAGATGAGTAATCTAATGTTATGTGTGTAGATTATGGTTTATGTATAAAAGCTCTTTCTTATCCATATGATTTCATGACTTCACAAGTTGACAGAGATGTCGATTCATTAAACCCCTGCATAGTTCAGATATGCTTGTAATGTGACTATGACATTGTCCGATCATGCATTTTTTGTGTTTTTTTATCATATTCATAACCATAAATAAAACAAAGCTAAAACCACCAATTACACCTCAAACTATTAATTGGAATAATTATTCTATCATAAGTTTAAGATTTGAATTTTATATAAATTTAAATCACTAAATTGGAAAAACAAAAAAAATATATTAGTATCCTGAAATATATATTTTTAAATAAAATATTAATTAGATTATAGAGTTTTTAAAAACTTTTACATTGAAATAAAAATTGTAAAAATCGTAAAACTAATATAATGACCTGTAATTTGTAATAATCTGGAATTTAGAATTTTATTTATAAAAAAAAAATTTTTGAAGAAACCAAACTCCAATTGATTTACTAGGTTGGCAATTGAATTGAAAACATCTCTGCTGCAAACACCAAGACATTTTCACTCTCTCTCTAGAAACACCTCACTTCCATCCTCTGCCTTCTTTATAATCTTAAGCTTTCTTGATTCAGAGAACTTGCAAATTGAAGGTGCTCCAGTGATTGCAACGCAGAGAACTATCTCCTACCGTTCAAATTCTTCAAATTGACTGGTAAGTGTAAACCTCTTTCACTTTCATGAAATTTGAGTATTGATCATGCAATTGGGGTTGTTGCATGTATCTACAAACTTCCATCATCAAATTCTGACTTAAGTTAGACACTAAGAATTGCTCCTAAATTCCAATTTGTGATCTGTAGGCTCCCATAGAAATTTGGTGGGTGGCAAACTTGAAATTGGGTTAAGTTATGTTAAAAACCAGGTAAGGGAAGCTAGATTCTAAGTTCTTGATTGGAAAATAATGACATCATTGTTTGATTTTTTTGGTAGAACTATTATATTTTTGATGCATGTATGAATAAATTGAAGAATTACTTTACTGTTGAACTGAATGAAAAGTGCATGTGTTGATATAGATGATTATGGTTTGTGTTTGGTATGAACTAATAGGTGATTAATTTTGAATTGTATGACTATGTGTGTAATGGGAATTTTATGGTTTAAGGGTGAGTATTCAGTTTCTGTAGATTGTAAGCAAATGGCTAAGTTAACTTCAACATTAGAGTCAATTTAGGGAACTTGGGTAGTGATTTCGTGAATTTGGGGCTAGGAGTGGTTTTAGGCCATCTAGATCACTTAGATGAATCATTTTTGACTTGTTAAGAACATTAAACCAACCAAAAACAGATTACAAGTGGTAGATTTGAGTTTGAGCTCCTAGGTGAATCATATTAGAGTTTTAGATCCAATTTCCTTGCATATCTCTTAGAGTTTTGAGTTAGGATAGTGTGTGAGACTTCAAACAAGTTAGATTCAACTTGTATTTCGAGTTAGGAGTATCCAAAGTTCACCAAAAGGCCTAAAACAAAATTTAGGGGGTAGAGTTGCTCAATTATCCAGAAAAATCTGCATAATTCACGCTTGGGCGTCCCTAAAGGGCGCTTGGGCGCCATTTTCTGCTGTCATGTTTGTTTTTGATACTTTGTGTGTTCCGGACGTCCGTTTTAGACGTTCTTTAGGTCGTTCTGGGGGTTTTTAACCCTTCCGGAGCCATTGGTGAGGGTTTCCAAGCTATTTGAATTACATAAGTAGTGATAATTTAAGATTATTAAGATATTTGTATTAATAAGTGATGTTTTTCTAAAAATATGTAATTCTTGTTTTCTCTTCCTTTCTTGTGTGATGATCTAGGTATCTTTTCTCGTTTATTTTGTATGATTACTTCCAGTATTATGAGATTGATTCATGCTTAATTCTGTAAGAAACTAAACTAATATAAAACATTCATGGTATGAAATCAAAAGTATGAAAGTAAGTAAAGTTAGTGTGGAATGTAATGTGATTTAAATACATCTCTAGGTGAGATCAAATTAAGTTCTGGAATGAATATAGGTAGCTCAGTCTTGGGGGTTTTCCTTAATACTCTAATGACTATTCAGTCTCACTTAGAGAAGATTAGTTCATGTGGTGAGAGTAGTAGGAGGTCCTAGTCTTGGTTGTCTCCATTTTATATGGGCCAAGGTGAGTGATAACGGACTAACCTTGTGGTGGTAGGGTGGAACCCATAGCAATTGGCTTTGCAAAGCAGTAGAGGCCACCGCAAGTGCATAACTCGCCATAGCTTGATATTCATTCCGGGTCCGAACGAGTCTAAGTCTAACACCACTTAATAAAACTCCAATTTATAACTTAGTAAAACTGTTCTATATAATATTGTTTGCTTGACCTTGTATGCTAGTTTAATTTTGTTTACTTGTAATATTTTAGATATCTATCTTACCCTTGCGTTGTGTGTTGCTTGTTTTGTATGTGTTTGATTTCTCTTGCAATGATCATCCAAATTGGATGTGAGCAGAGGTAGGAGAGGCCCCTCTGGAACAGATATTAGATAGAGTTGATGCTGCTGAGGCTCCAGACACTGCAGAGTAGTTTAGACTAGATAGGATCCCTTATGTATATAACTTAGTTTCTTTCCTTTTCATCTTTTTGAAAGACTCTATAGTGTCATGTAGAGCTTTTATCTTTCTCTTTTGTGTTGGATGACTGTATTACATTATATACCTCATCTGATACTACTCCTAACTGTTTTCTAGTATGATAACATGTTGCATTCCACATGATATAGATAAACATATATTTTTGGGATGTTACATAATTCACACCAGATAAAAAAAAATCAAAAGTGGATATAACTTGAAACTGAAATTCCATGTGAGCTTTAACATGTGGAAAAGAACAATGTGTTCGCTTTCCTTGTTTCCTCCATTTAAAATGTAACACACTTTAAGAATCAACAATAAATATATAACCATAGAACAAAATGTAGGTGAAAATATTGAGTGTGTCAATGGAGAACTCTTGATAACATATCATAGATATTCAATCTAAATCATTAAGTATAGAAGCAAGGTATGATTGAAGAAGGATCTGCATACTGGTCATGGATGTCCTTCCAGTTAAGTTTTTTTTTTCTTCCTTTTCATTTATTAATCATATCTTTATGGAAAAAAGAAATTTATTTATATAAATTTTTAATTTATTATGTTAGAAAGTGGGTTTTAGGCCTAACTCAACCCCACAAAACTGGTTTTTAAGGTAAGATTTGCACCTCACTTATATATTATAAATTAGTCTTATCATGTGGGACTTCCAACACACCCCATTCACATTGAGGTATAGACATCTCGTGCGTGATATTAGAAACTGGGTGGTCTAATAGCGGCCCGACAACGGGTGGAAACCAAAATGCCCACTTTGAACTCGCAAGGATAGGCTCTAACCTGGCTCTGATACCATGTTAGAAAGTGGGTTTTAAGCTTAACTCAACTCCACTAAACCGGCTTGTAAAGTAAGGTTTGCACCTCACTTATATATATTATAAATTGACCTTATCTCTAGTCGATATGGGACTTCCAACACACCCCCTTCACGCCGAGGTATAGACATCTCGTGTATAGACCTTGAATTTGCTCTTGAGAAAGTCCCAAAGTTGAGGAATGTGACTGCGCCTGAGAATTATTAGAAGAAGAAATAACTACAGAAGTCATTGAAGGAGAAGAAATTGTAGGAAAGCCAAGAACGGAAGGTAGAAGATGAAGATTTTGGGAGTAAGAGAATTAGTTGCGGAAGAACGTGATCAAGAATTAATTTTCTTCTGATACCATATTAGAAAGTGGGCCTAACTCAACCCCACAAAACCGGCTTGTAAGGTGAGGTTTGCACCTCACTTATATTATAAATTGGCCTTATCTCTAGTCGATGTGGGACTTCCAACACACCCCCTTCACGCCGAGGTATAGACATCTCGTGCGTGATAGTAGAAATTGGGTGGTCCAATAGCGACCCGACAGCGGGTGGAATAGAAACAGAAATTGTTACAAAAGAAGAAAGAATGAAATATTGTATTTCTTATTGAATGATAAGGAGAGAGTACAATTGATATATATAATTGTTCAGAGCAATATAAACCACCAAAATAAGTATAAAAATATATGAACATAAATGCACAGATATGAACAGAGAATAAAATAATTCCAATATCTCCCCTCAAGCTGCAACATATATATCCTCAATGCTCAGCTTGGACAACAAAGATTGAAATTATGCTGGATGCAAAGCTTCAGTAAGAATGTCTACAAGTTATGATGAAGTAGAAATAGGCAGGAGCTTAATTACACCAGCTTGAACTTTATCCCTTATGAGATGACAATCAATTTCAATGTGCTTTGTCCTCTCATGCATGGCTGGATTCTGTGTAATTTGTATAGTAGATTGATTGTCACAAAACAGAGGAACTGGTTGTGGCAGAGGTTGTTTCAAATCATAGAGCAGATACAAAAGTCATTGAATTTCACATGTTGTGGAAGCTAAAGCTCTATATTATGCTTCAGTTGATGATCTAGATATAGTACCTTGCTTCTTGGATTTCCAGCTGATTAAGGATGCACCATAGAATACATTAAAACCAGTCACAGACCTTCTAGTATCAGGGCAAGCAGCCCAATCAGAATAACTAAAAGCCTTGAGAGAATGTTCTGTGTTGGAGGGAAAGAATAATCCTTGTCCTGGATTTTTCTTGATATATCTCAGGATCCTTATTGCTGCTGCATAGTGATCTTCCGAAGGATTGGAAAGAAATTGTCTGTTAGTACTAACAGCAAAACATAAATCCGGTCTTGTGTTGGTTAGATATATTAACCTGTCAAGAAGTCTTCTATAGGCTTGCACATCTGAATAGGGTTTTCCTTCTGTCTTGGAGAATTTTGTGCCTAGCTGTATGGGAGTAGAAACAGGTTGACATCCCAATAATCCTACATCTAGTAACTCTAGAGCATACTTCCTTTGTGACAAATTAATGCCCTGTTGAGATCTTGCAATTTCTAAGCCTAGAAAATACTTGAGTTGGCCTAGGTCTTTAATTTTGAACTTTGCATTCAATAGAGCCTTCACAGTTTGGATTTCCTGGATGTCATCACCTGCCAAAACTATATCATCTACATAAACAAGTAAGATGGTGATATGACCATAATCACTTTTGACAAAAACGTGAATAATCTAATTTTGATTGTATGTAGCACAAAGAAAGTAAAGTAGTTGTCAACTTGTAATTCCATTGTCTAGAGGCCTGCTTGAGTCCATATAAAGACTTCAACAACTTGCAAACTTGGTCTGGTTTTTCTGTTTTGTAACCAAGAGGAAGAGACATGTATACCTCTTCATCTAGATCCCCATGTAAAAAGGCATTATTTACATCTAGTTGATGTAAATACCAATGTTTGGAAGCTACTAAAGCCAGAACCAATCTTACTGTTGTGGTTTGACAACAGGTGAAAAAGTCTCAAAGTAATCCAAGCCTTCCTGTTGTGTGTAGCCTTTGGCTACTAACCTTGCCTTATATCGTTCAGTACTCCCATCAGCATGCCTCTTTATTTTGTATACTCATTTACATCTGATAGGTTGCTTTCCATAAGGTAGATCATTCAAAACCCAAGTTTTGGTATTTTCTAAAGCTGCAATTTCTTGATCCATGACATTTCTCCAACAATCATGTTTGATGGCTTGGTTATAGGTTTTAGGTTCACTAACTTGAGAGAGATTAAAGACATATGATTTATGAAGAGATGATAATGCATCATATGAGAGATATGAAGATATAGGATATAAGGTACCTATGGATGACTGAGTGGCGGAAGAAGTAGATAACATGTTGCAATGATAGTCCTACAAATAAGATGGTTTATGTGTTGGCCTGGTTGATTTCCTTTGTGGAGTAGCAGTGGCAGGTTCAATAGAAACAAGTTGAGAAGAAAAACTAACAGGGTCTAGAACAATAGAAGGAGGAGATTTAGGTGGTAAAGAGGGTTGATCAGTAACTTCTGAGAAAAGAGGTGATGGAGATTAATTGATTTTGGTGACCAAATCCAATAAATTTAAATTTTGTGTATCAATAGGTGAGTGCTTGTCACTAGTAAGAAAAGGAAATATGTTTTCAAAAAATACTACATTCCTTGATAGAAAAATTTCCCTTAAGTTGAAATCTAACAAAAGGTAGCCTTTCACTCCTGTTTTAAAACCAAGTAAAACACATTTTCTTGCACAAGGTTGAAATTTTGTTCTATGTGCTTGAAGAGTTGAAGCATAGCAAAGTGAGCCAAAAACTCGCTAGTAAGTAATGTCAAGTTTAACATTGTGTAACAGCTGAGATGGAGAAAAATATGTCAAAACTGCGGAAGGTAAAATATTAATGAGTTGCACAGCATAACAAACAGCAAAAGACCAGAAAACTATTGGCAAATGGGATTGAAACATTAAAGATCTAGCAACATTGAGAATGTGTTGATGTTTTCTCTCAACAACTCAATTTTATTGAGGTGTTTCAACACAAGATAATTGATGTTGTATCCCTTTTTCTCTATAAAATTTGTCACTGCAAACTCATTACATTATCAGATCTAACAGGTTTTACATCAATGTCAAATTGAGTTTTGATATAAGAAACAAAGCCAATAAGTTTTGATCTTGTATCAAACTTACTTGCCATCAATTTAATCCATGTGAATCTAGACATATCATCCACTATAGTTAAGAAATATTTGAAACCATCAACAGAAGAAGTACAATATGGCCCCCAAATATCAACATGAATTAAATCAAAAGGCACTTTTGAAACAGTAGTACTTAATTGAAAAGGCAATTTTCTTTGCTTAGAATAGTGACAAGTAGCACAAGGAGTGGATTTTGTATCAGGTAAAGTGGCATACATTGTGCGTAATTTGGTATAACAAGAAGAAGAAGGATGCCCTAGTCTAGAGTGCCAAATATTTGTAGAGTCAGGTCTTATTATAGAACAAGCAGTAGAATTCTCAGGAAAAATAGCAGCAGTTGGTGAAGCAAGGGGTGTGGATGCAGGAACTATCATGACATACAAGTAATCTCTTTCTTCAGCTTCCCAATTATTTGTAGGGTTGACTTGTCCTGTATTTCACATGAAAATTCAGAAATGATAATTTTACAAGATAGAGATTTAGTTAACTTTGTGACCAAGAGAAATTAGAAACAAACAAGACATTATGTAAGTTAGGTGTGGGCCAAGAGACATTGTGCCAGAAAAATGAGCAAATGAAGAGTTCTTGTTGGGTAGAGAAATTGCAATTGGTGAGATTTTATGATAAGAAATAAAATGAAACAAAGAACTGGATATATGATCAGTAGCACCTGTGTCTAGAATCCATTGGGAAGAGATATTACCTTGATCCTGAGAAGAAGTGGAAACATTATGATAACTCACTATACCAGTAGAATGTGTGACTGTGGGATTAGATTGAGGAAGAAGTGCCAATAGACCTTGAATTTGCTCTTGAGAAAGTTCCAGAATTGAGGAATGTGACTGGACCTGAGAATTATTAGAAGAAGAAACAACTGTAAGCCATTGAAAGAGGAGAGTAGGAAAACCAAGAACGAGAGGTAGAAGATGAAAATTTTGGTAGTAAGATAATTGGTTGCGGAAGAAGGTGATCAAAAATTAATTTTCTTCTGATACCATGTTACAAAAAAAGAAAAAATGAAATATGTATTTTTTCCTTATTGAATGATAAAAAAATAGTACAATTGATATATATAATTGTTTTAAGCAATATAAACAAGAAATATAATATAAAAAAAGAGAATAAAATAATTCTAATATATTAACTAAATTATTTTATTTCCTGGTTAATGTTAAAACTGTAAAATCAAATACTTTATTTTTATGTTGTTTATTTTTCTTATTTAAACCAAATGTTGTTTGATAATTTGATTTTATTAACCTTAATTTTTAATTTAAATGACTGGAAAATAAATATTGTGATGAAAAAACGAAATAAGGAACTCTAACAAACAAATAACTTAATTTTAATTAAAATTAAAAGTATTATCCTAAAACTAACTACAGATGTAGTTAAACAATGATATAGAATTGATTAGTGAGAAAATAAAATCCCAAACTGTACTTGACCGTCACATTTGAAATTGATTATTCCAATACATTTTAAAATTAATAAGTTACACGATAATACAAAGAAATATAAATACCTTGTCCCTCGTATTGCCTAAACCATTATATATTTCTTAATAGCTAAAAACAAAATATTAAAGATAATCTATTATCATTAATTAAGCAAATCCACACTCGAAGTCCAAAGAATATAATAAAAAGAAACAGATGGAAATTGACAACAAAGTATCGATTTCTTCTGAGAAACTTCTGCAAGAAAAGTCCATCGGTTAAACACGTGCATTTGACACGTGCGTCTCCGTTCTTAGTGACTGTGATTCTCTACGACGCCGCCTAACTTAACCTAAAATGTTAACTAGCTTTTACAACGTCGTGTATCAATTACACACTCTCTCATTTGCAGTACGACAGTGATTTAGCCACGAAGTACTTCTGTTTTCTCCATGTCTTTCGAAATCTAACGGTTCAGATTTCACGTCAGCGTGGAACGGATGAAGACTCAAAACCGTATCATACTCCTCTCCACGTCCTTCCTCTCTCGCTCGCTTTGTACCAATCGCCACCCCAAACAGCTTCGGATTCATCCCCTCCGCCGCGTCCTCACCAGAGCACCGCTTCGACGGCATCAAACCAAGCGTCTTTACCACCTCGGTACCACCGTCCGCTCTAGAGGTTGCATAATTCGACATGAGATTGAGTATATTGTTGCAGAGCGATCTCATCTCTTCCAATTCCTTCATCAAAAGAATGTTCTCCTTTTTCAGCCGCTCGTTCTCGTCCAACAGCTCTGCTGGAACTCTCGACGGCGAAGAGTTCGACGAGATCACCTGTTCCTCCGTTGAGTTTGACGGCGACACGATCGGCTTCGCTATTGGAATCGCGGGGAGCGCCAGTGGCGACGGAACCGCCACGCTAGCCGTTGCTCCGGCTGGCGGCGACGAGGAGAGGATCTTCCTCCGCTGAATTTCGCAGAGAAGTTGCTTCTGGCCTCTTCTGAAACACTCGTTGGAAAATTCCCACCGATCAGGTACAACTTTTCTAAATCCCTGAAAGTCGAGCAAGATTAACACAAATACAAAAAGTAGGAAAGGAAACAGGAAAGAAATTGATAGAGAGAAGATAATTACATAGGTGTTGAGCTGGCGAACGAAGCTGGAGAAGTTGTTGTGCTTGAAATATTTAGGAAGCAAATCCCTGGCAAAAACGGTGGTATTCCAAACGATGAAGGATGATCCAGAATCGTTCCAGGAAATGACATCATCGATTGTGTGATCGTCGACGAGCTGGTAGGTTTTGGTGAGAAACGGTGTGGGTATGGATCTCTGAGACTCAGCGCTGGTGGAGTCGCTGTTGTGTTCCAGCCGCGGAGTCATGGAATGGAAATGACGATGAACGGGTTTTCTGTGCGGTGATGGTTCTAGAAGGTTCACGTAGAATGTGGAAATATAACAGAAGGGAATGAGAATGAGCGGAGAAGAGAGATAGAAAAGGAATTGAAAGAAAGAAGAAGCTCTTCTACGTTACCTTTTTTTTTTTTTTTTTTTTTTTTCTCTCGCGAAACTTCCTTACCATGTGGGTAGGTTGGTAACTTAAGTTAATCAATCAAGAAACTTCTACATTAATCTCTTTTTTTAGAAAACATTTAAAATAAAAGTGGGAAATGATTAAAATTTGTCTTCATCTATGTTTGGAAACAATGAAAATGAAAAATATCTCTTTTCTAATATGAAAAGATTTCCAGACAAAATACATAGCATTGAATATAGTTCCTTTTTTTTTATTTGGGACGAGGGGTTATTGAAATGTGATCCTAACCATTCCAACAAATGTGCTAGAAGCTTCATAGAAGGAGGAAGTTTCATCTTATCCCCACGCGACCAAATAGGCATCAGTTCATTGTTAAAAGCCAAACAGTTCAATGCAAAAGTTTGGTTTAATAATGTATTTATGTATTTATTTTTAATACGAAAATTTGAAATAACATTAACTATATATATATATATATATATATATATATATATATATATATATATATATATATATATATATATATATATATAAGATTACTTATTTGAAACTCTTGGTTATAATGAGAAATAAAGTTATAAATTTAGATGATATATATAATGGGTAATATTATCAGTTAATTGTTGCTCACATAATGAGTTAAAAATGGAAACAATTTTAAATTTAAATTGTCATCGGTTTCCAATCCCACTTAACTTGAAACTCTTACAAATGTTTAACTTTTGTACGCCACACTATCAATGAATAAAAGTTATCGCTAGAGTGTAGTTTTAAACGTTTATGTATTCAAACAACCTAATATTCTCAAAATTATTTACATATTGTTTAGTCTTCTTAAATTAAGCATTAACAAAAATATCTTGAAAAAGATATGGAGGAGAAAAATCTTTATATGTTGGACTTCTTGCGTTGATGACGTAAGAGATTTATGATGAACGTAAGTATCTTCTTTTTTGGATCAGATGAACAGAGTTTCACATGCTACGCAAGTATAAGATGACAACCAACTCACACTGCCAACTCTTGTCTCATGCAAATTGGGAAGCAAAATAACTTTACTATCTTTTTTCCCTAAACTTATTTAGATTCTTTTTGTAGTTTCTAATATTAAGTTTACGGTATGAAAGTGTATACTTTTTCTATGGACCACGCTCATCAACTCTAACGGCGCTAGTAGTCGTTTCATTTTATAAAAGAGATTCATAGAATAACGATGTATAATTTTTTAAAATGTACTCCAACCTTTATTGAACTATAATATGAAAATTTTTAAGTTTGACATGATTTTATCATTATTAATAATTAATGTTATTAAATAAATTATCTACATTTAATTTAGAAACAAAGATAACAGAGAATAGATTAAAAGGGATATAAAATTAAGAATATGAAATAAGGTAAAAAGAAAGTTAAGATCTCTTGTTTCCAGCCATTAATCTGTGGTAACTTTGTAGTTGAGGCCACTGAGATTGTCCAATATGTTTTTACTATGAAAGCTCCGTTACTTTTATTGGGCTAAAGTGTTAAACAACCCTAAATGCGAGATTCAAAAGAAAATAATAACAAAAACTGCTTTGGGTGCTAAAATGTAGATTACAACCAATAATTTGTACATAAATATATTTATTAAATTAATTATAGTAATGATTTTTTTCATGTTTTATTAGACATATACATAAACTTCTCTCCTATAATAAATAATATTTTCTTTTTACTTATTTGGTAGCTTAAGTTTTGTGAGCCTCTTAAGACTAGTCTTTTTTATTTGTTGATAAGATTTGTAAAAAGTTTTCTATAATTGTTGATCTGTTGTCTCATAACTTATAAATTTTTAAATGGTTTATTCAGCTTTTTATGAGAGTGCATATAGTTAGATTTTAGATGATATTTGTGTATTTTCTCAAAAAGTTGTTACAAAAGTTTATTCTTTTAGTATAAATTGTGTGAATTAGGAAAACTTGATTTGATTGGATGTTTTCCTAACAATTAAAACTTTGAAAAATATTGTATCGTCATTTGTCTATTGATTTGGAGATTCAAAAGAGAAGTATGATCTTTGTGTATGAATAATGTTATTTTTTTTCTCATTTATCATGTTTTATTATTATGCGGTTGTGAGAATGATTGAAGTGAGATTTTCAAGATTTGTAGTTTTTTTCTTTGAATTTAGTTGTTCAGTTTATGAAAATTACCTAGATGATATGAAGGATCATAAACCATAATAGATTTGAAGTTTCAATTGTTTTATTTTTGTTAGTTTTTTAAAGAATTGATGTGTATAACTAGGAATAAATCTAATAAGCATATAGATAGTATTGTCTCTTTTTTTTTTGTCTAAAATTTTATAATATTCAAACAAGAAAGGATATAATGGTTTCATTTAAGAACGTTGTATAACAAGTTCTATTTACTAATTGACTTAAGATGAATATCAATCATGTAACTAGAGATTGTTCTGGTTTAGGTTGAGAGGAAGTTAGTAATTTTTCAAAAATTTTAAGAATGCATACTTTTATTTATGTTGAGTTCATGGGAGGCCTTTATGCTTTTGAGCACGATTGGAAGAAGACTTTCGACAACATTAGTTAGAAACTGATTTCACTTTAGTTTGTCTTGGTTTTCTACATATACAAATGGTTCTTTAGATAGAAATGACATTTATGCTTGCAATTTTGTAAGTATATATAGTTGAAATTCATGTGGAAATTTAGTTAATTTAGTTTTTATTCATATAGAATAATATAAAGATTTAATCATTTATCTTTATGTATTTATTTAGATATTTTTCATGATAAATAGTTTCCTCATGAAATGTAATTTTTTATCTTATGTTTAGTATGGTCTCCCATGTTTTGTTTTCATAAAATATCATGCAATAACAAAATGATTGACGGATTTTAAGTTGTCAACATAATTAAAATAAGTTTATTAAAAAAAATACTCGATGTCTATATATTTTACAAAGAAAATTATTAACAAAAGTGGTTACATATAAAAAAATAATAAATAATTACAGGGTATTCAGTCAATATTTTAGTATTCATATAGTTTGTGTTTATATATTTTTATTATAAAATATAATTAAGAGTAGAATATAACCATTGAATGTATATACTTTTTATATATTATTGTGAGAGCGAACTGTAACTCAGAGAATGGAGGATCATCAAGTAGTTTCAGCTTGGAATGCTTTGAATAGGGGATCTCAACACCTTACCTGAAATATTTTGGAACTCACCGTGGGGCTGAGTGGCATTCCCTATAACCACAAGGAACCAAACGAGCAGTACAGCAGAAAAAATTACTTAGTTGTAAGTCCTTCTCGCTGCGGTTGAGTTGTAGGTCCATCACTGGACAAGATCATCAAGAGTGCTCCCTATCGCGACACCCAATCTCCTGTTTTGGAACTTTTCTTTTCCGATCTTCAAACCAATGAACAAGGTGCAAAACCCTTAGAAAAAAGAGAGAAGATTCTAGAAAAAAAATGATTTTTAGAGAGATTATGTGTTTTAAAAGAACGAAACTCGTTTATAACAACTCATTCACATTCTTTTGTTAATATTTGCAAATGTAATAAATGAATTTATATTTTAATTTGAAATGTATATAATTATGTTTTTTTTTCTAAATATTTGATATTAAAGAAACAAGAATATCTATCTTTGATATTGAATATTTCAAAATATTATTAATTTTTATAATAAATTTTATTATTTTATAAAAGTTAATTAATTTATATTAAAATAATAAGAAAGGAAATATAGACAGATGTACGATTATTTCCGTTAGGTGGGATGAAATAAATATTTAATACCCTTTATTTTATATTATAGTAGGAGGATGGAGTGAAACTTTTCTTCAAATGGATATGTGATAGAGAATTCATTTCCTCGTGTAGTCATTTGAATGTGACTCAATCCAACTCAATGTAATTAATTAGATTGAGTTCATTAATGAGAGGGTTTCTCTTTACACAACTATATACTTCTCTCTGCATCTTCTCATTCCACATTTGTCTCTCTGAAAAAAAATTTAAACTCTTGTGGTTAAAAAAAATTATTTTTCACATGTTTTATAAATATCAAAATTTTTTTGACGGATATCAACATTCGTTAAAAAATGTAATGGATTTTTCTCAAAAAAGTTTGATGGTTTAGGAATAAACCCTTTATTAACTATTTGGTTAAACCTAACTAATTTTTGTATTATTTTTTAATTATTTTTTACTTAAAATGAAAGAAAACATCAATTATTAAAGTAAGGTTAATAGGCAAACCCATTTAGTATAAAATAATTGTTTTCTTAACTAACCACTTTTTTTCAACATTTTAGATAGATATTATGAAACCGATAAATTTATGTATATATTTTTGATTAAAATTATTTAGGCGTCTCTATTTTCCTAAGGTATTCCCGATTTTATTCCTTTTTTTAAATTTTTTCAATTGAGTTCTTATAAGTGCTAATTTCAAACAAATTAGCCCCTTCTGTTAAAAATCGTTAACGGTGTTAAAATTGTGCACGTGATTAAAATTCTCCTTTTGATGTGCTAAAATTGTGCAGAGGTGTTAAAATTGTGCAGAGGAGAATCGGAAAAATTTGAACACTTTGCACAATTTTAACACTTCTGCACAATTTTAACACCTCAAAAGGAGAATTTTAACAACGTCATCTATCTACCTCTGCACAATTTTAACACCGCTAACGATCTTTAACGGCAGGAGCTAATTTGTTTGAAATTAGCACTTATAAGGACTCAATTTGAAAGTAAAGATTTAAAAAAAGGGAACCAAATTGGGAATACCTTACAAAAATAGGAACACTTAAATGGTTTTAACCTTGGTACAATAATTCACAAATAGATAGGAAAAAAAAGATTATTATATATATCTTAAATATTATTTAAGTCTCATCACTTATAATTTATTTAAAAGAAAATGGGTATGTGTATTTTCAACTATGTTTTGAATATTGTTTTTTTAAATTGATGATAAAAGAAAAAATTAAATGATTTTTTTATTTAAATTTAATTTATATATAAATTAATTTAAATAAAATGTCTGATATTGTTTTCTTTAAAAATAATATAGCAAATGAAAATTGAATTTTAAAAAGTTTTTTTTTTCTTGTTCTAAAAATTTAATTCATTTAAATGAGTTTTTTCGTTTTAAATTGAGGATTAAATATATTTTTTATTTTCAAATTGTTTAAAAAACTAATAGTTACACATACAAATATATATTTACTTCATATTATATTTATGAAAATAATGTAAAATATTCTTTCCAACTTGATACCTATTAAATCCTCGTGGTTTGTTAGAAATGATATTTACATCACTTTTATAAAATGCAAGGAAGAAATAAATATATTTTTAGTTTGAAAACAAATCATAATTTTTAAAAATAATTTAAGAACGAAAAACATGTTAATCATAATTAAATATGTAAATAACATATTCTTTAAAACAATAGTAGTATAAACATATAAGATAAAGGAATATTATCAATGTAATTTACCAGTATTAGAAAAAGAAATATTATCGTTTTAGAATATTTTACAACTTTTTCTAATCAAACTTGAATTGTTGTCTCTTATTATTATTTTTTTATTTTTGATGCTATTATTATTTCTACTTAAATATATAAACAACACTAAACTTTTTACTGCTTAAGAATAGTAGTTAAATCAATTACATGTTTTTGTTTTTATAAAAAAAGAAAAAACTTTTTAAAGCATTTTCATTTTCATTTTTTCGGATTCCACTTAGGTCTAAGTTTTTTTTTTTAAAAACGATAAAATTATAAAGTAATAATAGTTATAATTTACTTATATTTAAGTTGACTAAACAGGTGATTTTAATTTAAATCATCAAAAGAATAAAGTGTCCTCTGGACTATTCTAAAGTGTGAGCACCCATTGTGTAAAATATTCTGCCTTGTTATATGCGAAATCAACCCAAACACAGCCTTAAATTAAATCACATTTTCATCCTAAGACTCTTGATTTAGACAACTCAATGTGACCTGCTGTTATAAGATGAAAATATAATCAAAATTATATAACTTTTATATTATTTTGAATTTTGATAAAAATATATAAGTATTGCACAAGATAAAAACATACCACTTTGTTAATATTAGTACATTATGCAAGTTATTCCATTCTGACTCACTTTTAAAATTGAGCATAGATTAGAGTAGTAAAATTCTCACTTCCTAAATACTACTTTATGTTTCATACTATAAAGGTTGATTAAATAAATGCCACCCTATTTCTAAATTTTATACAAAAGAAAATTGAAAAATAATTTTATCATTTCCCCTTTACTATTTCGATTTTCGCATATCCATTACAAACATAAAATATAAAACAAAACTGAAATAATAATAATAATAATAAAATAAAAGAAACTTTTTTTTTTTATCTCAAAAGATAAGTTCAGAAACCATTGCGTGATCATGTATAGAAGTTGTATTTTATTGTTTTGCATTAAAATCAAATTTTCTACTGAGTTCATATTTTGTTTCAAGTAACAACAACAAAACAACATTTTTTACATTCCTAGATTTTCACACTAATTGCAACACAAACTGACCACAACAAGTACACCCTAAAGAAACTTTTAACTAGGATCAATTTTACAAAACCGATATCAAATCTCCAACCTTTAATCCAAACAGCATTAAACTTTTCTGTGCACTGTAAGCAAGCTCTCACGCGCATAATGCAATGGTTAATCATCGATTAAGGAATTCTATGTTTATTGGAATATTTACCTACTAATCAGTAAAAGTCTGAGTTTGATATTAAACTATTTATCAGATTTCATACTTCTATAGGCATGTGTAGGTATCAAGACCGTGATTACCGAAAATGGTACAAATGTTCATGCTAATATAATAAAAAGTTAAAACAGACAAATCTGAAGATATACATAATTGGACAAAGAAAAGAAAAAACAGTATTTTGACACCTCTTTTAAGAAAACAATCACATTACAAAAGTTCCATTCTCAACATAAAGGTGCTTCCTGTTCTTGAAAACAGATATATATAAACCAATGTGGAATAACAGTTCTGTGTACATGTTATAACATCTCAAACATGGTCAGCTAATTTTTTGGCCAAACACTTCATGGATTGTAAAGATTAGAAATTCTTATTTCTCATGTTCCCGCCTAAAATTGTTCCATGTCTCACCCCATTTTGTATATACTCCAATACTATAACAGGTGAAGACAGCCTCAACCATAATTTTAAATAATTAGGCAATTTCGTTGTATCCAATACACGAGACACAGAAGTGCATAATTTATATGTGCACATATACACTCCCTAAAAAGTATGTCATAATAGCAATGTCCAAGTTTTATTTCTACTCAAAGAAAAAATCACTTATAAATAGATGGCATATTGCAAGGACCTCAAAATGTTTAAATTATAGTCTCTGTTTACAAATGGACATTCTAATAGCAGAGAATGATGGGTAATAAGTTTCAATCAAGGCATAAATGTGATTTATTTCTTCATTTATTTAACACATCACATAAGTACCAAAACTAAATATAGTGTCATATACACTTTACATGTTCATAATTATGCATAGATGCACCACAATTACACCACAGTAAAAGAACTACAGTAGGTACAGATCTTGAAAGACTGAGGAGTGTTTGAAATTGTTATAGCAAACAATTTTTGTACTTTGTTTCACGTTCATACACCATTATTATAGAGGGAAAGAAAGAAAGGGTGTATATATAAAAATGATATGATTAGGCATAATAAACAACTGAAATAAGTATTTATATATGTTGCCAACAGAAGTATGAAGCACAGGCCACAAAAAGTGTCATACAACAAAAGGATGACGAAAAAGCACGATAACATTTACTTCTAGGAAAAATACATGAATGTCTAATCCAGTGCTAAACTTTCGCACTTATCGAAATAAAATCATGTCAAGTGCTTCAGCCTGTATACACATACACCTTGAATACAAACTATGACACATGTAAGTCTGCATGATATTTGAAGGGAGTGTATACTTTGATATAAACTTTGGCCTTTCTATAGTCAGTTTATTGTGTATGATTCTAATGTCCAATAGCTTCAATAGTAACAACATACAACAAACAACTTGAAACCTCATATCCGCTAAAGAATGATACCGTGTCAACTAACCTGCAAAACTTCGGTTACAAGTCCAGCACTCTTCTCAAAATGAAAGTATTGATAAAAGGCCCAATAAATCGCACTCGGGAAAACTAAAGCTCGATCAAGAAACATATAAAACACAGTGGCGATGTAGCATAAGGATCGCCGAGGAGAACAGTGCCCAGAGGAAGGTTACCCACCAAGCCAAAAACAAAGTCACATCCCTGATGAAAGCAAACCTGGGCAGTAAATCACTCAACATCGCAAGATTTCCAAAGGAACCACCATCAATAAGTGACAAGCCAAGAAAGATAAGCACCAGCACAGGAGGGGCAAGAAACTGCAAAACCACAAGGCACAAGTAGTGATTATGCAGAAACATCTTTGCCCTACTATAATCCAAGTCAGGAACCTTGCTAGCATGAAGCCTTTGGTACCAAGACAACAAAGCTTCATTCAGATACATCTGCAGGTTAGGCCTCAAAGCAACAATCTGCAACAAACCAGACCCCAACAAGCACCACTTCCTAAAGGTACCAAAATCAGAAGGCAAGAACCCCATTTTCCCCACCAATTTCTCCGCATTGCCAAATCCACTTTTTGCCGCACCATCTCCACTATTCACAAAAATCTCAGCCAAGGGGGTTATCCACAACAGAGCTACAAATATAACTAACACCTGATTTGCATAAAGGATCGCACGAGTAAACCACCCACATGTTATCATCGACAAATTGCAACGTATCTGATCAGTCCCAAGCCAAAAACAACGAGCACTTCTAGAAGCAGGAATGAACAAACACCCCGCAAGGAACCCCATCAATGCAGCAACGAAAACCCTCAAAAACCCATCGATAGGAGCCTCAAAATGGAACTCCAAAACCGAAGAGACGCCCTCAGGAACAAACAAAAGCCCAAAGGAAAGCCCCAAAACCATAAAAAAAATGCTCAATTGCTTGTCGGACCTCCTGGACGCGGATCTCTCGAACGTGACCTTGATGAGCAGCGTCCCCCACATGTAAAGACTCAAAATTGATAAAAGAATGGGAACGAAAACCCCGTTGACGAAGAACCCATTATTCGGGGGCGGTTGGAGAAAGTTGTGGAGCAAGAGGGAGAAAAGGGCAGCGAAGGAGAGAGTGAAAGCAACGCAGTACTGATCGACGAAGAGTCGGGACTGGAGGTGCGCATGGTCGAGCGTGAGTCTGAAGATCTGGGCATTGTTTTCGTCAAAATCGGGCTTGTCCTTGTTGGATTTGTTCCTCTTCTTGAGTTCGGCGGCGGTTTTGGAGGAGAGGGGCTGGTAGCCGTCGATGCCGGGGCGACGGATGGCGGCTCGGAGGCCATTGGATTGGGGTTGGGAATCGGGATGAATGTAGGTCTGGAGAGCGTGAAGGAAAAGGAGGGGGATTTTGAAGAAGGCGAAGGTGAAGACGAGGATCAGGGAGAGTGATGCGTGGAGCAATGGGTTCTTGTACAACAACACCAACTCCACCATCCTTGTTCTTTGCTTCCTCTTTCTTCTTCTCCAACTCTCAAATCTGTGTCTTCCTACAAAATCATTATGGACTTCACTGCCACAGGTAAGATGGTTTCTTTAATGTTTATGTTTTTTTATAATTCAAAAATAAATTTAATAAATAAAGAAAGAAAGTATTTTATAATTTTCTTATTAATTCCTTTTATATTATTAATAAATAAGCAATTAATTAACAAAAGTTAAAAGTATACTGAAAAGTTGAAATAAGACTTATTTTAATATTTGTTTTTTTCTTATTATACGATAATTATGAAACCAGAGCAATAAAAAAATATTTATTGAAATTATATTTTCTTAAACTTAATGCCAAGATAGAAAACAGTTATTGAAAATAAGATATCAATTCAGCTACCGTCATTCAAGAAAAAATTTCTTTAAATAAAATATAATTGGTTAATATTTACTTACATTTGAAACTTTTATGCAACTGTTTCTCTTTTATATTTAAAGACAAAAGAAATTAAATGAAATAAAAGGGCACTTTGAACATTTTTATATTCTTTAAATAAATAAATAATAAACTAAATTGTGAGGAAAAAGGTAACAAAAACACATTCACTTTTGCATCTTTTCGCATTTCTTTTATAAAAAAATATATATTGTTTATAAAAAAATTATATAACTGCTTTTAAATAGATGTTTGCATTTCAATAAATAAATATACTCTTTTAATTAAATAAAAATAAATTTCTTGACTAAAAATGTCATAAAAAAAATTATTAAAAAGTTTATAATTTGTATATCAATATAAAGGTGTATATTTTAAATGCTCCTATCTTTTTATATTCCACATCTTTTATATATATATATATATATATATATATATATATTAACATGTTATAATATCCCTTATCAAATATTTTCTTAAATTATTCAAAAACAAATAATCAGATAACAATTTATATTGTATTATCCAACAACAATTAATCAATTTGTAGATACAATCCAAGAGGTTAAATAATTAATATAACTCTCAAATATAGTTTACCATCCAAAACCAATTCGTCTCTAAAGTTAAAACCATTGTTACTTCCTACTCCATGACTTTCCGAACAGTGCCTAATTCCTCTATAAAGGTATCACCTCTCACTAATCTTCTATAGAACTTCCCAATGAAATTTACCTCCGATATAATTATGTCTACTCCACAAATAAAATATTCAAAAACATACTTATTTATACACATTAATATATATTGTATCAAAGTTAAATAATTAATATATATATATATATATATATATATATATAATAATAAGACAATTCTCTCATTTTATAATTAAGAAGTCTTGTAATATATAAACTATACAAATTTGTCCATATACTAATTAGATAAGTCTAACAATAAACATTAAACCAATAAGTTCATATATTCATTAGACACATCTAACAACACATATTGAACAAGTTTGTCAATACATTAATTAACTAAATATAATTATTCACATTACATAAATTTATTCATACACTATTTTATATTTTTGGCAAATCAACTTTATATATTTTTTTGTATATGCTTTATACTTTAAAAAAATCTACTATATTTTTACACACCTTTTATCTTTTATATTTTTGTACAATTTATTATTTATATTTTTATAAATATATCAACTTTCTAAACTTATAAATTATTTATAAGATTATTCTATTCAAAACTTAATTATAAATTTTAAATATTTATTACTTTTTTATCTCAATTTTTTCCTAATAAACACATCAATCAAATTAACCGTACATAGACGCATATTTAAAACTAGTTAAACATGTACGGTGGTGTATCTCCAAAGTCAATGGCCGGCCTTACAGCGGCCCATCACAGTGCCAATGCTTATTGGGCTCGAGGCCCAGCACCAGAATAAATGATTTCCAGATATATCAACCATATATATTCCAAACAGAAATATATCAACCAGATATATTGCAAGCACAAATAAAATCCGAACAAAGATATCATATCAGAGATATGCCAAGTAAGATTATATTTTATTCTGTTTATATCATATCAGAGATATGCCAAGTAAGATTATATTTTATTCTGTTTATATTTTGTTTATCTTATATCAATCCAAAGCCTATAAATAAAGGCCTGAGGACTCCAAACAAGGTACGATTTATTCACACTCTCAATACACTCCACTCATAATTCCTTAGCACATTCTTTGCTATCAAACTCTGTCAATCCTCTCTCACAGAGGGTCTGATTCTCTACTCACGCCTAACTTGAGCGTCGGAGCGCCTCTGATTCTCTACTCACACCTAACTTGAGCGTCGGAGCGCCTTTGCAGGTACTCCCCCCTCTCGGTCAGAGCTCGAAGAACACCGGACGGTTGAGGCAGATATCAACCGGACGGTCCAGAAGAAGAAGAAGCAGACGGAAGGGCAGAAAGCGACGTGATCCAGGTTTGACCTTTCGGTCCCCCAATTTATACCGAAACAAAACATATAAAATTTTGACAAATACATTATGAAATTCAACATTTAAAAAATTCTCCAATGACATTAGACTGTCACTGGTTTATATAACATTCACAATTAAACTTAGCACGATGAAATAGGTTAATAAACAGTACTAATTTCCAAATAATTCATAATAAAATTACATAATGATAAAACAAACCAATGAAGTTTTCTAAATATAATTATTTATACTTCTCAAATTAAGAGAGATTATTTAGAAAAAAAAAGTAATTTATTAGAGAACTTAAATGAATATAAATATTTTTAAAGATTTTTTTAAAATATCATTACTCAATTTACAATTTTTCCAAATATTAAAATGTTTTATATGAATATAAATTAACCTTTTGAAATTATAAAAATTCAGAGGAGCCCACCTTTGAATCCGCCTTTGACGTTTTATAAATTCTGTCCGCTTTGACTTTCAATTTCCAAAAAAAATATTAATTCCACGTAATTAACATAATAGACAGATTTAAAGGAGATAACCGTAAAAAACTTGTTTTAAATTTTAAATAAAAAATATAATGTATTGTAAGTAGATCTGTCAATAAGGCACGTAGTCCTGGTCTAGGGCGTTAATCCTTGCACCTCCACCTGTTTGGACTTCCACCTCCCCATCCCATTTTTATCCTCCATTTTTTTATTTATATTTTTAATTATTATTTATATTCCTATTATACCCTTTAGTAAAATCTAATTTATAGATTAATTTTAATTCTAATATCCTACAAAGAAACCTAACTTTTTTTTTCGCGTTATACTCTCTCTGGTTTTTCTGTTTCATTTGGTTTTTTGAATTCTTTGTGTTCTCTTTTCTTTCACTGTCACAATTTTTTTTCACTGTGAAAATTTTCTATGAGAATTTGTTGGCAGAATTCTTCTTCTCTTTCCTGTGTCTATAGCGTGGTGGCGGAAAGAGATAAGTGAGCGTCAGAGGTATGTAATTTAATGTTAAAAATAGCCTAAACCCTTAAACGGATCTGATTATCCGTCAACGGATGTCGACATCCGTTTCACCTTAAACGGATGTTGACATCCGTTGACGGATAATCAGATCCGTTTAAGGGTTTACTTATATACAAACCAAAAAAAACTAACATCTCGTAGACGGCGGCAGAAACGAAATGAAGCAACAACCACCGCGCTACACACTCAAGCCGCACCGCCGCCGCTGCTCCGCCGCACACACCCACAGGCAAAAACGAAACTGTAGAGCCACGACCACCGCACACACCGCCACACAATCACAGGATCGGACCGCCGCAAGAGATGACTGGAAAAGTTTTAAACTTTTAGAAAATGAAAGGTCTGAGTGGGGTGTGAGAATGCGAAGGGAAGAGTTCGAAACTTCGAAAGTCTGTGAAAGTGTGAAAGTGAAAGAGTAAAGTAAATATTAGGGTTAGTTAATTAAGAGGTTAAAAAAGTAAAAAGAAATAAAAAAAAGGTTAGTTTTGTAATTAAGAAAAAATAAAAAAAAATGGGGAGGTGGAGGGTGGAATTGGGGAGGTGGAGGGATCAATGCCCCCTGGTCTATGTCAATAAGCCCATGGGTTATTTTTTTAATTGTCAAATAGGAAATTGCTTCCTGCAACCATCAATATTTTTCCTATCAATTTTTGAAAATGTCATTTTATTTCTTATTTTTAAAATTTTCGAAATAAAATTTTTAGAATGAAATTGTCTGAAACAGAATTTTGAGAACAAATTACCGAAATGAGATTTTTAGAATAAAATTTTAAAAAACTTGTGAAATACATTTTGAACATATTTTCATAATTATATTTTTCAAAATACATATAATATTTTTTAAAATGAAATTTTTATAATATTTTTGCACAAAATAGGTTTTAGAAAGAGCTTTTCGATGAAATATGTTTAGAAAAATCTTTTCAGAATTAGATTATTTAGCATTTGTTTTCTTCTTCTTCTTCAGTAGGAGCAGTAGTTGCCCAGCAACACACTTTTTGGGAAAACTTAGGTTATCCATCTTTAAATTACTCCAAACTAAGGACAGTTAATGAAGTTCTTATGGGTCAGACTACTAAAAATTAAATGTATTTTGTTGATACGAGTATACAAATCAATTTCTTTAAGTTATCTATAGTCTCATACTTATAAAGTCTATAAATCCCTCCCGCTCCTGTGTATTTTCTATTCTTCCATGTGTCTCTTCACTGGAAGTCTGTCAGGCTGTGCCTCTTGCACTCTGTGCCTCTTGCATCGACGACTCACCATCGTCAGTGTCCAGGTGTAACAGGATATGTTGAAAAAAGATATTTAAATATTAGTTAAAATTTTATTGTAGAGGTTAAAACTAAATATTAGTTAAAATTTTATTTATATATAATATTTTTTAAATAACTTATCAAAATAAATTTATAAAAAAATTAAAACAAGAAAGAATTAAAAATGTGTTTTTTACAATTGTTTTCAAAATAATAAAATTATCTATTTAAAATATGATTATAATTAAAAAATATTTTGAATAACTTTTTATAAAACTAATATTTATATATTTATATTTGAAAAAAAAGGATATCAATAAAAGATTATTTTATTTTTAACCTTAAACAAACTCAACATATTTTATATTTTAAACTTTTCAAATAATGAAATTATATATTTAAAATATAATTACAATTAAAAATTATTTTGAATCGTTTTTATAAAATCAACATTTATATATTTGTATTTAATTAAAAAAAATTAGTAAAATATAATGTACAATTTGAAAACAATTAAATTTGTAAAGCAAATAAAAGAAATAATTAAAATTGCATTAAAAATGAATTAATTTAGTTTGAAAACTAATCTCATCCTAACCCTATTCCCAATCTACCTTATCCCAATCCACTTTATCCCAACCCAGAGGCTCGGGGAGTTGGGGATTTTAAAAATCCCTTTATTAAGTGGACTAAAAAAAATAGATTTTGATTTTAGAAAGGATTAGATCAACCCATAAATTAGAGACTCAAATGACACTTTTAATTGTAAACAAGTTATTTGTTTACTATTTAATAATAAGCTAGATTAATGATTAAAGAGTAAAAATTTGAAAAAGTAAACCGAGATAAAACTTATTAACGGTAATATGATATTGTTTTATGTTTTCAAGCAATACTAATAAAGAATATTGATGTTGTTAATTTTAAGACTTTTCTATTTAATTCAAATTAGACAAATTTTTTGAAGGGTGAAAAGTGCTTAATAATTGTAATGCAATTAAAAGAAATAAATTTTTACGGGGTTAGATCCGACGTAATATCTGTGAATTTTGCAACATCCACATAGGCTAAATGGACGGAACCAATCCTCTTATTCGTAGGTATATAAGTTTATTTTACGTTTGGGGGAGAAAATTTAACAATTTTAAAATAAAATCCAAATACTGTAAGTTTGTCCTAAAATAAAATCCTCCTAAAGTAGAAAAAAAGTTCGAGTTAGAAGAAGGAATGATGAAAGGTTGGTGTGGGTGGAGTCATTGAATATCCAAATAAAGAAAACAGTAGACACCGTGTTCTGCCATGCCTGCATCTGAAAGGATTACCCCACCAACCACCCCTATCGTAGCCCAATTTTTCAAACCCCTCTCTTTCTATTTAATCCTATATATACTTTCTTTTTCGTACCAACGTCATATCATCATCCGCAACCATCAAAATATCGCAAATCTTACTTTATACAATCTTATTCTATTCTTCTATAATATCTATGTCACCATTCTATCGTATCAACTTCCATTAATTATCTTCCTTTCAATCTCTCGTAACTGTTAGTCTTTCACGTCAAATAAAATAATGAACCAAATATAGCTATCTAGGTTGATGCATAAGGGACTTTTATGTATAATATCCTCTTATCACAATAATATCTTTTTAAGATAATCGTTAGAAATAAAATATATTATAACTTGATTAGAAGTTAAAACGAGTGAGAGAAAAAAATATAATATAAAGAAAAAAGAAAATCCATGAATCTTTTGTGTGCTGTGAGATTAGGTACCCCTAAACATTATTTCTTGGTTTTGCATCATCCCCTCCAACAACGACAGGACCACCACTTTCTCTTCCATTTTCTAGTTCCGCTACGGCCTGTGGGGACATAAACAAAATCACTCGTTACTCACTCTATATGTTCATTCTCGTAAACAATGTAGGGTTATTACCAAATTTATGCACCTTTTAAATGCCTCATATAAATAGATTCGCTGTTTTTTATAAATTGGAGTCATTGAATAAGAATATCAACAACAAAAAAATACATGTCAATGCAGTCGGTTGACATGAATCTATAATGTAAAAAAATAAATGAAATTAAATAGCATATGATATGATGTAGTACACTTTGAGTCCCTGCTTTAATTCAAAGCTGTCTGGTTAAAACGAAGAAATGAGCTGTCTGGTTTTTATGGAAGGACATGGTTCCAGTGGTGCAGGGGTTGTATTAATTTTTGGGTGTACCAAATTACAGAAAACATGTCATATAGGGCAAAAAGAAACGTTTTATTTTCATGGAATAAATATTCCTTCCCAAACACGCGAGGAATTGAAAAGACAAAACCACCCACAAAAATATCAGACTCGTTAAAAAAATAGTCCGAAATTGAAAACACAGGGAAAATAAAAGAATCAATTGCGTTATATTTGTAAATTAAATTTGACATTAAAATAATTTGATAATAGAATAGGTTTTAGTGAAGAAATATAATATAAATATTTGGTTTGAATAAATGAAAAGAATAAGAAGAAGCAACGAAGGGTGAGAAGAATGAAAAGGTGCATTACATAAGAATGGAAGAAAAACTGACCTGCTCCACCAAGGAACTGTGTAGATGAGAGTGGGAATGAGACGATCTCCTCTTCGATCTTCTGCCCCTGGGAGTAGGACCCATTGAATCTGTCACAAGAAAGATAAGGTGGGGGAGAGATATTTGTGATGAGGAATATAAAAAAGAAAGAAAGAAAGGCACGCAAGAAAGGACAGAGTGAGAATAAAGAAAAATTAAATTCTACTTTCTGTACAAATATCTCAGGTATATTCCATATTACCATCTTCCTTCTCTTTATTTCATTTTATTCTGTTACGTGTTGTTGGGTTAAGCTAGCAGGTTTGTGCAGGTGAAGAAAGAGTGAGAAAAGGAAATGAAGTGCATGGGGAAAACCTGGGGGTGCAGAAGCATGTTTCTTGGGCCTGCGATTGGGCTTGGAATCCAAGGTGGATTCGGAGGTGTCGGGGAGGTAGCGGTCGAGGCGGAGAGGAGGGTGGGAGGAAAGGACGGCGTAGTGGTGGAGCATTGTGCGGACGAAGGAGGCTTCCATGGTGTTCAGGAAGTGAAGGTGCTTCTCGTCCGTCCAAACCGTCGTCGTTTGGGAGTGCGTGGATTCCATCGTGTTGCGTGGGAGAGAAGAGATAAGAGAGAAGAGAGAAGAGAGCAGAGAGCAGAGAAAGAAGTAAAGAGGAAGAGAGGAATGGAATGGGGAATGAATGAATACTGATACGGTGGCTTTATTAGCTGGCCACCTCTTTTCTTTATTTAAAACCCAAAAAATATCTTCATTATATACTTTCTTTCTTAAACTGCTAACTATTACTCTATCCATCAATGCCCTTGTACAAAAGTTAAACACAAAAATATGAAAGAAATTAAATTAGATATCAATTTTATATTTTATTCGGATCTATTTTTAAACTAAAATTCAATCCAATCCAAACCCAAACACTCATAATTAAACTCTTTTCCAACAATAAAACAAAAAAATAATAAATATAAAAGGCCCTACACTACATATATAAATAGTTATGTATAATAACCATACTAATTCTACACTAATGTTAATAAACTCGTATTATACCTTCTAGCAATTTTTTGTTGTCGCTAAACTGATTAGCATGTAGCTAAAAGTACCATAATGTATTTGAATTTATAGAAATTTTGTATTTGCGGATCTAAAACGTAAAGAAAAGTGTACAGATTCATACCTTGAGGAATGAGAAAACTATGGTGTTAAACTTTCTTTACTGGCACTCAGAAATTAAAAAAGTGGGTTCCAATTAATCAATTATACTATTAAGAATAACTAACTTGAAGAGTTTGAAAAAAATAAATAAAAGAATTTTAGTTTCAATGCTTTTCACAAACATAATAAATTTATCGATAAAATAAAATAATTGAAATTTGATAATTCAGTTTAATAATTTTTAATTTTTTTAAATAAAGTTTCATGACGTTTGTTATTTTAATTAAAAAAATATTTCATATTTAATCATCTTCGAAATATTATTTTATAAATTATTTTCTAAAAATATTAATATATAATTAAATTAATTTAAAAAATTTAGTATAAATTTTCATTCGTTTTTTACCCACATTTTCTCAATTCAAACAGTCTTGCCTTTCCTTTCTTTTCTCTTTTATTTCTTTTTCACTTTTTCCTTCACGGTACGTATAAATCACTACCACAAAGAGAGTTTCCTCCAAACAAATGAATTTATCGTCAATGTATGCAAATTAAATTCTAATAATTGAATTAGAGGTTTTCTGTATTAATTTTCTGTAGGCAAAGAAAATAAGAGAAGATACGGTTTCATGTGTTTTTATATGAGATCAATTTTTTTTTCTTATGCATAACTTTTTTTAATTTGATGTACAAATAAAATATTTTCAATTTCTTTAAAAAGTTTAGTTAATATCATATAAAATATTTCTAAAATGACATTTATTATTTAAATTAATTATTAGATTGAAATGCTCACGAATTTATTTTATGATTAGTTATTTTAAAAAATAATTATGTTAATTGTATAATAACAAAATATACTTTTATCCCTTGGAAATTTTTATTTTTAGTATTTAATCAAATATTTAACATTATAACATTTTTTTTAATATGTTTGTTTAATTATTGTCGTTATGAATTAAGATTAAGTAATAGCATGGAAGTCACAGTATTCATCGTGTTAATACGAGTCCATCATAATAGTCATACGTAAAATTCTTCGTAGTTATATTTTAATTTCTTATACTTTATGGAATTGTCTTCTACTCTTGTCTTTGACTGTGTCATATTATTTATTATTTTGTGACAGATTACATTGATAATCAAACCAGTTTTCATTGATAGAAGGACAATGATTTGGCAATAAAAACAATATTTCACTACTTCAAACACCCGCAATAAAATTATATTTGTTACCACGCGACAGTTAGTGATCTCTGAAAAGAACGTATATTTGGTAAAACAATTCATGAGAATTAATTATCAATTATTCATTTTAAATAAAATTGGAATAATAGATAATTGTTTTACAAAAGTTTATCAAGCCCGTATTAGGTTAAATAATTGAAATAAATGTCTAAAAGAAACAAAGCTGGCTTTTTAAGCATGGTTGATTTAATCATTAAGAAAGTAACACTTTATACTTCATAGTTTATTTCTTGAAGAATTCATCAATATGACGTGTATCTAAATTCTGACTCGTAAACAAACAAAACACAGTCACACTATCAGATGATTAATTAAAATGAACACAATTTATCTTGACAAATATTGTAACCAAACTCTTAGCACAACAAAGGCTAATTTTCAGATGGAGAGTACAAATGTTTAAACAGTTACATATCCGTACAGTTTTTCGCTTGGCACCGCACATGGCATGATCGAGCGGCTCATATAACTTTCATTCTAGGTTCGTGTGGCGAGATCGAACGGCTTCAGGGCTCTCACCCAAGGCCTCACCCAACTTGTAAACAACCATCTCAAACAGAACATACAGTGCCCCTTCGTACACACTTCCCATTGGAAGCAACGGTCGAGATTTCGCATCCCCTGCAACGTCCGCATCATCGGCCATGGTCTGGGCTGCCACGTAAGCCACAACGTTAGCGTGTTTCACGCACGACCCGGTCTCGGGCTGGGCCGTAAGGAGCAGCACCCTTCCGCCGTGGTAGCGCGCCACGGCACAGAGGGCGTCGACGGTGGAGAAACCGCCGGGGCCGGCGGAGGCAATGAGGAGGTCGGCAGCGGCGATGGGGGGAGTGGTCATATCGAAGATGAAGTGAGCCGAGAGGCCTAGGTGGAAGAGGCGCATGCAGAGGGCCTTGAGCATGAGGCCCTCGCGGCCCACCCCGTAAAGGAAAACGCGGCCGTTTTGAGAGGCAACGGAGGCAAGCTCGGTGACCAAAAGGTCCAGTGGGGCCGGGTATGGATGCGTGGGCTTTGAAAATATAGAGGCTATTTGGGTGCAGATTTCTGTGGCCATTGAAGCCCCTTGGGAGATAGAACCAGAATTAGAAGCCATCACTCTTCTTCGCGCTCATTGGACTTATGCCCTTTTTATATGGCTGTGATTTTATTTGAGTGTGTGAAACCATCCACTCTATCCTAATCCGAGGGCAAGAAATAAATTGAATATGCTTTATTCAACAATCTATCCTTTGAGTTCAAAAAAAAAAAAAAAATCATCTATGAGGTGTTGCAGAGCTAAAATTCCTTAATTAAAAATCAATACAATTTGATCCGTCTAAGCATGCAACCTTAGCTGCTTAAATATTGGAGTGCTTACATCAATGCAATCTAAGCATGATATTTGGAGTGTTATAGTCAGGAAGTTTGTTGTTAGCCAAAAGGAAATCTAATTTGGCATATTACAAGAGAGTCTACAACCTAAATGGAGCATGCAAGATCGAATGGACATACCGGGTGAAAAAAGAAAAGATATTTTACACACAAAAGACACAATAATACAGCTAATCCCCGTCATACACACAGGCTAATGAAAGGTTTTTATTTGCTGGAGTGGGCATTGATCAAACATTTTCTCCCTCGATGTAGCCCTCCTTCAGGTACAACTCGGTGAAGAAGTTGAACCATTTTCCCCCTCCCCCTTGGTATGCTCAGCGCCGTTATCCTCGTCACTTGCATCCTCTAGGATAGAAGCATTCTGTTGCAGTTCTTTGACTTTGAGGAATTCGTCATAGTGGGCCTTTCTGTGTTCCTTAAAACTCAGACTTTTATCTGTTTAAGAATAAAATAGAGTGGGTCAGATTAGAATAGCTAATCTACCAATACAAAAAAATTACTCCAGCCTCTTGGTCCCAGGGTGCAGTATGAAAAAACTGCCCAGAGTTCTCGGTGAGGACTAAAGATATATGCCTGATCTGTCCGAAGTCCTGACTTAGACAGACAGAATCAACTTGTTTAGTATTTACTAAACTCACTGTACTGCACAGACCTTTCCCGTAGCTGTCTTACACAAATTTAAAAGAATTCCCCCTTTTAACACTGGAATCTCAGATTAAATATCATGTCAAAATTAAAAAGGAGATGTTATCACAAAGCTTATTTCGGTCAGCTACATGAATTATACAACACCATCAGCCTGGTTAAGAACCAAAGTTCGAGGGATGTTATTTACTTCTCTCAAAAAATATATATTATGGGTATTAGGACTTGATCAACGACACAAATTTCTCATGAATAAGCGCGAGATCTGCAGTAATGATCAATGTTATAAACACCAAATCACTATCTATCATTACCTTCCTCGTCTTCAGTTTCTTGTACCTCATCCTCAGATGATGTCCAGCCGTCAGATTTAGTTCCTGTTCTGCTAGAAGAGAGCGCATTATCGAAAGCATTTCCTTCAGAATTGGCGGAGTCATTTTGATCTTCAATACATTCGTCAAAGCCTCCTCGAACAGGGGATGGAGAACCTAAAAGATTATTCATATGAAAAGTAGCCCCATATAAAGTGACTTAAAATATAGAGTACAAACAAGGATCTTCAACAAACTCCATAGCAGGATTGCATTAAGCCCTTAGTGTTAACATTTTAAAAAACCAAATCAAGTGGAAGACAAACTAAAGATTAGAATTTAATACTCACTTGGCAGAAGACTAAAAGCAATAGAGTTCAGTTGAAAATAATAAAGTATCTCCTATTTCCTGCTAATATTATTTCTATGAGAAATGCTAGCAACACGTTTTCTAAAACAATTCTTTGAATACATTCTTTGTTACTGGTAGAAAAATGTTGTAAATCACAACATTGAGTCACACTTCTTGTTTAAGACCATTGTAAGACATTTTAACTGCAAGTAGGAGCTAGCACTCTGTTTCTATAGTTTACATACTTTCATCATCAATCGTAGGATGATACGGAGTCTTAGGTTCAGTAATTTTTTGCCTCACGGGTTTATTTGCTTCAATTTCACCAATATTAGCCTCATTCCATCTTACATGTCCCCTACAATGTGAAAACAAAGGGAAGACACGTAATATTAATTTTCTATTCCGATTCAAATAAGCACAATAAAACAAACCAGACTGCTAGTATTACTTCATTTTGGCAGATGGAAGAGCCCTTCGAACATCAAAGGTATGAAAAAACTATCCTCAGGCGTGGCTTGGTTAACTGGTCAAAGAAACAAGTTTATGTGGTAAGTCCTTGAGCTTTCAAAACAAAATAAAGAAAGAAACAATCAGGAACGATTAAGGAAAGAGAGCCAAATCTTTAACGAAACAACATTCAAAACAAGTAAAATAATGCCCATTGCAGTTATAAGTACATACATCAATTGAGTATTTAATAAAGAAGCAAATGAAACACACAAAAACAAGCGTTCCAATAAAAATAACCGGACCATATCAACTAATAATTATAGAATTTCTGTTGGGTGCATATATATTAACATGGACAATCGCTTAAATATAAGCCAGCACAAAATGCCTGTGAAGAGAGACAAGACAAAGTTCATCAAATACATTATAAATAAGAAAAAAAAAATAAAGGAAATTAAACCAACAAATTATTTCACAGGAAGAATTAGTAAATAATGCAACCATGTCTTCAAGAAATAAAGTTATCTTTGCAGCCATTAATTAAAAAATGTACTAAGTTTGAATTGATTGAAAAGGATGAAATCGACTTAGTTTTCAATTCCATTCAATCACCTCCCTCCGCACCTAAACTTTGGGACATAGGATGAAACCAACCAATTATTCCCTAATATCCCTCTTAATGAAAAGAAGACATTTAGAGTTCACTTGTTAAAAAAGTTGAATGGAAAGTAACCCATGTTAATCTCAGCCCAACACTCTTGTTCCCCTCAATCTGGTTCCTGAGAAGGAAGTGCAAACCGATGCCTTTTAGAATTTGAAACCGTAAGTTATAAACAATGTTAACCATTCGCGGGTAATGTTATTTCCTTCCATCTCATCATCGCTTTTCACTCCATTCATCCATCATTAGGTATACACATTTGCATGAACTTAAAACTCGGCCGTGATCAATGTACCACACGATTCTGAAACTCCAAATTAAATTACCATCAATTGGTGGTAAGTTGCAACTACAAAAAAGAATATCAAAAACTTTGATCTCTTACAAATTTTTCCAAATCTGTGGTACAAAGTCGATAATCTTTCAAAAGTAACAGATTCAACCAACATAAATGGAAGACATCAGGCATCATATTCCATGCTTACGAAAAAAAGAAAAGAGAGAGACAAAGGGACGGCTATCAGAAAGAAAGGATTAGAAATGAAAAAAAAAAAAAAAAAAAAAAACTAAATCAAACATTAGAATTAGGTTCCAATCTGGGAGAAGAATGAATAACTATAGGCGTTGACGCATGAAATAATGCAATTTCCATTTACTAAATCGAAAGGCATGATTGTAGAGAACATCATAAACAAACAGAAAAGATAAGATTTCATTGTAGAGAGTATGTTATTCACCAGCAATGAGCGCATTTGATAGTTGACTGAGTCCTCATTGAGGAGAAAGGGAGGTATACATAGATCAAATAAAAAAATGAAGATTCATAGCGATAAGAAAACCTTTGATAAATTTGAAGTTTAGCACTCCCACCGTCAAAATTGAGAGAGCCAAAAAAAAAAGTAATGTTCCGTCTTTCTCGCTACCGGAATTGAAAATCTAAGATGGAAGTGAAAAAACCATGAGAGAGAGAGAGAGAGAGAGAGAGAGAGAGAGACCTGTGTACCTTGAAATGGATTGCTGTATTTGGTCTCAGGGTTAAGTCTAATTAAAGAATAAGACTGCTTTACAAAATAAAATAATAAAAATAGACTCCTTTTTTCTTGTGTTTTATCCGCACAATAAAAAAACAATTAAAAATAATAAAAACCTGTGAAAACATCTTCACTGTGATTTTTTTTAAATAATAAAGATAATAAAATTATTATTATTATTATTATTATAAATTTAAATATAAATAATTTTATTTATTTTGTAGATAATTTAATAATTAAAAAATGATTAAGTTAAAAAATATCAAATTAAAAAACGATTAAATATAAACAAAATTACTTAAAGTGTCAAATTAGTAAAATGAAAATCTTAACTTAAAAAATATTATTTAAAGGATAAATATTGTTGCATTTTTTACCTATTTTTTAAATAACTATAAATTATTTGTTTTAAAAGTGGTAATTAAAAGGATAAAATTGAAAAAACAAAAAGATGTATATAGTTATAGATATATAAGTATTATAATTAATATAAATTTTAGTTATTAAAATAAAAAAATATATTATAAGTAATATTGTGTAAATATACATTTTATTATGAGTAAGTTGTTAGCATTTATTTTAATTATAAAATAAATATTATAACATTTTAAGTTTCTATTTTTCAACAAAGTTGTTCATTAAGTCAATATATTTTAGGTTTAATAGGTTCGGAAGTCCCTATATTTGGGGGTTTGTTTCAATTGGGTCCTCCAATTTTGGAAGTGATCAATTAGGTCCCTAATTTTGTCAATTTGAATCAATAAAAGCTTTTCAATTGACGTTAAGTTTTTGAACATGTAGCACGTTGACGCTTCCAAGTGGCACCATTTCAATTGCATAGGTGGATTATAAAAGGGTGAAATATCTTTTAATTAGGGATTTCACCTTCAAATACACCCTTTTAATTTAGGGATTTCACCCTTTTATAATCCACCTATGTACTTGAAACGGTGCCACCTGGAAGCGTCAGCGTGCCACATGTTCAAAAACTTCACGGCGTTAACTGCATCTAACGGAAAGGCTTTTATTGATTCAAATTGATAAAATTAGGGACCTAATTGATCACTTTCAAAATTGGAGGACCCAATTGAAACAAACCCCTAAATATAGGGACCTCTGAACCTATTAAACCTATATTTTATCCTTTTTAACGTTATGTAACCATTATTATATTGTTTGAAAGTAAAGCGTTGTCCATTATTTTTGAACCTCTAATGGCGAGACTTTACATAAAGGGAATGAGTTACTCTTGGGATTTCAAAATTGCAATGGCACACATTTGTCTTCATTCTTGATTCTGTTGTTATTGATTTAGATCAGTTTTACTCTACTCTATTTCATCGTAACTATTTAAATTTATAATAATTACTAAAATGATAAAAAAGAAAATATTCTTTTATAAAGAATAATTATTTGAATTAAACAAATATTTACTAATTTCTCAAAGTGAAAAAATATTTTTTTTATTATGAATATTATTTCAATTTAAAAATAATAAATAAGAAGATAAAATTTGAAAAATAAAAAGTGTACACCATAAGTTTATTTTTAAAAAATATAGGTATAGACAATGTATTCTAAATATTTAATTTACGTTAAGTTATTATAATAATTATTTGTGGTAGGTTGACTGCTGTTATTGTAATTCTTTTAAAAAATGTAGAGCTGTCAAAACGGGTAACTCGGTCCGACCCACCACCAGTTGGTCACTTAGTGAGCCCACTCAACTCGGCTCATTTATTAACGAGCCAGAAAAACTTGAACTCGACCCGACCCACCACAGGTTGGTGGGTAAACGGGTTGGCTCACTAGCCCTTTAATTATATTTTTTTAAATAAAAAAAACACAAACTTTCTGTAATTTAAATTTAAACAAATTTCACTCTCAAAAAATTATCTTAAAAACAATTCAAAATAATAATAAAAAATACAATATAATCCAAATGTTATCAAAAAAACAAACACAAAAAACATACAAATAAGTTTCTTATATTCATCATTTTTTGTTTCTTATCCATTTACAATATTAGAATCTTGAATAGATAAATCCACAATATTGTGCTCTCTTGAATCATCTTCTTTATCTCCATCTACAATTCAATAAAAAAAAGTGTTAACTAATGATATTGAAACACAAAGTAGTAAATAATTAAATAAATTTCCCAAAAAAAAGAGAACCAATACTCAACAACATTAAAAAAAAAATTAATAGTTTAATCTGTAATATAATTTCCCAAATTCAAATATATCAAAAAGAACTTGTTCAATAATTTGTATACTCAAATTGTTTAAATAAAATGAACAAAATCTTATACAAACATGTCAGAACATGAAAAAAATCATTCCATATCTTCAAATCCCCCAAAACAAAAAACAAATTCGCAAACCCTTATTTTTGTCATTATAGGATTTTTGAAAAAAAAAAGAAAGAAAAAAGAGAAGTAAGAAAACAAAAACGTGGAGAAAAGAGAAGAAAAAAGGAATGGTGTTTTACCTGCTCTTCAATGAAGTGAGAGTGAGAGCACTATCAAATGAGAGCAAGTACTGTGAGAGTGATTTGTGAGAGCAGAGGTTACTTGTTTGGTATACACAGTGAATGAAGAGAGTATTTTATTTTTTAGGATTTCATAAATAAAATAATAAATTAAAAAAAATAAAATTAGGTAAGTGGGTTGGTGGGCCAACCCAGCTCACCAGGGGTTCAAGTCAATCCGCATGAGCCGGATTGAAATCTGACCCGCATGTAAGTGGATTGTATTTTTCAAACCCAACCCGGCCCGAACCCGTGACGGGCCGGATTGGCCCGCGGGTTGTGACCCATTTTGACGTATAGGTAAAAAGAAATATAATTTAACATTTGAGACACGATACATGCGAGTCAGGCATTTATAATTTGACATTTGAGACAACAATATCTTTTTTATAGTTATTAAACTATTAAAGTTGTTTAAAATAAATAAATAAAATAAACGCCAAATTCAATTGAATTAAATGCATTAATTTATATATTTTAGTTAACAAGTTATTCAATTCAAAAATTTCTTAAATTATTTAATCGTAATAAATTTTAATCACGATAATAAATTAAGTAAAAACTAGTTTCCACAATGAAATTATGTCGAAATACCTTAGAAATCTAGCTTCCATATTATATTGCAACATTATGTTATCGAAAACCTGTAAAGTAGTTAACATTAATACATTATGTGAACTAACTTCCATATAATTTGAAGTTACGAAAATCAGTTTCTGTGTATCCTAGTTAAAATACAACTACAAAAAATCAACGGGAGGTGCAAAGAGTAATATCAAATTAATAGGCCGTCAATACTTTATTCCACCCTTTTTCAGCCCATTAGCTATTGCCCAACAATCACATTGAGGCGCTGCACTTTTCAATTGGGCTTCTTCATTTGCCACCTTCTATACATATTTTCTCAATGTCTTGTTAACTTTAGACAATAAATTTTTGATACTTTAATGAAACTTTAAAAAATAGTCATTTTAGAACCATTCTGATACAATTGACCTGTTTTATAATTCTAAAAAAAACAAAAGTAAATTATTTACAGTAATTTTTTCTATCTACATATACATAGTATAATCCTTTACAAAGAATTTAATTGCATATATATGATAAATTTATTGAATTTTATAATCACTTATAAGGTTATTAATAGCATTATTTTTTTTTATTGAGGAAGATAATAAAAAGCTCTACAGTGAGCACGAACAAACATGAAACTCTACTTCCGAATGTCATTATTGGAGTGGCTGCTAATGGCTTATAAAAAGTCAGTATTGGTGGTACTTTCTAAGAAACATGTATATTGCTATTAAAAAAGCACAACCCGTACGTTATTAGAGAATTCATTACGAAAAATGGGACATAATTTAAATACATAAAAGATTATGACTATTTTAACTTAAAGTCTTAAAGTAATTTTTTTTTCTTACATGTTACTTAATTTTATAATTTTTATTTAATATGAAAATTTTAATTCAATCTTAGATTTCTAAATACAATATAATAACTCTCAACAGGAAAAAGTCTTTAACAATTACTAGTTTCTGGACTTCTCAAAACATAAGAGAAAATCTATTTGGAAATAAAATTAAGATGTGAAATGAAGCATCCAACACAGCATATATAAAATCACACAAGGCACTGAGCTCTTAGTATAATAAGACTAAGAAAGAATTCATAACTTCAATATGATTACAAGATAAAGTAAATTAATACAAGCATGTTCATCCAGACAGACCAAAAACACAAATTTTATATAGTTACTTATCTACAAGACTCATGAACTTGCACATACTCTGGAAAAAGCCCTAGCAGTAAGTAAACTCTTGAAGATATCTAAAATTGACAGTTTGGTTTATTTATATGCATGCCATCTGCAACCATGTATATATGATCAATTATGAAGAGGGTTTGGTCCACTGGGAACTAGCCTATGAGAAACTGCATGAATTTGCTTGAACTTACTCTTCCTAGAGTTCAAAGAAGAAAGAATAGCAGAATAACTCTGAATAAACATGGATGAAATCTTCTTTTCTGATGATCTGCTTTCCAACTTTACACGGTTGTCTAAACGAGAGATTGAATATGAATCTTGCACTGAAGAGAGGAGCAGGATAATGAGAATCAGAAAAGGGGTTGAGATTTTTGAAACTCTCATGACTGTGATAAATATTTGGAGCTAGAAAATGAAAGAAGAAATATAGTTTGTATGAATGCGTTGGAAGATGGAATATGAAAGAATGGCGTGGCTATACTTAACCGTATAGACATAAGGCAATATGAAAATTAGAAGCTCATAGTGAGAAAAACAAAGCAAAATTAATATATATAATAAATATTTAGACAATATTTGAGGAGCATATATAATTTGTGACTCCCTGATGCCAAATGTCAAAACTTGACTTTTCAGAAAGCGATGAGTGGCTGCCAAATTAATCCATTGATGATACGACGTGCCAAGTTGTCAATTCTTGAGTGTGAAAATTGCATTGAAAATGGACGTCACTGATTTCATTAACATGTTTTCAAACCTTAGCTTGTCGTGCTACTAGATTTATGTAAGCAAAGGTTTAAAATTTCATTGCCCTACGTCGATGTTTCAGTTTGTAGCGGCTGGTATACAAATTCCAATACGATAAGAAAGGAGAAGGAACAATGATGCGTCATATAAGTATATTTTTAATAATATATTTTTGTATTTTAATAAACCTAACACGACTAAAGAGGATCAGCTGGCATGCAGGCTGCTTTGTTAAATAAACACGACATTGACATTATTGTTGTTAATTTAAGAAAAAACAAGCACAATTCTTGACAAAATTTGCTAATTATTACATAATATTCTATTGCCAATTTTTCATTGACCAAAAATAATCTAGGTTCAATGTCTTGATCCAATACAATACTTTAAAAGGTAATTTACTTTGGAGTAAAGGAGAAACATATAAAATGTGTTGCTGAAAATGGTTCTCTCTTTGGGTGGAAAGCTGAGATTTTGAGATATGGATAGCTTGATTGAAATAGGGTTAATTTTTATTTTATTTTATTTCCGTCCATTTATAAAAACTGAATTTGTTTGTATTGCCCCAGGTTATATATTTCGTGTGAGATAAGGAATGCAGAAGAAGCTGGTCCCCTTAGACTTTAAATACAAGGAGAATTCCAACAGGGCTGCTAAAGCCAGAGAATAATGAGTTCGAATAACATATAAGAATAAATTTTGTCCCATAAAATTCTGATGCTAATATGAAAACAAATTACTTTGCTTCCCTCGTAAAATTGATTAATTATTTCAGAATTCAAACACCTTCATTTTCTTCATGCCAAGTTTTTTTTTTTTTTTTATCACAGTTCACTATTTCCAACTGTGAAGGTGTTGACTCCCTGAATACAATAAAACAGATTGGACTGGTCAACAGAAAAATGCTATATACAAAAATTTAGGTGTTCACAATTATCTATTCAGGTTGGATTTTATTATATATATATATAGATCAGTTTATATATTAAATAATTAATGTTTACAAATTAAGTTTCAATTATTAATTATAATAAAATAATTTAACATGTCAACATAATAATTATTTAAATTTAACTAATTAAAGACATTAATTAATTAATTACAAGTTTAGAAAATGTTTATATAATTATATATATTTTAATGTCTATGTATTTATAAAAAAATTACAAAAAAAAAATGGCAGGAGGATGAGTTAAAAAATTTAGCTTGTTTTATAGGTGGGTTAATCAGGTCCATATGATTTTTAAGAGAGCAATAAGAATAGCCCTACGTATTCCGTGACCCCTAAAAACAAACCTTCGACTTTCAAAACAAACATGGGATGGGATCAAACCATGTTGAAGAATTATTTCAAAAGATGCAACTCTCATCAATAATCATTCCAAGGCTTGTCCTTCATTTGTTCGTGGTACAGAGCAACCCGTATTAAATAGAGGTTGTGCAATGAAAGCCACTTTTCTGTCCAATATATCATCATATCTCTTCATACAAATATATCATCATATTTGGGTTATTTTGGACCACACTTTATGTTTCAATTTTGTTAAAAAATTCACAAGGACCACAAAAATATTATTGTTTCAGAAATAAATATTCAAATAATCATATAAACATTTGACGGAGTCACTGGTTATTCATTGAGAAGAGGAATGCTTGAGAGTTAATACTTTTCTTGTGTAATAGCCAGTCTGAAAGTTCAAAATTAACGTTCGGTATTTGAAATCCCTTCCTCCTTCCTCCCACGCAAATAATCTAGAAGTTCAAAATGAAACTTTATTTTCTTTTAACCTGGCTTTGCATACATTTCCCTCTGGCCCACCATTTTCTTTGCTGACATGTATAACCCACAGAACCTGCCGAATTTCTTTGCTCCTTTATTTTACTTTAATTTCATTAGACTCACAACGTATAAAAAGCCCTTCTTCCAAGTTTTAGGTAGCAATGCAATAAATGCATTAATTTGAGAGATATCGGCATTCAGAAACAGAAAGCACCAACACACCATCCATTCCTGGCATCAGTACATGTCTCTGAATTTCAGTAATCGAAATTTTATATGTAACTAGCTATACCATGCACCCAGACATGAAAGACTAATTATGCTTCGTTTTTTTTTTGTCACAGAAAAATAATTATTCAATAAAGCTTACCAGTCTAATATAACACGTACATACTATGAAATTTGAAAAATTTACCCACAGTTGATTATTATAACACCGAATATTCAAATAAAGGGAGAATCAGAGGAGATGACATACATTTATCTTCGAAAAAGCTTGAGTTACATTTGCTCAGTCTTTACAATGCAGATTTTTCTTTCTCTCCATTTCGTCATGGGCATTGTAGGACAAGTCAGACATCACTCTTCTTTTCCTGGATCAATGTTCTCTTTTTCTGCATCAATGTTTGAAGGGGTTTCTTCACTTTTAACAGCACCAATTTCTGATTTGCCATCTTCATTGGGCTTGACAGCAGAAGCAGTATCAATATCACGGGAAGTAGTTTCTGATGGTTCTGCGGTGGACTCTGATTCAGTCACAGGAAGTTCGCTTTTCACAGTTCCAACCTTTACATACTTGCTCATGAACTTATATTCCCAATCTTGTAAAGCATCAAGCTCAAATGGGCCAAGGCCAGAAATATCCCCAGTCAAATCTTTCTCTTCAAAAGACATCTTAGCTAAAGCCCTGCTGGCATCCTTTCCAGCAAATAGAGCATAAGGTCCACCAGGTCCATAAAACATCCTGGAAGGACACAATTCCACATGATAAAAACAGTCGTGTTAAAGCCCAATTAAAATATATCAAGGAACAAAAAAGAAAACCATCACACATATGTACATATTTCATTCTTCACCGATAGAAAATGAACTATGTTGTCAAGCGAAATCATGTATCACTTCAGTTTGTTGAATTTTACTATTAAAAGCATATGCTCTCTTAAAGAAGGGAAAGTTTGGCTGAGGTATAAAAATAGAAAACATTACAGAAGAAACAAACAAGGCCTGCAGTGATAAAAATTAATTGAAAAATCAATGATGAAAACATATTCACATCAGTATAAAATAAGGGGGGTAAGTTCCAGGAGAAATAAGTTAGGTAGCAATGACGATGATTTCCATTATTCATCTTCACGAAACAGTTTCTCAAACGAAAATAGCTGACGTTACAGAACTCGGCTACTCAATGGCACATCCAAGTCCATCTCAGACAAAGTTAGTCCGATAAAAATAAAGATCACAGTGAGCATTACATTATTCCATCATTGAGATGCGTCAAGGTGTAGTGGGACTAATCAGTAAACAATGAAAGTTCCACTCAATAAAGCAACCAGTAAAAGTTAATGTCGACGGGGATGACAGAAATTCAGCCTTAAAAACCGAACAAGGACTTCCACAAAACAAAAGTTTCTATAAATCCATGTTCGACCTTTGAAATCCAACCTTCAGATTTTCTACTTAAACCATGTACTTTGCATGTTTGTTCTGTGGTTAGAAAATCAATTCCCAGACTTTTCATCAAATAACATACTCAAAAAGCACTTGAGACACGCACTGCAATTGTAATCAGGAACAGTTCAAAACTAGCTCTACTCAACTTTAAAACAAACAGGTCCTCAATAATATACGAGGAACAAGTTATCCTCTCATAACAGTCAGAATAACAACAAAAACAGCTACATACAGAAAGGAAAACCTGATCTTTACAAAAGCAAAAAGTACCCCCAACCAAACTCACAAATTTGAAATACACTAACAATCAACACAAAAAGGCAGCAGAAAATGTATAACTCGAAAAAATGTAAAGAGAGAAAAGTAATACATGATACCAGAAACAATAACTGAACAAGGTTGATTTAAAAAAAAAAAAAAAAAAAAAAAAAAAAAAAACTAACTTGGAAGGCATTCACTAAGAACACAAAAAAAAAAACCGAAAATAAGCACGGACCATCAAAATGAAACAAAACACAGAACAAATTAAGAAGAAACGGGTGGGCTTTGTGTGAAGTTAAACCTGCTCTGGGAGACATCGTAGATCTGTCCCTTGATGGCCATGAGCAATGGTTTACCCGTATCGGTGCCGTCGTAGGCTTTGAGCTCCTCAGCCGTGATCTCACCGAGCTGGACCGGCGGCCGCACAGGCGGCATCTCCTCCTCCTCGGTGTGGCGGGGGCGGGGCCGCTCCGGCTGCCCCCCAAAGAAACCCAAAACGACGTAGTAAGCGGCCAGAATTAGGGCGAGCAGCGTGAAGAAGGTGGAAGGAGTTAGGCCAGTGTAGAGCACTATGGCCTCCTTGAAGGTCTCCCACAGTTGCACAGACATGACTTGCGGGTGTTAGAGAGAGACCGAAGAGGCTACAAAGAGAAGGAAGATATGGTTTTGTTTGGTAGGTTTGATTTAGTAATATATAGTGATGAATAAACTCAGTATCTCGAGGTTTCAGGGTTTCGTCCTGATTTCTTGTCCTATCTTCTCACCTAACCCATTCTTACACTCTCTCTTCTCTATCTTTTTCATTAAATGTTTTTAATTTCCTTGTTCCTCATTCTAACAAAATCAATCCATACTTCTTTTTTTTTTTATAATGCTAGGTGAACATTTTTTTCTATTCTCATATCTAAAATAAAGTAGTGGTAATTTACCATTGTTATAATCATATTTTCAATATTTTTTTATTTTTGTTATGATGATGAATTTTAGCTTTTGGACTTTAAAATGTGACTTTGATGTTTACTATGAATTTTAGAATAAATAAATAACTTACGTTAAATATTTTAAACAAAATGTAAAGGTGTTAAATGGGGACGTTACTTGGATTCATTGCACTTTTCTTCGTCAAATTAAAATTTTGTTTACAAAGTTATAAATTTTTGGGTTGCAGTTGTCTCTCACACTTTTGCTGGATTTTTAGATTAATGCATTTTAATTGAAACATCTTAAATTTGCTATAAATAGTTGCCTAAATAAAAATAACCCAACATGTCATAAACACATAAAAAAATATAGGATAAGGATCTTTTGTCATTTTTATTTTATTTATTTTTCTGAGTTGAATAATTGATAATATATTAAGATATATTTTTTTTTATAAATTTTCATAATATTAAGTATATCCTAAACATTAAGACATAAAATTTCTTCACAAAATTCTTTCAATAATCAAACCACACATCAACATATAAAAAATTGTCACATATATTCATGAAGTATTATACTCACTGATAACGTTAAAATGATACAAATCAATATCAAATAATCAAATGAATGAACTAAAACATGAAATATAAAATGACACTTAGTGTTATTTTTTTCGCAAAATGACTCATTCAATGACACCATTTTATTGCTCTACCACCTTGACTTAAAATGGTTTTAAATTGACAATGAAAATGCCGTTTAATGGTGTCTTGTCACTGCTCAATGTCAGACCATTAGTAAAAATGGTCATTTATCGTAAAAAGTGGACACTCAACAATCTAGAGCAAAATTGCTTTTTGACTTGCAAATGCTAAGCTAATGCTCACCGCCATATCAAAAAACAACCGTTTTAAATTTGTGATTTAGGAAACTAGGAGATGATCAAATTAGTGTTTCTGATTTAGTGCTTAGTTCAGAAATAATTCTTAATGTCGTAGTGAGCACCGACTTTATCTAATAGTCTTTTCCTCAATCATTGTATTGTGAATATAACTCACATTCGATTCAAGCAAACAAACATACTATACAATTTAACACAAAAAACAGTATTGTTCAACATATCAAACTCATTCAATAATATCCAACTCATACATGTTAAAACTTATAATTTCTTTTACTTGATAAATGATAAAAAAAAACTATAGAATTTATAAAATAACTCCACAATCCCAAAAATAATTATATATGGATACAAACAACAAAAACATTATCAAATACACCAATAAATCCATTAATAAATAAAATTTTATAAAAGACTTATAAGGTAGAATATGTGAAAAACATAAAAACCAATATACATTATCCATGTTTTCTTATTATACAATCACATGGATATTAATTTCTCTTAATTTTCTTTTTAAATAAGTTTTAAAAATGTCCGAGTATAACTTTTATTTAATTTTGATGTCTCAAGTTATTTGTAATAATTTTGGATAATATATACTAAATAGCATATAGGGTTAATCTAAAAAGTGTGATTGAAAATACAATTTTTAAACCGGAAAATGTTATATAAATACTTTATAAACACTGCACCACTCTCAACAAGGATTTCAAATCATTTTAATATTCTTAAAGTAATTAAAAAATGTATTTTAACATTCATATGTAAAGTTTATCAAAGTTTCATTTTTGGCCGTCATTCTGCATACCTAGTCAATATAAATTATAAATTTCACCTATATAAAACTAATTTATGTTGTAACAATTGAATTCGTCTAACATATTTTAAATATATTTCTATAATGTAAAATAGATTTAAAAAGGAAATCATATTAGTTTGTTAATTAAAGAATTATCTCTAATGTCAACCACTGACATGTTTGACTTCTACAAATTATTTTTCTAAACACACCAAATCTTTTATTGGCCTTTTCACAACATGTTATATATATTTTTCCGCTCATTAAGTAAAAAAGTGCAACGTATTAATCAAAATTACTTATCACGATTAATTATTAATTCTAACTATAACATCCCAAATTATATACCAAACATATATAAGTATAGAATGCAAGCAACCATGATAATGGAAAGCAGATAGATGTACTAGATGAGTGTTTAGTTATACAGTCATCCAAAATCAAAGAAATTTAAAAGCTTTACAATTACACATAAAGTCTTTCAAAATGAAACAAAAGAAAAGAAACTAAGTGGAAATCTAAAGGAAAGCTAAGTACTAGGGGTTGGTTCTCCACTGTCCAATGCTTGCTCAAGAGAGGTATCATCTGTTGCCTCTGCTCACATCCAAGGTTGGATGATCATCGCAAGAAAGAAAACCAGGAACATACAAAACACACAAACATACATTGCAAGGGTGAGCTAGTATTAAAAACATAAACATGTTCAATGCATTTTCAAGAAACAGAACATACAAGCAATAACAAAACAAGCATAGATAAATCCTAATTGACCTAGACTCGTCCGGACCAGGAATGAATATTGATCTTGGGCAGGTTGTGCACTTGTGGTGGACTCTACTACTTTGCAAAGCCATTGCGGAGGGGTTTCACCCGACCACACACAAGGCTAGTCCGTTACCGCGGAATAGACCTCCAGTGAAAGCGTCTACCTTAGGACTTCCCACTACTCTCACCACCCGCGTCGATCCTCTCTATTTGAGAACGAAAGACCATCAGAGTATTAGGGATAACCTCCCTTGAAGGAGCCTCAATATTCATTCATACACTAAAGTGATCTCACCTAGAGATCTTAGAATAATCCTCAAAGTACATAATCCATATCACCAATCTTGTTTCACTTCACCAACCTCATCCAATTAATCATACAATCTCATTCAGAAGCAAAATAAACATATATAACTCATACATTACATATCTTCACAGAAATATCATTTATTAATACCAATTTCTTTATCAACTATAATTATCTATACTTAAAAAATTCAAACAGCTTGGAGACTCTCACCAATGGCTCCGGAAGGGTCAAAAACCCCCAGAACGACCTAAAGAACGTCCAAAACGGACGTCCAGAGCTCCCAAAACGTCAAAAACATAAAAAATACACACTCTGTGGTGCGCTGTGCGAATTTTGTCTGCCAGTAGTCATTCACAGAGCGCACAGAGTGCGCTGTGCGACTCTGCATAATCTGTAGAGCAAATTTCTGCATATTTTAGGAACTCACACACTCAAAATTCTTTCTAGGCCAAATTATGAACTTTGGATGATCCTAACTCGACCTCTATGATGTTTTAGACTTGTCTAGATGTTTCCAATTTATCCTAACACAATTCTCTAGCTAATATGCATGGATTTACCTCTTAAAATTTCAATTTCATGAACCTAAGGGTCCAATTCTGATTTTACCAATTCCAATTTATTTTAGACCAATTGGACACTTCCTATAAGTCATAAATGACTTAACTAAAGATCCTAAATTGGTCAATACAATGTATAATCACAGAATAGACTAGAAACGCCTACAGGTTGTCAATTGGAAAAGAAAATAGATTTTGGGGCTGTATTTTGATCAATGATTTTGGGGAAAACTTCAGGAGAGTTGCATGCAACAGATTCCTTGCACAATCACAATTTCATTATGAACAACAGAGAGGAATTCTATTTACCAGTTTTGATTTGGAGAAATTGCTCGCAGATAAGACCAGCTAGGTTGAGATTGTTGTGGTAGCACCTAATTAGAAATTTAGTGGTGAATTTGTGAGGATGGAAGGAGATTGAAATTAGGAAAGAAGATAGGATGGAAAGTGGAAGAGAAATGAGGTTCAGAGAGTTCGAAAAGGAGAGCATGCAAGAGTGGGCTTTACAATAACTAGTTATAATATAGTTTCATAATTAAAAGATTGAAAGAAAAAAAATTTAAAAATATATAATGATTTAAAGATATTATATATTTTTCTCTTAATTTATCCGTTTTTAAAATTTAAAAACATTAGATTAACCTTAATAGTAGAGATCACAACGGATTGGACACATAGTGTAGGGTCTATTTAGTATCTAATATGCAATAAAAAAAATTAATTTATTACCCATTATCAGATATTTATTTAAAAAATAATTAAAATATTTCAAAATCTGTAAATATCTATGAATATTTTAAAAAATATATTTTTATAAATTTTTAAATAAAATTATATAGAAAATATAATATAAATTAAATAAAAAACAAAATTTAATTTTAATTAAATTAAATTATTAAAATATAAATTAATTTTAATTTAATAAAATCTAAATTTATTTTTAATTTTAATTTTTGCAAATAAAAAATACACATACTAATAATATAATACCACATCCATTCTATTTATAACTAATATTAAAATATTCATTATGTATATAAATAAATATACCCTCGAACAACCTATAATCCCTACTTAACAACCATGTCTAAGACTCTAGTTTTATCTGAGTTAAAAATTCTCGTTTTCCATAAATTTTCAATTATCTGATATTGTCAAAATTAGTCACTGATTACTGTTTTTCCTTATGAGAAAAAATTGAATCAAACATATTTAAATAACTTTTAAATTTAATAAAGAAAGAAAAGGAAAATTATCACTATAAAAAAATTAAAAAGTGAATTGCTTATTCTGATGTTCTTCTCGTTCCCGAGATCTAGAACAAATCAATATATTTGAAATTGAAACAAAATATTTAATTTACTGGAAACTTCTAGGAGAACTTTGAACGTGTTGAGTTTATTTCAATTTAATTTAAAATTTTAATTTGAAAACAGTTTTTAAAAACTATACTCCTCATACTCGGTTATCGCATTAAAAGAGTACAAATTACTTTATTAAATTATCCAAATGGGTAAAATTTTCAAGAAAATAAAATATAAATTTAGATAAATTATTACAGTATAGGTGACTTTGTTATGAAAAAAGTAGCATCAAAATTGTTTGTTATTTTATTATGAAATCTTTTAATATTTTTTAGTTGAAGTTGTGTAACATCCCAAAATTATATAACAAGTATATAAGCATGACAAGCACAGATGTAATACTAGAAAGCAGTAAGAGTGATATAGTACTAGTATAAATATATACAGTCATTCATAAAATGAGTAATTCCAAAAGCTTAAGAAGCTACTAAGTGCTAGGAGCTGGCTCATCGCTGTCCAAGGCCTGCTATAGAGAGGTGTCATCTGCTGCATCTGCTCACATCCAAAAAGGACGATCAACGCAAAGGGAAGAACCAGAACATACAAAACAAACAACATACAAGTGCAAGGGTGAGCTAGTATTCAAAACTGTATGGTGGTGTATCTTCAAAGTCAATGGTCGGCCTTACAGGGGTCCATCACAGTGCCAATAGTTATTGGGCTCGAGGCCCAGCACCAGAATAAAAGATTTCCAGATATATCAATCATATATATTCTAAACAGAAATATATCAACCAGATATATTGCAAGCACAAATAAAATCCAAACGAAGATATCATATCAGAAATATGCCAAGTAAGGTTATATTTTATTCAGAAATATGCCAAGCAAGATTATATTTTATTTTATCATATCAGAAATATGCCAAGTAAGGTTATATTTTATTCATATCAGAGATATGCCAAATAAGATTATATTTTATTCTGTTTTGTTCATCTTATATCAATCCAAAGCCTATAAATAAAGGCCTGAGGACTCCAAACAAGGTACGAGTTATTCACACTCCCGATACACTCCACTCATAATTCCTTAGCACATTCTTTGCTATCAAACTCTCTCAATCCTCTCTCACAGAGGATCTAATTCTCTATTCACGCCTAACTTGAGCGTCGGAGCGCCTTTGCAGGTACCTCCCCCTCCGGTCAAGACTTGAAGATCACCGGACGGTCGAAATCAACACAGAGCATGCGGTTGAGATCCAGAAGAAGCAGACAGAAAGACAGAGGACGACGTCATCAAGGTCAGTCCTTCGGTCCCAAAATTTATACCGAAACAAAAACCATACAAGTTCAGTACATTTTTAATATACAGAGTATATAAACAACCACAAATCAAACATATAATTTCCTAATTGACCTAGACTCGTCCGGACTAGGAATGAATATTGATCTTGGGTAGGTGTTGCACTTATGGTGGACTCTACTGCTTTGCAAAGCCATTGCCGAGGGGTTTCACCCGACCACACACAAGGCGAGTCCGTTACCGCGTAATAGACCTACAGTGGAAGCGTCTACCCTAGGACTTCCCACTACTCTCACCACCCGCGTCAATCCTCTCTATTTGAGAATGACTGACCGTCAGAGTATTAGGGATAACCTCCCTTGAAGGAGCCTCAATATTCATTCATACACTAGATTGATCTCACCCAGAGATCTTAATAAAGTTCACAAAGTTCATGATTTTTCACAACAACATTGTCTTCACTTTACCAACATCATCCAAGGCTATACTAAGTCATATACACATCATACAACATCAACCAAATCCTCAAAACAACTCATACATAATCAAACATTACAAACATTACATGTCTTTACAGAAACATCATTTATTAACACAAATATCTTTATAATATTTAATTACCAATACTTAAGTAATTCAATTGGCTTGGAGACCCTCACCAATGGCTCCGGAAGGGTCAAAAACCCCCAGAACGACCTAAAGAACGTCCAAAACGGATGTCCGGAGCTCCCAAAACGTCAAAAACATCAAAAATACACAACCTGTCGCAGAAAATTCGCTGAGCGCACACCCTGTGGTGCGCTGAGGGAATTTTGTCTGCCAAAAGTCATTCGCAGAGCGCACAGAGTGCGTTGTGTGACTCTGCATAATCTGCAGAGCGAATTTCTGCAGATTTTAGGAACTCACACACCCAAAATTCGTTCTAGACCTTTTTATTAACTTCTAACCTTCCTAAATTGATCTGTATGATGAATTGAACTTGTTTAGATGTTCCTAACTAATCATAAGTTGATTCCTTAACTGTTATGCATGAATTTAATTCCTAAAACTTCAATTCCATGAACTTAGATAGCAATTTCTGATTTTACCACTTACCAGTTATTTTAGACCATTTTGACTCATCTTATAAGTCATATGTGACTTGTCTAAGGGTTATAAATTGACCAAAACAGTACCTCCTATCAGATTCAAATTATAGCTACTCTAGTTCCTAAATTTCAGCCTAATTTACCTAATTCACTAGTTTTCTGTTTATGGATGCAATGAATCAAATAAATCATCTCACAAATCACAATCCAGCTTTACAGTCATGTATAATCAATCATCAATAGTTATGTTCAAAATCATTCCAGAATTTAACAGCACAAAGTCTCATACTCTCATGTCACTTAAATACAACTCAAAACAGTATAATGAACAAGAACTTGCCTACTACTATCATTTCATAGCTTTTCACACAAGATTCACAGTGCATGTAAAACTTCAAATTCATAATCCAAGATATGAATTACTAACTCCCCTTACCTATGAATTAAACTGCTCAACTCAAGGATGATTTAACTGCTCCCTGCACCATAGGAAAATTCTAGAATCAGCTACAGTTCACTGATTTAGGATAGGAGAAAGATTTTAGAGCCTAATTGGAGCTAGAATTTGAAATAGAAAGGAAGAATACACATGCAACCATGATCTGGTGTAGACCTACAGCCCCAATTTGTACGGAAGAGAAGAAAACAGCTTACCAGTGGAAGAACAGAGAATTGACCGGTTGAAACGAAACTCACAACGCTAGGATTGCTCAGGTGCCTCCTAAATCATTGAATAGATGGCTTAGGGAAGAGGAAATTTAGAGAGAAGGTAGAGAAATTTGATGAACAAGATTGTAGAGAGATAAAGTACTTGAGCATAATGAACTAACACTTTAATATAATTATAAGTCTAATTATACTTGCTGAGGTAATTTAATTATAAAATTTGGTTCAATTAGCACAATACTCTCATCAGCCCTTTAATCCCAATTTCAGGTTCTTAAGTAACCTTTTATTTTCATCAACAAAATTTCCATTTAAAACAAAATGGTAGTATTACAAAAAGTAAGATATTAATTGAGTTACAAATTCTTCATAGCAAAATATGAAAATAAAGTTTTAAAAAAAAAATCATTTAATAATTTTCTAACAAAATTATTGCGATTTTATAATCAATAATTCTTAAAAACAATTTTAAATATACAAAAAGTTCTACTTGAATCTATAATCAGCACAGTCAAGACAAACAATTAGATCTATAAATTAGTAAAGGATAACAAAAAAAAAATTATCACTACATACAAACTAAAGAGATATGAGAAAAAACAGAAGAAGAAATTAAAAAAGATAAAAAAAAACAAATTATTATATTAAAGAAATTGATAAGACAAAAATAAAAAACTTGTCACAATAATCACTAATAATTTCTGTAAAACTCGTTTGTAATTTTTTTTTATACTTTAAATTTTTAATATTAAAATGTTTAATTATCATTATTTTAAATAGACCATCAATTATAAAACATGAATTTCTAAACTTTTATTTTATCTTCTTTTAAAATTTATACATCAAATTAATTATTTAAATATTTATAATAATTTTACTTTTATATTTTTAATTTAAATATAAAATATTTATTCTAAATTTATAATATTAAAAACGTAAATATAAAGGGACACTTCTCATTTAAATAAATTAACAAAGATGTAAAATATTTTAAACTAAACATGTAAACATCACATAAAAAGAAAATACAATTAATTGAATTATTGTGAATATTATAATTTAAAGATCACAAGTGTCATCTAAATTTTTAATACTTTAAAAAGTTATAGATTAAAAAATATTTTAATATATATATATATATATATATATATATTATAATTAGATTTAATTATTAATTTATTCTATTTTATATAAGATCTATGAGATTAATATTATCACGTTATACCACAACAATTAAACATATAATAGGTTTTTCTTATAAATAACTAATTATTTTTAGAAAATAAAAAAAATATCACAAACGTAACATATATAAAAAAAATAAAATCTGACATAATTGAACAACTTTTTAAACTAAAATATTTAATTAAATAAAATAAAAATTTAAAATCTAATTAAATTTTGAAAACTAATCCCAACAAAGATTAGGTGAATTTAGAACATGTGACGAAGTCTTCAAAGAAGGATCGAACCCAACGAGCTGCACGTGTTGGTGTTTTAATTTTTGATTGGTGGATCATACAGCAATATCACATCACATATTTGTTTTTCACTCCTCACGTGTTCTTTGTGTTCTAACAACTATTTTGTCTTGTAATATATATTAATTAGTTCATTTTAAAATATAATTATTTAAAATTTTTATCACAAATAAAAATACAAAAAGGGAAATAACATAAATAGTGTTCTTTTTTATTCTTTTAAATAATCTTAAAAACACATTTAAATAAATTTATAAAAAATGATAGATATAAGAATCGAATAATTCTATTAAGTAAAAAAAAAGAAGTAATGTCATATTAATGGAGTTAGAATCTAAATTTTATTTACATGTATGATAATGCAGATGATCCATTTTGATATGTGGAAAATTAGTCAAAACAGACTCACACAATACTTACTTATTAACATGTTTGACGTGTTTTGCATAACTGAATTTTGGAGCTTACCTGCATAAGTGAAAAAAAAATTAAAGTTTATTTGTAATTTATTTAATGTTGAATAAAAGTATTTTATAGACGTGACATCTATTATATCACTTGATTATAATGATACGTATAACCTATAAATTTATTATATCATTTTTGTTTTATTTGTTAACATATATTAGGTGTTGATGTACCTTTTTGGGTATCTAAGAATAATTTTTCCTTATAAAAATAAAGATTTATAGTAAATAAAACACTTAAAATAATGAAAGGTAAAAGTATTTTGTTCTAATTAACACAAAAGAAAGAGTACACAATAATAAAATATTAAAAAATAATTAATATGAATTGTGGAATGGGAAGAAGTAGCGTGTACTTTTATAACGAGATACAGACCAATCTGTATAACTCACACTTAGCATCATCATTTATAAAATAATTTTGTTAATATTATTCTACAAATAAAATATATTAATGTGATTCAATAAGATGATCATATCATTGTGTCATTCTCTTCTCTACCAACATTATCAACATTTGATTAATTTATAGTCATATTAGCCAAAACTTGCATAACACGATTGAAGCATTAAAAGAAAAGAGGCAAAGTTTAATATCATGAATACATCTCATTAAAATTCCTTTTATATATTAATCATTACCCATTTTGAAATAGGTAACAAAACTTTGGTTAATAAAATCAATGTGAATCTCTCCAAACCAAGAATGAAACTCGGTAAATAAATAATGACTTTTCACCTCAAATAAAAGGGTTTAAATTAAAGTGTTTTATTAATTTATTTTTCATTGTCCTACCTAATTCTGGTTTGATATTGGATTAATAATTTATTTTGGATAAAATTTTGTAAAAATAGAAAACTTTAATAAAAAAATATGAATTTTCTTATTCTGACTAATATGTTCTTTTTAAAATTTGAATGGATTAAATTTACATAACAAATATAAATATCAATTTAATTTTAATAATATTATTTTTAAACTTATTTTTAATGAAAGATGTTTGATCATTACAATTGAAAGTTCGTAAACAAGCTGAGTAAAGAATAACAAGATCAACTAGAGAGATTGAAAGTTAAAATGAAAACGATTTGAACAAAAATTAACAAGACAAAAGAAAAAGACTCAAAGATAAAACATAAAATTTTAATAAGAATATAAATAAACAACAAATGTAAAAACACAACCAAAAAATAATAGTGATTTTTATGTAAAAATATAGAAATCGATAAACATGAATATAATATTTTACTTTTAGAGAATGTAATATTTTGTTATCTTTAAAATTTTTCATTCAAATTCCATATATAAACACTTTCGAAGGTTATTTGATCATCCATCCCATCCAATTGGTATCCTTCAATATGTTTTATATCACTACTTTAATATTCAGAAGTATATATTCTTAACTCAATAAAAGTAAAATATATTATACATTATGGAATTTCAACTTTATCTTCCAAGTTGCATCAATTTTAGTATACTCTTTTACTGTTTCAATATTTGTTCCCCACTCATAACACACTCCCCTATTGGTTAAAACTAAAGTTATATATTTGAGTGTATTTTTTATGCACTAAAAATGCAATTTTTTTATGGTTAATCAATAAAAAACCATGATATATGTGGTTTTTAAAATAGTTATTATAAAATTCAAAATTACCATTGACAGTATATGGATTATTTTGTCATTGCAATCCAAAATTTGAATTTGAATATAAGACATTTTTTTTTAAAAAAAAATAGCATTTAAAACCACTGACCAAAGTTCCAAATACAAGCATCCGACAGAGAACATTCTGCATTGACCCCGAACATTTGGAACCGGTAAAGAGTAGTTGACTAGTAAATGATAAACTAAAGAAGAATAGCCAAAAACTAATCTCCTCTACTCTGTAAAGAACCAAAATTACCGTTTCATCATTTTTTTCATGATGGAAAACACTTCTCAAAATAAAACCAACTACAGAAACAAAACTTATTATTCCTATATACAGTTACAAGATTTGGCTAACTCCTAAAGGGTGCAACAGCATTCATTTGTAAGAATCAAACTTTGTTTATTTGAATCTACACTTAAGGTAGCAGCATGAAACAACAGAAAATGTCACAAATGATGATGACTAGATCACTATCAGATTGCTTTCTTTTGCTCAAAGTGTGAGAGACCTCACCTCGTCTGTTTTCCAAAGCCCTTCCTCGTACTTGTACCACCTAACCAATCCTTCGTCAGTTCTTGTTCGTTGGCACATGACGCAACTGTCATCCATGCATGTCAGAAATTCACGTAACCGAGAAGCCTTCTGACGAATAGTCACATCAATTTCCTTAACAATTCTTTTATGTTGAGGAGCTGGAAGAGCTTCCATCAGAACACAGTGTGATATATTGAGCACTTCTAAGTTTTGTAAGCTGTCAAGAATCAGAACAAGAACATCCGTAAAAAGCATTGAGCATCGAAGGCTCAAGACTCTCAAGTTTGGAAGAAACGCAGCCAGAGATGAAGCAAAGAAAACATCACATGGCCCCATAATCTTGAGTTCACTGAAGTTCTTGCAGTGGGTTGAGATTTCCTCCAAAATATATGGTGGATTTGCTATACTAGGCATTGTCAGGGACTCCAACTCTTTCCAGCAGCGGATGGCCTTGCACATTCCTGTTTTCTTGATTCTGTTCCAAGCTGGCAGAACAAGTCGTTTGAGTCGCGGGCACCTGGCAAAGGGACATTATTAGCTCTTTCCACAAAAATACATATGCCATCTCTAATTTTAAGGTGTGTTAATTACCAACATTGGTTGTCTTGTCCCCTTCTTTTCTAAACAATGTAATACAACTACACCATCCTACTAACTTTCAAAAGTTTTCCAGAAATCCAAAGGAAAGTTGACCAATCAACAAATTATATTCCACAAGGTTATAAATATCACTGATTACCCTTCTGTTTGTGTTCATTTCATATGGTTTATGCTAACTTTATACGTTTAACACATAGATATAATGATCTTGAAAGTTGAAGTTACCTTTCAGCTGTGTATGTCAACTGTTCATCACTTACGTACAAATTGAAATGGAAGATCAAAGTCATTATACTCTGCCGGCTGAGACCCAGGGAGATCTTCAACAATCGCGTTAATATCCTATCAGATCGTTCATCAACATAAACATATGGCTCTAATGGGATCTTGATGAAATTAGATTTTAGCATTGACAAATCTAGCGTTTTCCAAAGAAGTGGATCACAGCATGCCATGCGCCATGCACTACAAACACGAGAGATGCCAGACGACGTCAACTCAAAAATGTCAAGCAACTGAAAAATCTTCACCAAAATATCTATGTCCAGATCCTCCCATCTCCTTATGTTAGAGTCGTTGTCTTCCATAAAGTCAGGTTTTTCAAAATCCTCACTGAATTTCACTGTAAAGAAACACCTACAGAAACCAAACCAAAAACCAGTTGCAAGATTAAACCATTAGAGTGAAAAAATAATAGCAGCATATGAAAAGGAAGAATAAAAACTCAAAAATAGACAGGATAAACGGAAATCCAAGCAAGCTTTACAATCCGTTAGTAGTGTAACCACCGACACTGAAAACATTATAACAGGATAGCTGTTCCAAAATTTTCTATATAGTTTACATAATACAAGACTAAATGCATGTAAATACCATCCCCTAAATCCAAATCTTCTTTCTAATAATTTTCACAACTGTGACAGGTGTAAATTTCATCCTCCTCCTCGTAGCATTGCTGGAGAAGAGGATAATACTGCAGGAGAAGTGAGTGGCAAGAAAAATGTTCAGACGGAATAGTTGCACTATCTGGAATGAATTTCCGGCCACTAGGCCGGCTAAGCAACAATTACAGTTGGCAGTCACAGATAGATCCAAATATGTACAATTTTTTACTTCAAACTCAACTTGACTTAATTCACATATAACTCAATTTAGATAGATTGCAAATTAACAATTTTTATTCTTTGCTTTTTGTTCTTAAGTTTTCAGTCTTCCCTCTTTAGTGTTTTATTTTTTGTTCATCACGCTTATATATTTTTGGGTTCTCATCTTTTCATTCCCAACCTTCCTCTTCTAGCCAATATGTCGAGTCTCCTTTCTACCATACCATGACGTTGAAAATTAATAGATGCAGAAACATACAAAGATTTGCTTTAAACAAAGATTATCAAAAATATTATAAGCCACAAAAATTAAGAATGGTAGAAATTTCAATTCTTTAAGAATTTAAAAAAGACTGAGGTATTAGGCTCTTCATTCACAAAAATGAAGATTTTAGCTCACCTGAAAGTTCATACACAAAAATGAAGATTTTGGGAATATACATGTACAGCTTAATCACACGTCACAAACAGAGGAAGACAACTTTCTTTTGTTATTCAACAAATTAGTGAGAGTTATACCATTCCTATACAGGGCACCTAGTGTGCAAAAATGATGAATTATGTTTCTCAAAAATCAAGTTTCCAAGTAATCCTATTTTCCTGATATGTTGTTATCTTGTGTATCGCTAAAATTTTCTCATCTTCATCGGAATCTTGGATTTCTAAGACCCTCTAAAGGAATACTTTATTGAAAATTGAGAAACGGTTAAAATATTTCTCAAGTTTTTTTGTCCTGAAAACATTTAAAAATAAATCATACAAATATAAAGTAAACACATTTCCAACTCAAGATTTCTATGAAACCTAGAAGAATCCCCCTACCAAACACCCCAGCGCTAGTGTTAGTCATTAGATTAGCAGTACTAACTGTCATCATAAGTTCTGATTAATATGAAGGGCGAATAATCTTTCACCCCATGCAAATATTTCAGAGAGAGAAGTTCACACTCATCATCAAGAACCAACATGGATACAACCCCAGCCAAAGGCTATCGAACTCAATCATTTCGGCCTGAACTCACAAATTAGGCATAGATGGAATACTAAATCACCAACATAGCATCTGCAGAAAGCAATTCACAATTCCCATAACCTCTTTACTAAAACATCATTAACTCAAGTCCAGGATTCTCACAGACATTAGATAAAAATCCTCTAATTCATACAGAATTTCGAATAGACAATATCATTGTAATCATTGTTAGAATTCATCTACATGGCAGGATCACATGGGTCGGTCGGTCGGTAACATCAGCCGAAAAAAAAGAAAATAAAGAAATAGAGATGTGGGAACAGAAAAGATGAACAAACCAAAGATAACAAAGAAACGAGTGGAGTTGATTATGCGTCCAAACCACATTCACTCGAAAATCAAAACTTTACCATTAAAAATGAAAATTGGACGTGAAATGAGTGGGGAAAAGAACAATTGATCAGACCAAACAATTGGCACTTGTTCAATTAAACTCTCCAGTCTAATTACTCGGGTTTCACTCGGACACTTACGCCAACTTACAAATTTCCATGACAAAACAATTACTCATGTTTCACAAAGCATCGTAAAAAAAATTAATTTGTAACTCTCTCAGACCAGATCTCGAAAGCACCAAATCCGAAACAGAAGCTAGTGCGGGAACAATCAGCACCATCAATCATGAATTCTTGATCAAACAAATTCCAGAAACCCATAAATGAAAAGGCGAAGAAAAAAACTCTTGGAATCTAAAAAAATTCTGGGTCAATTGTTCAAGGTGAAGATCTAATCCCCCGCTACCCCAATTTTTCAACTTGTTTACAGACACAAACATGGGTATGTACTTTGAGATTTGTATGTGTGTTTAGAGTACGAAGAGGAGAGAGAGGGAGAGAAAGGAGACAGACCTTGAGACAACAGAAGTAGTGTGCGGAGTGGATGAGGATGTTGGTGTCGTTGTTGAGTAGCTGAGTTGAAGATGAACAAGTGCAGAGAGTTTGAGGTGTTCGTTCCTGCTCTGCTTCTTTTCCCTTTTTTTATATTAAAAAAATATCATGAAACATGTAAATTGTGAACAGAAAGGTGGATGTAGATGCGGATTCCAAGGGACCATATGAAATTACGAGAAAAGCCTTGTCTTAGGTCATGCAATGTGGTTTCCGAAAAAACAAAACAGAACTTTTTTCTTGGAAAAAAAAAGTCAAATGCAGATAATTAGATTTGTCTAACAGTGTTCTGCAATTAAAATCAGAGTTCCACATTCACAATTAATATAGCAAATTTTGGATTAAAAACACACTGAATTGCAATTAATTTTATATAAATCTAATAATGACACATTTATTTATTTTTATAATATTTTTCTTAAAAATTATCTTAACGTGAATTCTTCTTTAATTTACCGTATAAAATATGTCAGATATTTATTTTTGATAATCACAGTATTGTTATATAATATTTTAAAGAAGTAAGTGTAACGGCGTTTAAACTAGGATATTATAAATTATAAAAGATAATATATTATAAATATTAAAATTATTTTATTTTAATATTAAAAGATTGAAAAATATAAATAAAAAAATAGTTAACGAGTTTTATTATTTAAAATATATTATTTATTTGAGTTTGTAACTTGTAGTTTATTTGTTTGAATATTAAAGAGTTTCTAAGTGATTACTATTACAAGGTTTTTAAGTTTGTGTTATCAATTTTTATAAAAGAGTAAGTTTTTTTTTTATTTTTTTACTTTGCATTTTTTCTTATTTATGTAAGAATTTTAACAGTGCATGTGTCCTCTGAGTTCTTCATACTACTCTTTATTGATCAATGGTCTTAATGATGTATCATGATTATGTTTTTGTGGATTGTATTAGCAGATAACGTTTATTGAACTAAAGGGGTCATTCTAGGTTTCTTAGAACAATTTAAGCTTCCAGGAAAACTAATTATCACTTTTTGATGTTGTTAATGCTTTGATACATTATGATGAATGTTTTGTTAAGTCTAAAATTGATGTTTTTGTATGTAAATTTGTTATTGTGATTGCTGGTTGAATGTATGTGCGTTTTGGTTGTTTGATGTGGAATTAAGGAACTAAGAATCTAACTATTTGAGCAAATCGGTATTCATTATAACTTTTAGTTTTTAATTATGCACTTAGTCAAAATAACAATTTGATCATTTGCATAGGTCCTTAGTTTCTCAACTCACAAAATTTAAAAGGTGTGGTTTTTCTGGTATAGTGTTAAACGTCAGTTTTGTTGCTAAGCAGATCAAAGTGCAAATGGTCTAACGCTAAGCGGGTCGCAGGACATCGCTAAGCGCCAGTTATCACTACAAGTTTGACATTTAATTCAAGTTAATTCATTAAGTGAGAGGTTGTTGGCGTTGAGCGAGAGGAAATGCAAGAATTTTGACCCTAAGTACCATACCTGACATCGAGCAATCCCTTCTGCGAAGCCAATGCATGTGTTTCTTATTTTTGTCTGGTTTGAAGTGGTTTATATGAATTCAATGCATGTTTATTTGGAATTGCGGATGCTTCATGGATTGTAAACATGGTTATGAATATGTATGGTATATGATGTTTGAAGAAATTCAAAGAGAAGTTATTGTAATAGTTCTATCTAGTGTATGTATTATTGTATAGATTATGTATTGGATGTTATCTTGTCACTTTAATAACTATCCAATCTAAAGTAAAGAATGATGGAGTATGCTGTGAAGAGTAGTAGGAGATCCCCAGTCTAGAGACTTTTCATTGGTCATAAATGATTGACGAACTAATATTGTAAAATAACTCGAGTAGATAAGTTATTCATCACCACAAGTACAAAACTCTTAGAATTTCATATTAATACATGTATCTAGTCTAAAATGAATAATTGTATCATAATTAGTTGATATAAATTATGTGTTAATAGCTTTGTTTCTTTTATATAATCACTTTTTTTGGTAAATTAATTTATCTTTACAATATTTTTTATCTGTACGTGTGTTTACTTTATTTTTTTTTCAATGATCAATTTAATTCTGTGAGCATAAGAATATATATATATATATATATATATATATATATATGTTGAATAACTATGATACATACATATAAGATAATATGAACAGTTTTATATACGTGATATATCTTTTATAAAACTCTATTACACCTTTAACTTCGTTACAATAACTTAATATTATAATATTTAGAATATAATAATTGTAAAACATTGCTATTGAATGAATTAAGAATTTCTATAATAATTAAATACTATTAAAATATTATGTCACATTAATTAATTACTAATATTATCATATTTTTTAAATAAATAAAGTAGAAATATATAAGGTATGAATTCATTTTTTATTTTTCAATATGTTATGCATTATTATAAAATTTGAAATCTTAATTAACTTTTCAAGATCCATTAATTATTTATCTTTACATAAAAATTTATTAAAAATAAATTATAAAAAAAGTACAAAAGGTTAAAAACTACTTCAGATTCATAAAAAAAAAACATGCCACAGAAAACATAAAAAAACTATAACTATTACCGAAACATACAGATGAGTTTATTCGTATTGAGAGAGCAGTATCGATATTTGATAATTGAATTAATTATGTAATAAATAAAAACAAGAATCTATATGGAAATAAATTTAACTTTTTTTTTTACATACTAATGATGTAAGAAAGTTAATTACTAGTCATAAAATATTTTCAAATATGATTTTTAAATGTAATGTTTTTTTTTTGCAAAAGTTATATTGCCATCGCAACAATACACTTTTTAGTGATGGTGACATTTTTTAAAACATTTTATAAAATTGCTCACTCAAGGTTTTAGAATTTGAAAAATAAAATTAACAGTTTAGATGAAATAGTTCTATATACATTGATAAATAGGTCAAGAGAAAATAACATGTAATTGATATCTATACAGTTTATTTTGTGTTATCAATGATTTTAATTAATTTCTTAAAAATAAGATAAAAATATAAAAAAATCCTCTCATCTTCGTTTAATAAAATTCCTATTTATTAGATTTTTCGGAAAATTATGTAACTATTTCAGATTTCTTTTTTGTAAAAGAAAGATTCATATAATGACTCTTAATTAAACATTTAAAATGAGTCACAAATAGTTTCTCTCGTTTCTTTCGACTTGAGAAATATAAAAATTCGCTTTAAATATAATATACTAAGAAATATAGTAAATTTTCTTAACTTTAATAAAATATTTATAATTTTTTTATGTTATCCTTTTAATATCCACATTACGTAAACTAATTGAATTCAAACTAACATTAATTAGAAATATTTATTTACGTTATCTGATACTAAGGATTAATTAAGACAAACGTTTTGGTGCATTGAATTTGGTCAAACTTTTTTTTAAAAAAGAGAGAAAATAAAAGAGGGTGGAATGTAGTCGTTTTTAAAAGTGGAAGAGAATACAAAGCTAAAAAGAAAATCCATAATATGGAATAATAATTCAATTTGATTTTTAAAATATTTTTTTCATGCCATACATGTAAGCTCTTTAACTATTGTTAGAACCATACTACTAATTAAATTAAATTTAAATACATACAAAGGAATTCTTAAATAATTTATCATTTTACATTTAACTCCTTTCAGATGTATCTTATTCATATTGTAATTTCTCAATTTTAATCTCCTTGTTAGATGTTTATTTTCACGTGTCATGAAGAAATTTTATTTTGCGAATTTTAATTGAAAAATGTTGTTTTTAACTTAACAAATAAAATCAACTAAGATTTACCCAAAAATTATCGACATTAATATTTTTAAATTATTAATGATTATTAAATTTTTAAATAATTAGTTTATCTAATAATAATTAAAATATTTTACCTAAATAAAAAATTAAAAAATGAAATTACACGATTCAAAACTTACAAAATTAATAGCAAAGTCAAATGTATTAATTATAATTAATAATTTCAAAACTGTTAAATAATTATTGCGTAATTTTATTTATCAATTAATGCTAATCCACGTATTTTAGTTTTATTCAACATATAACTGATAGTTTATTAGTTTTATTATTATCTTTACTATTTTGATTAAATATAACTTCTTTTATATCATATCTTCTTATCTGACCATTTGTTTACATCAAATTTAATTTTTTTTATTGATTATTTTACACTGTCATTATGTTATGTCTTCAAAATATGATATTTATTAATATTTTAAAATATATTAACTTTTTTAATATATTGAAATTAGTGTGTTTTAAAACACATTAAAAAATATAAAAATGTGGAAGGAAGAAACTTAGTATGTAAAAAAGAGAAGAAGAGTAGTTATTTGAACAAGTAAAGTTTAATATCTATTTTGATTCTTGTTTGGGAGAGTTTATTCGTCATTTCTTTTTTAAAAAGTTCACTTTATTTCTAGTTTTCGCAATCTCCTTTTTGTATTTAGGGTATAGAGTTTATCCATCCTTCAATGGAGAAGAAGAAGAATCATAGAATTAAGAGAAAAAGGAAGGGAAAACCCTCGGCGCGTGAACTTCACCGTCCTCGTTCCTCAGATGCCAATGCCATTTTCGCTCAGTTACTCGCATCACTCTGCAGCACACCCAACTCTGTTATCTTCATTAACAAATGTTTATTCAAACTTCGCCGTTCGCTTCTCATCTCGCAGACCTCATTGACGTCCACTTTGGCGTTGCTCCCAACCCTACTCCGCTCCACGCAGGTGGAAATCGTGTGCCTCGCGGCAGACATTATCGGTGCCGCCTCGCTCGTTTCCTTCGACGCCAACGAGGAAATCGCTTTTGATTCTAAAACCGTCAAGGGACTAATCTCATTGTTGCACAGTCGGAAAAGGAAGGTTTTGTTATCTGCCTGCAATGTCATTTATAATCTCGCTAGGTCTAAATTTCCCCAAACTTGCATCATATTCATAGCGCGCTGATGGGCGAAGAGGATGGATTGAAGGTATGAATCCTGAGTAGCCCAGATTTTCCCAATCCGAATAGCAAATTTTATCCCAAATTTTTTCAGATTTTCTTACTTAATTACCCACTCAAAATTATCCCTAATTTATTTTCTAATTTAATCCTAATTCGTTTTTTAATTGAACCCTAACTGTATTAATTTACACGTCACAATTATTTATTTTTTAAAAATACTTAACAATGTCACATTATCACATATTAGACATCTGACAGCTTTTTAAAAATACTGAACAGTTTTTGTGAAAGTTACGACTAAAGTGAACTTTTTAAAAAAAGAAGGACCAGTTTGAACAAACCCTCCCAAAAGAGAGACTAAAATAGGTATTAAACCAACAAGTAAATAGCATAAACGAAGAGACGGAGAAAAAACTCTAAAAAAAAGTGTTGGGTATAAACAAAGTTTCACACAGAAGGAGTTTATATACACATAAGACAATTTCATTGATAAGAGAGTTTTTGGAGTGATACTAAAAGCAAATTCGCGAGGACTTAGCCCAAAACGGACAATATCAATGTGTTTCCAATTGGAAATTTGTATAAAAAGAATAAATAATTAATTATATTATTAAAATAATATGTAACTTTAAGTATTTGGTTTCCATATCGATTATGGTTTTTTTTATTGTGGTAATGAATAATATTCAAAACAATAAATAAAATTAGGTTTAATTGGTTTATCTGTTGCAGTATGTTTTTAGTTTCAATTATTTTTATTTATTTTGAGAGTGATTTAACAAAAAAATCTAAATACATTTTCAATCTTTAGTATCCTTGCTATCTAATTGATTAGCAATATAAGCATTTTTTTTAACAAAACGACTAATCCTTTGTCTTCGATCACATATTTCACCATTCGACATTACTCTTAGTAATAAAACGAAGAAACACTATAAATATATAAAACGTGTAAAACATGAACTTATAATGTACTGAACCTTATTAAAAATGAATATTTTTTTAACGATTTATGTTAATAAAAATAGTAAAAAAAAATTAGGCCTTGTAAAGTTTTAGGACCATTGTCCTTTTTGTCCTATTGAATGTACAACATGTTCATAATAAAACAAAATTCATCTTTATTTTCCAAACATTTCTTTTCATTCATTTGTTTTAGTTCGTACTCGTATTTTCTTTTCTTTTCCTTTTCCTCTATTTTTATTGTGAATTTATTACGGAACATTTTGGTATGAAAAACCTAAGTTATATATTTGAAGTATCCTCTACATGGGTTTAACTTCTATATCGAATTTACTAATTTTCGAAGTTAACTGAATAGAAGAAAGTACTGTACTGATATAAAATTGTGTAATTATTTATACAAAAATATGGCAATTTACTGTTGATATTGAAATGATACGGTGAGTTCTATCATTTTAAAATTCTTTTAAAAGAAAAAGGATAATTTTAAAAGAAAAAAAAGTGTTATTTAAGTGTAATAACCATGTGTGCGTGTTATTCTACCAGCACTCTTATTTATATAACATTTTCCATTTATCTTTCCATTATGTATTCCAATTCGTTCTTCTACCTCGTACGTGTGTGAATTGTTGTATAATTTATTATACATAATTTCTCCTATAAAAGTATAAAACATATTCTGTTTTAGGCATGCAACAGACAACTCATCTCACACATGACATAAGTGGGAAAGTGAATTGCAGCTAAAACTAACTATATTTAGATAACGAGTATTAAATTCTATAGCTTAAAAGTATTACATTTTCAGCCAATAAAGAACCTCGTTAATATGATTTTTAAAATAAATATGAACGAAGAAACTTATTGCACATACCCTGTTTTTAAATTGTAATTAGATAAAAGTGAATTAATACATGCATTATTTACTCTTATAAACATAATAAAATTTACAAAAATTGACATCAAGTATAAGTTTAAAATCACATGCAAAGTTCAATTTTTCTTTATTAGTCTCGTTTGAATTAGAGGTTTTGTTCTTCGCATGCTTCTTTAAGTCGAACAAACAAATTGCAACCATGCTTTACGTTTCGTGTCATGTGTATGGGATTTATGTATTGATTACTTAATTAGGTAATTAAATAAAGAAATTAAATTAAATTTTGAAAGTATTGAGTTACATTGCCGCGTTGCCATGCATGCCATCCTCCATTTAACTTGCTTGTTCTGGTAATTCAAACAATTCAATTCACGTCGGAGTTTGTAATAAGTAGGGAGAAAAAAAATATACTTTTCTCAATTTGATCTACTTTCTTTCCATTTTATTAAATGGATTTCTATATGATTTATATTTTATAACTTATTTTTTCATTGGATATCCATTTGAATTCACATTTTTCAAATATGAAAAATTCAAACTTTTAATCTAAATTTTTTAGTTGGGTTGACACGAAGGTTAAGATGAACTAGTCAAAATGAAAGTCGAGATGGATCTTCCAAACGCAAGGTTGAATCAGATAAGCCTAAACTAAAGGTTAAGTTGGATTAGCCCATATTAAAGATCGAGATTGTTCTACCAAGGCCGAATGTTGAGATGACACAATCTTATTCAAAGGTTGAGTCAAGCCGAACTAGACAAAGGATTAAGTTGGGCTGACTTGGGCTAAAGGTTGAAAGGGTCGACTAAGGCCAAGGTCGAGACGAGTTAGTCTAAGTCGAAGGTCGAGACGGGTCAATGTAGGCCGACGATCGAGCTCAATCGACCTCAGTCGAAAGTCGAGACAAGTTGGTTCGGGCCAATGGTCGAGTTTGGTTTGCCCTGGCCAAAGAACGAGATGGGTTGACCTGACCAATTTGGCCTAATTCAACTAACTCAATCTCGACCAAAATTTGGTCGTATTCAGTTAAGTTATTTATGGTCAAAATTCAACCGAGTCATTCACGGCTTAAATTCTTTCAACTTTGGTCTAGTCATTTCTGAATGAAATTTAGTCGAGTAGGCACTAGACCAAATTCAGTCAAATTTGATTAAAACTGTCGTGGTCAAAATTTGGCCGATTCGACTGAGTAGCTGAATTTTGATCTTATTCGATCGAGTTTGTTCCAGTAAAAATTCGGTTGATTTGACTCAACTAAAATTTGATTGAACTCAACTTACATAACTTGAAATTTAACATAATTCAATTAAGTGGAACTTATCAATATTTAGTTAAATTTAACAAAGTTGATCATGACAAAAATTTGGTTAATGCAATTTGTCTAGGCAAAAGATCAAAATAAATTAACTTCAATCAAAAGGTAAAGGTAAAACAATATGACTTGGATCAAGGATTGAAATAGATTGGTTTAGAATAGAGGTTGAAATAAACTTACCAAAATCAAGAATCAAGATTGATTGAATCGAATTGGAGATCGAGTGAAGTTGAATTGAACAAATATCATGAGTAAGTAAAGATTTTGAATTTAAAACTTGATCCAAATATCTTAATCTAAATTTAAAAAAAAATCCAAAATAATTCTGTTACAAAAATATATTTAGATCCAAAATTTCATCTAATGGTTTGGATCTAGATTGAATCTTTAAAAATCAGATCCATGCCCACCCTTCTAATAAGTTATAACTATGTGCGTCATTTTCACCCAGTCCTTTTTAGAAAAATGGAACATCAATCCGTTTAATAAACATATTTGTGATTTAAGTTAACCATCGCTAACATGTGCTCTAGATTGCATAGTAGTTTTTTTAGCGGCAGAAACAATTTCCATTTCAGTAAAACAGTAATAGTTAATAGAATAGAAGGCCGTGTTGATCAATTTGATTTGAAGTCTTGGTTTTGGATAAATACTGATCGAAATATCCGACCACCCCATTGAAACTATGCACATACAAATTCGTCGGCCTTTTCAATTTGAAAGGTCAAGTCCATTTCATAAACATTAATTATACAAATCCACCAGAGCCTGTGAAGATTTGAATGAATATCGTTGAAGTTTTTGATTGAATCACAAACTTCCCATGCATGTTTGATGACTAAAGTAGGTTTGATGAGATGAAACATAAAATTTCTATCACACCATTCCTATTTCACTTTTAGAATGGATGGTGATCATATTCAACAAAGAAACACTTCGAGGGACACTCTAAGGGCGACCTTTATAAGGGAATAGCGTAAACAGACACACTAAAAAGTTAATGGCCAAAATAAATGCATCTCGTAATATTAAATCAATATTCTAAAATATATAAGATGAAATTGACATTATAATAACGCTGTTGCTTTTACTTCCGTAAGCTCAAATTAGGACATCAGTATACATGGCGGTAAATAAACCGAAATTACAAATATAAACGAGGCAGGGGGAAAAATTGGAAGGTTTAATTTGGACGAGGATACAAATACCTATGCAAAAGATTGTCTACACTCTACAACACTGGAGAAGACCTGAAACCAGCCTCTGCATAGTTGTAGCTAGTTACCAACTCAGTTAATCAGAAACCCCTCCAAAAATAATTACCAAGCTTCTCCGCTGCACCCTCATATGTAGCTAGTTACAACTATTCTGATGGTAAATATATTATACAGATAATATCTGGGAAGAGAAAATTCAGTCAAAAGTCTAAACTATTAACATTGTCACCATGCAAATCCACTTTTTCTTATTAGAGGGACACATTAGTGACGCCAAAAGGAGCCAATTAGTAGCAAGAAAATAAAAATTAGTTAGCAATATCCCTTCTTTAAGAAAAAGTAGGAAAAAAAAATTCAAGGTACCTCAACTGCCAATTAATCTCTTTGCAATGCTTCTGGCATGTTTCAACAGGTGAAAGCTTTTTGCACAGTCATCATCTTGTATTGCAGCTTTTAAGTTCTGATAGAAATCTTTGTAAGCTATACCAAACTCTTGAAGAAGACGATGATGTGGTTCAGCCATAAGCTGTTCTTGCTCTTGCTCTTGACCGATCACCTGCGTATCCAATAATAGCTCCTTTCTCGATCTACTATGCATTTTACTATCTACTAGCGCTTCTAATCTGGAAGCCATAACAAGGGCTCGACTGATGCAATGCGATGGCAACTGAAAAGAAAAAGATGTTTCCAACTGTCTTAAATGAAATTCAATATATATATATATATATATGACTTGTGTGAAATAATAGTGTCTAATTTCGTGAATTTATTACCTGTGCAAGCTGGGCAACCTTAAATCCAAAACTCCTCTCTGAAACACCAGGTGCGAGCTTGTACAGATAAGTTATATCATCATCCAAGTTGGAATTTTTACTTCCATCATGTGAGGTAAGATGTGATACGTGATATGCTGCCACAGAGCCAGGAAATTCAGTTGACAAGCTGGCAATCTTTGGATAGTGAGTAACAAAGAGGACCATGCTTCGTTTTTGCTTCAGAAGATAATGCAATGTCGCGTGAGCAATGGCCATACCATCATGTGTACTTGTTCCTCTCCCAAGCTCATCAATGATAACCAGTGAATGTTCTGTGCAACATTGGAGTATATGTGAAGTCTCACTTAGTTCTTCTAGGAAGGTGCTTCTCCCTTCTTGAATACTGTCAGAAGCACCCATTCGGGTGTAGATCCTATCCAGGACGTGCAGTTTTGCTGATGATGCTGGTACAAAGGAACCAACCTGCAGAGATCAGAGATGTTTCAATAAAGCAACAGTCGAAAGTAAATTTTAGAGGGAGAAATACTTCAACAACTTTTTGCCAAAAAAATGTTAGATACATTGCGTTTTATGTTAATTAGGAAAACATTGATATTGTTTGATATTGATATATATTCTTCATATTGTTTTTAACAATATCTTCTATTTACCATATTTATTTTTGATTGTCATATATACTTGTATCATTCTTCATTATAAACATATTATCCCATGTGTATTTTAGACACGGGAGATTAACTTTATACCTAGTTTATCACTATATTCAATAAAAAATACAAAGAATTTGAAAAAGAAAAACTATGCTGATTTAAAAACACGATATATCAGAACTTTTTACTTAGCTTTCAGTATTTACAAAACAAAGCGTAAGCACTGCACAACCTCAGCACTTTGTTGCATTAACGGCAAAAAATCAAAGCAGAAATACAGCAGACACCGCATTGGATCTACCTGAGCCATTATAGCAATCAGAGCCACCTGGCGAACATAGCAACTTTTTCCACCCATATTGGGTCCAGTAACAATCTGACAGTACTCTCCATCTGCATGCAAGTTTGTATCATTTGGGACAAAATTCTCTTGTAAGGTGGTCTCCAAAACCTGGAGAGAAATGACTTGCAATAATGAGCATCTCATTGCCAATCAACAATAGGGACTTGAATTCACTAAGTCAAATTCAAAAGCATTGCACAACCCAGTAATTTTGAAAGTGGAGCATTCAAATTCTGTTACACCAGAAAGTTGCAACAGTCAAACAATTCTTCTGATGCACAAGGCAGTGCCTTGGCCATCCAAGAACCCGTTTGAAGGAAATAAATGCACATGATGACTTATACTAAATATACAAACATCGAAACTACGAATATGACAGGCATGGATTTGAAACATAAATGGATTCAACAGAACATTCATTGAATTTGGCACAAAAAGTACAACCAACAAAAGCCTTGTCCCACTGGATGAGGAATGTCATACAAAAAGTAAATGCATTAAATTCATACCGGATGTCTACCAGAACAAATTTGTATCTGAACAGGCTCTTGGTTATCTACAAACACAGGGCGAACATAGCCCTATCACAGAAAACAGACAAATTATATTACAAAATTACATAAACATTTGAAGGCACTTGAAAATTTCTTTAAGAACAAACCTTATTTCTTGAAAGAATGGCAAGTGAGTACAGACAATCTAAAGCTGCTAGTGCTTGAACAGCAGCTTGGAACTCAGCATAGTATTTACTGAAGTCCCTGAGAAAGCTATTCCAGGCAGCTCGGCAAGCAACACCGAGCTCCTCTTTTGCTAATGACAACCTGTCCAATGCTGTTACTACTTCAGGAGGGTGATATCGAATTGTTTTCTTCGTGCTATTTACCTTCACCCAGTTTGAAGGAACCTTTACATCTGTTGATAACTGCAGCCCAAAAAAGTATTAAATGGCAGTTAAAACTTGTTCACAGCCAAGATTAACTCAATGAAAACATTCCATTGTTTGAAAACAATTGTAAAATTAGAGTTCTTAACTAATAAACAAGAAATGTGAAAATTGTAATTCTCTATCTTATATTTAATAAAATAAAGGAAAATTAAATACAGACACTCGGTAATGGCAGCATGAAAGAAGAAACAGTGTCAAATGGGTATTGAGAACATGAAACAAGCATTTTCATCCATCTTTAGTAGTATTTGACTGAATTTTGGGGATTCTTTTCTCCTTCAAAGTACAACTTTCTCAAGTAGCTTCTGCAAAAGCTCTACTCTTCAGTCTTTCGTGTATCACAAAAAAAAAAAAAAAAAAAAAAAACTTTTAATTTAAGAGCTATAACAAATATGCTTGATTTGTCAGCTTTTAAAGAGAATAGAAGCCAAAAAAGGCTTGTCATTATATTATCCCCTTTTTTGAAGTTAAATTGACTTCTTCAGTTTATCAATTTTGAATAAAGACACATTTGGACCACAGGTCACTACATAGTAATATGTAGTGAACATTTCAGATCAATTATAAAAATCAGATGTGAATAAGTCAACAATCCGAAATGAGAAAGTAACAAGAACTAGAATACCAAATTTCCAGCCTCTGAAGTATTTAAATATTAAGGATACTTCTAATTAGACTACCTCAATCAAATGAGTTGTTCCAGAAACAGTAATAAATTCCATTTTTTTCATTTTAAGCAATTTGCGATACAAGTCAATCAGAGAATCTAATTGTTCCACTGCCAGCTTGAAATCCTTACGAGCTTTAATGACCTACATGCATTATTATAAAATCAATATCGTTAAAGATAAAAAAACGATTAAGAAAATTATAATTTTTTTTTTCACACAAAAAGGCATTGACAAACCTCTGGGAACTGTCCCTCCGAAGCAGTGATCAATTTTGTTAGATCTCCTTGATCAGCAGAGTCTATGTTCAAAGATGACAACATTTTTGCAGCATTAGCAATAATACTGTCAGAGGAAGCAGTCAAAATTAACCTTTTTAACAGATTGGAGCGCAATGTGTTATTATTCCCCTCTCCTATGTTCAGTTGTTGTAGCTGTTTTCCAGCGGAGAAAATAGCTTGAATTACTGCAACAAACTGTATAAAGACAATTTTTTCAAGTAATCAATGCCTAGCGTATTTCTGTTCAACTAAAATGCCTTGGAATAAATTTGTACCCATCATTATGATGAAAGAAGAATCCAAATGACTATAATTGTTCAGTAAAATTAATACAAACATTTACAACCATTTCCTTTGCACTGCAATAAAAACACAATAATTATCAACGAGAACATCTTGACCCAAAAAAATCACAATAATTGCATTACAGTTTGCATTACAGTTCATCACTTTCGTAAAGCTGAAAAATCTACTCATCTTTAAAAGCAGTCTCGTTTTTTCAAGGAACATCTAAAGATCATTTTATTGAATATGCCTGAATACAAATTTAAATACTCAAGTTCTAAAGGTGAAGCTAGTATTCGCAAAAAAATGGGTATACTCGTGTATTTCTTATCTTTGGTAAAGATTATAAAATACTCATATATTAGGTCCAGGTCTCATCTAAACCACAGTCCTGTTACAGTTGGAAACACAATTGCAGTCTAGTCTAACTCACAAGGGTTCCCAAACACACCTTACCCTTGGTTGCTCTGACTCAAAGCATGGTTGTAGAATTCCTAACAGATTCCTAGGATGTCTACTTTTCTTAAATTTTAAATGGAACAAAGAAACATCCGAACATATAAATCTTCTCACTAAGTAATTAAAAGAATTCAACTCTCTTTGTCTCCCTATCTCAGATAAAGCCTACGTGTAAAAAGAAATTACAAGGATTCTTAGCATGTCTATTGTTCTTAAATTTAAAATGGAACAAAGAAGCAGTCAAACATTTAAATCTTGTCATCAAGTAATTAAAAGAATTCAACTCTGTTTTTGTCTCCCTATCTCATATAAAGCCTACTTGTGAAAAGAAATTACAAGGAATATGAAGACAATTGATTAAAGTACAGAATATAGGGAAATAAAAGAAAAGGCTAACAAGAAGCCATTTATCACCTCAGATGGAGAAGCGGTGCAATGGAAAATTCTCGTAATTCCCCGTTGTATATCAGGTGCTCGGCCAAGAGTTGTCAAAACCAATGAAAGAATGTTTGCTAACTCAGGTTGCATGATTACCACATCCAGATTGTCTTCAATGTGTCCAAGATTGTTTGTGCCATTACAAGATCCCATGCACTCTGCAATTTCAGATACAGCATGAAGACGTGCAGAGATTAAGGCTCGGTCACATAATGGGTGAGATACCTGTATCGTGCACAAAAACAATTAAATAAGGGTCTCTTTTGGCTGATTAAAGAAAAATCAACATTCAATGTCTGTATGAGGAATGGAAGCATCTCATACCCATTGTCGAAGAAGTCTAGAACCAAATATAGTAAGAGTGTGATTCATAATTTGCAGCAAGGAACCAATCTCAGATCCATCGTTGTTATTTTTCAAAACCTGAAAATACAGAAAGCATTCGTTGGCAGCAAGAAGAAAAGGGAATATTAAGCTGGTATGAGAGGAAAAAACAACACTTCTAGCTTGTAAAAAAAACACAAGGGCAAACAACATAAATTTCAAAGTAAACACATTGTAAGATATGAAATCGTCCATTGTATTTTGACCCATTGTATGATAATACAGCTTATTCATGTTGTGGTCCAGGACTTTTGATTGCTATACCTTTATATGAATCTACCATGAGTAGTACATAGACCAAAGAAAGAAAGAGCAATTCATGTTTTAGTTTGATCAACTTTAGAAACAATGTCAGTTTATCCAAGTACCACAGCACTACAGCGGCAAAAAGGAAATGATAGCAGAAGAGTGTGTTTACAATATTTAAGTTCAACCTACTCAAAAAGAACAGTTTGTAATTTCTATACTTCAAAACAAGTACAAAAAGAATTAAAACATTCTCAAAAATGCTCCATTCCTAACTAAAAATTCTCAAAAATCTACAATTTATAATTACCTCCAGTTGTTGAAGTGTATTGGCTGAAAGGTTCATTTCCGTATTGTTTGAGAAGGGCCTTAAAGAAACTCCTGAACACAAAATTTTTTCAAAACCAAATTCCTTTAAATGCCGAATGGTTAAGGCCAAAGCTTGGACAGACAAATCTGGCATGTTCATCACCTCCTTTATAACAAAAAGAGTAGAGACAAAAATAACGGAAAGTTATGAGTCGAAATTGCAACTACAATTAATTTAAAACTACAATTTATAAAGTAAATTTAAAAGTACATTGATAAGGGGAATAGAAAATTAAACACGGAAGTTAACACAAAAACAAATATATGAAATTTTAGTACTTTGATAGATCCATCACAAACAATGATAACAAATTACAATGACATATTCAATAATCACAAGATAGATGTTGCCTAAGGGAAAAATGTATAATAAAACCAACAAGAAATTTTGATTTTAGGAATTTCCAAACCTGCTGCTCGAATAAACTTTTTATAAAATATCAGAAGTTGATACCTTGATTACTAACTGCTGACTTCTGTGCTCCCTCAAATTCTTGTTTTGTAGTGAATCTGGTTGACCGTCTACATTCATGTTATCATACAAGGTCATGACTTCAGAAAGAGCACCCCCATCAGTGAAGCAATCTCGTGAAACACGCTCCGCACGAACATTTGAGGCAGGTCCAGCAAAATCCAGCAATAACTAATAACAGATCACCCAATCACAATTCAGGCCAAGGGCGGTAGACTTTTTCCTTGTGTATTATTACAGTAATTCATTTAGTGATTATAACTTAATTATAAGCATATGCCTCCCTGTAGGATAACATTAGTTTAATATTTTTGTTCTAAAAATATTGAGAATAGTAACTACACTATAGTTTCAGAAATAGATGATTTTAGCAAACTTCAAATTGTCAAAATACCATTCTGTTTGTTAGAAGAATTCCAAGAAGTAAGAACACAATTGAAGAAAATTAGAAATCTGACTATTAAAGAAGTGAAATACAAGAAAATTGTGGGAAAGGAAAAACCGTGTCATGCAAGATATGCCAAACTGCACAGTACATAAATGGTAATTGGTTCTCTAAATTCTGAAGACACACAGGATGTAATGGTTATCCTACAATGATTTTGGGCATCAAACCAGTCCTTTAACGCTTAGAATTAAATAGGCATCAACTTGGTTACTGAAGAAGTGTTGCAGCCGCAAATTCATTCCTAAATTGAAGATTCGTTTTACACTACGAAGGAACAACGATGATGTTCAAAAACCTTTGAGACAATTTTAACATCCAGTTAGTCATAATTCTAAGGAAGACCAATTTGAGTGTTAAGTTAACTCAACTAATCAGTCTGGACTAATTCATACCTGCCACAATGAAAACACCATTGCATTAAATTGTATTGATAAGTAATTCAAATAAAATCATCCATTACTTGAAACTTCAGTTCTCCATTCAGATAATTAAAATTTTTATTAAATGGGAAACTAAATTTTAATTTTCACACCGAAAATCTGAATTCAGAAAAGGGATTTGCACTGTATAATTATCTTCCGTGTCAGAAATTGAAATACAAATTACAGCGATTGACAAATCAAACGTTTTCCATACTTAAAAAAGTATAGTAAAGACCCGTGTCTACGAACATCCTGTTTATTACACCAACACTCCATTCATGAAATATCGTGTTAGAAAAAGTCACCCAAAGGGTCTCATTTTAAACTCCTCATCAAACAAAGCTAATAAACAGTACATTTTACACAAAATTGCCACCTCTTCATACAAGCAAGATCTGGAGTCAGACCAAGAAAGAAGCTACCTTGAAACCTGAACTTCAAACTCAATCCTACATCATCCATGTATTATCCAACGCAGTATCAAGCAACTACAGATAAGTTCCATTGCACAAAACAATGAGACTTGTAAGAGTCGAGCCGTCGAATTAAATCGTTTAAAACTACCTTTTCTGTTTGCTTTGAAAGAGGGTCCCCGAGAAGCAACTCAGCCGGGGACAAGTTCACAACAACAGCCTCAAGCGCACTCCTCAGAGAACCATCACAAAACTCCCCATAAACAACATCCCCGGTCGAAATCTCCACAGCAACAATCCCAATCCTCACATCAGCAGCACCCTCCACCCCACAATTCCCCTTCTCCCCCACGACACTTTTCTCCACCACACAAAGCAAGTAATTACTCTCTCCACCACACTCATCCTCCCCTCCCCCAATCTCCGGCGCCGCCTCAAGCGTAGCCTTCGTGTAAAGCGCCGAGAGCCCGCGCCCGAACGGCGCAGAGCGGTTGGAGCCGTGGGCCTTGATGGCAGCGGTCTCGGTCTGCCGCACCACGCCGACCTTATACCCAGCACTGACGAGCCTCCTGACGTGGACATTCAATCGAAAAGTTGGTATACTGGCGGTTAAGAAATTGTGATCCACGTGGGCGTAAATGCCTAAGACTCTGGCAGCGTTTTCGGCGTCTTGGCCGAAGAAACGGTACCTGTAACCGACCTCGACCATGAGGAGCACGTCGGGGTGTTTGGCTCTGAGGTGGAGGACCTGTTGTTCCAGGGGAGTGTAGGTTGGGCATTTGGAAGAGGAAGGGGGAGGGGGGTGTTCAGGAGAGGAAGGTTCGAGAAACTTCTGGAGGAAGCGTTGGTGAAGTGAAGGGGAAGAAGGTTCCTGAAGCTTCTGGAGCTTGCGGGGGGGTGTGAGTTGGGACTTAAGGCGGCGTTTGGAAGGGGAGAATGTGGCGGTGGCGGAGATTTTGGGAGTGGGATGGTTGGAACGGGGAGAAGAAGAATGAGGAGAAGGAGACGGAGGAGAAGGAGATTTGGCTTTGCGAGCGAAGAAGCGCGAAATCACTTGTTGCTTTTGCTTTCCCATAACTGATGTTGGATTTGGCGCGCTTCAGGATTCCACAAAAACTTTCTTCTACTTCTTCTGTCTTGCAGTCACTCTTTTCATTCTCACTCTTCTAAAGTCACTTTACCTCCATTTTCCACTTACAAAAATCAAAACAATAATTTATTATTAAGTTAATAATTTTCTTTTATAATTAAGTTTTGAGACCTTATTAAATATATAATATGACATCCATCTTATATTATTATTTTATTTAAATATTGTGAGTAATACATCTTTACGTTAAATAATAATTACAAACATCTCCTTCAATAATTTATTGAAAGTTAATCTTAAAATAAATTAAAAATAAAAAATCTAAAATTAAGAAAAATAAAAATATAAAACTATAAAGTTAAATAATTATAAAACTATCAAATTATAAAAGTAAAAATTTTAAAATTACAAAATACTAAAATTAAAAGTTATAAAATATTAAAATTATAATATTTCAAAAATATAAAACTAAAAAATTATAAAATTATAAAATTACAAAATTATAAAATCATAAAATTATAAAATTATAAAACAATAAAATTATGAAATTTTAAATTTATAAAATTATAAAAATATAATACAAGCCGTAATTTTTAACATATTGACATTATTTTCTTTTTAAATTGTTTTCCGTCTATTTAAAGAAGATTAAAGTGACTATAGACTTACTTTATTATATTTTAAAGAAAGCTACTTAGATAAGTATTTTTTTTAATAGTAAATAAAAGTTGTGTTTAAGTAAGTTGAAATTTTATAAATATTTATGGACGAATAATGATATTAAAGAATATTTTATAAATATTTGTTATTAATTAAGTTGTTAAAATAGATTGTATAATCCAGTTTACACTTGATTATTTAGTGAGTTAATCTAGTGTGACTTATTTATTAGTGTGTCAAAAGAATTTGAATTTAACTTAGGCCACATGAATCAGGGGACTAATCAGGTTGACTAATTTAATTGTAAATTATTTTTTCTACAAATCTAAAAAAAGATTACAATTTTTTCCCAATTGAAATCTAAATAAAATTTAATATAATTACAATCCAAAATCACAAAAATACAATACAATTCAAATAGATTTGAATATGGGATAATATTTGGGTTTTCATTTTTTTAATATAATTTAATATTTGAAAATTATCGTTAGGTTTGTGAGTCACTGTGTGTTTAACCCTTTAGATTTTCTGTATATCAGGTTTATTTTTTGCCTGTGTCAAAATTTGTAATATTTTTTAACTCAATCGGAGTCAAACTTGTGATGGGTCAGATTGAGACTCACGCATTAGCCAATTTTGACGGTTTTAGTTGTCAACAATATGATGTTCTCTAGATGTGTGTGACATTTGGAAAATAATAGTTTTATGTACATTTTACATTCTCCATGCTTATGTTATATCTAAAATCTAAAGTCTATATTAATGTTTCTAAATCATAACATTTAATTCATACTAGTATTTTGAGAATAATGTATGATCATTTTCAATTTTACATTGAAAACTCTTATGATATTTCTTAAGTGTATATATGTTATCGCAAAGTATTTTGTTTAGTGACTATAATCATATAAATAATCTAGTGAATGTTTATCAAAACATACATATTTCATCATAGATTTCATTTGAGTATTTAAATAAGAGAATAAAATAAGTATTGTAGTTAGTACTCCGTTAAATACTCTCACTTAGCAAATACATACAACTCAAACATATGTTTATTTGATTTGTTAGTTGAAATATCATCAAATTCCCTCTATGACTTTGTTCAAATCTATACCTCATTTGATGTTTTTTTTATGTTTGTGTCATGTAGAAATTGTTAAATTGAATGTTTGAGATATTTATTGCCTTAAATTTAAGTGAAATAATATACGTAAACACATATGATTAAATCATCAAGTTGTAAGAAGTTGAACGAAAAATAATCACACGTATGAAAAATTATTGTACGCCAATTGTACCATGTGTTATAAATACTATATGCCATACACATAAAATCACAAAAAACATTACATATTGTTATTTTTTTTTTTCATGGTAAATCGTGGGAGACTTGAGTTTGTTGCAAAGATTTCTCCATAAGGTAAGAGATGTTTCACTCATCCTATATCCATATCTCATTTATAAATAGATGCTTCAATCTTCTTTCGAATATTATATTTTTTTTTCATCCTCTTTCATTTTCTTATCTTCTATATTTTACACAAGTGTTATAAATAGATATATTATAAGTTTTGAAATTCTCATAATATCTAGATTTTCATGTTGTAACCTGAAAAATTTGCATATTCATACAAAATAAATCCTTGAAGAGAGTAATTATTTACACAAAGAAATCCATCTTATTCGTGTTCTTATGAAGATACAAAACCAAGTTCGTGTACTTTAAGGCATATATATTTATTTTTTAACACGATGAAATGTAGTGATCAAAGAGAAAGAACTTGAAAGAAAACTTGACAGACTCATAATATAAAGTGATGCCATGTAATAATATATTCGAAATACTAATTAAAAAAAAAACTGTAATGCATTATATTGTGCATGACATTTGTTGAGAGATTTTATTGCCAGCAAGCAACGATTTGAGATTTAAACAGTATCTTCTTTTTCTTTTTTAAACAGGGGTTAGGATTAGAGGGGTTTTGTTCATATAAAACATTATCTCCTATGTAACTAACGGCCATATTTGATTTGGCTTGACAACTTTATTATATAACATATATTATTATTGTTCTACAAAATTATCGTCATCAATCTCTTAATCTTATTCAACCATAGCAAAATCAAATAATGTCACGGAACATATGGCAAAGGACCATTCAAATGAATGGGTTGGCCAAAAGATTAAAATGTTAGATCAAGTCTCTTTTCCGTCGATATCATTTATCTAAATTTCAATATATCTTAACATTTTTTGTTGATAACTTGAAAACATGGTTTCTCTAAACCTTATAGTTAATAAAAGTGCATGCAAACAACAATTGTAAGATTCCTTTGTTCCATGGAAGATAATGGTCGGCAAATAATCATTCTTCATCCTTTCTTTCCACAAGTTTTAGGCAGAATAAGATAATTAATTGTTCCATAAGTTTAGGCAGAAACAAACAGCTGTAGAGCAAAGCATGCTTCAACTTTTGTTATATCTTTGGAGCTTCAGCCACGCCTACAATTTTATTTATGTAATTTTATTATTATAAGTTATTGATAATTGAAATTAAGTTTATTGATGTTTTTTTATATGTATTTTATTGAAGGTTCAGAAAGGTCACACAGAAAAGTCTTTACATGCTTCTTCGTTCTCATCAATATTGTTGTTTAATATTATTTGACAAACTGAATAATTGTAGCTACTTAGAGGAGGCCAACCTTCAACCATGCGTGACAATTTTTTATCCCCATTGAACTTTTTGAGTGTAGTTTTTCCAACCAGTATTTTTCTTTTAATTTTTAATATTAATAATGAAAGTGTAATCTGGCAAAGGGACTTGAGTGGGTATATATATTAATCAAAGATAGAAATAAAATATGGTTTTTGTTTATATAATGAAGTAGCTGATTGTCCAATTCTGAACAATAATTGTGATTCCTTGTTGATCTCATAAATGTGATTAATTGATTGAATAATCTGAAATTCACGAACTCTGTACCTTTGTCGTGTCTGAGTGGGATTCCTGTGTATATGTTTCTTCACAAAGTAGGATCATTTTCTTAGTCAATGACTTGTTCTTGTTGTGTATATGGCTGATTGAAGGGACACTACCAACTCCATGGGGTATCTTCTGATTCCTTTTCAAATTCTAGCATCAAACATCATCATACAATAAGTTAGCCTCACATGTGCATCTACCCACTAATTTCTTTACAAGTTTGTAATTTTTATCCCCATAAGTGTTCAAGGAAAATAGTGTTTGCTTCATATTTATTTCATGCCAAATAATCTTTTTCAAAAAATTCAAGAAACTGTTTACCAAAATAAGAATTGGGGTTTGATCTTTTATGCATAAGATGTCAAATACTTTTAATAAGAAAAATTATTATAGATAAGATATTGTATGATCATTCGATTAATCTAGAATCTAAAAATCTACCTAGAATCACTATACATATTGAGTGACTGTATCATATAAACCGAACTATTATCTTTAAACAATGATTAGGTTTAATAATGGAGATTAACTTACAATAAAATATGATTAACACCAATTAAGTCACTGTTAAGTCTAATTAGAGTCCATTCTAAAATTTATATATATAGATTTTGAGTAAAAAAAATGAGTGATTATATTTATTACACATTAATTACTGAACTAACCAAATCTTTACTAATTTTGATATTTAATATCTTTTATAAATATCTCTTAATTAAACGACTGTTTAAAAGACAAACTATAGAACAAACCACACTTAAGAGTAACTTCAATCTCCTATGTGAAAATAGATGTAAACTTTCATTTTATCTATATCTATTATATATTTGTTTTTTCTTTCTATTATTTTTACTAGCTCTTTAAGTATATATTAAGAGTTAAAACACATTTATAGTGTCCATGAATAACTTTTCTTTTAATATATCCTTAAAAAAACTTGACAAAACAATGGATATCATATCACATTTGTGGGTTCATTCTCTTGTGATAAGGATGTAGATTTGTGGTGAAATTTTACCCACCTGTTTCATCCAAGGTTATTTATTTTTATTTTTTATTCTGATTTGTCCAGCATCAATCCAAAAACATGTTCCACGCTCATCCAAACTTGTACGATCGTTCCTTCTGCAATAATATTGCAAGTGTTAATGGCTCTAGTAAGGACAGTTTTCTCCTGTTGCAACCTCTTCAGCACGCACACGCTTATCCGATTAGCTGTTTCTGCCGTTTATCTCATCAACTGCACACATCAGCCACAGAAAGAGGACAAAGACTGGTTTCTTAATTGCATAACTTTGAAATAAAAACTTTCCTATGAAGAAAAGTTTGATTAGTTTTCATTATATTAGTTTTTTATCCTCAGTTTTTGCCAACCATATCGTGCACTCCTTCAATTCGACAGTGGACACCAGTTAAAAGAACCAAGTGCTGCCTCATTTGAAATAGAGTTATGCATTACCTGAAAAGCTAGATGCAAAACCCAGTTATGAAAACGATAAAAATTCATAACCTAAAGCATATTTACAGAAAGGGTTTAAATTTACACATGAAATGCATATATTATTCGGATATGCATGGTAATAAAATGATCAGTTTTGTAGAGTTTTACACGTTTGTGTGTTTTGGCGTTACAATGTGACAATCAATGATCAAGTTTTATACAGTCTGTTAATTGTTCTTGGACGGTATAGAATGTGTCGGCACGAGACGAATGTTGACTTGAATAAACCTAAACTATTGGGTCTACTATACTAGTTCAATGAATAGTGCCCTCCAATTTCATAGCTGTTCTTCTATTATTACCTCACTATCATTCACTCTACCTGGCTAAAGAACAGAATGAAGTTTCATCTGTTAAAATTAATTTATGTTAAAGGTAAAGACTGCACACTCTTTTCATACCTTTCATAAATCGAAATAAGACTTTCATATTTGTCATACAAGTATTCAAAGTATGCAAGAAAGAACTCCAAAAATACTGCACCTAAAAACAAATCATGTAACTTTTGGGGATTTTGGACATGTGGTCTACTAAAATTGATAGCAAACATTGATACCACAAATTCCAACATTTTCCAAACTGGCACCCTTTGAGTTTGCAAAGGTGAATTTCAGCAAGGTGGAACAAGTTTTCAACCCTTTGGGGCAGGACAGAAATATTTTATTGGGTTTATCATTTTATTTTGTTATTTCAACGCTTGTTGTGATTAAGTAATGGAAAAAGAAATGCACAAGCACGACTATTTCGTGGAATTTTTATATATAAGTCTGTTTGTGCACTGTTTCCCTGTCAAATATTTTCCCTTCCATCTCCTAGTTTTCTCTGCCACCTCTGTGAGTTCTATTTTGGAGAATCCAATTCCAAGCCTATCATTGAAGTGAAATTCTGTGAGGCAAGGCAAAATGGGGTGTCAGCCATTGGAAAAGGGAAAACCAAAACATAAGAAGGGGTTATGGTCACCAGAAGAAGACAATAAACTCAGAAACCACATCCTTAAACAAGGTCATGGCTGTTGGAGTTCTGTTCCCATTAAGGCAGGTTGGTTTCTTTCTTCTTTCCTGGTTGTGACCTTTTCTGAATCATACCACAGTTAGCATATTCCTTTTATGTACTATACAAAGGGGCATTGTTCCTTACTTTTAATACTGTTATATTATTAAATAAGAAAGGTCTTTCTTCCTTTATTTGAAAGTATGTCTACTACTTATTTGAGCAAAGATTATGTTATCAAATTGAAATGTCGGCATCTTTCACTTCAGTACATTTCAGATGTCTTAGTAAGCTCTTCTTTGCCTTTTGTTTGGATTAATTCTAATAAATTTATCCAATCAATTCTGCATATGAAAAGGATACATTGGTAGGGAAAAGTAATACTTGTGCAATGAAGTGTATTTTTCAGACGAAGTTAAGCTAACACTTCTTCATATTTCCTCAAATTACACTAAATCTCCAGTCTTTTAAAACTTTACACAAATTTTCTATTTTGAAAATATCACTAAGACTTCTTGACAAAAGAGACCATTGTAAAGATATAAAAAAGTTGATGACTTGGTAGTTACTAAAAATTCATAATCCTGCTTGCTAAAGTAATTTGATATTTCTGGCTTGCGTAATTTTAAATATCTTATGGTAAGACTAAACGGGCATTTTGTGGAAAAGTATATTTGCTGACAAAGATCAAAAGTGTTATAGTCAAACCAACATGCATTTATATAATATTTTCAATGTTTACCTGACATTGATGAAGCAAATACATTTATGTTAAGGCTTGCAAAGAAGTGGAAAGAGTTGCAGACTAAGATGGATAAACTATCTGAGACCAGGACTAAAGAGAGGGAAGTTCACCAAACAGGAAGAAGAGACAATCCTCACCCTTCACCACATGCTAGGCAACAAGTAAGCAACAAGAGTAAATCTTCTTTCACTTTATCAGTTTAAAAGTTTCAGTTTTATGACCAAGTTAACATAGAATAAGTAAAATCTGCAATTTTCAGTCAAAAATATTGATAAAGACATGTCAGGAGTAGGTGTTAAATCTTAATTGTGAATTAATTAGTATAAGAAGTTCAATATTTGAGGCTGAAGCTAGAAAATGCAATTGGAATTGGAAGGAGTTTAATATTTAATTCTGTTTTAGAAAGCAACTAGGGTGTTTAAAATGAAATAAAAGGAAAAATTTGATAAGTCAAGTCATGGATTGGCTTAGATGCCATGCTTCATTTTTTAAAGAGGGATGAACATTGAAAACAATAAAAAAAGTCTTTTCAACTATTCCTCAGTTCTGTTGTATATTAAATTTAAATCTAGTCCAATACCATTTGTCCAGTGTTTCAGAGTGTCCCTTCTTATATTCCAATCAGTAAGGCAAACTATTCACATAAAGAATGTGTCTGTGAAATTTATGACAGAAATTCATAACTACTGTTTAAACTCTTTGTTATAATTTCTCTCACATGTACTGAAGATTGGTGAGAAAAACTTGAATTATATTATTGGGCAGGTGGTCACAGATATCACAGCATTTGCCAGGAAGAACAGATAATGAAATTAAAAACTACTGGCATTCATATTTGAAAAAGAAAGAGGCAAAAGCTAAGGAAATGGATTCTCATAACCAAATGAAGTATGCTAGCTCAAGCTCAGATACCGTGGACTCTTCAAACTCTCTCCAAAATCTTGCAACTCAAGGTACACAGAGTTGTAACTTCACCAAAGAAGCTTGTCAAAGCTCCTTACCAAAACTGTTATTTGCTGAGTGGCTTTCATTGGATCAAGTAAACTCTGCAAATTCAGTTGACTCTTTTGGTTTGAGGAATGGATTTGATCAAAATTCAACTCTTCAGGAGGCTGCAATCCATGATATGTCAGATATACCCTTTGGTGGAGGGTACCACAGATGCTTGGCTAACATTTCAGCCCCTGAGATTTTAAATTCAGAGCTGAAGTATGCAAATCAGATGGTGGAAAATGGTTTCATCCTGCCTGGAGTTGACTTGATGAGTAGCAATTTCAGCATGAGCAATGATGCGATAATGTACATATGAGAAGTAAGTTTCGGAGTTGGTCAACGGGGAATAATATCATTTTCTAATTTTATACATACACAAAACAATCAAACTTAAGCAATATAAAATAAAAGTTGCATTCCAAGTTGTATGTTCTATTCTTCTACCCACTTCCAATTATTTCAATGCGATTCCACACGCATGATTTATTGTTTTTCTTCTAGAATTGTCATTGCATACAACTATGTAATTTCGTTTCAGTTTAAGAAGTCAACTTCTGGTGGTCTTCGTTGTTTTTACAGAAAATCACATTTGATTAAGTGCTATTTGGCTAATGTCTACAATTTTGGACATGCATCTGAAAATTACTACGAAATATCACGCTAAGGTTAAAACGAAGTAATTAAATTCTTAAAAGTCAATTTTGCTAACACTCCTTACCACTTCTATCAGATACGCCAATACACGTGAATACCAACTTATTAGGGTATGTTTGGGAAAGCCTTTTTTTTCAAACATTTAAGCAGTTTCCCAGAATGAGAAAAAACAGTTCAAAAGTAAGTTGAATATTTGGAACTACAGTAGAATAATCTACTAGTGCTGTGATAATGATTATTATTTTTCACCCGCTTAATAATCTGAAAGTATGGATATGATATTTTTAAATAATTAAGAAAAGTTAAAATAGAAAAAGGAAAATATAATGAGAAATTTGACGAAACAGTGAACTCTGTCAAGAAAAATTACTAGTTTGATAGATATAAATTATTTTCTATATTTACACGCCATTTAATACATACACATAAATATCAATTGGCAACTCGTGTGAGTACACATGTCAGAGTACTGGTTCATTTAAAAGGAAATATTTCACTTTCAAGGTAGAAAGTAGAAACTCTGACAAATCAGAAATTTTCTTCTTCAATTTGGATCTCTCTCTTTCTCTGTATTTCCTGGATTACGTGGAGCCGAAGGGGCCAGTCCATGTCTTTATATTTTCTGCAACATCAATGTTGCATCATATTTAATACCAGTGGACCATTTCTTTAAGTTCCTGCATGCAATGTTGAAATTTTATGGTATTAAACCGATCTTTTGTTCTTGAGATCAGGAATTCTTACCAGCTTGAAATAAAAAAGTCATCTGTGAGGACTAAGCTAGCCCATAGAAGAGCCATAGAAGTAATTACAAGGATCACAATAGGTGTCCATTTCAAAGCAATCGCCTGTGGTGAGTGGTCCAAACAATATAATGAAAAATTAACATTTTTTACTTCTTCATTTCTTGTCAAGAAAACAGGGAATCAAAATTTGGAGCTTTCAACTTCAGCATACCTCAAGACGTGGAGAACACCATATTGTGGATTTAGGTTGAGGAGTAACTGGTAATCTTCTCATTGTTTCTGTCATTATAAGATGTTGTCATGTGACCAAAAAGGTTGCATATATAACATGTTTTTCTTTGTTCATGCTTCTAGTTCTTACTGCAGCCAATCAAAGTAAGATATGAAAATTTTGAGGAGGGGGAATACTCTTACCTGAATTTCTCTTTTTTTCTACAATGTCGTAAAAATCTTGACTAGCAACATCTACATCTTGTTTCCGGTTAGCATTAAGTTTTGACAGGTTGGCCTGAGTTCTTGTGTCAATGTACTGTCTGCTGATGTTTGCAATTATACCATCTGACAGAGAAATTGTGATTTGTATGGCAAAAACAAAAATTTCACAGGGAGGAAATATTGTTAGGGGGATGGGAGGTTCAAAAAAAGTGGACCTCTACTTCCTTATTGAGCAAACATAATCCCAAAATACTAGACAAAGATAACATTGTAGCAGGGTAATGGTTCAAGGGAATTACCAAATTTGACAAAGCTGTATGGCTTTGTGATTTTGCCAATGAGGGTTTTATCAAACTTCTCAAACTCCTTTTGAATATCTTGTAGGTAATGAAAAGCCAGTTTTCTTGGGTACGTAGACTCACTTAATACAATGAAAACAACTCCATTCTCGACCAAGTAGCTTTAAAAGAATATATATAATCATAATCAAATTTACTGCATTAGAATTGCAACTTTAGAAACAAGACAGGAAAACAAAGCCTAAAGGCAAGTTCCATTAACTTAAACTTTATGGTTCAAATGGAATGTTTATAGACTCAACATAAACTCTGTTTTCTGAAAGATTAGCATCTGATAAAGGGTAGATGTGAATGAAAAATACTATGTATAACAGAAAATTGCAACTTCATCGATATAAGAACCAAAACGGACTTCGAAGGAAATTGTAAGAACTGAACAAAAATTAAGAGGGAAGGATACTTGAAGCAGAAATTGTGAACATGAATAGTCATCTTGGAAGCTATTAGTGCTCCCCTTGAAATTTCTTGGAGAATGAACTCTGCTTGTTGCCTGTAACATGAAAGATATGCATACTCTTCATTCGTATATCTCAGTCCTTGTGCTAGAGGCAATCCATCGCTCATCCTTCCAACTATGGTTACCTTAACCATTCCCTCTGAGGTAAATGGTCTCTAAAAAATTCTCTTTTATCTCAAATAACGGATCTGTTCTTCTTTCTCAATGACTAAGATGAATGGATTAATTTGTGAATGCCCTTTTATAGAATGTGTGAGGTGAAGGTATGAGTAAGAGAACTTGGAAAAGAAGTTATTCGTAGTGTGTGTACAAAAGGAACCATTGTGGGTGGCAAAAGCTTTATAAGATAAACTCCTTCAGAAGAATATGCATTTTCCCTCGTCAGCACTTTTTCCATCTTTTCAAATGTCATGCTCCTCGTGGCAAATTGTTACTTTAATTTTCCATCTTGATCTGTGTAATCTACCATTCACAATCACAAGAGATAATACAATATACTTTTTGAATCAAATTAAGAAAATAATACCCTTGACGTAAACTCATATTAGAATAAACTTACCAACTTTCTTAATTAGATTGATAGACAATGTGCTTAGAATCTGGTAAAGTAACACTTTTATTTCTATTTGTTCACTTTAAATTTACATAACCATACAACATAAATCATAAAAGTTTTAATAAGATAAAATGAACATACTAAAGGAAAGAGTAACAAGAGGATGTTGAGCTTTAATAAAGATTTTAAATTTAAGATTAATTTTTTTATTCAAGCATTCTCATGCGATGTAAATATATCTCTAGATTAAGAATGTGTTTTTCATTTGAAAAATAAAAAATAATTTCAATAATCATAGCTTCAAAACATTAATTTTAAAAGGTTATTAAAAAGCTCAAGGTGAAATATGTAAATTTTATAAGAACTTATCATTGAAAAGAATAAGATGATACGATGAAACTCATTTATAATAAATTAATATTATTGTATTGTTTATCTCTATTTTCTTATATATATATATATTTTAAGATTATTTTGAAAAAATAATACATATGTATTCATTATTTAAAGATAAAAAAATGCAGGAATATAATTTAAAATTTTTATAAATAATAAATAATAAAAAATAAAGAAAGAAAATGATATGAGAAGAAGAAGATGGAAAAGGATGTTGACCAAGGTTTGAGTCATGGGCAGTTCAGAACATAAATGCACCTCGTTTCCACCATCATCTTCACCTTAACCAATAAACATTCATTGGTTATGGTTTTTATTATGCCCTTTCAGTTCCATCCATCACTCCCTCATATCTTCTCTTGTCTTTTCTTCCACCGCCTCCATCTTTTCTAGTCTTTAAACACAATCACAGAAAACTTCTCTTTCTTTCTGCTTTTCTTTAGTTGTGCAGAAAGAAATGACCTTCAGCTCACCCCACAGCTGCATTGCACTCAAGGTGATCATGATGCATTTCTATTTTCATATTTAAGTGCACCCTTTTCTTTTCCATCATCACTTCCCTCGTTTTCTGCATCACTTTTACACCGTCAAAACACCAGTAAAATCTGACCCCTCAGTGGGGCTTCCTGCGACCCTTACTCTCCGCACACCCCCTTCTCTCTTCTTCACATTCCCACTTTCTCATCTCTATGTCATGCCATTAAGAACCACACCACTTTACTTTGCAAGGGTATGTATGTTCTTTTTACTTATAAATGCGACCCTCTCTGTGTGCTGGACCTCTCTAAAGCCACCCCATTGTCCTATTATACACACATGCATTTAATATTTAGCCTTTTCTTTCCTTTCCTTCTGCAACACTTTTCTTCTCATTTTTTACATCCCCTCTCTCTCTCTCTTCCTTTTCTGGTCATTATGAGTAGACCCTGACCGACCCAATTGTTTTTGTCATCAGTGTGCAAGTGCAAGCTTATTATTAGCAGCACAAGGTAAAAAAAAAATAAAAAATACAAAGCGGTGGTGTTAATTATTGTTGTGGGTGTGGTAATGAGTGGTGAAGATGGGTAAAGCACCTTGTTGTGAGAAACATGGAGTCAAAAGGGGAGCTTGGACTCCTGAAGAAGACCAAGCCTTGGTTGACTACATCAAGGAGCATGGTCATGGAAGTTGGCGTACACTTCCCAAACATGCAGGTGCACTTTCTTATCATTTTCTTTTCTTTATTTCTTTTATCACTTTCTTCTTCCTTACTTTTGCATTTCTTGTAAAGTAGGAGAACTTTTATTTATCTTTTTGAAAGTTTTGAAGATAGGGAAGAATAGAGCTCGTTTTCTTATGGCTGAAGTTTTCATTTTTCTCTTGGATAAACTCCAATCTCAGGGTGACTTGTTTTCAGAATAAAGAGAATCCGATTGTTGTTTTTCTATTGCTGTATTTTCATGACACCAATTTCTGCATGTTATGGTACTTTTATGTTCTGCGCGTGCGCGGGTGGGGGTCGGTAAGTACAGTCCTTCTTAGAAATGGACCATTGAAAAAAGTAGAAGAATCGTATTATCATCCAGTACTTGTCATGACCTAATTTGTTGGCATATGCATAAAACTTTATCTTGATCCAATTGTACTTTGCCCTTGAAAATTGTTTTGGAAATTTGTGTTTGCGGAGGGTTTTGAAGCTTGCTATGCAGAGGGTGTAAAATATTGATACACTGAAAGGAGAAAGGTGCAGACATGATTATGACTTGTAAAGATAGATAAAATTAGTCTATGAAAAATCATTTAATCGACCTTTGCTTACAACTAGGTCTCTCACGATGTGGAAAAAGTTGTCGGCTTCGGTGGATAAACTATCTTCGCCCTGGTATCAAGCGTGGCCCGTTTACTAGTGAAGAAGAAAGCACAATTGTTCAACTCCATGGCATGCTTGGCAACAGGTACCATATTGTTCCATTTGCTTGTTAAATTCAACATGTTAGCAATAGTACTATACACATGCGTATACCCAAACCCTCTTGGTCCTAAAGTCTTTTTTTACTCATAAGCTGCTTAATAATTAGTAAACATGTTTCATCTTCAAAAAATGTGTCACTTTACTCCCAATGGATATGGTTTCTGTTTCATTGCTTAATGTTCTCATCCTGTTACCCTTTTGCCATTATGGATCCTTAATGTACTAATTAAAAACTTAAGGAAACTGAGGAGTTTCAAGTTTCGACATGATAATGATAATGTAACCTAAGACTTACATTCTCATGCTTATACTTTTTGATATATGGTTGGATTAGTCTGTGATACTACATTCACTTGTTTGCATATAAACTGGAAGTAACCATGCATTCTCTTAGGTGGGCTGCTATAGCATCCCAATTACCTGGAAGAACAGACAATGAGATTAAGAACTATTGGAACACCCATCTAAAGAAGCGTCTCCTTCGATCATGTCATTCCCTAAGAGAAAAACAGTCGTGTCTGGTTCTGGATCAAACTATTGTCAAGTCTGAATCTCCTTCTACGCGTCACATGGTACAGTGGGAAAGTGTAAGAGTTGAGGCAGAGGCAAGGTTGTCAATGGAATCCTCGTTGCTCAATTCATGGCCAAAGAGTTCAACATGCCCTGATCATTTTCTTCATCTTTGGCATTCTGAGGTTGGAAAGTCATTTCGCATGGTCAAGGGAAAGGAAGGGATTGTGAGTCAAAGTCCTGTCTCACATCCTTCATCCTCGTCTAAATTGGAGTCTTGTTCAGATGTGTCATTGCAGGTGAAAAACAGTACTAGTAGCCTCTATCCATGCATTGAGGATGTGAACATGGTTCATGAACAGATAAGTAGCTACAAACCAAAGCTTGATGACACGGCTGGGTCTGACTCAGGCAATTATGAATTTCTTGATACTTCAGATTCTGCATTAAAGCACCTACTACATATCTCTGATGATGTTGGATTCCTGGGACAGAATGATAATTTCTTGAATCTCCTTGATGCAACATGTGACCAAGATAGTTTCTTTCATATCTCTTCAGAGAAAGGCAATCTTTGAACTGACAAGAAAATTTTCTTTGCCTTTTGTGATGATTTCTTCATTTTTGTAAATGCACTCACTATGTAGCTGGTTTTGAATAGTTGGTCAAGAGGGGAAAAAGATAGATAGAAGAATAGTTGCCAGAGTTCAACTTTACCTTCTACTTGACGCTTGAAGCTAAAATTAAACATTAATGGATTCAGAGTTAATGGCATTATTCATGTCCTTCAATTGGTGACGTGTTCTTGATTCCCATAAGAGCTGGCATTCAATTGTCACGTGAGTAAGAATTGGTGTTAACATGACTTAACAAATATTTTATTGAAAAATAAGTTGTCTCAACCAATTTTGTTTTGAAGTGAGTAAACAGGTTGTAATTTTGAATTTTAACAAGACCAGATTGTGTTTTAATTGTAGTAATTCATTTACTTGAATACAAGCTTAAGATAAATGATGCAACTCCTAAATCAATGTCCTAAATTTTACATCTTTTTACACTAAGTTCACGTATAAATGAGTTTTTATCATCAAACTTATTTATTAGCGTGGCGACAAAGTCAACTTCGGAACAAAATAGTACTTTTGGGTCATGAAATTGAACCTTTATCAACAACCATCATATTGTCCAATAAGGTAGGAGGGCTCGTGAGGGAATGAGTAAGGTTAGTGGCATGATGGTACAAGAAATTGGTATTACCCAAATTGAATAATTCAATCTCTTGTATGCACATAGTAATTGTTGTATACACACCACCAACATATCTCTGTGCACACAATAATAAATGAAGATGAACTAAAGCTCAATAAAAGACAACCAAACCACACATGTACTGATATGAACTATCAAAGAAAATAATAGCAATAGTAATAATAATAGTAATACTACATTTTTATAAATGAGCAGGCTTAATAGAAACAACCAAAGAGTTTCTTTGGGGCTGTTCCAGTTGCCCTGTATTTTGCAGCTGTCTCTTCTGCCTTCAAGAAATCTTCCCCTTTTTTGGCCTCAATAAATGCCCTCTTTTCTTCAGCTTCTCGGTGGATTGTAGCTATTTTGTTTTTCAACTTCTCTCCATATTCTGCCTTTTTCTTCTCCAGTTGTTCCTGCTCACAAACACAGTGAAAATCAAATGTCAATTTTTCCTCCCCATCTCTGTCAACTTCAATGTCATGTAAATTGGAAAAGTTATTGTACTTTTCAGAAGACATATAAAAGTTTGGTGTAACTCTAAATTATTTCACACCCAGTTATCTGTGTTGATTCTTTCATTTCCATTCACTCCTCACTTTTTCTTCTTCTAATCTCTCTCTCTCTCTCTCTCTCTCTCTCTCTCTCTCTCTCTATATATATATATATATATATATATATATATATATATCTTCCAATGTTGTGTACAAAGTCCTTAACTTTCCTTTTAAGTTGACCTTAGAATAAACATTATTTGTAACAGAAATTCTTATTGCCTTCTTGTAAAAATAATGTTTGTGGGGGCTGAAACATTAATATAAGATCACTTTCCAGAACAAGGATAGCAATACTTTTAATTGTGGTTATTCTATTTCTATTGTAAGAAATGGTTAATCTCAGATCCATCCCAAACCCTTATTCTCTCAGTTTCTCTGAGAGGCTGGGTGGTGGAAGCTTGCTTGCTCCTTGATCATTTCAATTCAGAAGATAAAAAAAAACGTTTAAAACCAGTTCCTACAGGAAAAATGGTATGGAAGCAATTTCAGAAAGTACCTCCAGAACAAGTTACAATTACTACGAATAATTTCTTAATACTAATAATAAAACAAGCTCTTACTTCAATCTTTCTCAATTCAGCCTCCGTTGCAGCTTTCTTACTGTTCTCCCATGCTGAAATTGATGAAATGTTTTTGTAAGCCCTGCTCATCAAATTCATATAAATTAGTTAAAAGAACTCGTTAAATGACTTCAAAGAACTACATGTAATTATCAAATATGATCAAACAATACGAACATTTGGTGTTAACTAACAACCTAGTTTGGCAAAACAAATAATTAGAACTCCATATTCACATATCTTTTTTAAACTTCACAACTATCGTACTGTTTCCAATGCCAAGTGCAGTACCAAAAACAGCCAAAGATCATACAACAGTTTCTATTTGAGCTGAAAAGGAAATTAACAATATCTTATGCAAGTTCTTACTTGTTCTCTGCTTTTGACTTTTCACTTTCTTCCCATGCTTTGATCAGTGACAACCTCTTCTCCGTTGCAACTCTCGCAAGGACAGCATCTTAAGAAGAAACAGAAGGCTTAGGAATTATGATGTAAATATGAAATGCATAACAAGAAATAAAGTATCACAATGCAAACAAACTCACCTCGGTTCACAGATCCATCAATTGGTTTCTCTACAGCAACTTCACCAGTCTCTGACAAAAACCAAATTAACAGCACAACATAATAATTATTATTGTTTGAGCCTTTACAGCAATTATAATGATCATTAAACACAAGTATATATGCGTGTGTGCGTGTGTATATATATTGTGGTGACACAAGAAGGTGAGTTTTTATGATATGATTGAACATAAAGTTGAGAATACAGCATGCAAAGTGTATACTTGGAATCCAAGGCCACCAAAAGTTGTAAAGAGATTTATGGCTAAGAAAAAAATTATCAACATGGGAGATCTTAAAATAGTGAATAGAGTAATACTGTATGAATTACGAGACCAGGTGAAGATGTTTCTTCCTTTGAGTTTCCACATGTTATGAGCTCAAGTAAGAAAAATTAGATCTTTACTTGACGGAAAGAATCATATTATCATTCAGTTGGTAACCCATCAATTTGGTTTGGGCATATAACTCTTTCCAATAGACCTACGACAGGGAAATTCCAGCAGAAGAAAACTGATAAAAAAATATACAAGAAAAACTAAAAAATAATAAAGTATTTTTGTTTTTTAAAAATAAATCACAGAAAGCTTAACTTAACCAGAGAGTTTTGACATTTTCCATTTATTTGTGTAAAAACACCTTTGGGAAACTCCATAGTACAAGTCACGTATATAATAAAAGGAAGGAAAAAAAAAAAAACTTCTTCCATTTGGAATACTTTTACACAGGAATAGGAAGTTGTCTAACGTATCCCAAATAAAAAAAAATGAAGTTACTAAAAGCATGAGACCTTCAATAGCAAAAGACAGAAAAACAAACATGAACAAAGATGAAGAAACCTTAAAACTTTAATTATCTGAACTGTCTGAATTACACACAAGTAGGTAGGTAGGTAGGTAGAAACATTTCACTTATATTAAAATCATCATATAACTCCAAAATGAGATTAAAAACATAAAACAAAAGCAATGAGTTAAACACCATGATATCTGACCACCCTTTTGGTAGCAGATATTAACTTAATGATAAGAGAAAAGCAAAGGTAGAGTTATATAAGATTATCATACTCTCAACAACTAAAAGAGCTTTGGAGTCATCAGCAAAAGGAGAGGGTTGTGGAATGACAGATTTCTCCTGAGCCACATCCTCCTTTGGAGGGTCATGAGCAACAGGCTCAGTTGGAGTTTGAGAGGTAGTAGTAGTAGTAATAGTACTCTCAGACACAGTTTTGGATTGCTCCTCAGTCATTTTTTCTGACAGTGGTGACTCAGAAAATTGTCTGCAGAAAGTGATGAGAAAAAAGGTGTGAGTTGTTTGGGAGTGTTAAAAATAGTATGATGCAAATATATGTAGAGGGATTGAGGAAGAGGAAAGAGTTAGTTGGGATATTATGGTTGAAGGAAGGTAACTTAGCTCAAATTCTAAAATCTTAGCTGTGTGGCTAACAGTGGTAGGTACAAGTGTCCTCCTATGAGTTGGCACAGCACACCAACAGAGACAGCATCTCCCTCTATTTCTACAAAACAACCATTAAGAGTGACTATAAGATTCAAAACAATGATTCATTTTTTAGTTGATTAAACCATCTAAATTTGTAAGAATATCTCTATAGTTAAACATCTTAATGTTGTTATTAATAACACAAATCATTTTAATTATTTCTTTCATTAATTATGTTAATGAGCTTTACACAAATATGTATGCACTTGATGGAGAAGAAATCTTCATACTTTGACTTTCATCTTGCCTAAACAAAAAGGTTTTATCAACATTGACTGGAATTTTCAGCAATGTTAGTTAGTAGACAACATATATTGAAAAAAGTAGTCAACATTATATTGAGAATAATGTACATGAATTAAAGAACTGTAGAAAAATGTGTAACACAAACCATGCAGAAAATAATAAGTTATATTAATAAAATAATTAAAAAAGACAGATTGTATAACATATATGCAAAAAAAAAAAAAGTGTTAATATTTATTGAATGTAAAACTTAAGAATAAAAGAAAAACAATTGAACATGTTATAAAAACTAAAATTGCAACATAATTAAGTTAAGCAATATTATACTGCATTATATTTAAAATAAATGGGTGAAATGTTTTAAATATGAAAATAGTCAAAGTGTTACATTTGTTTATAAACACATAAATATTTTTAAACCCATTTAGTGATTGAAATTCATCATCATTAATTTTTTTGATGTTGAATATAACGCAATAACTATAACTGTAAATGTTTTTAAATGACTCGTTAAACAGTACATTATTAGTTAAAAGACGTTATTTAGAAAACACCTTAAATAATAAACATTAATCACAATATTAAAAACTTTTCAATGACCCATTAAAAAGTTATATAAATTAGAAAAAGTATTTCCAACTAATGTTTTATTTTATACAGTATCTTGGAGTTGATTCTTGTGTATTATACATACATACATACATATATATATATATATATATATATATATATATATATATATATATATATTGGTATTTTTAGAATAAGAATATAATGTTATTTATATATGTATAGTCATAATGTTTGGATTTTATTGTTTAATTATATTATTATAATATAATTATTAAATTACTGTATTGACTTTTAAAATATTATTTTTCGCCTTTCATTAGCTGTTGCTCTAGCTTGGGATATTTGATGAAATATAAAATTTGCCATAAAATTAAAAAAAAAATCAAATATACCCATTTTAAAAATAATTGTATGAAATTAATTTATATTAAAAATATATTTTTTAGAAATATACATTAATGCTAGAAATAAGTTAGATGATCCACTTCTTTTATATATAATTAAGGTTTTTACACACTTGTATAGGATCCCTTTAACAGAAAGAATATAAATACAATAGAATATTTTTAAAAGTGAGTAAAAATAAGTAACAAATAAAGTATAAAAAATGTTTAAAATTGAATAAAAATAAAGTAAAAAAAGGTCAAACTCCTTAATTATTATTTTTTATTTCTTTCATTCTTAACTCTATATATATCACATTAAACAATCCTAACTGATTTCTTTTTCAATTCTGGTCACTTTAATCAAACATACCAAAGAATGTAGGTACCACAATATCTTAAACCTTATGTAAGACTAATTTTTAGGTGACAACTTAGTGATATTTTGTAGGAAGAGTTCAAGTTATCTTCACCAAATTAAGCATACTTGCTTTTTTTTTTGGAAGAACTAAAACTTCATTTGAACTGAACACAAACTTTAAATTCAATTAGAGTTTAGAGCATTTGAACTGAAAATAGTCTACACCCATTAAGTCGGATTGAATTTGTAATTAATGTTTATATTCACTGTTTTATTTATAATAAAGTTTCGAAAGTGCCTTTCAGTTCTTATTGCTTCATCAAGTTTGAAATTTTCATTTATTCATCCATTTTTTTTTATTTTGATTAATATTTTTTAGTGTGGTAGGAGGACATTCTTTCTTTCATAGCAATGGAATCCTTACGTGGTGCCATTTTTTTGCAATCAATCATTTCATTCAGCACATTGCTTAATTTCGCGCTCCACTTGTAAAACCATCAGCTTGCAATCATCTAAAATTTGAATTTTTCAAAATGTATTTCAAACCCATTAATGTATGGCCAATCTCTTCGTTTTGTTATGTTTTATTTTTATTAGGAATGAGAATGAGTCAGATTGAACATATATAGTATTTATACCTTATTTGACCAAAAAAAATTATCTGTATTGATATCTATTTAAAAAATATTTTTATGTATTTTAAATTTTTTTAGAACATTAAAATTACAAAAAATATATATTTTATAAATTTTTAAAATAAAATTTAAATAAAATTACATAAAATATATTAAATATAATATAAATTAAATTTTAATTTTAATTTAATTTTATTTTATAAAATATAAATTAATTTTAATTTTCATTAAATTTAACTTAATAAAATATAAATTAAATTTTTATTTTTATTTTTTCTCTGTAAAAATATGGATAATATAATATTTACATCTAATTCGTTCTATTCCCTTTATAAACGGATATTAAAATATCTTCTTTAAATAATAAATATCTATAAATATTAAATATTTGTCGCGAATTTTATCCATAAACATTTACGGATATGATTTTTATTATCATTCCTAGTTTTTACAGATATTTTCGTATGTATAGATTCCTTGGGTGTTGCTCCCTCCACCTCACCAAGTGGGTCATGCACCTCCTCACTATTTTAATTTATTTCAAATATTATATCTTTCTCACTATTTTCTTTTATTCCAAAAATACTCTACACCTTCCATTATCCTTAACAATCTTTCTCTTTCTCTCTCTACATTAATGGAGTATTTACATTGAATTTGTGATATATTACAAAATATAAAATTCAGAAGAAACTTCAATATTAGTATTTTTACCATTTCCATTTTATAAAATTAAAAGTTAGATGCAAATATAAAATAATAAACACAATAATATTAATAGTAAATAATGATATATCATTATTATTATATACTAACTTTATAATGACGAAAACTAAATAAATTCTAAATCTTTAACAAATAATTTTTTTTATATTTTAAGTATTTAATAATATTTTTATATTATTTATCTAATAAATTAAATATTTTATTCAAGTTATTTGAGTCAAACATGTCGGTGAGTTAAAACATAATATAATATTAAAAATTATATATATTATATGTAAAAAAACACACATATATATATAAACATTTTTCTAAAAATTTAGAACAAAATTTACTATTTATTAAGTAATTTGAAAAGAGAAAAATATATTCAACAACGAAAATAAAATTGAATCAAACTTATTTAAGAAAATATATAAAATATATCTGAAGTTGAAATTTGAGTCATGTAAATGTTCCATCAATGAATAATGTAAATGATCCATTAATGTAGAGAGAGAAAGAGAAAGATTGTTAAGGATAATAAGAAGGTGTAGGGTATTTTTGAAATAAAAGAAAATAGTGGGGAGATGTAAAATATTTTTGAAATAAATTAAAATAATGGAAAGGTGCAGGACCCACTTGGAGAGGTGAAGGGAGAAACACCGAAACTCCTTTTATAAAATTTTGGTACTATTTTTTGAAAAAAAAAAAAGTTTGGAAGCATTATAATGTAAACTAATTTCACTTTGGAAACAGAGTAAGAGTTAAAAGCAAGAAATTATTTTCCCTTGTTTTAGAAAAGTGTGGAGATAAATGTGAAATGGGTTGGAAAATAAGTATAAAGTGGATTATAAGGGTGCTAAGTGGTAACCCACCAAAACTAGTGCATCAAAGATTGATGAGAAAAGAGACAAGAGACAATAAGACAACGTTTGCTTTATCAATACTTCCTTCTCTTGCTCACAGCAAAAACGTCTTTGTGCTTATCCCATCTCAGTTCGCATCATGAACATGAAAGTCAGTCCTTCATTGTTCAAAGATAATCTTTTTTTTTTAGCAAGAACCACACACACATATATAATATTAACATAACTATAAAAAAATAAATAATTAGTTTTATTTAGAAATGTTATTAAATTTCATAAATATCCTAAAATAATATCATGATGTAAATATTTTTCTTTAAAATTATATTTAAATAATAATATTTTTTATTTTAATTACCATAATAATCTAAATTTATATGAAGATATTATATATAAAAAGGGAAAGATGCACTCTATCTTATCCTCTCAAACCTAACCCATCTTTTCTGTGGAATAGGAAATATACTACAGTGAAAGAATATGATAAGTGACAAAATGACACGTTATATCACGTGGATGTATAACAAAATAAACATTTTTACATTGGAATAAAGTAATAATTACACAATATTTTTTTTCACTAAATAAACAAGTATTAAGATAATAAGTTTATAATACTATTTTTCACTTGTACGTGCTCTTACACTAAATTATTTCAAGATTTAATTAGTTATTTTATCTTTGTTTTTGTTTAAACTTAGTCATCTCAATCTTAATTTGTAAAAATTAATATAATTTGATTATTTTCATTTTTGAAACAGATAAAAAAACTTCACTAAAATTAAAGTTATTAATAATGATGATTTTTTCCTTGGTATATTTAACATAATAATAATAATAATAAACAAGTATTTTTTCCTTGGTATTATTATTATTATTATTATTATTATTATTATTATTATTGTTATTATTATTATTATTATTATTATTATTATTATTATTATTATTATTATTATTATTATTATTATTATTATTATTATTATTATTATTATTATTATTATTATTGTACAAAACACCTTAGGTTCTTCCTTTTCTTTTAGCTCTTTATACTAAAATGTAAAGAAACATTACTCCTGCAACCAAACTTGCAGTCAAATATTTTTGACGAAAAACTATCATATTAATTTAAGGATATGTATTTTCAAAATAAATATTTAATAAAGAATTGTTGTTATTATTACAATTTCATTCAATAAGTTTCTCTTCTATACATAGCTTGTTGCTACCTATCATAAAATTTTTCCTAATATTTAAGTACTCACTTAAACATGAATAAAAAAAAAATTCAAAATAATACATGCGTTGGCTACTACTTAGCAGAGCCCAATACTATTTATTTGTTCTAGTTTTTAAAAATATGTGATATTCTTATTTTGCAACATTGTTAATATTTTTATTTTTTTGCAATAAACATGAATTAGTATTAAAGCATACTGATTTTGATATTCTTCAATCCTTTTACTGTTTCAAAATTAAATTATAAATGGATGATTAAATTGGAAAAAGCTATAAAAATATGAAGTAATATATGGAATGAATTAAGAATTCAAGAGTAAATTCTTCATTGCAAAATATTATTTATGGTAAAAAAAACTACTTTGTTTCGGAATAATAATTTTGTTAGTTTTTTTCTCTAAAATAATTATTATTTTATTTTTTCATGTTTTCTTTCAATAATATATCAATATATAATATATAATTAAGAATAATTAATACAATATTGTCTATATTGAAAATAGACTTAAGAGTAGTTAAAAAATTAAGGATACTGTTATTAAAAGTTATGTTAAGTAATTATTGACGAGTGCAACATAACCTTAAAATATTACTATATTCCATTTCAAAATAACAGTCTTCTTGGTGTTTTTTAAACTGTAGTTCTTTTAGTGCTTTTAAACTATAGTTTTTCAGATAATAACCCTGTATGTAATTAAAAATAATTAATACAAAACTACTCACATCAAAAAAGAAATATAGGAGTAGTTGAAAAGTTGAAGATATTTTTGTTTAAATTTATATTAAATGTTTGTTAATTTGAATGTCATAACCTTGAAAAGGTAGTACTTTTATTTGAAACTGTGGAAGTTGTAAAGAAAAATCAAGCATGGTTTTTTCGCCACTTTAAAAGGTTTTAACGAGTAAGTTAACATAGACCCTCATAAAGATTTCATCCCCAATTATAAACCCATCATTTTAAAATCCCTAAATGCTCAGAATTGTTGTTCTTTGGTACTGGATATTCCTTTTTAGGGGACAAGGAATGATCAAAATTAATTTTGGAGCTTTTAAACAATTTCCTTTTGTCACAATTGGAGACAAATTTCGCCTCGATCTTTGCGAACAAATTTCTGTGTATGTACCATATAAAGCGTAACAGGTCTTTTTCTTTTTTTCATGTTTTGTTTTTTAGTAACACACTCCCTAGGAAATTTGAAATCACTCTTTTCAGAATTTCCAAAGTCAAGTAGATTAACATTTAAAGCTTTTGTAATGGGTTGCAAGAAAATGTATCTTTTTGGTACAAAAATATTGATAAATTCATTTATGTTATCAACTATTAACCCTCAAACATGCATACTTTAGTTTTTCAATCTCGTATATATCACTTAATCCACTTATATCTGTTCTTCAAAATTCTCTAAAAGCAACATTTTACTGGTGTCTTGTCTCATGTTTTGTAAGAGTGACTCCTACAACCTAGGTCGTAGGAAGTATAAAATTGAAAGTAAATTATGTACAAATTTGAAATTTCTACCTTCTATCTAATCAACAAGAAAGTGAAAGTCAGTGAATAAAAGAGTGTTTAGAAACTAGTAGAAACTCCATTGAACATAGATTTCTTTTATTTTTCAATCCACAAAACTTGTATCAAAGTAAAGAGCTGAATTCACATTCAGATCAAAGTTGACAGAAAAAGAAACATGTACTAAAATTACAGACTGAATTTTTCAATATTTGGCCGCAAATTTGACCAAGTTTAAGTTGACAACTACAAAACCTTACGTAAACCAGTGACTGATCACACACTTTGGTGTTGATGTGTTGACACTGATGATCAAATCACAGACTTTATTATGCCCAAAAATACAAACAACAAATTGGTTCCTTCTTCCTACACCGAATACACACAAACTTATAGCAGACGTGAGATTATTCCATAAGAATAAAAATATGATACAGACAAAAGTTTATATTGCTTCATAGTCATCTGCTGCTGCGGGAGTATCAGCTAAAGCAGATAGCACAACGAAGACACCAAATAAGATTGTGATGATAGCAGTGAAGTTCACAAGCAAAGCCTCAGAACCATACTTATCCAATCCTGTGTTCTCCAAGAAAGTGAGCTTCTCCAGAAATCCAAGAGTAGCTGTTCCCACAGCCAAGACAAACACAAAGAGCCCAAATAGTGCATGCCAAGGAAGAGAGAAACGTCTAATATCTGGAGTCCCACCAGGGTAGAAAAAGATCACAAACCCATATATCCACTGCAGGTAACCAACACAATGTTAGACAAAATTAGTAAATAATTGAGTTTCATTTGGACACAGGCAAAGTCCACATTTTTAATCCATAGCTTGCACCATAGAGTATATATGTCTGGTGCTTAAACTAAAATCATAAACTTAACCATAATCATATCCTGTCTCCAAGGTATACTACATTCATAGGATAGCCTGGTATATATACCCAGTGGTTTTACCTGAATGCCATAGAGGACAATAACCCCAATTCCAAGCCACGAGTGCAAACTGTATAGGTTGGCAATCCCACTTTCATTGTGAAACTTGAAGGCAGTATAAATTCCAATTATTCCAAGTGATAAAGCGGCTCCATGAAGACCAAGGTGTACCACTTTCTTCACTTCCTTCTTCAGGGGAAGAGCTTTGTAACTTATAATAGCTGAATTTATTTTCCGTATGAGAAAATCAGAGAAACAATCAGTAGGTTAACAAATCAAATGGAATTGATTAATGAAGAAATTCCTTGTGAAAGTATTTTGATTACCTTCACCTCCATGAACTATGAGGCCAAAAACAATAAGAAATGGATGAATCTGTATAAAGGAAAATATACGTAAGTTATAGGGACTTCCAAAAAGTAATATCAGAATTCAGCAACAAATACTCTGTACATCAACCAAATTGTATAACAAAATCTTCCTCAGACATTTCTTTGATCTCTTGATGCATGAGCCATAATGTTAATTCAGATTAAGAGAATTTAAAAAATTATACTTTTGTCTCTTCAAAAAATAAAATTCAAAGGACTCCATCTCAGAGTATCGTGTTCTTTTCTAATCACAGACGCATGCAAATGTAAAGGAGTGTACTGATAGGTATACTTATTTTCTGCCTGAAGGAAGCGACATGTGCAAATGGCATGTTCAAATAATTAATCATAGAAGAAAGACACCCAAAATTCAAAACTCTTGACCAAGAAAATAGAGAAGCAGCCATAGGTGGCACGTGACGGCTAGTTTATTTCTCACTCAAGTCCAAAACAGATAAGCATGTCTGTCCATGTGCGTTCCACAAGTGAAAACATGGTCAATAATTAATCGACAAATAATAAAATAATAATAAATCTTAAGACCCAAAAAAGTTCATTTTGAGTATAAAGAATGCACAGTTTTCATTTTCCAGTTAAGCTTAGAAGGCAGGACTTGACCGACAAAATAGGAAAACAAAGTTAGGTACCAATCCTATTTTATTCGCATAGAAGACTATATTCTGATACTGAAAGATTACCTCAATTCAGGCTCTGTTCAACTTGTGAATTCAACATTCTTAATACTAGGATTCAATTTGCAATAGCAGCACTCAAAGTGACTAGAGCAGTAAAACAAAAACTTGGTAATAATTACCTACACATTCCCTCTTAAATTATTAGATAATACCAAAATAAAGCTAAAGTAAGTCAGCTTCTTTAGCCAGCATTTAGCTAGCCATTAAAACATATCTTAGCTTATTTATTTTATGGGACAACCAAGGGATCTGCTACTGAATATTTTATTTCCTTTTTTTGATACGAATGCCCTCTTTTAGATATAAAAGTAATATCTCGCGTTTAATTTTATCACAACTAGCAGCATCCTCATAAATATAATATAGGTATACATATCACACGAGGTTCACGCCCTTAAGAAACATCCCAGTTAGTAAAATTTGCTAAAAATGAATCATATCAAAAGCAATGTTTCTGAGTTTCAGACACAAACTAGTTTAACAATCAAGTATTAAATTCGAGATACTTCTAATGTCACCTCTTGCCACCAAAGCTTTATTTTTTTAATTTGAGAAAGTATATATATTTTTTATTTAGATTAAATATTCACTTCAATACAATAATAACAAACATGTCTTAATATAACATTTAACTTAGTTAATAATTAAATAACTCCAAACATGATTGGTCTTTGATATTTGTGATGTGTATTTATTAAAAACAAGATCAGTGTTCACATAACTAATTATAGGAATAAGCAAGGAAAGAAAGGGTAAAAAAACTGTTAATATTAATTATTTGTTTTACACAATTACACATACTTTTAAAGAAGTTTTACTAAACATAAAAGTACTTATCACATTAAAATTTAATTTAAAAAATAAAAACATATCCATCTAAGTTAAAAAAAACATTATTAAGGTTTAAAAACATACAAATCACGATCATTTGAAATTTACTTAGAAAAGAAATGGATAAGAGTGACAGTAAAGGGAAAAATTAGAGTTGGGGAATGAGGAAGAAGTGGACTAACATCTAAAGTTATCTAAAATTGAAGAAAGAGAAAGCATACATTGAAGATGAGTTGCTTGTTTTCATCTTCCCAAGCCAAGCCTCCCCTGAAATTGACGAGCCAAACCAATACGAGAACGGTGGCAACAACGCCCAGAACGTGAGTCACGATCGTCAAGGGAAAAGCAGGTATACCTAACCCCATCTTCTCTTCTTTTCTCTTCTCTCTGCCTTCTCTTCAATGGAGGTTTTAACAGACACTCTCTCTCTCTCAATCTGTGAAATTCAAACAAACTCCAATCAGTATATAAGAAGATATCAGGAGCCTCCACCCTATTTGACCTTCTCATGCGCTCCATCTAGATCTTTTACATTATCCGCTAGATCGTTGCCACGTGTCACCATCTAATTCCTCACTTTTCATCTGTTTTTTTTCTCTTGTGTACAGTTTTTTTTTTTGGAAATTAGACAATCTTCAATGACACTTATAATTTCTGATTTTAAAATAGATACTTGTTATTCAATTTTTTATGATCTCTAAATACACATATATTTTTAATACATTTATATTCGTTTTTTTTTCAATTTATTTTAAAATTTTATTACATTTCAAATAAAAAAAATTAAAATATTAAAAGTTAAATAAATGTTTGTAAAAGATTATAAAAATATATATTTTTAAAATAAAATAAAGATTTAAATTAAAACAAATATGAGTGTGATTTAATATAACTTTAAGAAAATGAAATTTCACTTTTTTTGTTATATTTATTTTACCAATCATATAATTATATATTTTTATTGGTCAAAAATATTAAAAACTTTACATTCACACCTTTTTTTTTTAATTTAACCTCTTTTTCTGTACTAGATTGATTTGTTTATTTTTAGTTAAGTTATAATTTTGATATCTTTTTAATTTTAAATCCATTGGTTTCTCTATTTTTTTTTTCACGGTCTTGATTTTTACGTTTGAAAAGTAATTTTTAATTTATCATATATTTATTTTCTTTTTTTCATATTTTAATTAATTAAATGAAATTTCCAATAAATATGCTAAATCTATGATTAAGGCAAATCAAATAAAGTATATAAAATTGATTAATAAAAAACAAAATTTTCATGTTGCTCAGCCGCCCCGATCGGTTCCAATCAACAAACAAATGGCCCCAGTTTTCCTAGCATTCAATTAATCAGGGTCACTGATTTATACATACCTTTTTTCTTCTTCTTCTTTCATTTTCAAAAAATTTAAAAAATTTTATTTGTTTTCTCTTCTATTTTTTTTTTTTTGGCTTTTCTTTTCTAAACCAAATATGAGATATTTATAAATTTAGAATATAAATATGTTGACTTTTAAAAATGGGGAACTAAGCCTCAAATTTTTGAAACTGACAAGGTTTGGAAGCTAATTTGAAATAAGGTTAAAATGTTCTTGTAAATTTTTCAAATATTTTCTGAAAAAAATTAAAGAAAATAAATATTTTTAATATCTCAATATTTCTAAAAGTATTTTATGCTTTTTTATCTATTTTAATTGGAAAATTAATAAAAATAAATTATAAAGAAAAGTTAAAATTATTACTGTAACATCCCAATAATTCTACTATACAAGTATTGATTTATTTAGGAGTTACAATATAATATAGAAAACAGTAAAGAATTTGGATTAAGTAGAAAGTTGGATATGCTAATATTAACATTGAATACAAACCGGATACAATCAACACAGTATAATACTGAGTTAACCATTTAGATTACAAAACGAGTATAGACCGGTCGGTCAAAATAAAAGCAAACCTATACATCATAGTTTATAAACTAATGCAAAAGAAAACTATCTCTAGGGACCGGACGGTCCAGTACTAAACTCTGGGATTTCTTCAAAATGCTCTTCAACTGGTATCGCTTCCGCCAAGGGCTCTTCCAAAACTGCTTCCAAAGTAACTTCTGCTCACATTCGTAAGAATGATCATAGCATTTGAAAAAGACAAGATGACCGGTCGGATACCGGACGACAAAGTGCAAAACAAGAAGAATAAGGGTAAGCTTACGTATATTTAACTTATCCATTCAACATACAAACAAACATACTTCACAAGAATCAATCAACACAACATATCATTCTCATACATCATATTAATCGACACGACACTGTCCGGACCGTATGAACGTGTAGCTCGGTCGTCCCTAGCACCCGGGCGGTGTAATAACTGTTCCAACAGCTGCCGCCCGAGGTTAGCCCTCAAACGGTTATACTCACTTATATCCGCGGGCCTCCCGCCATTCCCACACATGACCGACTTCTCTCTATTTGAGAAAATGTCCTCACGGAATATCGGAAACAAGGACGACACCGGAGTCATTCCCACATTCATACTTTACCAATCAAATTCTAATTCATGAGACCTTCCACCCGAGGAATTCTCTTACTTAGTCAAATATATTATTCATTATCACTCTTATAAACAAAGTTATCGGATCAATGACCGTATTATCAACAATGGAATCACGAACTAATACAGGACCGAAGTATAACTGGAGTATTGGCAAAGACTATAAAAGAGGTTTATAGGTAGAATCAAAGATTCAATAACAAAACTAACCGGTCGGTAGAATCAAGGTGATATTTGTAAAAGAAGAAGGGTTTGATGAATACTGAACTGTCAAGGAATACAGTAGCAACCACAAAGTTAATTATTACTAATAACTACCCGGCCGGTTTTGGTAATGAATAAAATAAATAGTAATTATATTAGAAGACTGGTCTATGACCGAACTCTTATCTCAAAGAATAATATAAGCAAACACACCGGTCGGTTAAATAAATAAGTTTACTAGTTTGAAGTATCCGCCAAATGCCAAACACTTTTCAGAATGAATGTTTAGTTTATGACTAACGTTTAGTAAATATTGTACACTGAGATTCTTAATGAAAAATATTAAGTTCAACAACAACTTGACCGAATAGTCCGATTAGACCGGACGGAAAAGTAGGGGAAGAATGAATGATCATAATGATCTTCAATCTCAATTCACATTCTCTAAGTTTTTCCTTTTTATTCGTTTCTCATAACCAATATAACAACATTCAGAACATGCATTTCAACCAACATACTTTATAAATTAACATACATCAAATTATTCACATTTACTTTATACAGAACATCAAACTTAAATATGCATAAGCTTCCCTTACCTTTTAACTCCAGCTAAACTTCAATAGTAGGTTGATAACGAATATCCTTTCTAAGGTTTCCAAGTCTAGAGTAAAAATACAGAAATATGGGTTCAGAGAAAATGGTTGACAGGTACATGCAAGCTTTAATGGTGCATGCATGGTGGAAATGAGAAAACTTTAAATCAGAAATGAAGTTCTTAGAACTTACCGAACGTAATGCAGAAATCAAACGGTTCAAATGTAGGAAACGAGCTCCAAGGTTCTTTAAAAGTGATCTAAAGGTGATCGGAACAGTGATTTGATTAGGTTTTTAGAGAGAAGGTAGAGTTTCTAGAGAGAAGGAAGAGAGTTTGGAAGTTCAGAAGTTGGTAGAAGATGAAGATTTTCATGCAGAAAGAGTTTTAAGATTTTCGAAGTTTCTACCTTAATTGTGCTTCCAGAACCGGACAGCTGGACAGCTCTTCCGGTGCCACGTGTTTCCCACTAACCCAAAAATCCTTCATTCTCTACGCAGTCGTACGCATCCCGAGGTTGGGGAATTTATTGCTGCTGCAGAGTTTGTCTGCCACCTTTACTGAATTTCAGCCTCTGCACGGGTTTCGAGAAGAAAATAAATTTTAACTTTGCTGATTTATAAAAAGAAGACCGGCCGGTCATTATTTGGCCGGCCCAATTTCTGGGTCGTGACATTCCCCCCAACAAATAAAAATTTTCGTCCTCGAAAATTAGTACATACCTTCGAACAAGTGTGGATAGGCTTCCTTCATATCTTCTTCGCGCTCCCAAGTGACATCGCCCGTTCGGTCATCCCAGATAACTTTCACCAAAATAGTGCGTTTACCGGACGGCCGCTTGGTTATGTTTGTCTCAACTCTAACTGGTTGTACTTCAACTGAACAGTCTTCTTTAAGTTGTATGTGATCGGCTTCGAGTACATGCGAAGGATCAGCGATATATTTTCTAAGTTGAGAAACGTGGAATACCGGATGAAGGTTAGACAAGGGAGGAGGTAAAGCAAGTTCATAGGCGACTGGCCCAATGCGTCTGAGAATCTGATACGGACCAAGGAATCGAGGTGACAATTTCTTTGGTTTGATGACTCTGCCCACACCGGTCGTTCGATTCAGCTTTAAAAACACATGCTCTCCTGCAGCAAATTCTAAAGGCTTTCTCCTTTTATCTGCGTAAGACTTCTGTCGGCTCTGAGTTGCCTTAAGTCTTTCTTGGATCAGTTTCACCTTTTCTGTTGTTTGTTGAATAATTTCTGGTCCAGTCAATACAGCTTCTCCTTCTTGGAACCAACATAGAGGTGTTCGGCATTTCCGTCCGTAAAGAGCTTCATAAGGTGCCATTCCGATACTAGCATGGAAGCTATTATTGTAAGTAAACTCAGCTAGCGGCAAAACTTCATCCCAAACTCCCAAGTGGTCCAACACGCTGGTTCTCAAAAGATCTTCAAGAGTTTGGATTGTCCTTTCGGATTGACCGTCCGTCTGAGGATGGTAGGCAGAACTCATCTGAAGTTTGCTTCCCATTTCTTGATGAAGTGCTTGCCAAAACCGGGAGGTAAATCTTGGGTCCCGGTCGGACACTATTCCGGACGGTACTCCATGTAGCCTAACAATCTCTTTGATATATAGCTGAGCTAACTTAGACATAGGCATTTTTAAGTTGATAGGAAGGAAGTGTGCACTCTTAGTTAATCTATCAACTATTACCCAGATAGCGTCATGATGCCTGACCGTTCGAGGGAGATGGGTCACGAAGTCCATAGCAATACTGTCCCACTTCCATTCTGGTATTTCTAGTGGTTGTAAGAGACCGCTCGGTTTCTGATACTCGATCTTGGCTCTTTGACAAGTTAAGCATGACTCCACGAATCGAGCAATGTCTTGTTTCATTCCTGGCCACCAAAAACTCATTCTAAGATCCTTATACATCTTAGTTATTCCAGGATGAATGCTTAGACGACTTTGATGAGCTTCTTCCAAGATTATCCTTTTCAACTCGTCATCATTTGGAACACAAGTTCTATCTTTATATCTTATTAACCCGTCCGTTCCATCATTGAAGTCTTGGTGGGGTGGTATACCGAACGGTTTGGAAATTCTCTGCAACTCTTTATCAACCTTTTGCTTTTCTCTTATTCGATCAAATATGTTACTTGACAATCGCATCATACTACAACTGATACCGGTCGGCTCAAAATCACATTGCAGCTTTAAATCTCTGAAGTTCTCAAGTAATTTCATCTCTTGTACCATCATTGCCGCCATATGTATGGTTTTTCTGCTCAAAGCGTCGGCAACTACGTTGGCTTTTCCCGGATGATACTGTAAATCAAATTCATAATCTTTAAGAAATTCCATCCATCTTCTTTGCCTCATATTTAACTCTTTCTGGTCAAATAGATACTTGAGGCTTTTATGGTCGCTGAACACCTGAAACTTAGCACCATATAAATAATGTCTCCAGATTTTGAGGGCAAATACTACAGCCGCCAGTTCCAAATCGTGAGTTGGATAATTCCTTTCATGAATCTTCAATTGTCTAGAAGCATACGCAACGACCTTCCCTTCTTGCATCAATACACAACCCAATCCATTATACGAAGCATCACAGAACACCACAAACGGAAGGTTGACGTTAGGGATTACCAGAACCGGAGCATTCGTTAACCGTTGCTTTAATTCCTGGAAACTGGACTCACACCGGTCGGTCCAGACGAACGGTTGGTCCTTTCTGGTTAATTGGGTTAATGGCGCCACTATCTTAGAAAAACCTTCAATGAATCTTCTGTAGTAGCCGGCCAAACCAATAAAGCTTCTAACTTCAGTAACTGAGCGAGGCGTTTCCCACTCCAGAACAGCTTGCACTTTAGACGGATCTACAGAAATTCCGCCGGCCGAAATTACATGCCCAAGGAATTGTACTTGATTCATCCAAAACTCGCACTTGGACAACTTAGCATATAGTTGTTTCTCCCTTAGTACTCCAAGAACCATTCTCAAATGATCCTCATGTTCTTCGTGACTTTTGGAGTAAATGAGGATGTCGTCAATGAAAACAACTACGAATTTATCCAAAAACGGCCGGAATATCCGGTTCATGTAGTCCATGAATATTGCCGGAGCATTGGTCACACCGAACGGCATTACCACATACTCAAAATGCCCATATCTTGACCGAAAAGCAGTCTTCTGAATATCTTCTTCTTTCACTAGTATCTGATGGTATCCGGACCTCAAATCAATTTTGGAGAAAACCGAAGCTCCATGGAGTTGATCAAGTAGATCATCGATTCTCGGCAATGGATATTTGTTCTTAATGGTTAACTTGTTTAGTTGCCGGTAGTCTATACACAGCCTTGAACTACCATCTTTCTTCTTAACCAAAAGAACAGGCGCTCCCCATGGAGATGCACTTGGCCGGATAAATTTCTTTTCCAATAAGTCTTCAATTTGCTTCTTCAATTCCGCCAACTCTGCCGGAGCCATTCTATAAGGTGCAATTGATATTGGACCAGCTCCCGAGACCAAGTCAATGGAAAACTCGACCTCTCGGTGTGGAGGAAGACTCGGGATTTCTTCTGGAAACACATCCATAAATTCTTCCACTACCGGACGGTTCAAATCCGGTCGGTCAGTTCCGCTCACGTCCAGATACGTGAAAACGATGAAACCCATAGCGCCTTCAATCAAGTCTTCTCTCATCTGGCCGAGCGTAATCGTAAGTTTTTCTTCTTCACTTGGGAAAATTAACTTCTTCTTCCCACAATCAATAATAATACGATTGGTGGTCAACCAATCCATCCCTAATATAACTTCAAGGTCTTGAAGAGGTAAACATATGAGATTTACCTTGAATTTGTACCCCTCTACCTCAATAGGACATTTCACACATACAGTGGACGTCCTAATCTCCCCAGCTGCCGGTGTTGATACCACCAAGTCAAGCTGCATTTCACTCTCAGCTATTCCCAGTCTATCAACACATGCCTTCGAGATGAAGGAGTGTGTTGCCCCCGAATCAAAAAGCACACAGCATGACATTCCATATACTAGGCAAGTGCTGATTATAAGGTTACCTGAACCAGCAGCTTCAGTTCCAGAGATAGCATATACTCTACCGACTGCTTGGGCTCTTCCACCGCTCGGAGACGACCTTCCAGCATTCGGTGGTCTGGAAGATGCTCGTCCACCCATATTGCAATCCCTTTCCAAATGCCCATTCCTTCTACACTTGACACAGAATTTTGTATTGCCTTGCCGGGGACAATCTCGCATGTAATGAGGGCCTCCACATGTAAAACAGCTGACACTTCCTGGTTGACCGGTCGGTCTTGCAAAGTTCACTGGCCGAACGGCCAAAGCAGAAGAACTCTGCGAAGACGGTGGTCGAGAATACGGAGTCGCCTTAGGACTTGAAGTATTTCTGGTTACAATTGATCCCCTGGTAGTGGATGACTGTTGTTTCTTACATTTCTCGGCTTCCATTAAATTTTTCTCCAATACCTTAGCCCTTTCCACCAAAGCCGGAAACTTCTGAATACAATGACTTGCAATCACCGGCTTCAAGTCTTCCCTCAGCCCATTTTCGAATTTCCGACACTGCCATTCTTCACTCATTTTCATCGTATAAAACCTCATCAATTGCTTAAAACGGTTTGCATATTCTGACACTGTCATTCCGCCTTGTACTAGTTGAAGAAATTCAACTTCCTTCGCAAACCGGACGCTATTAGGAAAATATTCCTCATAGAACTTGTTTTTGAATACTTCCCATGTGATTGGAGTGTTATCATCTTCCAACAGCATTTTCGAACTACTCCACCAATGCCCAGCCTCTCCATTTAGCAGATACTCCGTGAAGGCTAAACGGTTTTCATTACTACACCTCTTAGCGTCATAGATACGCTCCATATCGCGAAGCCAGTGGTCAGCTTCATCCGCACTGCAATTTCCACTAAATTTGGCCGGCCGGTGCTGGAGAAAACTCTCCAGACTCCATTCAGTCTGAGTATTTGAAGAAGAACCGGACGGCCTGGTAGCTGAAACTCCACTTGATAATATTTCCATGATCTGCCTTTGTGTTGATTCTGCTGCAGTTCTAGCGGCTTCTGCATTTTGTAATGCCAATGCATTCTGTTGAGCTAAGTTGGCATTTTGTTGAATAAGGTTGGCATTCTGTTGTTGAAGCGCTGCCAACACTGACTCCAGCATATTATTACTTTCGCCGGACTGATCCCTAGCGACCGGTTGAGGAGGTGGTCTAGGAGCCATCTTCTGTTTTTAATCAGAAAGAAGAACCCGTTAGTCCACAAGAAATCAGAAAATTCTGATCGAACATGTAGAGTACGTAGCCATAAGCATAATATACTCATAACCTACAGGTAATCTAAGAAAGAAACTGCTCTGATACCATTAATGTAACATCCCAATAATTCTACTATACAAGTATTGATTTATTTAGGAGTTACAATATAATATAGAAAACAGTAAAGAATTTGGATTAAGTAGAAAGTTGGATATGCTAATATTAACATTGAATACAAACCGGATACAATCAACACAGTATAATACTGAGTTAACCATTTAGATTACAAAACGAGTATAGACCGGTCGGTCAAAATAAAAGCAAACCTATACATCATAGTTTATAAACTAATGCAAAAGAAAACTATCTCTAGGGACCGGACGGTCCAGTACTAAACTCTGGGATTTCTTCAAAATGCTCTTCAACTGGTATCGCTTCCGCCAAGGGCTCTTCCAAAACTGCTTCCAAAGTAACTTCTGCTCACATTCGTAAGAATGATCATAGCATTTGAAAAAGACAAGATGACCGGTCGGATACCGGACGACAAAGTGCAAAACAAGAAGAATAAGGGTAAGCTTACGTATATTTAACTTATCCATTCAACATACAAACAAACATACTTCACAAGAATCAATCAACACAACATATCATTCTCATACATCATATTAATCGACACGACACTGTCCGGACCGTATGAACGTGTAGCTCGGTCGTCCCTAGCACCCGGGCGGTGTAATAACTGTTCCAACAGCTGCCGCCCGAGGTTAGCCCTCAAACGGTTATACTCACTTATATCCGCGGGCCTCCCGCCATTCCCACACATGACCGACTTCTCTCTATTTGAGAAAATGTCCTCACGGAATATCGGAAACAAGGACGACACCGGAGTCATTCCCACATTCATACTTTACCAATCAAATTCTAATTCATGAGACCTTCCACCCGAGGAATTCTCTTACTTAGTCAAATATATTATTCATTATCACTCTTATAAACAAAGTTATCGGATCAATGACCGTATTATCAACAATGGAATCACGAACTAATACAGGACCGAAGTATAACTGGAGTATTGGCAAAGACTATAAAAGAGGTTTATAGGTAGAATCAAAGATTCAATAACAAAACTAACCGGTCGGTAGAATCAAGGTGATATTTGTAAAAGAAGAAGGGTTTGATGAATACTGAACTGTCAAGGAATACAGTAGCAACCACAAAGTTAATTATTACTAATAACTACCCGGCCGGTTTTGGTAATGAATAAAATAAATAGTAATTATATTAGAAGACTGGTCTATGACCGAACTCTTATCTCAAAGAATAATATAAGCAAACACACCGGTCGGTTAAATAAATAAGTTTACTAGTTTGAAGTATCCGCCAAATGCCAAACACTTTTCAGAATGAATGTTTAGTTTATGACTAACGTTTAGTAAATATTGTACACTGAGATTCTTAATGAAAAATATTAAGTTCAACAACAACTTGACCGAATAGTCCGATTAGACCGGACGGAAAAGTAGGGGAAGAATGAATGATCATAATGATCTTCAATCTCAATTCACATTCTCTAAGTTTTTCCTTTTTATTCGTTTCTCATAACCAATATAACAACATTCAGAACATGCATTTCAACCAACATACTTTATAAATTAACATACATCAAATTATTCACATTTACTTTATACAGAACATCAAACTTAAATATGCATAAGCTTCCCTTACCTTTTAACTCCAGCTAAACTTCAATAGTAGGTTGATAACGAATATCCTTTCTAAGGTTTCCAAGTCTAGAGTAAAAATACAGAAATATGGGTTCAGAGAAAATGGTTGACAGGTACATGCAAGCTTTAATGGTGCATGCATGGTGGAAATGAGAAAACTTTAAATCAGAAATGAAGTTCTTAGAACTTACCGAACGTAATGCAGAAATCAAACGGTTCAAATGTAGGAAACGAGCTCCAAGGTTCTTTAAAAGTGATCTAAAGGTGATCGGAACAGTGATTTGATTAGGTTTTTAGAGAGAAGGTAGAGTTTCTAGAGAGAAGGAAGAGAGTTTGGAAGTTCAGAAGTTGGTAGAAGATGAAGATTTTCATGCAGAAAGAGTTTTAAGATTTTCGAAGTTTCTACCTTAATTGTGCTTCCAGAACCGGACAGCTGGACAGCTCTTCCGGTGCCACGTGTTTCCCACTAACCCAAAAATCCTTCATTCTCTACGCAGTCGTACGCATCCCGAGGTTGGGGAATTTATTGCTGCTGCAGAGTTTGTCTGCCACCTTTACTGAATTTCAGCCTCTGCACGGGTTTCGAGAAGAAAATAAATTTTAACTTTGCTGATTTATAAAAAGAAGACCGGCCGGTCATTATTTGGCCGGCCCAATTTCTGGGTCGTGACAATTACGGGATATGAGGTTGAGTTTTCTTTTTTACCATGTAGTTCTTTACTTTTAGTTTTTGTTTATCAATAATTATAAAAAAGTATTCGTTAAAAGTCGTTAGATGTTAGAATTAGTTTGATTCAGATAATTAAACAACAAATACCTAAATTACATATTTACTTTGAAATTTTATTTATAGATTTTGTGATGAAATTTTTATTAAAGTGAATCTTGATTACAATCTAAACATAATGATTAAACCTTTAACTAAAATAATTTTAAAGATAATCTACTTTAATTTAACACTTTTATCGTTTTATCTGATATCATTTAATAAAGAATTGATTATCCAAAAATATCTAAAATTGATTATCCAACTAATAATTGATCCGAAGAGATATATTTTTAAAAAAACATCTAAAATTGATTTTATTTTGACTATTATACCAACTTTAGTTAAGAATTATTGAGGGCTCAGTCTCCAACGCTTCTGTTATCAAAAAGCGAAAGCAAGCAACAACTATAATGTTATTCTAACCTCACTAATTATTATTAGTCATATTTTTCACTGATTAGTGGCATCCAGTGAATCACTGATGCACCACTTTTTCATTGTATATTTTATTCTCCCTCTACTTCTCCAATGACAAATTTTTAAATTAAATTAAATTTGTAAAATTGATTTTGAAGTTATTTGATTTATGCTCTAAATGTTTTTGTTCTAAAAATAAGTTACCGAAAAATTTAACATAATATTTATAAACGTCAAATTAAGATTGTTTTAATATTAAAAACAATAATGAACGCAACGTTAATTTTTTATCATTAAACTAAAAATGTAAAATTTATTGCAATACATACCTTTTTAGTACTTATACAGTGCAACTAAAAATGTATACAAATTTTATTGAAATTAATTACCTGCTATAATAACACTTATAAATGTTAGTTTAAAAATTATTGCTTTATTCTCTTGATGACTAAAAAACATATTTTTTTGTTATATCAAATAGTTATTTTTCTTTTATATATACACATGTTTTTAACAATGTATCCATTTTAGTTCTGAATTAACTTGATATAAAGGTTTGTTTTTTATTAAAAATTTGCCTATTGTAAATTCTAATTATATTAAAACGAATAGTCAGTCTATTGGTAGAAAGTGAACATATTGAAATAATTGAAAGAACTAAGACTTGAAAGAATAATTTTAAATTAGTCCGTTCTTTCTCTAATTTTGTATTTTCTTCCAAGGAAACCGTTAAATGTGAACTAGCTTTTAAAGTTATTAAATTACAAAAGAATAATAATAAAAATATCGTGTTAAAAAACTTCTAAGAGTAACATCTATGATAATAAAAAAATTAACCTTGAAATTAATAAATTAAAACAATAATAATAGTTAAAGGCCCGTGGACGTGGGTGTGGGAATTCATTTATTTTTGGTTGGTTTTCGCTGGCTTGATAGCTTGAATGAACTTGGACATTTTTGGCAGCAAGATCCACTCATCTTCCTCAACTGGTACCGTAAATTAATAAGGGTTAAATATGTTTTTCTTCTTTAATTTTTAGTTAAAATTAAAATTAATTTTTTTTGACATAATTTAGTCTTCAAACTTTAAAAATGTATAAATTTAGTCCTTTTAATCAATTTTTGTTAATTTGATTTGATTTTCAAAAACGTTTCTCATTTAACATTGAAGCAAAAATGTGTCAAACAGTATAAACAACCCAAATGCTATCATGAAATGTGTTTAAAACATCAAAGAAATCTAACAAAAATTAGTTAAAATGACTAAATTCATACATTTATAAAATTGAGAGACTAAATTAGGTTAAAGTTTTGAAGATAGACTAATTCTAATTTTCATTAAAAGTTAAAGACCAAAAACATATTTAATGCAATTAATAATAATAAAAAAACAAACATTATAAAACACATTTTTAAAAGACATTAAAACATTCTTTTTTATTAGTTATGATTATTAAATATTCACAAGTTTATCTACCACTTTTCATAAAATAATATATCAACGTTCAACTATTAGACGTTTAGAAAGCTCCCTTTCATGACCTCATAACTCGTATTCTCTTTTGGCGACTAGGAATTATATATTTTTTTGACAAAAAAACATCATTAATCGTAATTAAATATTTTTATCATACTTTTCTAAATACTACTAACAATTAAATTAATATAATTCCTTTTTTTACTCATTGTTTCGTCATTTTAAACTATACAGTGGTGAAATTTTTGTTTGCTGCAAATAATTCATTGAATGATCAGAGGTGTAACTGTTATGTTATTTTGTGAAATGTTTTATATTTGTGGAAGATGTCTGACAAAGACGTTTAAGAATTTTCAAGATCTATTATGCGAAAGTGAAAATGTTTAAGTTTATGGGCCATTCTGCAAACTTATTTAGAAAATTTAGGTTTATTGAATTGTATGAGCGGACATATTAGGCTTTTGCTATTGACCCAATAATGAACCCTCGGGAGCAAATTAGGCTTTGGCTATTGACCCAATTATAAAACCTCAAAGGCAAATTAGGTTTTTGCTTTTGACCCAGATTTTTTCTTGGCCTAAAGCCTAATTTCTTCAGTAGTCTTACTGCAAAATATTTGCTTTGAATTATTTACTTAAAAACTTAGATAAAGAATATGCCCTTTTGTTTCAGAATGGTTAATGAATAATACATTAAATGAGAAGAGTAATTATACCAATATTATTTTCGAAAATTTAACATTGAAGTTGCTTTAGTATTGTTAACGAATAAAATGTTTTAATGCTCTTATGAATTTTACTAATTAAGTAGGTGAAGAAGAGTGTTTGAACTGATCTAAGTAAGAATTATGCCCACTGAAACAAAAATAACATAAATAGAAAAGAGTGAGTAAAAGAACTTGATTAATTTTTCTTATTCAGACATAATAAAGGTTTTGTGAAATGAACTTGGAAACGAGTTAGAAAAATAAACAGAATTTTTAAAGTGATGAGCTCGAAAACATTTCAAAATACTTAGCATGGATTAAACTTTAACCAGAAAAATATTCTTATGAAATATATATGAATGACTAATTTTTCACTTGTTAAGATTTGATTTAATAAGAATAAAACTTACATAATTTTTCAATTATGGATCACAGATTTATTTAGTTGTTTTATTCTTATGATTAATGTTTATATAATTATAATCATCTTTTACACATTGGTATTTTATTCAAATTACTTTAAAAACTAATAATTTTGAAGAAAAAATATGTCTAAGTGTACACATGACATGGAATGTGACACATCATTAGTCAGTTCACTCAAAATTTAACATTGCTGGTTTCCGATAACTAAATATTACAGTTTCATTAAGATGAATGATGAAAATGAAACATAGTTTAAAAGAAAGACTAAACCTAAAAATGCTTGATAGTTAAGGGACTAAACATATTTAACCATTTGGATGATAATAATTCATGAAATTAACTTTAATCAATGAGTATCTTAGTCAAACTAAAACAATCAGGGACAAGACTAAGTTAAGTCATTTGAGATCTAATATCAAACAAAGTTGGGTTGAGTCAAAGATTGAATCACCTTGACAAAATGTGAAGATCAAGTCATGTTAATAGGTATCTAAATCGAGTGGATTCGGTCTAGATCAATTAACTCAAGTTAACTATGACAAACGTTAAGATAAGGTGATCTAACCTCAAATAAAGTTGAATGAACCACAACCAAATCCACACAAGTTGATCTGGATCCAAGTTGAGTCAAATCGGTATAACTCGTTCTAATAAACCCGATAATTAAATATATTAAATCAATGAGATTAAATTTAATTTACTTGAATCTAATTTATATATTAATATTTTTTAAACTATAGAAAGAAAAAACAAATCTAAATTTAGTTCATCTAATTCAAATAATCTAAATTACAAATACAATTTATTTAATTGTATTTTAATTATATGTAAACTAAATTTTCTAAATTATATCCACTTTTATATAAACCTAAAAAAAAAGAAAAAAAAAACTTATTGAATATATGAAGAAAGATAAATATTCATATATAAATATAAAGTAAATGTTGACCCAAAAATAATATTCGAAAAACAAAGTTTTAATTAATATTTTAGTTTATATATTTAACTTTATTTTTAAATATTTTTTTAAATTTTTTTTATGTAGTTGAGTTTTAATATTTAATTAACAAAGTTAATATGTTATTTTTCTTTAAATTTACCTTATCAAAATGGAGAAAATTTTAAGACTAAAGAAAATTTTAATATATGATAAATTTATATTTTATCATGTAACATATTGAAAACACTTTTAACTTTAATTTCACAGAAAAATCACATTAAATTTTATTAAAAAATAAAAAGTGGATTGAATATTTAAAAAAGAATACGAATTCACTAAAAACAGGTATTTAACCAAACAAAACAATAATTAAAAAAGAACGAAATAAACTATACAAATTACAATATGCAAATGGATTTAAATAAAACATACTTAAATAAATATTTAGAAGTTGATGGTGTAAAAAAATTATAACACCCATAACTACGTCACAACAACCACGAGTCTTTGAAAGTCTAAAACTTAGAAAAGAAAAAATTGAAAAGAAAGATCTAAAAATGGGTCTTTGTCTTCTGGAACCTCGTTATTACTATATCTAGACTTTCATAAATTAAAAAACTTATTTAAAAAAATTAATTTGAAAAATATTTTTGATGTTCCAGATAGTTCAACTACAGGAAAAACACCATTAACGAAATTACTAAATTGACCCTACTTCTTTGTTTGATACCCGTCCCACAGTTAGGTTATTTGATCATTTTAGTGTAGTTTTTCTTTGTTTGCCTCCTGTCAGGTTATTTGGTCAATTTATAGTTGTTTTCGAAAATGTCTTTTTTTCTTCAACGTATCAAACCTTTCTTCATCCTCTGCAATGGTATTTGTGGTTTTTACCGTTTTACCGCTCCTTTCGTCATTTTTGAGGCGCTGTGAGTGTGGTTGATGGGAGTTGTGCAGAGGTCGAATAGATTGGTGTGGAAGCTTCCGTTCTTTGCATAATGTTCATTTTCTTGGCGCTTGGTTCAAAAAGCTTAGGTTCTTCTTCAACCTCCTTTTCTAGTTACCATTGCATTTTAGGTCAGGTAATTTTTGTTGTTGTCTTCGTTGTGGAGGTCTTTATTTCCGTTCTCATAGCGGATAAGTAATATTTTAATTGTTTGTTCAAGGTTGAAGCTTGAAGGATAGTTTCCTTTTCCACTTATTTCCGGGCACCATAAGGTAAGTTTTGTTTTTTGTTTTACCTATGTTGGTATGTCCGTTGTGATAGTGTCGATGAAGTTTGGGCACTTACTATTTTCGTGTACTCTGTCGTTTGTTGGGTTCTTTAAGTGGTGTGATCAGTTGTTTGTAAACTTTTGTGATACAAGTTTTGTTTTTGTCTCTGTTTTTTTTTTTTTTTTTTTTTTTTTTCTGTTTTGGATTTTATCATACAAGTTTTCTGTTTTGGTGTTTATTGATTGATTTCTGGATACTAGTTCCTTACGACAACACTTTTCTTCCATCTGTTTTCATCATCGTCATATATTAGCAGAGGAGTTTGTATGAATTGGTTGAGTTTTGGTCTATATTTATCGGTTTGGTTTTTGTATGGTATAGTTTTAGTGCATAGTTGATTTGTGGATACAAGTTCGGTTTTATATCTGATTTCCATTATTCCATTTTTTGCAAGGTACCATTTTTTGTTTTTTATCAATTGAAAAGGTTAGATTTTTGGATTGTAAAGCCTAAACACTCCGTTTACTATTTTTTTATTTTTATTTTCATTATAAACCCTAAATACTCTAGATTTTATGGGTTATTTTGCTCTTTGAAAATATTCACCTGTTATATGTATTATTCATTTTTGAATGTGAAGTGTTATATGAAGCTTTTATGAGGTTGTAAGATTCTTTTGTGCCATGTGTTACATGTTTTTTTCTTTTGTCTTCTTAGAAAAGGTGAAGCAGTGGATAAAACCCTTCGAAACCATCTTTTGAAGATGTTTACCGCTTTGAGAATTTATCCAGAAAGCTTTGAAAAGCCATTCCTTGAATGCACATCTGAATTTTATGCTGCTGAAGGTGTGAAATACATGCATCAATCAGATGCCCCAGATTATTTGAAGCATGTGGAGGTGTTTTCTTTTTCATAGTCCGTTGTATTATTTTATTGGCTTTAGTTTTTTACGTAATTCTTTAATAAATGGATTGTGTCATTCAATATCAGAGTTTGATCTTATAAAAGTTATCTTTCTTTTTCAATTCTTCCCTTGCCCATATTGTGTACTTATTGCAGGGATGTTTGTGGGTGCTTCTTCTGCAGATATGATTGCAAGAAGAACATGAAAGATGCTTGATTTTGCTGATAAGATTGTCCACATTAGTCCAAGTCTTTCTTCAGTACTTACCAAGTTTTAGTGGATACGACCCTCACCGGGATCGTGCCAGTCTCGGGTATATATTATCATACTTCCCATTGAAATTGTTTGTCCCCCTTGGTTTTCCAAAGGAGAGGTAATATAGAAACAATTTATTTTCTGAGTGATACTTTTCAGTGATGGTAGTGAAGTATTTTTGGCTGGTGCATGATTCAATTGATTTTATATCTCGCTTGTAAGTATTGTTGTGTTAGTTTTCATTTAATAAATATCCCAAGACAGAAAGCCCCAGCCAATCTTCTGGAAACATCTCAACCTAATATAGGCATGAATAAGAATTGTTACTGCTGTATGGTTATGTGTAAGTGACTGGCAATCCTATTTGCATAAACATAATGTCTGCAAAAGATAGTTGAGTTACTTGAGTTTTCTGTTTTTATAAATTATTTAAATCTAATTTGTTGTTTTGTTCAAACTTCCCAGTTTGTACTATAAAGAATCTTCTGAATGTTGATCGGGTGATGTGGCTGAGGGTAAAATCCTCAAACAACGGCCTATCCTGATTGTAGCGTCAATGCGGAGCTATGGAGCTTATTTAGCTTACGGATCAGAGTACAGGTGAAATGATTAAGATTTATTCTTTAGCATTGGTCGTGGTTTGTTTTCTTGTGGTGTTGTGGGCATTTTATCTTATCTGTTATAGCCCATGTATTGACTAACAATCAAGATCATATACTTTATGGTTATTATATGTTGTGTTTCCAAGCTCAAATGTTTAGCTTTGTAATATATGCATATTCATCTATGTATTCAACTAATCTGTGTTATTTTTAAATATTAGAAAGTAGTTCATGACTAATTGTTTGTAAATCATACCTAAAAGACATGAATCTGATTTTAAAGTTGCTTGGCATTTGTTTCTGCAACTTTTATTCTCATAATTTAATAAAAGTGGTTGGCAGATTGTTTTTCTATAAGATTCTAAAGTTCCCCCCTCTTGGCCTGTTTATATTTCCTCTATTCTTCTTTGGTTTTTACTGCAATTACTCAATTGGCTTTTCTTTCTGTAGGGTTTAGTCATGACCGCTCAAATTCCAAAATGGTAACCTACAACAGTAGAGCGTCTAACCCAAATAGCTACATCAATTTAATCAACAAATTGTTTACATCTATTGACCAAATTCCCAAATTTGATGAAACTTCATCCTTAATTGAGATATACCAGATTTATGGGACTACATTTCAATATCGACTTAATAAGCTGACCAAAAGTGTTATTTGGAAGACCAAATTGGTGATAAATCAACCTTTAAGAAACCAAATAGTGTTATTTGTGACTTCCCCAATAATTTCATATGCTGACTACAAAAAACTGCAGTTTGTCGGCCTTAAAAACAAGATTTTCAGTGTTCATGGGGTCTTTCCTGCAATTTCTACATTGTATCAGGCTATAAATTTTACCGTCTCTGTTTAGATTGTATACTGGCAATATTTTATGCATTATTTATCATTCATATACAGATACAGACTATTGATCGCAAGCAAGAAGTACCTCATGATGGTGCCATGTGTGACCTCCTATGGTCAGATATCCAGAAGATATTGTAGATGGATGGGGTCTCAGTCCTCGAGGTGCTGGTTTCTTATCTGGTGGCGGTGTTCTTACTTCCTTTAACCACTCAAACAACATTGACTAAATATGTCGTACTCATCCGTTGGTGATGGTACCATTTTTTGTTTGAGTGCAAAATGACTCAGTTATCAAGATATGTAGTTGTTGCTATAAAAATGTGTCCTTCTCTTTATTGTGTGTGCCGACTGCTCAAGATATCTGTTGAATTTTGCAGCATATGACCACATTTCTTTTTCTTTTTGTTGCTCATGCCATGTGCTGTCTCTCAGATCAACTCTACCTTAATGATGTCAAGAAACTGTGCTACAGTTTTGGAGATTCCAATTGCAAAAAGATAAGGTACCATCTTATATTTCTAAGCAAAGGGTGTGCCCCAGTTATCAGATTTTGGTCCAACTGTCTTAAATGACCATCTGATAATTCCAGATTGTTTTCAGGAATTTAAATTCAAACATAACTTTGAATCAGTTCTGTGTTGGGTGTTTTTAGTGCCATTCTTTAGTCAGAACATTGTTTTGATCTATGTCAAGTCTTAACATGGGAATTATCTTTGTGAAACTTAATTATGGTAAAAAAAGACACCAAGTTAAGTCCTTGATTTTGAAGATTGAAGATGACCAACTGAAGAAAAAAAGTTCACCTGATTGTAGAAATAGCAGTGTTGTTAGTAGTAATAGTAAGGTTCTCTCTCTGTGTATAAAAGATGTTATTTCAGCTAAATTACTTTTTATAATTCATTTTTAGCATAAACAATTAGATATTTAAATTATACTATTGAAGTTTCATTAATTTGTTATAAAACAATCATTAATTTTTTTTTTCATATCACCAAAATCTATATTTAAATATTATCTTCATAAATATTAATGATTATAACAATTACCTATAATAATGGAAATAAGTTATTTATTCAAATATGAATATAATTATATATTATTTCTCTTGATATATCTTAAAAAGAAAAAAAAGAAAAAAACCTACCGTCCGTATGCACGGGTCTCGGTTGTTTCTGGAAACGTTGTTCAGGACAGTTTGCTCTGAAACTTTTATAGTGAAAAATTTATTTCAAAAACTCAAGTAACACGGCTTCAGTTTTGAAATCTTTTAAATTATTTTTAAAACTCTTAAACTAATTGGGTTTTTTTTTCTATTGGTTTAATTTGTGTGTTATCAGAATAATTATTTCAATATAATTACTATATCAGACGAAATATTTAAATCAAGTGCACACCCCACTTCCAGATCCATAAACATTCGCCATCTTAGTATTTATGGTATTGATCATTTTAGAAAGCAAAAAAGGGAACAAATTACTATATCATCTTCTATAGAAGGAAGAAAAACTTATCATAATTCATGTATTCGTTATTCATTGCATTTATATGTGACATTGATAAGATCACGACAAGAAGCTAGGAACAAAATTCGCAAGTAACGAATTTTTTGCTTTTACAGAGTCAGAAAGAGACATTTCAAGGGCTTTCGCTTCAATTTTGGTAATCCAGAATCTTTGCCCATAAACATACCCCATTTTGAGGAAAAAAATAATGTTTGATTCTATCCTTATGCTGATTAAAATATTGATATAGGTGTTGATCACTGACACTTTTGTTTAACTATGTTTGGTATATTGGTTTTGCATTATATATGCACTTTCTTTCTTAATATACTTCCTTATGGGCTTTAGTTGCTTTATGACATCAACTTCTTTATATATTTTTTTTTAAAAAAATTGTTTTTCATAAAATAACAAGGTCATTCACGTGGAAAAACAACTTTTATCACATCACGAAAAATATGGAACTAAGAAACAACTAAAATAGATAAAAGTGTATTTTTCTTCTTCAATGTTGCGATTGATGTAAACCATGTTCACATGCATCATCTACACAGTTATGTAAAGCACCTTTTTCTCGAACAACATGACTGAAAACAACTTGTCCCGACAATTAGTGATAAACTATACATCAAAAATCAATATTTGCCATTTCTATGTTATTTTTCCATGGTGATATACTATACAGTATGTGACACTGACCATTCATGATAGTAATAGTATCTTTTCAAAAAAAAAATGTAATAGATATATTTTCTAAAATAAAATTCAAATCCAGTCTTTGCATTTGTTCGTAACAAATGACTTAAAAAAAGATCACAATAGCATAAAAGGAAAGCAGTTAAAAATAAAGCAGATAATAAGTAAATTTAATAATAATAATAAAAGGAAGACAAAGTAGTCATGCTTAATGACATATGTAGAAATTCAATTGGCATGGGTCTTAACCACATTCATAGTTATGCTTTAGCTGATCATATATATTATATTTTTATTCTTAGTATTTTTATGTTATATTTAATAAATAAATGATTTATATTTTTGAAAATCTTTGTTTGGATTTTTTTATTTTGAGAAACAGGTTATACATCAACCTATTATTTGTCAAGATGATGACATAGCATAAAGAAAAGATAATCTTTTACAAAAACTCTTGAAAAAAATTAAACATATTAAATAGAAGATTGATAAAGCTAGAATATAAGAGTTAAGAACAGTTGACCTCTAGTGTTATGTGTTATTTGTACATTGCTTTAAATGATGTATCAGAAGTAGGGAGATATCATGTTGAATTTTTAATCCAACAACGGTGCATGTAAGATTTTTTTTATTGTGTTTCATATTTAAATATTTGACTTATTATTTTTTAATATATACTTAACTTTCTTATTACATATATATGAATAAAGTCATCCTGGATCAACACGGGACTTTCATATATGAATTTATTGAATATTTGACCTTTCAATATTCTACAAATATACTTGAGCACAAACAGACTTATTTACAAATATAAATGTCTGAGTGAAAAAGAGAGATCTACCTTATGTCATACATTGATGAGTAATTGTTATTGAATATAATATTTTGTTAAGTAATGCTAATTAATCAACTAACTCTTTGTGATTCATATAGTGGTCACCATACCAAAATAATACACATGACTTTGTTTCCTACACACGAAGATGAAACTTGAGTTGAAATCTATGTTACAAACGCAAATGTTATTTTTTTTCCATATAATCTATTTAGTTATGTTAGTACTAATCCATGTTTAAAATGTTTCTAATTTAATTAGAGTTGTGGGTAAATCTAGAGGATATAAGTTGAAATTCACTGGTCTTAAAGTTATTAATTCTGTAAATTAATTTATGACCTTAAATATGTAATTATTTTATCTGTCAGTGTAACAAACAACCAAATTCATGAGTACATAATTATTATGTCATGTCTTAAATAAAAATCACCATTCAAACAAGAATGGAAGAAGATTGAATTGAGGTAATTATATATATCTTTCACATATTATAAATCTTATCAAACCTTAAATATTAGTATTCATATATAGTAAAGTTATGTTATTTTTTCAGCAGTTTAAGAATCTATCACCTATAATATGTGACACAATGAAAAAGATAAATAGGAGTGACCAACGTATTCACTGAAGTTAAGACTTACAATAGTAATTATATTTTACTTGAAAACTGTTCAGGACAAGTTTTTAATTATGAAAGTTTTACTTTAGTTTTAATAGTTTTAGTTTAGATAGTTTTAATGTTAGTAAGTACATTTTGTGTTTTAATTGTTTTAGTTTGGAAATATAATTTTTATTGGAAAATTTTTAAACTGTGTTAAAATATTTTTCTTTTTAAGTTTGGATAAATGGTAAAATAAAAAAATATAAAAAAATCATTTAATTCCGTTAATATATTAGCTTAAAAATGATGTCAATTGAATGATAGACTTCTACCTTCCTGATGTTCTTGAATGTTTATGTAAGGATTGAGAAAATTGACCATGAGGGAGAGACATAGGTGTCAACTTGTGAGTGGGAGGATAATAATAAAACCAAAAATTTTAAAAACGTAAAACAAGCCACTTCCAAATTCATTTTCAGAAGCATGAAAACTCTCTCAAAAAGCTAACTTCCTTCTTCTTTGCTTCCTTCCATTTTACTGTCACCAATTCTCCATGCTGATCCACTCCATTTACATTGTAGCTGCTTGATCCACTTGGAAGCCGAGAATCCCCAAGATTCTATCAATTTTTGTCCCTAATTCTGATCTTGGAAAAAAGGTAAGTCATTCCCCTCTTTTCTTACTATTTTAGGTTCTGGAACATGCAACCAGCAGGTTGCATGTGATTTCTGTTCCATTTTCCAATTCCCAATTTGCAATCTGTTTTTGATCACTCATTTGTGATCCTAGGGTTGAGAGCAAAATTCTGCAGACGCATATTGTAGTGCTGGATTTCTAGGAATAGTTCTTGAACTGAGTTGTGAAAATTCCCAGGTAAGGGAAGCTAGTTTTCCGTCCATTTTATAGTATGTTGTGAATGCATGACAAATTGGTTGAATTGGTTTGAAATTTGTACATGGAAATGGGTATGTGGTGTGAAATTGATGATTGATGATTTTGGACTGTTTAGAACTCTTTGGTATGTTGAATGATGCATGATTGAGACTGTAATGAGGATTGAAATCTGTTATTGTAATGTTTGGGAGAAAACCCAGTGGCTTAGGGTCACTTTTTAGCCATTTTAAAGGAAGTGAGGTAGTGATTTTGAGTAATTGGGGTCTGTGGTGTTTGTGGACTGTTGGGACAGTTTCACTTAGTGTATTGTGACTTGTTTGAGTTACCAAATTAGCCAAAATAGGTGTAGAATGGTAAGTTTTGGTTTTGGGTCCCTAAGTTGGGAAATTGAGTGTTTTAGGGTTGAAATGAAGCTTAATTCACTTTAGAAACGTGTTAGTAATGTTTAGAATCACTTAGGTAAGTTTAATTATGTATAAAACAAAGATTAGAGGTGTTAGAAGTTGGTTAAAATGGTTAGAAATGGTCCAAATAGGTTCAACCTTGATTCTGCATAATTCTGCAGAATTCTGTAGAGTTTGGACGTTCGTCCAGGCGTCTTGGTCAGAGAAGGTTTCCCCTTCTCTTGACCGTTCGTCCAGGCGTCTTGGTCAGAGAAGGTGGTCAGAGAAGGTTTCCCCTTCTCTTGACCGTTCGTCCAGGCGTCTTGGTCAGAGAAGGTTTCCCCTTCTCTTGACCATTCGCTTTCGTAGACCTTGGTCAGAGAAGGTTCCCCTTCTCTTGACCATTCGTTTGGTAGTCCTGGTCAGAGAAGGTTCCCCTTCTCTTGACCGTTCGTCCAGGGGTCTTGGTCAGAGAAGATTCTTTCTTCTCTTGACCGTTCGGCTTGGCTCCTTTGGTCAGAGAAGGTCTTTCCTTCTCTTGACCGTCCGGTCATGGAACTTTGGTGAGAGAAGGAGGTTTCCTTCTCAAAGCGTACAACCATGGAATCTTGGTGAGAGAAGGAGGTTTCCTTCTCAAACCGTTCGGTTTGGTATCATTGGTCAGAGAAGGTTATTCCTCCTCTCGACCGTTTGGTCTTGTTCTCAGTTTGTATAATCGTTCGGTCTGTAGGGTCTCGGTCAGAGAAGAGTTAACTCTTCTCTTGACCGTTCGTTCTGGCAAGGGTGCCTGGTAGTGGCACCCAAATTCAATTTCCAGTGGTTCGGCCACTACTTCTAGCGTTCGGTTTATTGCTTAAAACTTGTGGTTACTTGGTTTATATAATTGTTTGTGGCAAATTGAGGTGTGTATGATTTATATGACTTGGAGAATGAGGTATAAGTAAGTTTCTGGAATGAATATAGGTAGCTCAGTCTTGGGGGTTGCCCTTAAAGCTCTAATGACTATTCAATCTCACATAGAGAAGAGTAGTTCATGTGGTGAAGAGCAGTAGGGGTCCTAGTCTTGGTTGTCTCCATTGTATATGGGCCAAGGTGAGTGATAACGGATAACCTTGTGTGTGGTAGGGTGAAACCCATTGGCAATGGCTTTGCAAAGCAGTAGAGACCACCACAAGTGCATAACCCGCCATAGCTCGATATTCATTCTGGGTCCGGACGAGTCTAAGTCTAACACTACTTAATAAAACAACAAACCATAAATTAAATAAACTGTTCTTCCTTGCTTGTTGTATTGTATGTCTCTTTTACTATGTTTTATTTAAATTAATTTGTATTCTTTTGGAATTCTAGCTTACCCTTGCATTGTGTGTTGCTTGTTTTGTATGTGTTTGATTCTCTTTGCAATGATCATCCAAATTGGATGTGAGCAGAGGTAGGAGAGGCCCCTCTGGAGCAGGTTTTGGACGGCTCAGATGTCTCAGATGTTCCAGGCACTGTCGAGTAGTATAGCTTAGATAGAATCTAATGTATATAACTTAGTTTTCTTTTGTTTTACTTCCTTTTTTGAAAGACTCTATAACTACATGTAGAGCTTTTATCTTTCTCATATCTTTTGGATGACTGTATTTTGTATATATTTCATCTGACACTACTCTTAACTGCTTTCTAGTATTATAATATGTTGCATTCCACATGATATAGATATACTTATATTTTTGGGATGTTACAATTTATTTTCAATATTGACAATAATTTGACATTTCTAAATGTTTACTTTTTTTTTTTACTTAAATGTTAAAATAATATACCTCAAAATTGATTATTCTAGTAATGTTTACTCATGTGATCAATTTTGTTACAGGCTTTTTGTTCTCACAACTTGCTCACCCCTTGTTTAGCATAAATGGTACGGGAAGACAATTTTTTTATGTTTTAATTATAAAAGATTCCGTTTAAAAACAATGTATATTATCGAGAGCAGTACTGAAGTAATTATGTGAACTTTTTATTTGTATCTGTAATAATATCTCTCTGCTTGCAAAAATATAAGTTTAGTGGGGTTCTTATCATTAATACCATTGTAAACTGAAAAGAAAAGAGAGACAAGGATAGAACAAGCATTTTCCTCTTAAATGGAATTAAAAACATATTTGATTTTTAAAAAAAATATATTAAATAGATATAAATACCCTATGTACTATATGCTAATTTTTGGACAAATATGTCTAACTAGTATAATTTTTAAAAAAAGTTATATTTGGTTTTAAAATTAATTCTTTTGCTCTTTTAAATATTTTGAATTTCTAATACTAATTTAGGAGATTGTGTTGTTTAATATTTTAAAAGTATTTAATCTCAACTTCTGTAATTTGGGAGCCATTGAAAAGTCTATTTTTTTTTATTTAGACTTATGAAATTGAAATAATTTTATAAAAGATTATTTTTTCAAAAAATTTATATTATAACACAATTTATTTAAATTTATTTGCATTAATATTTATTGGATAATTTGATTTGAATTATACTTAAATATTGCTTTTATTTTTCTCATTTAAGTTTATATCTTAAATATTCCGTTTTAAATAATTTAATTTAATTTTTTTAAAACAAAATATAAAATACAGTAGGCATCTATGAATACTATCATGTATAAAAAAAATAGTTGTCATAGTAGCCAAGTTTATTAACTTTCTTTTTCCAATTTTTCCTGTTTAAACTACACGTTTTTTAATTTATAAAACTAATTTAGGAATTGTGCATTAATTATTAAATAATTATTTAAAGTCCTTTAAAATTTTATTCAATGCATTCCTCTACTTAATTCTTTTTTTTTTTACATGAAATAAAAGAATATTATATACATGCTCCTCAAGCAAAACTTCATGAAACAGTTGGAAAACGTATGTAACTTACATTGCCTTGTAGCTGGCAAACATAAATGCCACCATTACACTGAAGATTTTTCTACCTATAAAATAAAATCTCTGAAGATTCCCACATTGAATAGGAAGAACTGATTTCATTGCTTCATGAAATCTCATAAGACTTTTCATTCTGCTTTTGCATATCTAATTGGCTGATTTCAGTGAAAGTGGGGCACTAATCTTTAATCCTTATTTGCAGCCTTTTGGTTCTCCATGATTGTCTAAGCACCCAATCATTCTTCTAACCAGTGCTTGCTAATCCACCATGAGTGCTCACTTTTGAAAAGGTAATTAAACTTTTATTTTATTTTACTACTGAATTATTTATTATTATTAATATTATTCTGAAGATGCAAACCAAAGTCTGGGACAAGGGAGAAAAGTTGTAGCCCTCAGTGTGGTGGGAAGAAAGTGAGTTTTGTAGAGTGATGCTTTGGACAGGTAACCAAGAAAAGAAATTGTGGATGAGTTTTCCCACTTTTACAACAGAGAAATAAAAATTAAGAAAAGAATGTAAAAAGGTTCAACACATATTTTCACACTGTGTATCATTAAAAAAACATATTTTATGTGTATATAAACTCATGTTCATTTTTTATTTTATTTAATAAAATTTTGTTTGTATCTAACACGAAATTTCTTCGTCTTTTAAATTAATGGCAAATCAATGCCTTGAAGGCTTGGTTGGTTACACGTACGTACTGACCACAATTGAAATTGACACTGATATCTGTAATGGAACACGTCACTCATGTAAGACAACATGCTTTGAAACAACTGGTTTGGTACTATGATAGAATTCCCGAACCTTTTATTTATCATCAATGAAAACATTTGTTTAACTGCGATACTCAAATGTCAGACATTAGGTAAACATAAGGAGAAATATGAATCAATGACCTATAGTTGAATATTTGATTTGATTTGAGGATAGGAATCGATACATTGTTGATAATTTTCCTTTAATTTTAACTATGCTTTTATCCTTAAATTACATAATAATTTTGATTTTTTTTCTTTATCTCAAATTTTAATTTTAATATATTCTCATTTTTAATAATATGAATGTATAAACCTCACTACTGCTGCAGCTGCAACATGTTAAATTTGTAAGTAGCCATGAAGTCAATGCTGTTGATTCTCATTCTATCTCGCAAGGTACCATTTGCTTGTGGACCACACTAGCCGTTTGCTTGGGTAAGTGAAGGTCAATTATTTTATATACTTTTATTTTTTGTTTTTTATACATACAATTTATTTTTTAAAGAATTAGCCTATTTAGCTTCAGATCTTATAATGCGAGTCTCATGTGCGAGGAATCTAAATTTAAATTAAATTGAATTATTTGTTCAAATGATACACATCAAATAATGTGAGTTTTTTAAGGGTTCTTCTGCCTTATCGTTGACGTGTTTCTTGCTTATTATTTAACACACATGGGAGAAATAATTTGAATACGTTAAGGATCTGTTTGGTCGCCGACACTGGCATGTGCTGGAAACACTGTATACACAAATACCTGGTTTTCTTTGCGTTGTTTTATGAAATTAGTGTTTTTTATTAAATTATATTTTAATTTATTGGCATATTGTCTCTTAAATAGATATGAAGAGGGTTTAACAGTTGTGGGGACCAAACCTCTTTGCTTTTACAACTCATTTTTCTGAGTAAACTTTCTTCATCATGCCCTTACAGCAGAAAGGTGATACATTTATGTCTTGGTGGGTTGTTGCTTATCAAAGACAGCACAGAAGCACATGGACGCTGCTCTCCACTTTTACTTACCCTTTGGAAAAATTAGATTTCTTGGTAAATTTGGTCAAATGAAATGTCATTCTCATGCTCTCATTATTCCCATTTAAATGTTGGATTGGAACAATTACAACCCAGCTGCTGATTTCAACCTCTTTTCCTAACTCCATCTCTTTTTCTTTTTTTTTTCTTTTAATTTAAGTGCAAGTACCCCATTTCACCATAAATGTGAGTTTGACAAGGAGTAACAGTAGTTATTATCTTGGAATTTTAATCAGAGCCAAACATCAATGTAATAAGAAAACAGTTTACCGTGATTAACACTCCTGTGTTTGGTCAATGTTGTCATTTCAATTTTCCCCACTCTTTTGTCCTTGCAATAAAGCAAAAAGTAGACCATAATGGGATTCAGCTGTGTTCTTTTTACATTATCTTTGGTGCATGAAGACATGCTGAGAAGCTTCTAATATCAATTTTATTTCCTCCATTGCTTTTTTTGTTAGTTTTCTACTAGTGCAAGTTCAGTATCTAAGGAAATAAGGAGGTACTTCACAACTCACAAGATTCTTGGCTTTCTGAACATCCTGACACTTCATTCTGCTCATTAACTGCGTTTGTCACACATAATAAATACCACAGTTTCAAATCAACACAGAGCATTTCCTCACCAATGAGCTGCCGCTTATAAGAGGCTTCTTCTGCGTCTACAACCTTGCAACGGCCGTTTTTATCACCCTGAAAACATGTTCAAGTCATGGAGCAAGAAGAACAAGATCAAAGCTGTGTTCAAATTGGAATTTCAGGCAACTCAGGTCAGTGAGACAAACATAAAACTAAATCCTTATTCTTTTAGTCACACTAAATCTAGAAATAGGGGCTGACTTAGCCGTTATAATCGTAACATGATTCGCAAGAAATTTGAAATTTAAACAGTGTGGTTTATTTGTTTTATTTAGAAGAGTTTGACAGTTTGTGCAGTGATGGGATTATTATATACACAAACCGATTTCCAGATTCTGCAAACAGTGTTTTTAACCTTGTTCCATGTCTCCTTTTTATCAGGTGCCAAAGATGAAAAAAAATGCAATAATGGTATCTTTGGTGCCAGATGATGTTGGTAAGACAACGGTGAAACTAGAAAAAACTGCAGCGCAAGACGGGACCTGCTCGTGGGAGAATCCAATTTTTGAATCCGTTAAACTTGTTAGGGATGCAAAATCAGGCAAAATTCATGAGAAAATCTACCATTTCATTGTTTCAACCGTAAGAAGTAGTTGTAGTTTCACACTCACCGTCCTTTACTCAAGTAAGATGTTGGTTGGAAAGTCTAATCTTCGTGTGGGCTCTTGCAGGGATCTTCAAAATCTGGCTTTCTTGGAGAGGCCTCAATTGATTTTGCTGATTTTGTTGCAGAAATTGAGCCAATCACAATTTCTCTACCCCTAAAGTTTGCCAATTCAGGCATAGTTTTACACGTTAGTGCTCCTCATCTTCTTATTCCCTTGCTTCGGTTCTTGATAACCAATTTCACAACATTCATCTCTAATTCTTTAGCACCCCTTAAGAATTTGAGATTTTTTATAAAATTATAACTCTTCAACGTAATCAGATTACAAACACCATTCAGTTCTTAGTTTCTCACTTAAGAATTGTTGAGACAGGTGACTATTCAGAACGTGGAAGGATATGCTGCTGAAAGGTGAAAATAACCGTAAAACCCCCTTTATTTAAACCATACAACATTCCTATTTTTCTTTTTAATTCAATTGTTTCCAATACGCTCTGAACCTTTATACCTTGATTCCAGAAATGGGGAAGATAATGGGGCTGAGGAACTTGGCAGTGATAGAAGCTTGAAACACCAGCTGAGCTATGGCAGTACAGACCATGAAAGTTATAATGTTGAAGTAAGGTCTTATAAGATACCTTTATATGGTTAACAATTCTATTTAACAAAGTTGAAACTTTCCTAAATAGAAACTTCTGAAGGGGACAAGTTATGCTAACCTTCCATGAAATAATTCATTTACAGACATTACAGTTACATTACTTTTTATTATTATCTTATAGAACGAACACATGGCGAGGACCAGATCTGAGTATTCTGAACAAGATGCATCTAATGGCATTAGTCCTGTGCTAGCTTCATGGGAGGATCCTCATAGCTTCAGACAAAATTCAATTCCATCAAAGGGAACTGTTAAAGCCATTGCAACAGAAGCCCAGGTGCATAAGAGGTCAAACACGAACTGGTCAATGGGTTCGGCATCAGATGGAAGTTTAGGTGACTGGACTAACAGCCTAGAAGACAATCCTCCAAGAGAAAGATTACAAGAGCCTTCAAATATTTCCAATGAAAGCCTCAAGAATGAAATTACTTCTTTGAAGAGGCAAGCGGAAGTGTCAGAAATAGAGTTACAATCACTTCGAAAGCAGATAGAAAAAGAAAGCAGTAGGGGACAAAATTTGTCAAGACAAATAATCAGCCTCAGAGAGGAGAGAGATTTGCTCAAAACCAAATACGAGCAACTCAAGTCCCAGCAGAACTTCAATAATGAGTCCAAAACCTCCAAAACCTCCAAAACCTTGAAGTCTGAGATTGAAGATACTAGACTTCAGTTAGAGGCAATGAAGGAAGAGCTTGTTTATGAAAAGGAATTGAGTGCCAATCTTCAATTGCAACTGCGGAAGACACAAAACTCAAACTCTGAATTACTTTTGGCCGTGACAGACCTTGAAGCAATGCTGGAACAAAAGGATAAGGAAATATTGGATCTATCTACGAATATAAAATCCCAGAAGACTACTAAAGAGCGTGAAGAGGGCATAGAATTTGACCTCTTGCGGCTAAAAATTGCAGACCAGGATGAAGAAATAGACAATTACTGTAAACAACGCCAAGAGCTCAGTGAGCAAATTAAAGAACTTACTTTGGAGTATGATCTACTTAAGAAGGAAAATGTGGACATATCTTTGAGATTAAAGCAAGATGAAGCACACCACATCAAGTTACAAAATGAACATTCATCTTCTTTAGTTACAATACAACAACTTGAATCCCAGGTAGAGAGATTAGAAGAGAAGCTAAAGGTGCAGGAAGATGAATTTTCAGCATCTCTGGTCTACATAAAGGAACTTGAAGATGAAGTTAAGTCGTTGGAGAAAGAACTGAAAACACAGGCAGAGAAATTTGAAGAAGATCTCCATGTCATGCAATGTGCAAGAACTGAGCAGGAAGAAAGGGCCCTGCAGGCAGAAGAAGCCTTGAGAAAGACAAGACACAACAATGCTGTTGCGTCCGAGCGTTTTCAGGAGGAATATAGACTGCTTTCTGTTGAAATGGCACAAAAAGTTGAGGAGAATGAAAATATGACTTTGAAAGCAGTTGCAGAGGCTGATGAGTTGCGGCACCAGAACAAACTTATAGAAGAAATGCTCCATAAATGCAATCAAGAGCTCAGGCTTATCACAGATCAGAATGAAGTGAAAATGAAAGAACTATTGGACCAAAGAGACTCAAAAGCAAAAATAATAGAACAGATGTCACAAGAACTAGAAGTTAAGTCTAAACAACTTGAGGATGTGCAAAGGCACTATGATGAAAAGGATGCTTCGTTTTCCAAGCAAATTCAAATGCTCAGATCTCAAATTAAAATGTTGACGGAAGATGGTGTATTGTCTGAAAAAATAAGGGAGGATGCAAAAACAGCTCAGAAAGGACAACCACTTGTGATCTCAAATGACGGGGAGATGATACTTGGCACTCTATTGTCAGAAGTAGAAACCTTTAAGAACCAGCAAATTGAAATAAAACAGAGTTTGCATAAAGAACAAATGGAGAAAGAAAGTATGAAGAAACAAATATCTCAATTAGAAGGAGAGTTGAAGAAGAAGGAAGCGGAGTTAAGTACTATGGAAAAGAAGTTCAAGAATAACAAAGGACGAGCTGCAGTTACACATATGAATTTGACATCAAGAGACAATGAAAGTGTGGTGCCTCCAGCTAAAACACATACCAAGAAGTCAAAATCCGAAATGCATAAGGTAATTGTTCTTCTGCCAAAATTAAAATCAGAGATGAAGAACATAAATTTTATTGTTTCATATTAGGACTAGATACATAGTAACATCACTCCCTTAAGGTTAATGCACTCTACACAATAAGGAGACATAAATAGTAGCATTAAAATCCAGAGATCAGTACAAACTTGGGTAACTGATATAATATTTAAGAGTTTTCTCCAGCTGTATTAACTTTTACGGTGGTGGCGTGGTTTTATAACATATACCAAACATCTAAACTAGTCATCCTTGTAGAACCCCTCTCGATGTGATTATATTATTTGCTTTTAATCCAGCCTTTTAAGGTGCTTGGAATATTTCATTACCTTTAAGGTGTTTGAGATGTACATTTGCTTTTAATATCTCTCATGCCCAATATAAACGTATCTGAAAATTTTCAAATGATTACAAAGGTATCTCTACAACACAAATTTACGTTTTAGTCTTACCTTGGTGTCTACAAATAAATTTCAAAAGCCATTTTAAAAAATTATTACAAAAGGTAACCTCCTTTTTTTATCTAAAAGAAATAATAAAATCCCGCATTCTATCATTCAAACTGAGTGAGGATGGTGATGAAGCATGGATAAATATACTTTGTGTGTATTCCAGATAATCTATAATTTCTCTGTCACCTGTGAAACTAAAAAACAGTTAAAAAAGTTTCAACATACGCTTGAAACCCAGTTCTTATGGAACTTGACACGGAACGACTAATGTGTGCGTGAAAGCATACACAATTTAAAACTGTTGTGGTTCTTTGGTAGTGAAACTGAAAATTTTCTGGTCTATGAAGCTCAACACACCTATATATGACAAGACAAATAAGCAGAAAATCTCAAACTTAAAATGGTGCTAAAGGAAACTGCCTGATCAAGGTTTTAATTCTTTGGTATTTCCTTTCATACACTAGTCCCCAGTTCTCTATAATAACTCATACAGTTATATTTGTAACAGGGAAAGGATGCTTCAAGCAAGTCCGAAGGAGGAACAGTAAACAAGTCAGATGAGAGCAAAGTTTGTCAAGCTTCTGGAAGGTCTAATCAAATTCTTTTCTCTTGAACATAATCATGAACATTACTATCATTCTTTGTCTTTGTTATATGAAATTGCGGCCACCAATATCAATTTTTTCATGTTGCCTGTCTCACTCAAGAACTAACTTCTATTATTTTTGTCTCCTCTGACAGTGAGGGTGAGTGCCTTACAAATGAATTGTTGAATGAAGTTTCGCTACTAAAGGAAAAGAACAAGATCATGGAGAATGAGCTGAAAGACATGGAGGAAAGATATTCAGAGATTAGTCTGAAATTTGCAGAGGTAGAGGGAGAAAGACAACAGCTTGTTATGGCTGTACGCAATCTCAAGAATGGGAAGAAGAACTAGAACTCTTTGCAGGTGTGGTGTCTCGTAGAAATCATACATGAGTGGTGAAGGAGGCATGCTATCATCATCACCAGAATGTAGGAACCAAATTTAACCAGTACATTGCAGTTTGCACAAGTTGTGACCTATATGTACATCTACTAACAACTTTACTCATCCAAATTTTTTGGGGCACTCAGTCCATCCAATATTCATGTCGTATGATACATTGGCAAAGGAGCCAGGGGCATGATGCTGTGGCCTCATATAGTCCTTGTAGCAGCCAATGATTTATCATTATTTTGAAATTTTTGGCATCCAATGTAACATATACATAACATCTATGATGCTCAGGTTTTGATTGAGTATTGGTCGAATAAAGAAAATCTGGCTAATGTAAGCATCTGTATGGTTACCTTGATTGGTGGTTTTCAGAAGCAATGACTTGAAGCTAAGTTTAGGAGTTCCTATTATAATGTTTTTGTTGCTGCAAAACTAGTGTTAGATGTCACATACAGAAAGCCAGTGACTTTACAATTGTCGTAAAAGAAAATTCCCAAGTGTAGTACTGAGTTTTTCAGTACCATTTTTGACAATACCAAAAACGTCGGTAAGGAATAGTTTTGACAAAAAATTAAAAGGTAGAAAGAACTGTTTAAAGTATGTTGGAGAAAACCAGCTGGTGGGGACAAGGAATTTTTCCAACTTTGTTGTCATCTGTTTATTCGTTTCTTGCTCATTATTTCAATATGAAGTTCCATAAAACAACCATAGACGAATTTAGAGAGAACTAATCCTGAAGATTCACACCATGCATTGTAGCCTCATTTCTAACACATCCTCAAAGTTTTGTAGCCTCCAATAATGGAAAAAGAGAACCACCATTCAGACAAGCTTCCAATTGCTATATATGAGGCGATCACGAGTGTAGATTGTGGAGTGTATGAACTTAGAAGTCTCATAGTAGACTGGTGCTGTTAGCAACAATTGATGCCAGAATAAAGAAAGAATAGCAGCAGTAACAGGGATTTTTTATATATAATTTAGGATGATAACAATAACAACTACAACAAAGGGGTAAATATACTATACGAATACGAAAATTTCACTTAAAGCTTACATGAGTTTTTTATTAATAAAAATATTGTTGATGCAATTTAATTATAATTCTGTTAAAATTAAAGAGAATTGTTTATATACTTCTTTTTTTAATTCAATTTTTGTGAGACATATGAAAATGGTATTTTTGTTAACGAACTGTTTTTATAAGGGACTTGAAGATAGCTTATAAATGAAATTTGATCATGCTATGTGAAGACCCCAATTGACTTTTCGTTTTTTTCCTGTAATTTTTGTACATTCTGAGCATACCCATTTTCTAACTGCAAAACTGTTAGAAAGTGACACAAAATAACTGTCATATTCTCCTATTAATTATTGAATACAACTTTGTTCACCCAGTCTCGTATTTGGCATAAACAACAACACTTCTGCTGTTGACATTTATTTCCATCTATTCCCAATTAAGCATAGAAAGCTTAATTTAAGTGTCCACACCTTATTCAACAAACAATAGAAAAAGAACCAACTAGACACTTGTAATTACTTTTTCTTGGGTGTGTCAAGTATTTACGTAACATATCCAAAGTTGACGAATTTCACAATTATTTGTGTGTATCAGTTGTCATGGAATAGCAAGGAAAAAAGATTACTTGTATTGAGCTTTTCTTTCTTTCCAAAGAGCCAGGGACACTTGTATAGTGTCATCAGTGAAAAGGACAGTTTACGTGTGTAGATAATGAACCATTGTCGTTATTCGGAGGGGACCAAAATGCCCTTATCTAAAACATCATAATCACCATGTTCAAGACGACAACAATTTTCGTTCTGAGTCCAGGTACGCAAAAAACTACTCAACACGTGTCATATGACAGAGACATGTCGGTTATGCCACACGTGTCTTTGTTTATGAGATGCCATGTGTGCCATATAATGCCATTTCCTTCCCTATATAACAAATATGCCTTTGTGATAATTGTCATCAACGATCAAACAGTTACTTTTCTTCTGTTTACAATCATGGATTCAAGAGTAGTTCGAAGTGAAGTGCAGGAGAATGATGAACACTACCCCCACATTGTTCCCTTACAGCAAGGTATGAGTCACATTTGGAAATAAGTTGTATTATGTTTGAAGGCATATCTTCATATGGTGGTTTTACTTTTCTTTGAATGTACAATTTTTTTGATGTAGTAACACATGGTGAAGAAGATCAAAACTTTAATCATGAGAAGAAGTCTGTTCTGAATAAAGTGAAGGTAAAGGCTAAGAAAATCAAGGACACGATTAAGAAGCATGGCCATCAAGTCCTTGATCGTGGCCGTGAGTATGACAATGAAGATCAACACAACCTTGATGATGATGACTTAGATGAGGATGAAGACACGGACAAGGGCACACAAGTTCACGAAACACCAAGTATGTTCTTTTCCAAGTCATCTGCATAAAGTGAAACTGAATCTGTGCTTGAATATATTTTAGCACAGTAAATATGTTTAGTCTTTTAATTTATTTGTTGATTTAATCTTTATGAATTTTATTTGTTTTTGAAAATAGTGTCCTACAATAATGATGTGATATATCTAGTCAGATCATTAGTGACTATTCTTCTGATAAAAGAAGGTTATTCTATATCTATACCTGAAGTGATATATTTACATACATACATGTTACACAGTAAAAGAAACTGGTTTTAAAACTTTTGAAGATAAAAATGTTGGAGCAATAAAATCAAACCGAGTAAATAGTTTATGCAGGATGCATAAGAATTTTACAGTTATCTTTCAAAAATCGTCGCCTAAGTTAAAACTGTTATTATTTTACAGTAACAACCTTCAAACTTAAAAGTCATATCACTGTAATTTTTAATTTGTTGGAGGGTATACAATTTTTACACAACATATACAGAGATTGAACTCAATCAGATTTCAACATGTTTACGAAGATTGAAAACCGATTTGACCTTAAAAACTGATCTTTTATAGATACTTACTTCTCTAATTTTTCTGTCTTCCTCAAATAGCAGGAATCATTAACCCTTTTTAAGGATTGCAAATTTAAAAATAAATACAAATCTGATTGAAGTTGAGTTGGACTATATGCTTTTGATTGTTCTGCAGTTCATGAAAGTGAAGATGTTAATATTATTACACCCAAAAGTGAGCCACTCGAAAATTTAGGAAAGTCAAGAATTGATGTTGGAGATACAACAGTCATGGCAGATGAATCTCATCACGATTCACTACCATTTTCAACTACTGAAACTGATCATAACATAGCCTCTGATCCAGCCAAAGCATTTCGGATGGAAGAGAAAGCAGGGCTTCCTAAGGACAATTTGGAGAGGTCAATAGGATTGGAGGAAGAACATTACTCTCCCGGAAGTATGCCTGATGCATATATTCCTCCCAATCATCAAACCAAAGTCACTTATCCAACTGAAGAAGGTAAGTAAGATGATCGAATAAAGTTCTAGAACTCAGTTTTTTGCTAATTGCATTAATATCAGTGTGACATTTGCAAGATTTGATGGTTAAATTGATAAAATTGGATTTGACTACTCTTGATGATATTTATACACCGTGGTCTGGATTAAGATTTTCATGTGTGATGGCTACAGCAGTAAAAGAAGAAACGGAAATCACACCGGTTGAGGAATCTTTTGCAAGAATGAATGTGCAGGAGGAGCCAAAATCTATTTCAGAACTAAACCTGCAGCCAGCTATTGTTGATTCTGAATGCCCTCGTGTTGAAAACCATGATCAGTCCGTGCTACACCTTTCTGCTGGGATGCGAACTCGGTATCCTTCTTCTGAATGTCATGAGCAAACTATATCTCCCAAAGTCAACAAAAACCTGGAAAATGTCACAGACAGTGGACAAAATTTCAGCACCATCACAACCACAGTTGATGAACACTCTTGTAATGAAGCAAACACTTATAAAGTTTTCTCTCCTAAAGATGTCACAGCTTCTGAGGAAGGTTCAGTAGAGAAAGACAACGTGGTAACAAATGCTTCTGACATGTCTGGCTCGACTGCACAGTATGGGAAGGACATTGCTCACTCTCTGACACAGAAATTAGGTCCAGTTTATGACAAGGTTGCAGGTGTAGGAAGTGCAGTGAAGTCCAAAGTGTATGGAACTGAGACAAAAAATGAGATCAAAGAACAAGATAAAGGGGTTTCTGTGAAGGACTATTTGGCTGAGAAGCTAAGGCCTGGTGAAGAGGACAAGGCACTTTCTGAGTTAATTTCTGAAACTTTACATAAGAGGAAGGAAGAGACAGTGAAAAATGAGCATCACTTGGATGGTGGGGATGAGAAAATGCGTGAAGAGAGCTGTGTACATGATCCAGGAAAAGGTGTGGTTGACAAGCTTAAGGGTGTTGTTGGCTCATGGTTTGGCAAATCTGAGGGAAAAGGTGAATGAGGTTTCTTTTGCTAAGTAGATTTTTCAAAATTGTGTGTATATTTTTCTGATTTTGTGTTTACGGTTGTTATGGTTTCAGGAGATGAACAATCATCCAAGAATACAAATTCTGGTGCAGAACTGGAACAGGTTAACCCAGTTGTTGGTGAAAGCAAAGAGTAGTCGAATTGAAGAAACAGAGACTCGCTAAATATCTTGGTGAATGTTGGATAAACATATGCTTAGTTCTCTCCTTGTAATTAGGTTTTGTGTATGGTGGATTCATGTGAAAGTATTATATGTTTGTGTAGATGTTGAATTTACATTGTGATATGTCTTTGTGCTGGAACAAAGAATAAAAGACTTAAGGTGAAATGTAAGAAAAGGTGACAATATAAACCTGTATTCTGGTATTGTATAATTTTCAATATGCCTAATATTTTTGTGTTTCCATATTTGTTATGTTTATAATTTATTCTCGCATTACCATTTCTTTGAACAAAACAATGACCAAAAAAAAAAATTAAACAAAGTTCACCTAAAAATAGTTGATGTGGAGACCGTACATCAAATAAAAGAGGTAAACAAGTTTAGGCAGTGATTTCTTAAAAAAACACAACAAATAAACATGGGTACGAAATAATGTTTTTTCTTTTTTATCAAAAAATTGTTTTAGAGAATTCTAAACTTTTCCAAAAATCCGGAGATTGAACAACAGACAAACAAAAGCTTGATTTTATATTGAATTACAGACAAACAAAAGTTTGATTTTATATTGAATTGATGAAATTTAAAGGTGTTTGTACTAATAAAGAAATTACTTTTTCGTTTGCAATTATAATAAAGGTTTTGCATAATCTTAAAATTTTCTTAAAATTATGGGTTAGAGAGGTTATACATTTGCTTCCATTCTCTTAAGAAAATTGTTTAAACAGAAAAAGTAAATTTCTATACAGGCCTAGAAATAAAATAAACAGAAAAAAAAAACATATAAACGATTGAAATATAAGCGAATAAGTGAAATAAAAAAAAATTAGACGAGGCTGCAAATGACAAATGAGATTTTTAATACAATTTGAAATATAAATTTATATTATAAATTATATAGTTTGAAATTTAAATTTATAGTTGTATAATTTAAAATATAAATTTATATTATAAGTATATAATTTTGAATGTATTTTATGTGTTAAATTAGTATTATATATTATATAATTTAAAACAAATTTGTATTAAGAATTTTATAATCTAAAATATAATTTCTATTTTATATTATTTTTAAAATTTCTATTACAGATTATATAATTTTAAAATATAATTTCAGAATATAATCGATTGGGTATCCAAAATATCTACTGCCATAATCAACAACTATAATTTCAACATAAGGATAATTTGGTATTTTAAAGCATATGGGGTGTATGAAGAAAACACAGGGTTATGTATAATGTCCAGAAAGAAATTCTCATGAATGAAATAAGGTTTAATTCTTTTTTTTTCCCTAAGTTAAGTTCTGATGTTCAGTTTAGTCTCCGTTTTTAAAAATGTCAATTTTTAGTCCCTATGATATGAAAAATGTATCAAATCAGTCATATCCGTTGATAAATCACAAGTTTTTCATTAAGTGATTTGTTGTTCATAACACATTCCGTTAACAAATAACAGAATATTGGATACCTAGGTATAAAAACTTGTGATTTGTTGTTCATTAAGTGTTGTCATGAGGACCGTTAACAAATCACAAGTTTTTCATTAAGTGATTTGTTGTTCATAACACCTTCCGTTAACAAATCACAAAATATTGGATACCTATGTATAAAAACTTGTGATTTGTTGTTCATTAAGTGCTGTCATGAGGACTAAAGGTTGACATTTTTAAAAACAGAGACTAAACTGAACATTAGAACTTAACTTATGACCAAAAAAGGGTTTAAACCAATAGATAATAAATTATGGGGGCCGCTCCCTCCACCTCCCCATTGTTTTCCCCCACCTCCCTAAAGCTCTACATATTTTTTTATTTACAAAAATAACCTTTTCCTTTTCCTTTTTTACCTTTTTATACTTTTTCTATTTTTTTTTACTTTTAGAAAAGTAACCTGAACCTTTTATTCTGACTTACTCTCTGCTGTCCCACCCACCCCCTCCCCTTAAAACTTTCAGAAACGAGCAACCATCCAGAATCGCCTCTTCTTCTCCTACCTCTCACTGTCGCCTCTTCACTTTTATTCTGCCTCACATCTCTATGCTGCCCCACCTACCCCCCTCCCCCTAAAACTTTCAAAAACGAGCAACCCCCCGAGAAACGCCTCTTCTTCTCCCACCTCTCATCGTCGCCTCTGCTTGTCCTACTTCCCACCGTTACACTCTTCTTTTCCCTGGGTGACTTCTTCCAAAGTGTCGAAAGTCTCCAAACTCCACCTTTCGTTGTCGTGGTGCGGTGGTGTCTCGAAAGTCTCTAAACGGTGCTGTGGTGCGGTGGTTTTTCGCGGCAATGGTTCACATTGGTGGTTCGTGGTGTAGATCGACATTCGTCTACCAGGTGCGATTTTTAATCTTTAATATGCATGATTTTAGATTTGTTGAATGTCATTGGTTTGCTGGTGTTTCGTTGTGTGCTGCCTGTTCGGTCTTCTGTGTGCATGGTTTCAGTTCGTTAGTATGTTGTGTTCTGTGTCCAGAAATAGACGACCACAATGGATGTTGCATATCCGTCGACGGATGTCGGACTTCCGTTTCAAGGCCAAACTATTCTTTTTTTCTATATATATTTACACACGTTATCACACTTCAACAAATAACGAATTATGACAAAAGAATTTAGAAGTTCAAGTAATAGGGGTTTGACCTTAACGTCGACGGATACCTATATCCGTTTCGAGGTTTTCACGTTTTCATTTAGGGTTATGTTGCTTACCTCCGCGCTCAACGCTGATTGAAGTTTCTCACCCCCTCCAATAATTCTTTCCCTATAACAATTCTTTCCGGCAAACACTCAAGCAACTACGGATTGAAGTTTCTCACCCCTCTAACAATTCTTTCTTTCCGGCAAGCAAACACATATTAATTCTTTCTTTTTGGCAAGCAAACGCATATTGAAAAGTTTGTGACGCCTCCAACAATTCTTTCAAATAACTTTCCCTCACCACACTGTTACATCATAAAAAGATAAGAGAAAAAATTCGAAGAGAAAGAAAGAATAATAATGAGAGCATCAACGAAAAAGGTTGTACAAGAAGAGTGATTAAAAATTAAAAAAATTTAATTTTATAAATAATATTTTACTGAAGGATAATTTAGAAATAATCTGAAAGATAAATTAGAAATACAAATATAGAATAGGGATAAAAAGGGAAGGGGGAGGTGGAGGAAGAAAAAGGGGAAGGTGGAGGGAGCAACCCCCATAAATTATTTCCAAAATCCTATGCACACCACTTTAAAGCCCAAACCCATTCTACCAGAAAGGCCCAAATCCAATTGAATTTTAAAAATAACGTTAATGAAACTACGCTTATGTATAAGCTTCTTCTTTCTCCTTGCAGAACCCTGTTAGGGTTTTTGGGGTCCCCATTTTTGTTTCTCAACAACCTTAATTTACATTCCACCTCGCACCACTCACAATGAATTCCAACACTATATGATACCTTTCCTGGACATCGCCAACATTGTTTTGACCAATATTTCAAAACATCGTCTAACACCGGTAAGCTGTTTTGCCCATCACGTTTTTTTATTTGCTCTTTTAGATTCTATCCATTTCCCGGAACTTGGTTTCGAACCGATGGATATCCATCCACTCGTTAGCACACTGGGCTTATGGAAGCTTCAACTGCAAGAAAACTCCATTCTTCCATTGGCCAAATCGCAGTCGTTGCTCATTTGTCAGATATGATGGGTTCGAATTCGAACCATGAATTCAATAACCCTTTTAGGTCCAAAGGTGGTCCACAAATTTTCCCATTCTTTGATTTTTTTGCGGAGTTTATGTAGCCATCCGTTTGGTGGTGATGGATTTGAATGCATTGAGGAGCCTTTGAAAAACCTAGAATTAAATTGTGATTCTGCTGTGGATGGAACGCTCCGTTTAAACGAGGATTGGGGCTATAACCAAAAGCAGTTTTCACTGAGAAAAGGTTTCATAGAAAGTGTAAGGTTAGATGCTAAGAGGGTTCTTGATGTTCTCCGACAAGATGGTCCCGGTCTCGATGCCAGGTTGGTTTTAGGTGAGTTGCATGTGAGGCCATCAGGGCTTCTCGTGAGGGAGGTTCTCTTTGGAATTTTGAAGAACATAAATTCTGAGAATAAAACTAGGTGTGCAAAGCTGGCATACAAGTTTTTTGTGTGGTGTAGTCAGCAAGAGGGTTACCGGCATACTGCAAATGCATATCACTTACTTATGAACATATATGCGGAGTGTGAGGAGTTTAAGGCATTGTGGAGATTGGTTGATGAAATGATTGAGAAACGGCATCCGGCTACTGCTCGAACTTTCAATATCTTGATTCGTACTTGTGGTGAGGCAGGATTGGCTAAGAAATTGGTGGAGAGGTTCATAAAATCAAAGACATTTAACTTTAGGCCTTTTAAGCACTCCTACAACGCAATCCTACATGGTCTTCTTGTTTTAAATCAGTACAAGTTGATTGAGTGGGTTTATCAGCAGATGTTGCTTGATGGATTTTCTTCAGATATTTTAACTTATAATATTGTCATGTATGCCAAGTACAGACTTGGAAAGTTGGATCAATTTCACAGACTGTTTGACGAGATGGGTAGAAATGGATTTAATCCAGATTTTCACACCTTCAATATTCTACTTCATGTCCTTGGCAAAGGGGACAAACCGCTTGCAGCTCTCAATCTCTTAAATCACATGAGAGAAATGGGTATAGATCCAACTGTGCTTCATTTCACTACATTGATAGATGGACTCAGCAGAGCTGGAAATATGGATGCTTGCAAGTATTTTTTTGATGAAATGATAAAGAATGGATGTATCCCAGATGTGGTGGCTTACACTGTAATGATAACAGGATATGTAGTGGCTGGTGAGCTTGAGAAAGCCCTGGAAATGTATCAAGATATGATTTCTAGAGAACAAATTCCAAATGTTTTTACATACAATTCCATAATTCGGGGATTGTGCAGGGCAGGAAAATTTGATGAAGCATGTTCAATGCTCAACGAAATGGAAACCAAAGGTTGTCGACCAAACTCTGTTGTCTATGATTCTTTAGTGAGTTGTTTACGGAATGCTGGAAAGACTGCTGATGCTCATGAAGTGATAAGACAGATGACAGAGAAGAGGAAGTACACTCACATATATTCAAGATACGAACGGAACAAATGAGGCATCGACTTTTGATCTGGATAACTGAGACCCATTATCTGCTGCGTGTTCAGCTGACTGGAAGCTGGATAATGAAGTATGTATCCCCCTCTGCTAATATATATATATATATATATATATATGTATATCTTTTCACTCATTTCTGCATTAAGTAACTGATTTCTGAACCTGTATGGCCATTTTTTCATAACATTATTAATATTTCTTGTTTATCAATTTTAGGCTATACTTCTTTTTGCTAATATCTGCCTGCATTTGTCGTAGAGCTTATTTGCTAGGAATAAGGTGCTTAAATTGTCTTTGATTCTATATAGTGTAAATATCATTTTGTTTTGGTAGTAGCGTTGAGGTTAATTAATTTAAATTATAAGTGGTGTTATGAACTAATTCTGTGTCATTTACTTTGACAATTTAAAACTTTTAAAGTGCATAAAACATTTTTAATCTGGATGCTTGACAGGTGATTGATTAATCAGGTACACTATTTGGCTCTTCTGCTTTGAAGGAACATATGTACCTCCATTTTCCCTGAAAAAGAAGAAATAAATGGTGTCATTGTATTTTAGATTTTAAGCCATCTTCTGCTTGTTCAAATTTATCACTTATAAAGTTAACAGTTTATAATGAGTTTTTCCGTAGGAGAAAATACACTATGCATTGATTGTGTAAAGTAGTTTTACATTTTCATCTAGTCACAAACTATCATGTGTAGCCACAAACTATCATGTATAGCAAGTTTGTTGTCCTTTACTATAATTACCTTAAAAACTGTACCAACGGTGGCGATTTGTGAGTGGGTGACAATGTAAAAATGTAAATCTGTTTTACACTATCAGTGTATAACCATTAAACTCTGATCAGTTTACATATTTAATTTTTGTGCTGAAAATACACTTTTGATTATTTTCACTGAAGTATATAAAGCTGAAATTGATATAAGACTAAATTTTAGCTTTTGGAGGTGTAAGACTAATCTTCCTGGTTCACGAGTTCCAAAATCCAGAGCAAGCAACAAACGACAGCTTCAAATATTGCCAACAGTCAGAGATGCAGTAATTATTTAAGTTGATCTCCACACACATGCTTAAGCTGGTTGCTTTTCTGTGGCTTCAAAGGGCAGCCATTCAGTTTGATGCCACATTCCAGATGAAGATCGGAATGCTTATCCTCTTTTATTGTCAGGTTATTGTTATGGTTCATTTTTTGGCTTGATATTTTGTTTTCATAATTGATAGGCATATTCTGTCATCATGCCGTGGGAGCAGTCCAACAGTAAGGGTGTCGGTCACATTCAGTCATTTTGCTTGAGATCTTTTTATTGCAAAAACGTATGCTGTTGTTAGAGATATTAAAATGTTTAACTTTATGGTAGATAACAACACTTCTTTGCCTAAAGCACACAATCGTCTGTATAATAAGTAGCATTGTACATGGCTTATCCTTTTGGAATACTACTTTCCAAATTTGAAATCAGGGCTGCTTTTATTTTTGACAACTAATTGCATCTGCTTTTGTTGTGCAACAATTTCATCTTTGCCCGTTAGAAAGTTTCCCAACGTAGGAACCACTTATGTCAGATTCAATTGTTTACAAGGCTTCCTTTTCATTCTCCTTCAAACAGATTTTTGCTTAATATTTCTCCGATTTATCGTGCCAAGTGATACATAGGACACGTTGATGCAATTCTTCATGTACATAGACTCACTCTCTCTCACATTTATTTTAACTAACTAGTATTAGATTTATTTTTGAAACCACTCACATTATAACACTGTTCTCGCAGTTAAACATCATACAGGATAAATGTTGAACGTAAGTGTATACATCCATCATTCAAGTTCCCGCGCTGATTGTACAACCACATAGGATTGGTGTTTTTAGGTTTTCTGTTGGATGGATTGGCGCTCAAAGTGTCTACATTCGTCATCCGGGGCTTGTGTATCTACATGTAATGATGACGGCGGCCATAGCACTTTTGGTCTGTCAGCTAAGCCTATTCAGCATTGTGTTTTCCCCCTTGATCTTTCTCATATGGTTTTATTCGTGTATTTTTTATTCCTGATTGAATTGACTGGTTATTATAGCCATTACATACTTACCGTGTGACATTCCTATACTGAGAATGAGACTGAGGATAAAATTGAACGTTTCATTTCATCTAAGGGTGTTGGCTGTTGAACCCTACCACCACCGAGCAAAACTCGACTAGTCCATTGAAAAAGCATTTAGAAAAAAATAACCATTGAATGTCTAAATATAGATAATTTTTAAAACCACTCTGGAATTTCCCTATGAAATTGCATCTTAAACTTAGAATTCATGTGGCCACAACATCATGCCCCTATTTCTTCCACAGATTAAGAGTACTGACTTTATGGAACCATTCTTCAAATCTGCGTATATAACTACAGTGCTGCAATAATAAAGACATTCAGATTCAGCATTATTCAAATCCGCGTTCATCAAAGTAGTCCAAATCAAAATAGCTCCTTGTACCAGGCATTCGAACATGTATACGAGAAATCCATTTACTGCCTTAAGTAGACAAGTTCATTGGATATCTGTTACCTTCTCCACGCAAGAGTCATACTAAGTTCATTGTTGGCATATTTTAAGCACTGAAAGACATTGGAGTGATTCGTGATGATATCTATAACATTGACCATGCTTATTACAGTATTACTAAGCATAAGGTGGGATTTCCTATTCACACAGCACAACGTTCTATTGTTTCACATAAAACCTCTTATTCCCCTTCCCCCCGCCCTTTATTTTTTATTTAGTCTTGTATTTATCATGACATCTTTTTGCTCACCACACCATCAATCTTCGATTGTAGTTGTATTACTAGTCTCCAACTATGTCGATCCATTCTGGGCTTCTCACTATTTGCTCACATGTTGGGCATAATGTCAGTAAGTACAATTTACTGTGGTAGTACTTGTTGCAGACAGACACAGTGGACATAAAAACTATTGAAACAGTCGCTAGTTTTTTCTTATTTTAAGTAATTTTGTCCGGAAAATGATAGTAGCTAGTTAAATGGTTGCAGACTTTCATGTTAGAACAGTCATAAAATTTAGTGGACTTCTGTGACATGCTTGGCCATATGTACAGCCAAAGCTAATCAAATGATTCAGAACATAATAAACTAAAATGCTTTCCTTATCAAAGAACCTTGAGTGTTTCAAGTTGTCTACCTCTCAGAAGAAAGATTTAAAAGCCACTTTTTGCCTTCACTTATTCTTTAAGTGGAGGGAGCACACCCTTAACCCCTATTGAACCATGCTTCCATTGGCTGATAGAAAGTGATCCACAAAGAATGGAAGAGGATTCTCACTGTACCAGTTTTTTTCCTTCTGCACACTCTTGGTACAATTTACAAGAACGAGCAGTAGGCATAGATATCATCATACTCAAAAAGATAATTCGAACCGAGAAGACTTTTCATTATTCATAAGCTATACGAACAATTTGCTGCTTAATATCTATATCGTGATATCTTAAAGGAGGGGGAAGAATTTGAAAATTTGGATGACATGTATTGCTTTTATTTTTTCTCTTCCGGTTTCTCTTCGGGCTTCTCTTCATTCTTTTCCTCTTTCTTTTCCTCTTTCTTTTCTTCTTTCTTCTCTTCCTTGGCAGGTCCAACCGATATTATATCTACCTTCCCTACTTTCTTCAGCTTCTTCACCACCGCCACTGCATCCATTTCGCCAACCACTATCAACTTCTGTTCCTTCACATCTGCAGCTATCGAATCAACCCCTATTGTTCAAATGGAAAACAGTTAAACATATCAAAAGAAAAGGTTTTCAATGACCAGAACGAAAATGAAACTATAAATAAACACCAACCATAGATATCTGCAGCTGCTTCTATTGCTTTCTTCTTTGTTTTTTCATCTATCATAGTAAGGACCTTTAATACCACCTTCTGCTACGGATCCAGTGAAGGACAGGAAATGCCGACAGAGGCAAGAGAATGAAAAACAAAATTTCCATCAAATACCTGAGTTAAAAATTATACATAGAAATATATAACCAAACAAGCACTAACATGTGCTTGTGGAATAAAAACTAAGAGAGAGAGAAAAAAAAATATTGCAGATGATTGAGCATGAAAAACAGTACCTGAGCCTCCATTGTGAAGAGGAAGATGTGTGTGAAAAGAAGGGTTGAAAACTTGTGGCCTTTGTAATAGAAGTAAGGCGTGCGGTTGTGGATATCTTCTTTTATTTGTGGGTGTGTCTGTGTGTGCTACATCCAAAAGATGGACACTTTAAATGCAAAACTGTTGGCCAGCATGGCTCAACTCAATAGCACACAAAGGACAAACGTTGACGTGATGAACTGTGTTACTCGCCAGGTGAATCTTCTTTCTCTGTAAAATTTTCTCAACCATAGTGTTCTATCAGTGGAAGAACTATCACAAAAAAATAATAAACCTAACATTATTTTCATTTTCATTTCCTATCTACCTTCTCACACGTAAAGAAAAAGAATCTGATCAATATTTTAAAAAGTCATCGAAAAGAAGCATGTATGAAAGTTAAAAGATAAATGGCGATATTGAAATTCATGGTAATCCATCACTTTAAAATTAAGAATTGTTTTACAGTAATGGCAATGAGGCACCAACTCAAGGTCTACTCATCAGGATAAATGTAATTCAAGTTACGAGTTAGAATTGCCTTACATCTATAATATTATTATACCTCTGATTGTGCCTACTCTTAAAAATGCATTCACCCCACTATTCTTTTGTCTTGTTATCGTAATACCTGAAAAAGATGCAAAAAGTAAGACGAAAAAGTTTCTCTATTAACATTAACTTATATGCAAGTTAAATTAAATAAAATTAGAAAACTATGTAAAGAAGTTATTTCAATTTTTATTACATTCTTTTTCATTTAAAAGTTCTTATGAAAAGGTTAATTCATTAAAGAAGTAGACAGATCATATCTAAAATATATTTAACATTTTTTATTTTAAATAAAATTTATATTTTATGAAGCTTATATTAAAGCTTGTGATTTAATAACCTGAGTTATTCTTGTATTAGAGATTAAGTCTCCACTAAAATAAATGTCTCCATATGCATGCATTTGATAGCAATAAGATAAGAATAAATAAAATTTGATCAAATCAAATTATTAAGAAATAATAAGAATAAAACATAAGATTTGTTAATAAAAGAATTATTAGAATGGATAAAGGTTATGAATTAAAGTATGACTTGAATGTTTTGTAAAAGTTGAGATAAATATACGAAAAATAAAACCTATAAAATATTGAACTATAAGATTTTGTATTAAAAGTGATATTAAGCAACTTAGATGTGGTCAATATATTAAAAGGAAGTTGAATATAAAAGTTGTTCTTCCCTATCGTAGAAGCAAGGTAACAAGAAGTAGAAGTTTGTAAGCACAATAATTACAATTAAATGCAAAGAAAGTTTTGACCTTTTCGAGTATCTCCTCCACTGATGCATGTGTATATTCAATTTTACTGTGCCAATTGAATCCAATACAGTCATGCTTTATACTCCTACTTTCTTATGAATATAGTCCACTGTTCTATGTTCAAAACAAACATCATTCTTCATTATTCTACTTTCATTTTTTATGGTTTTTTTTAGGGTGGGTGTTCAATATAAATTCAAATATTCTATTAGAATTAAATCTAAATTCACATATCTTCTAAATCAAATAATTTGATATTTTGTAGATCTAAATATAAATAATTAAAATTCAATTTTAAATCAAAACTCTCATTTCAAAAGTAAAATAGTTTGGATGTTTACAAGTTAGTCTCATACCGATTTTAAAATAGATATTTTAAAAATTCAGTTTTAAATTTAACATAATGTAAAATTACTATATATTTCTTAAGAATGTTTTTAGAATGAAAAGTTATTGAAGTCTTTTATCTATATATAAATGAGATTTCTTTTTCAAATTTATTCTTTAAATAAAAGTTTTTTTAAATTAAAATAATTATTTTATCAATTTTATCAATATATGACACACTTTCTCAATCTTATGAGTAGGAAATGAATTCAATTTTTAAAATTCTAATTCAAAATCTAATCAATTTAATCTAAATAATATGATTGGAATTAAATTCATATTTATATTTTTCATAAGAAAATACTTTTTGAATTTATTTAGATAATAAATTCAAATTACGGGATGATATTTAAATTTGTGATTATTATTTTATATAATAGAAAAGTTTGAATGTTTTATAAATTGATTTGATACGAATTTTAAAATCAGTTTTAAATCTAAACCAATTTATCTAAAAATATTCTTTAGAATTAATTTTTTTTAAAATCCTTCCAATTTTATAAAATGTGAAATTAATTAGTAATTTAAAAATGAATTACCTTTTATGTTTAATACATATTTCTCTTAGAGTTAGGTACAATTCATAAAACAAATTACCTTCCTTATATTCAACACATGTTTATTTCATGAATAAAATGTCAACTCACTGATCTTCTTCCACCATGGGCTTTAGGGGCACCTATTGGTATTTGGGCTCTAGGGGCAGCTGTTGATATATATATATATATATATATTATCTAGGGATCACATAAAGGATTTGACCAGAATGAACTTCACTTAAATATTAGAGATTTAGCTAATTAAGTTAGGATTAAGGATTGATCGAAATGAATTGGGAATTTGAACTTTGCTTGGTTCAATCGAGATTTTAGGATTGAGTCAGTGAAAGTTAGAGTTTTCTTGTTTTTTTTTTCTTTTCTAATATTTGTTGTAAATAAAGTGTTTACAGATGCTTAAACATATTTTTTTAGAATTTGTTTTTTCAATTTATTAGAGCCAACTCAATTTTAATTTTTAACTTTTCTTTTATATTTAGTATCCGTCAGGTAAAGACTTACATAATAAATAAATAAATTTTTAAATAATTTTATGTTTTTCAACTTATTAAATCAATTTAAAATCTTTTAAGAGGTCTTGAAATTTGTTTAGTAAACTCAAATTTTTTTAGTGAAGCTATTGTTGATGCTTTAAAGTAATTTTTTCCGTAATTACACTAGCTAGTTTGTAGTATAATAAATATAGTATATATGGAGATTTAACATAATACACAAAGTTTAAACTAACTTGACTTGAATGAAACAATAAAAAGATGCATGAAAGATGTGGAAACATTTGATTTAAGAAAATAAAGCTAATTATACAAAGTTGCACGTAAAACTGTTTGAGATTAAAAAGATTGGTTTCAGGATGATAAAGACGCTTTGATACTAAATTTCATCACTTAATTTTATTTTTTTTTTTGTAAAAATTCGGTTATTATTTATAAAGACATAATTAATTATATCTTCGGAGTTCTCTTTCAATGTAACTCTAAACACATCCTTAACATCTAGAATCTATGATTACCAAATTTTAGTATGATTACTTAGTAACTATTTTAATGGATGACTTGTATTAAGATTAGAATTCTATAACCCGAAAGAACCTTAAATTTATTCCTAACATCTAAAAGCAAAAAGAAAATTACTTATAGAACAACTTGGAACTAGTTTCCACTAAATCTCATGTTAGTAAAATAAGCTTAATGATGAGTTCATCCAACAATTAATAAAAACTAAATCACAAACATGTAATAAAAGAAAACTTTGATACATAAAACAATATCAATACAGGAGAGTTTCAAAACATTACATGTTTACTTCAATATTATAAGAGTTAGTTTCTCGTAATACATAAAGAAGCATCATCTCCTAATACTTCTACTAATATTGTCTAAAATGTAGAGGAAAGAGTATGAGAAACTCTCTCTTTCTAAAGTTGGTCCAAAAGTCTCTAAAATAAAAGAGCAATTATGATTTTATAAACTTTCCAGAACGCGGTTTTAGGGGTGCAAGTGTTACTTCAACTACAAAAGTTTCCTTCTAATGTGGGTTTTCTTTGTAACTCAAGCCTTCTATTTATGGTGTTGTAACCCCAATAATATCTTCTTTAAGAAAAAGTCTTCAAGGCTTATAATAAAGTTTCATGCTTGAAGTTTTCCTTCAATTTGAATTTTCTCATATGACTCAGGTCTTAATATACCTCTCTCACACCCATATCAACTTTGTCCAAATTTGTTTGGATTTCTTCCATTTCCTTTATTTTTTTACTTTAATTATTTGTAAACCTCAAAATCTACAAAACAACTCAAATTGAAATAATTTATATTTGACAAAATTAAAATAAAATAAGTGTGAAATTAATCTCAAAATTAACTTCAACACTTAACTGCTATCATTAAAAAAAATTATATTGTTATTAAAAACTCATTTTATTGGATAGTTATTATCAAGTTACATTTGTTTTTTTTGAACAAAAGTGCGTAGTAAAGTTATCATTAAAAGAATAACTGTTATTAAAAACTGTTTTCACTACGATTATCAAGTTACATTTGTTCTTATTAGCAAAAGTGCCTATAGAAGGTATTTTCTATGATATTGATTGCCTAAAGAATAAAAACTAAAATTCAAATGAAAATTGGTTTCATCATAGTTAAACACGAAATTGTCATTTAATTAATTAAAATTATAATACAATGTATCTCCTAACTCTTTGAAATATACATTATTTCAAAAATTAATAAAATATTAAGTCTTATGACTCCTATATTCTTAGAAAATAGACTTTTTAATTCAATCATGCAAAACTAGTTTAGGAGAAGTGAGGTTTGCACAACAGCATTTTTATAGTTTATATATGTAAATATTTTAAATATAAAATAGATATTTATGAATAGTTTAATATAAGCTTAATAAATGATGACATAATCACTCTAAAAAATAACTATGATAGATTCTAAATGACTTTAATATCATTTTAGTTTTACTTAAATCTATAAAACTTACATGTAAAATAAATTTTATATTTAAATATATAATATATAATTTAACTTTATCTTATAAATGAGATCTAGAAGATAAATATTGACATAATTAGTTTCCTTTTACATGATTATGGACTTTCCAATTTTTTTCATTGATTTCTTATATACTGTTACGCCCCATTTTTAACCAAATGATTAGATACAAAATTTATATTAGAGCTATGGATAAAAGAAGACATCAATTATAAAATAAACTTATGAGATGTCTGATATAAAGCTAAATTAACACATATGATAGAATGTACAGAGATATATAGAAAAAGAAAAACACCAGGATCCTTCTTTTTACACGCAAAAAACGAAACGAAATTTATGTGGTATCTTCACTTTGAACACTTATATGAGTATTCATGTCTTCACTTAGAACATTTATCCATGACGGCGACTACATCAGACTTATTTCCAACACATAACACTTAAGATTAACATTTTTTACATTCCAATATTTTGCTTTGAAGGTAATTATTTCCTAAGGTTGTTTATGGAGTTCATAGCAAACTAAAACAAACTCATATATAAATATATATATATATATATATATATATATATATATATATATATATATATATATAGGATTTTATTAATATTGTTTACTTTTATATGTGTAGAACATAAACAAGAGAAACTGACTCGTACATAAACAACAACAACATACAACATACAAGTACTACGCCGTACTTGTAATTATTGACTCATCACTTAAATATATTACATGCATGTAAAATAGAAGACGATTGATCCACGCATATGATCACACAACGGTTTTAATAAACATGTCTTGTTTCTCGTCCTTGACCTCGTTGTTCTTCAAGCTTGAAGTGAAAGACCACGAGAGAATGGTATTTCTTTGTTTCTTTTCTCCGGTTGAAGCAGAGAGCCCTACTCGAACCCATTCAGGAAGCACTGTATGTAACTTAATATCGTTGTAGAGAATATCAGGATTACTCCCAGGATAAAAAGTAGAAACCGCCAATCTTTTAGAGTCAGTGTTATAGCTTATGTGTGCAGTGGCTGTCTTCCCATTTTGCCAGTTCCAGATTTCAGTTATCTCGGACTTAATAGAGTTGACATCGATTCCAATGTGTGTGTATGTTGGATCGTAAATATTTCCATTACTGAAGGTGTCAAATTCGACAGCAATAACATTGTTTGATTCAGCTTTGAAATCAAGAATGGTTTGGTTTTGAGAGGTGGAGGAGTTTCTGAAAGCGTTTAAATTAGAAAAGAGTCCCAGGAGACAGCCTGCAGAATTTGAAGGGATGACGGTGTCATATGGTGCAAGGAAGAAGTCCAAACCATCAGCCGGAGAAGTGTAAGGTGTTGAGATTTCAAAGGTGAAAGAAGTTTCAAAGCTTGAGACAACCGCAGAGTTTTCCCAAAGGTGCAATGGTGCAGAGTATAAAACTCTTCCCACGCTACCACTCAAAGGGTTTCCTGCACTGTCTAACTTAGTGAGTTGTAAGACATTGTTTGTAGAAATGGCATCACCTTGGAAGATAAGATCCTTTTGGTCATGACTAAACCTGCTGAAGCTAAAAGATAATGACTCGTCTGACTTCACCTTACTGGGGAACATGAACAACCATTGTCACAAAGGCAAACACAGGAATTAGGAATGAATAATTTCTGCTAGAGACTGCCATGGTGCTATTCAATTGATTATCAAGTTGGAATCTTAATGAACAGTTCATGCGAAACCTTTCCTATTTATAGTGAGTATAAATAAAATATAATTTTTAAAACTAAAATGAATTATATTACACACATCTAAAATCCTTTTAAAATGCAAAAGCAATTTTTTTTAAAAAAACCAGAAACCCAACTGTTTTAGTAAAAATAAAACATATATTTTCTTTCAAAATTTCATCTTCGTGATAAGATATTGGAGTTGCGTTTACTGTGAAAAACTCTTTGAAATCTAATTAAACAAAATCTTTATTTGGATAAGTCAAAAATTTCATTCTCCTTCTATACCTAATCTGCTTTTGATTTTGGATATGATTTTTATTGGGTTACATCTGTTCCTAGAGTCTCTGTTTCCTCAAATTTCCAAATTGACACATCAAATTCACAAATTGACACATCAAACATCAATTATATAAGACATCTGACATTATTATTAGCATAAAAGTTTAAAATTTAATATTTATGAGTTTTAGTTTTTTCTGTGGGAAATGAAAATGAAGTTTAGCGGTCCTAGAAGCATGCACAACTCATGCAGAACTTTTGCATTCTGGCGTGCTGGACCAGCTTACCTATTTCTTTGTTTTTCTCTTTGCTAATGTGAATTCCTGTGCCATCATTTACCACTTTTCCTATCCATAACAAGCCAAGCCGATTTTATAATATTGAATTAGGCTTAAAAACTCGCCTTCTAATATGTTAAAAGAAAAAGAAAAGAAAAAATAAAAATTGTATATCTTATTCAATAATAAGGAGATAGTACAATTGATATATAGTTGTTTAAAGTAATATAAAAATAGTTCTATATTCTACTCCAGTTGATGATCTAGATATAATATCTTATTTTTTGAATATCTAACTGATTAAAGATACACCATAGAACACGTTAAAACTGTTAGAATGGCTGCAACAGAATTGTTAGCGTGGAATAACAAACCAAGAGGGTTTTTAATATTACTGTGTGCCTTTTAATTTCTTCTCAATTTATCTTACTACGCAAATAATAAATATAAATAAAAGAGTAAGGTTGAGAGAAATTTGCACAGATGATTTTTATATTGGTTCGGATCTTACCAATTCTACATCCTGTCGCTTATCTCAAACCGAGATAAACAGTTCACTAAGCACAAAACAATTACAAATTACAATAAAAAAGAAACAATTTGTAAGAGTTTAGAAACCACCTCTCTTGTTACCACAAGAGATGAACCTGCACCTCCTTTGAGTCTTCACAAAGGATGAACCACCTCCTCCGAATACTTCATGAAGGATGAAACACCTCCTCCGAATACTTCACGAAGGATGATCCTCTTCCACACACCTCCTTAGACGCACCAAGGATGAACCAGCTATTCCTCCGTCACTGTAGTAGCAATGTACCAGCACCACAGACAAGAGTTTCCTTAGCTGAGCAAGAGCACACACTTCTCAAAGAGTTCTGAGTGTTTTAGCACAGGGGAAGAGTTGTTGTTGATGGATAAAGAGAGCCTATTTATAGACTCAAGCAAAAACTCTTCAATTCTTCGAAACTGGCCATTTAACGCTTTTAATCGATTAATATTAGTGTTAATTGATTAAAATAAGTACAACGGCTAGTTTTTCAAATCAGAAACCTCCAACGACTAGTATTAATCGATTATTCTCAGGATTAATCGATTATTCCAAAACTGATTGGGTTTTGGCTTCTGCAGCGATTTTAATCGATTATATTAGGGATTAATCGATTAAAACAGGGAAGTTTTGATTCTAAACAACAAATACAAAGTATAAAGGTACAAGAATCAAAACCTACTACAAATCTAAGTCCTAAACAATTAAACTACAATTATTACAAAAGCTTTTCATAACAAAAATAACTCTTCAAAGGATCTTCATGAAACTTGATAAATCTTGACATGATTTGGGCATCATCAAAACTTCTTCTTCATTATTTTGCTAACAATCCCCCCCTTTTTGATGATGATAAAAAACTCCTTTGATTTAAAGCTTTTGGTAATAATCTGGATAAAAACACAACTCATGAAAGACAAGGGCATTAGTGAATAACAATAAGCTTTAAGATATTTTCTCCCCCATTTTGATCATAATTAAAAAGTTGTGTTACATGTTTTCCCCCTAAGATAATACTCCTCCTTAATAAAAAGCAAGCATGTATGCATAAAATATATTTCAAATATAAGGATCCATTCAAACATACATAATAGGAGATTTAAAACATATAATTTTGGGATAAAGAAATTTAAAAAAATATCTATTTTTTTTAAACATACATTGAATCATATCACATAGGAATTTTAAATCATAAAAAATATGGCTAAATTTTCAAAAATGCATAAAATGCATCAGATAAAAAAAACGCAATCCTAAGAAATTTCAAATATTCCTAAATCTCTTCTAATGTTACCCCTTTAGAAATGTCTCCAATTTCATAATGATAATTTGTTGAGATCTTCATCTTGGGGATTGTCATAATTCTTCTCTTCTTTTGTTGTCTTATGCAAGTCTTCATCATTACCTGCATCTAATTCAACTGACTCAAGAGGTTTTGCCTCAAGGTCCACAATTTTATCATAGACAACATGCTTGGAGTAAAATTTTCTCAAATTTTCTTTTTCTAAAAAAATTAAAATATTTTAAAAAAATATTAAAAAAATAAACATTGTCCTTTGGGTTATATTAAAAAAAAAAATGAAATCATTTAACAACCCAAACATATCTACCACTTGGAACACCAAAATGCTTAATTTTACATTTATTTGAGGTATGACCTTTTTTCATACAATAAAAGCATGATATAAAGTTTGTGTTCCTATAAGTTGTTCCTTTTTCTACCCATGTTCTACAGGTTCTATTATTATGCTTATTTTTAACTTTAGGAACATACTTATTTTTAACAACCTTATTTTCATTATTTTTACTGCATTCTCCTAAGGTTGTGTGTTCCAGCAGTTTCTTAAAATTTTCACAAGAAGCACATTCATCACTACTAATATATTTACCTTTTTCAAAAAATAAAATTTTATTTTTCAAATTTTTATTCTTTTCAAGAATATTTTCAAAATTTGATTTTAAATTTTTATTTTCCCAGAAATATTTTCAAAATCTGATTTTAAAATTTTATTTTCTTCTGAAATATTTTCAACATTTAATTTTAAATCCTTATTTTCTTCAGAAATGTTTTCAAAATCCAATTTTAAATTTTATTTTCTTCAAGAACATTTTCAAAATTTAATTTTAATTCTTTGAAATTCTTTTTCAATTTCTTATGAGCTTTATTCAGATTCAATTATTAAAGCAGCATAAGTTTCATGCAATTCACTTTCACTATATTGACTATAATTATCAGAATCGCTAGATGTACTTACTTGGCTTCCAGCGTCGTCGTCTGCCACTAAACAGATGTTTGCCTCCACATAAGATTCGCTCAACTCAGAAACTGTTTCGTTGTCATCGTCCCATGCGATGTAGGCTTTCTTTTTCTTGAAGGATTTCTTTTCCTTTATTTCTTCATTCTTCTTTTGATTTGGGCAGTCCGCTTTTAAGTGCCCCATTTCTCCGCAATCATAACATTTATAGTGTGAGGAAGATCCTTGATTTTCTTTCTTTTCAAATTTTAGTCTTCCTTTGTATTTTGATTTCATGAACCTGTTGAGCCTTTTTATCATGAATCTCAAATTTTCTTCATCTTCTATTTTGTTCTTGCTCCTTTCTACATCAGATTTTAAGGCTAGACTCTTTTTCTTGGTTTTGGCTTTTGCTTCTTCTTCATCAAGTCTTCCAAGATCAAGTTCATGCTCTCTCAACTTTCCAAATAATGCCGCCATAGTCATCGTGTTGAGATTTTGTGACTCAGAAATTGCAGTCACTTTCGGTTGCCACGACCTATCTAAAGATTTCAAAATTTTAATGTTAAGTTCATCATTGTCAAATGACTTACCTAGTCCAATGAGATGATTGACAATGTTGGTGAAGCGTTTTTGAACATCTGAAATTGTTTCTCCTTGCTTCATCCTGAACATTTTGTACTCTTGGATCAACGTGTTCTTTCTCGCCCTCTTAACATCATCTGTTCCTTCATGAGTTACTCTGAGTACATCCCACATCTCTTGAGCGGTTTTGCAAACAGAGACCCTGTAAAACTCTTCAACAGTTAGAGCAGATGCAATTATATTTCGGGCTTTCACGTCATTTTGAATTCTTTTCTTTTCTTCAGCAGTCCATTTAGTACGGGGCTTTGGTACCTGCGAGTCGTCAGTAGGAATAGGCGAACCAAATGTAATAACATCTCAAATCTCACAATCAATAGACTCAATAAATATTTGCATTCTAACCTTCCAGAATGCATAATTTTCACCTGTGAATAAAGGTGGTCTATTGATAGAAGCACCCTCTGCAAAAGTTTGATATGATCCTGCCATTTGAATAACAATCAAATCGAGCTCTGATACCAATTGTTAGAATGACTGCAGCGGAATTGTTAGCGTGGAATAACAAACCAAGAGGGTTTTTAATATTACTGTGTGCCTTTTAATTTCTTCTCAATTTATCTTACTACGCAAATAATAAATATAAATAAAAGAGTAGGGTTGAGAGAAATTTGCACAGATGATTTTTATACTGGTTCGGATCTTACCAATCCTACATCCAATCGCTTATCTCAAACCGAGATAAACAGTTCACTAAGCACAAAACAATTACAAATTACAATCACAAAGAAACAATTTATAAGAGTTTAGAAACCACCTCTCTTGTTACCACAAGAGATGAACCTGCACCTCCTTTGAGTCTTCACAAAGGATGAACCACCTCCTCCGAATACTTCACGAAGGATGAAACACCTCCTCCGAATACTTCACGAAGGATGATCCTCTTCCACACACCTCCTTAGACGCACCAAGGATGAACCGGCAATTCCTCCGTCACCGTAGTAGCAATGTACTAGCACCACAGATAAGAGTTTCCTTAGTTGAGCAAGAGCACACACTTCTCAAAGAGTTCTGAGTGTTTTAGCACAGGGGAAGAGTTGTTTTTGAAATAAACAGTGAGCCAATTTATAGACTCCTCCCAATACCCTTCCATTCTTCGAAAACAGGTCATCTAACACATTTAATCGATTAACATAAGTATTAATCGATTAAAATGAGTACAACGGCTAGTTTTTCGAATCTGAAACCCCCAACGGCTAGTGTTAATCGATTATTCTCAGGAATAATCGATTAACTAGTCGATTATTATTAGTTTTAATCGATTATTACAGGGGCAGTTGGGTTTTCAGTGCCAGCCTCGTTTTAATTGATTAAAACTGAGTTTAACGATTAAAACAGTTTGTGTTTGATTCTCAGAAATAAATTAACCAAGTATAAACTACATGAATCAACTCTAATACATATTTGAGCACAATTACATCAACTTTGATTATTATAAAAGCTTTATAAAATACAGAGATCTTCAATTTGCCTTCATGGATCTTGACTTGTGCACATTTGTTCATCATCAAAACTTCATCTTTTATTTTTTGCTAACATTCTCCCCCTTCCCCTTTTTGATGATGATCAAAAATTCTCCTGAGTTTAAAGCTTTTTAATAATCTGAAACAGACACAACTCACGAAAGGAGAGATCATTAAAAAATAAAGAGTTTAAACTATCTTCTCCCTTTTTTATTAGAAGAAAAAAATATGGGTTCCCCCTAATAGAAAGTATGCATAGAAGAAAATAATTCAAACAATAACTTTTTTATTGAATTAAAAAAAATTGAACAACTTTTTATTTAAACTTTTTTTATATAACAAACTCATATATATATATATATATATTTATATATTGTTTACTTGTATGATTTTATTAATTATTGTTTACTTTTAATACATGTACAATATAAACATGTATTGTTTACTTGTATGATTTGATATTTAAGGCTTAAATATGTGGTTTGATTATAATTCAAAGGTGTGTGAATTGGGAAAGACTGAAACATGATTTCATGGTTGCTTATGGTAGTTTCAAATGTAGAATCTCTTGAATTGTTCTTGTATGTTACATGTTTAACACAATGATATGTGTACGGTGGTGTATCCCCAAAGTCAAACGGCCGGCCTTACAGGGGCCCATCACAGTGCCAATAGTTATTGGGCTCGAGGCCCAGCACCAGAATAAAAGATTTCCAGGTATATCAATCATATATATTCTAAACAGAAATATATCAACCAGATATATTGCAATATCAATCATATATATTCTAAACAGAAATATATCAACCAGATATATTGCAAGCACAAATAAAATCCAAACGAAGATATCATATCAGAAATATGCCAAGTAAGGTTATATTTTATCAGAGATATGCCAAGCAAGATTATATTTTATTTTATCATATCAGAAATATGCCAAGTAAGGTTATATTATTCATATCAAAGATATGCCAAATAAGATTATATTTTATTCTGTTTATATTTTGTTCATCTTATATCAATCCAAAGCCTATAAATAAAGGCCTGAGGACTCCAAACAAGGTACGAGTTATTCACACTCCAAATACACTCCACTCATAATTCCTTAGCATATTCTTTGCTATCATACATCATCAATCCTCTCCCATAGAGGATCGAGTTCTCTCCTACTGAGAATCTATCATACACGCCTAACTTAGGCGTCGGAGCGCCTTTTCAGGTACCTCCCCCTCCGGTCAAGACTTGAAGATCACCGGACGATCGAAATCAACACAGAGCATGCGGTTGAGATCCAGAAGAAGCAGACAGAAAGACAGAAAGCGACGTCATCAAGGTCAGTCCTTCGGTCCCAAAAATTTATACCGAAACATTTTGGCGCCCACCGTGGGGCCGAGCGGCAAACCCAAATGGCGACCACGAGGAGCATGAAGGAACAACAAAACACTGAGAAGTTTCAGCAACAACATCAGTCATCATCTCTACAAGAAGTTTCATCAACAAGATAAGTATTTTTTTTTATTTAAAAAATGAAATAATAAAAACCTACCGTAAATTCTATGGGAGCACCAATCACCTTTTTCATTATAAAAATATATCAGGAATCCTGGGAAAGATTAAAACTGCCCTATATAAGTGTCAAGAATACATACGACAATCTCTTCACCAATATTTCAAGATTTATTCTGTTTCATGCAGAATCATCATTAATTATCATTAATTTATTACTGCATAATTGAATGCCATGGTATTCAAAACTAATTTTGATATCACTGCTCAAGATTTATTCCAAGATTTATTTACATATATTCGGTAATCATGTATCAAGATACCACTTTTCATTATTATATCATCAAGGTAAAAGAAAAACTTCAGGGGCAATACGAGGATAAATCAAGATAGCCGCAAGAATACTGAACATGACGCAGAAAGTGGCGCACTCTCTCGGCCGGTCGACTTTTATAACATGATCTATTTTGTTGTGAATTGTCTAACCATGTAAATACATTGGTTTGTCTCATTACTCTTTTCAAGTTGTTATATCTCTTCAATGCAGATGACAGGATCTTGCACACAAATCATTTGGCTTATCTGGAGCTTACCATAAATCGAAGACCGAACTATTGCTAAAGCAGTTACCATCTTAACCGACCGGTCTCAATATATCTCTCTGATATTATATCTCTTGCAGATTGCTAAAGCAGTTACAATCTTAACCGACCAGTTTCAATTGACCGACCGGTCTCAATATATCTTCAAAATATATCTATTACGGTTGCATCTCAACCGACCGCACTCAAATATATATCTCTTACGGTTGCATCTCTATCGACCGGTCTCAATTATATCTTCAATATTATATCTCTTGCAGATTGCTAAAGCAATTACTAAAGCTGTTAAATCTCAACCGACCGGTCTCAATATATCTCTCTGATATTATATCTCTTGCAGATTGCTAAAGCAATTACTAAAGCTGTTAAATCTCAACCGACCGGTCTCAATATATCTCTCTGATATTATATCTCTTGCAGATTGCTAAAGCAATTACTAAAGCTGTTAAATCTCAACCGACCGGTCTCAATATATCTCTCTGATATTATATCTCTTGCAGATTGCTAAAGCAATTACTAAAGCTGTTAAATCTCAACCGACCGGTCTCAATATATCTCTGATATTATATCTGTTGCAGATTACTAAAGCGGTTACATCTTAACTGACCAGTTTCAATCAACCGACCGGTCTCAATTATATCTTCAATATATCTCTTACGGTTGCATCTCAACCGACCGGTCTCAATTATATCTTCAATATTATATTTCTTACAGAAGCGGTTACTAAAGTCGTACAATCTTAACCGATCGGTTTCAATATATATCTCTGATATTATATCTCTTGCAGATTGCTAAAGCGCTGGCATCTCAACCGACCGGTCTCAGTTATATCTTTCAGATTATTAAAACAGGTTTGGATTCAAAAGCAGGTTTAAAGAAAAGATTTCCTTCCGCCCAACGATTTCAATGAGGTATTTCAGTTCAAAATTCTATGTGCAATTCATCTTTACACTGCAGGACCAGGCGCCATGTCCGCCACTTTCAGGACGCAATGTCCCACCGGGCGCCATGCCCGCCACTTTCAGGACGCAATGTCCCCCCGGGCGACATGCCCGTCACTTTCAGGACGCAATGTCCCGGACGCAATGTCCCCCCGGGCGACATGCCCGTCACTTTCAGGACGCAATGTCCCGGACGCAATGTCCCACTGGGCGACATGCCCGTCACTTTCAGGACGCAATGTCCCGGACGCAATGTCCCCCCGGGCGACATGCCCGTCACTTTCAGGACGCAATGTCCCGGACGCAATGTCCCACCAAGCGACATGCCCGTCACTTTCAGGACGCAATGTCCCGGACGCAATGTCCCACCGGGCGACATGCCCGTCACTTTCAGGACGCAATGTCCCGGACGCAATGTCCCCCCGGGCGACATGCCCGTCACTTTCAGGACGCAATGTCCCACCGGGCGCCATGCCCGTCACTTTCAGGACACACAGTCCGACCGGCACAACAAAGCGGCAAGGATACACCGAGCGCTAAACAAAATTAAGTCCTTCGGTCATGAAGGAGCAAACCCCTCCCTTTCCCTCGGACTTGGGGGGGATGATGTACGGTGGTGTATCCCCAAAGTCAAACGGCCGGCCTTACAGGGGCCCATCACAGTGCCAATAGTTATTGGGCTCGAGGCCCAGCACCAGAATAAAAGATTTCCAGGTATATCAATCATATATATTCTAAACAGAAATATATCAACCAGATATATTGCAATAACAATCATATATATTCTAAACAGAAATATATCAACCAGATATATTGCAAGCACAAATAAAATCCAAACGAAGATATCATATCAGAAATATGCCAAGTAAGGTTATATTTTATCAGAGATATGCCAAGCAAGATTATATTTTATTTTATCATATCAGAAATATGCCAAGTAAGGTTATATTATTCATATCAAAGATATGCCAAATAAGATTATATTTTATTCTGTTTATATTTTGTTCATCTTATATCAATCCAAAGCCTATAAATAAAGGCCTGAGGACTCCAAACAAGGTACGAGTTATTCACACTCCAAATACACTCCACTCATAATTCCTTAGCATATTCTTTGTTATCATACATCATCAATCCTCTCCCATAGAGGATCGAGTTCTCTCCTACTGAGAATCTATCATACACGCCTAACTTAGGCGTCGGAGCGCCTTTTCAGGTACCTCCCCCTCCGGTCAAGACTTGAAGATCACCGGACGATCGAAATCAACACAGAGCATGCGGTTGAGATCCAGAAGAAGCAGACAGAAAGACAGAAAGCGACGTCATCAAGGTCAGTCCTTCGGTCCCAAAAATTTATACCGAAACAATATGATTTTATATAATTAACTCACCCTTGCCTTTGTTGTCTGTGTTTATGTATGTTGTTTGACTTCCTGTTGCGATGATCATCTATTCTTTGGATGTGAGCAGAGGAAAATGAGGTTTCCGTTGAGAACGCCTTGGAGGATAATGATGACAGTGTTGCTGCCCTTTAGTTCTCTTAGGAATTTTCTGGGGCTGTCATGCCCTTTTTGAGTACTGTTGCATTTTGAGATACTTGTCATTCCCACGCTTTTAATTTCCTCTATTTCCTGGATTACTGTAATCCTAATTTAATTACTTAAACATTCTCAATTGTTTTCTATTATCATTTATGTTGACGTCTTAAATTATGCAAGTATATGCTATATTTTAGGATGTCACACTTGAAACTTTTTTAGTTTAAATGTTCATAAAATCTCACAGGTAAAATTTCTGTAGATTTTAAATTTGTGAATGATGTTCGTCTGGATTCTGCAATATGAAAAAGAATATAAATAATTCTCTAAGAAAAACTTTACAGATAAATTTGTATGTGTGTGATAAATAATTTAAAACTTATCTAAATTTCATTTAAACGATAAGGATTGACAATTAAATTCGTTGTTAGTGTATATCGACATACATTCAACCACAAATATAAAATAAAATAAAAATAATTTTAAGTATAAATAAAATATAATTTTTAAAAGTAAAATGAATTATATTACACACATATGTAAAATCCTTTTAAAATGCAAAAGCCATTTTTCTAAAAAAACCAGAAACCCAACTGTTTTAGTAAAAACAAAATCATATATTTTCTTTCAAAATTTCATGTTCGTGATAAGATATTGGCGTTGATTTTTATTGTGAAAAAACAAAATCTTTATTTGGATAAGTCAAAAATTTCATTCTCCTTTGATTTTGCAAGTGATTCTTATTTTAATTTTGCATGTGATTCTTATTGGGTTGCATGTACTCCTAAAGTATCTGTTTTCTCAAATTTTCAAATTCACACATCAAATTCACAAATTCTCACATCAAACTCATCAATTTCTCACATCTTGGTTTAGTGTGGAATCTAATGTCTTCTCAAATTCACATATCAATTTTTCAAATGTGTTTCCAATTTTTTTAATTGATTCTTATTATATACTGTTACGCCCCATTTTTAACCAAATGATTAGATACAAAATTTATATTAGAGCTATGGATAAAAGAAGTCATCAATTATAAAATAAACGAATGAGATGTCTGATATAAAGCTAAATTAACACATATGATAGAATGTACAGAGATAGAAAAAGAAAAAGAGGAAAACCCGTGGAGTTACTAAAACGAATTACGAGAACAGAAATAATGCAACATGTTATTTATTTATTCAAAAACAATATTTGTAAATTTGAAGTAACTATAAAAAATTTGTAAATTTTCCAAAATCACGATTAGTCCCGACGAGATTCTTTCTACACGCAAAAATTGAAACGAAATTTATGTGGTATCTTCACTTTGAACACTTATATGAGTATTCATGTCTTTACTTAGAACATCTACCCATGATGGCGACTACATCAGACTTCCAACACATAACACTTAATATTAACATTTTTACATTCCAATGTTTTGCTTTGAAGGTAATTATATGGAGTTCATAACAAATTAAAACAAACTCATACATATACGATTTTATTAATATTGTTTACTTTTATACGTGTAAACAACATACAAGTACTACTCCGTATTTGTCATTATTGAACGACATGTTGGAATTTAAGAGTATTAGAGACAGTTTTCAGATTTATGAAGATTTACAATTATTCATGAAAATTTATCATTCATGAAGAGTTACAATTATTCATGAAAAGTTACCATTCATGGAAAGTTACAATCATTCATGAAGAAATGTAACTAATAAGAATCTGGTATCTCTTGGATTTGAAAGATGCCTGATCAACATCTATATAAAGAGATCCTGTGCTCTATTGAAAGTAGAGATTTTATGAGACTTATGAGACTTGTTTTCTACATTCGGTCATTCTCTTAACACATAAATCAATTCTTGAGAATCATATTCTTGTTTAACGGTAATACTAAGAGTGAGTATCATCGTTGTATTTCTTCTTTGTATCTCAAAAGCGGATTTCGTGATATCCTTCACTCTTATGAAGGACGAAATATTGCTTTTAGGAAAGTGTGTATTCACGCCTAGAAGATTATATCAAGTCTCCATTGTTGTTCATCTTGTTTCCCTAAGTTCTTGGAAAATTGTTCCAATAGTCTAAAAACAATATTTTCTCTAAGATGACAAAAATTCGTGAGATGTCTGCAAACTTTCACAAATTAGACAAGTTTGAAGGCGTTATTTTCGACGATGGCAAAAGAAGATGCATTTCCTTCTCTTGGCTCTAAACGTGGCATATGTCCTAAGTTCTTCCCAACCCAAAGAAAGCGAAACTGAGATATTGGAGGAAAAATGGAAAAGGAACAAATGGGATAATGATGATTATGTCTATCGTGGTCACATTTTGAACGATTTGGAAGGACATTATGATGCAAGTTGGATTACAAATGCAGAAGATCACTCTTCAACTAGTGGTTGGATTTTCCTCCTTGGGGGAGGTGCAATTTCTTGGTCGTCCAAGAAATAAACTTGCGTTATAGATTCCATTATGACTTCAGAGTTTATAGCTCTAGCCTCAACAGGAAAGGAAGTCGAATGGTTGAGGAATCTCATGTTCGAAATACCATTGTTACCAAAACCAATATCACCCATCGCAATACATTGTGACAATGTTGCAACATTGGCAAAGGCTTATAGTCAAGTATACAATGGCAAACATATTGGTGTGAGACATAGTTATGTCCAAGGACTCATCAAAGATGGAATTATTATAGTAGATTTGTACGAACAAAGTTTAACTTGGCTAATGGATTTACTAAGGCATTGGCTAAAGATTCCATTTCCAGAATGACAATTGGAATAAGAATGGAGCCCACGATTAATCACAAGTAAGGGAATCTTAACTTAACGCTTAATATGACATTAAGTCTTAAGTTCAATAAGATTAAATCTCTTATTTGATGATTGAAAGCACAAATATTATTTCAAGAGTACTTTAGATCTGTGATGTTTAGGAGGTTGATTAATTCTTAATTGATTTCTTGAATTTATGTTTTGTCACAGAAACATGTTTACCTAAGAAATCAACCTATGTAAGTGCGAAGTTTGGCCGCTTCAAGAAGTCAAGGGGGCATGACTTTGATGCACTTATGAATAGATATGGATGCATGGCCCTATTGTGTCAAGTATAACAAGAATATGTAATTTATCTTATATGTAGAGTATCTTCAAGAATTCATTATGTATTATGTTAGTTCAATCGTTGCGACACCAATAAAATACGAATTCTTGCAATGTGTATTCTACTAAGTTAAAGTTCAAGTCTATGTACACTTTCATTTATGTGTAAGATTGCAATTATTAAATTGATTTTTGTGTTAAACAATTATATACTACTCTCAAATGGTGGAAGATTATTGGAATTTAAGAGTATTAGAGAAAATTTTCAGATTCATGAAGAATTACAATTATTCATAAAAAGTTACCATTCATGAAGAGTTACAATTATTCATGAAAAGTTATCATTTATGAAGAGTTACAATTATTCATAAAGAGTTACCATTCATGAAGAGATACAATTATTCATGAAAAGTTACTATTCATGGAAAGTTACAATCATTCATTCATGAAGAAACGTAACTAATAAGAATCTGATATCTCTTGAATTTGAAAGATGCCTGATCAACATCTATATAAAGAGATCTTGTGCTGTATTGAAAGTAGAGATTTTATGAGACTTATGAGACTTGTTCTCTACATTCGGTCATTCTCTTAACACATAAATCAATCAATTCTTGAGAATCATATTCTTGTTTAACGGTAATACTAAGAGTAAGTATCATCGTTGTATTTCTTCTTTGTATCTCAAAAGCGGATTTCGTGATATCCTTCACTCTTATGAAGGACGAAATATTGCTTTTAGGAAAATGTGTATTCGCCTAGAAAAATATATCAAGTCTTCATTATTCATCCATTATTCATTTTCCCTAAGGAAAATTGTTCCAACACGACATACAAGTACTACTCCGTAGTTTTTATTATTGACTCATCACTTATATAGTATTACATGCATGTAAATATGATCACACAACGGTTGTAATAAACATGTCTTGTTTCTCGTCCTTCACCTCCTCGTTGTTCTTCAAGCTTGAAGTGAAAGACCACGAGAGAATGGTATTTCTTTGTTTCTCTTCTCCGGTTGAAGCAGAGAGCCCTACTCGAACCCATTCAGGAAGCACTGTATGTAACTCAACATCGTAGGAGAGAATCACAGGATTACTCCCAGGATAAAAAGTAGAAACCGTCAATCTTTTAGAGGCAGAGTTATAGCTTATGTGTGCAGTGGCTGTCTTACCATTTTGCCAGTTCCACATTGTAGTTGTCTTGGACCTAATAGAGTTGACATCGATTCCAATGTGTCTGTATGGTGGATCGCCAACATCTGCATTAGTGTAGGTGTCAAATTCGACAGCAACAACATTGTTTGGTTCATCTTTGAAATCAACAACGGTTTGGTTTTGAGAGGTGGAGGAGTTTCTTAAAGCGTTTAAATTAGAAAAGAGTCCCAGGAGACAGCCTGCAGAATTTGAACGGATGACGGTGTCATGTGGTGCAACGAAGAAGGCCAAGCCATCAGCCGGAGGAGAAGCGTAAGGTGTTGAGATTTCAAAGGTGAAAGAAGTTTCAAAGCTTGAGACAACCGCAGAGTTTTCCCAAAGGTGCAATGGTGCAGAGTATAAAACTCTTCCCACGCTACCACTCAAAGGGTTTCCTGCACTGTCTAACTTAGTGAGTTGTAAGACATTGTTTGTAGAAATGGCATCACCTTGGAAGATAAGATCCTTTTGGTCATGACTAAACCTGCTGAAGCTAAAAGATAATGATTCGTCTGACTTCACCTTACTGGGAAACATGAACAACATTGTCACAAAGGCAAACACAGGAATTAGGAATGAATAATTTCTGCTAGAGACGGCCATGGTGGTATTGGTGCTATCAAGTTGGAATCTTAATGAAGAGTTCATGCAAAACCTTTCCCATTTATAGTGAGTAAATTAACTGAGATCCATGCCAAGTGTCTGTAATATATTTCAAGAGGATATATAAGCACCGAACCCGAATATACCATAAAACCCACCGACTAAGGATCGGTGCTTCAGGTACCTCTGCCAACAGTCAGAAATAATATTCACTAATTCCACAGGTTTCCCTTTTGTCTTTTGATATGAAGAATAATTAATTGTCAGCAATAGAAAGAATACAAAGAGAGAAAGAATATTCAATAATTGCCTTCCTGTGCTATGTGGTCCTATAGAATAGTCCTAATTAATTTCATTATTATCTAACACTGTTTATAAAATATATTCCAATGAATACATTCTATTCCAAGTTGACTATTATTACTTTAGTAACCACCAATTTTTGACTGGTTTAAATTATTATTATATATCAAACATGAATATAAAATTGTAATTATAGAGTCCAAGGTATTATGCAAAGTCTTCTTTCACTTATTTTTTTTTCTTTTTTTTATGTTTTTTTAATGTCTTAATTGGGTTTTCTTTCACATATAAAAACTATTATAATAAAATTATAAATTATTTTCATTAGTTTTAATACACATATTATTTTAATTTTTGTAAATACAATTATATTTACAAAATTTTTAATAATTCCTATGTGTCCAAGAATATGATGAGTTTCTATTTGAATCATGAATCATTTTACTTAATATATATATAGATGAAAAATATTCTAAAGAGAATTAAAGTTACAAAAATATCCTATGAATTTTAAGTTTTAAGGTTAAGACTATTTGAATAAATTTTTGTATTTTTATGAATTAAATATGTTTTTAGTTCTTATACTATCAAATGATTTTGGTTTTAGTCTCTCTTTTAAAGTAAGGTACATTTTAGTCCTTTTTTTAAGGAAACTTTGATTTTAGTCTTCAAAAACTAAAAACCAGCTGATGTAGCTAACACTAGATTGACACGATTTTTTTTTTTAAGTTAGTGTTTCTCAGCTTTTCTCCTTCTCTCTCCCTCGTCTCTTCCACAGGGTGAAACCTGTAATTTCAAATTTTCAAGCAAATTATGCATCTCCTTTACCACAAAATTCAATTGCAATATCTTACAAAGAATGAAAATCAAAAGTTCTTAAAATGAAAGGAAACTAATGTAAAAATGAAAAAAAAAATTAAGTTTGTTATCTAATAAACTATGACAACTTAAAATTATTCATATAAAAATTAAAAAATAAATAAAAATATTAAGAAGAAAATAAGTAATTAAATATATATTTATAAATTATAGGATTCAATAATATTTGAGATTTGTGTTTTCTAAAATGTAATATATTATTTAAACACAATTATAAAAATAATGTGTAGTCGATTTTTTAGGTGACAGAAAAATACCTTAAAAACGTGAATAACTTTATAGATTTAAATAAGTTGAATACTATAGAAAAAACAAAAAATTATACAAAAGAAAGAAAAAACAAATATTTCTTTAAATAAAATGAAACTGAATTTTTTAAAGATAATAATAAAAATATATTTATTAACTTTAAGTATTTTAATAATATATAGCTAAACAACTATTATATTCACACTCAATTTAATAATAATTAATATATAAATTTTCTATCAAAATTAGAATGTGTTACACGTAATAGTCACTAGGGTTGGGTATAATTCAGTAAATTATACTGAATTATAGTTATTTATACTATATTATACTTAAAAAAAACTAAATTGTTTTTTTACTAAAAATTAATTAACTATTTTATGGTTCAATTTAAAAGAATTGAACTTTTTATAGTTTGAGTTTGGTTAACTAATGAAATGTATCTTTTTTTACATTTTTATTCAATCACTTTTCAGGAAAACTTATTTATTATAAGAGTAAAAAAAAGTTTATCTTGATACTATAATACTCATTCAAGACTCATGTAGAATAAAAAGAGTTATTTGGTGAGAAAGGTAGGAGGTTTTGTCATTGAGAATGATCCTAGGGTTCTTATGACAATTAAAGGGAAACCTTGTGTGTAATATGATGAAATTCATAGACAACCAGGATAGTAGAAGCCACCATAAGCGCAAAAATCACCAAGAATCATACCCGAATGTTTAGATCTAGATAATTGAGTCTAGAGTTTCATTATGTGTGATGGGTTACTTGATATTGTTTAGCTTGATGTATTTTGTATAATGTCTTGCAATTCTATTGAGTTATATATGTGTGTACCTTCTAATTAGCTTACCTTCTCTTATACTTGTACTCCTTGTGTTTATTGTTTTTCTTTTACAATAATCACATTTTTTACCTGTATAAGAAAATGAGGAAATATCTGTAGGTTTACCTCAGAAGGAAATGTTATATAGATATAGTAACATGATAATTTTTTGGCAAGTATACCAAATCGTTACAAGTAATACAATGGATAAGTAAAGTATCGTTCTCCCAAGGGACTTGTGCAACACTTGACAATTCTTCCTTTTATAACTCAATTAGACATCAAAATACACAAAACAATACAAGAAACACAGTTGGTGTGCCAGGAATTGGTCTTTGACTAACATTATAGTAACATCCTCGATAAAATATGTTCTCTGTTCAAGCATTCACATAAGCGTATCTTGATTTAATTCCTTAAAGCAAGTTCTAAAATTATCTATTAAATTATTAATTCCTTAATTAATTCAACATATAATTTTGCATTTAAATCAGATGTTTAGAATGACCAAAAGTACAGAAGTTATTCCTAGCATCGTTCCTTTTAGTTTCTTTTCTTAAGTTTCTGGTTCTAAAAATACTTCTCAGTACAAAAGAACCTTTAAAAAGAATTATACTTCCGTATAATCTAAAGCAAGTCAAGAAAAGAGCAAGAACAGAGACATATATTGCACAAGAAATTTAAATTTGCACTCTGGAGCAATTCGCTAAGCGCACAGTATTTGGTGCGCTATGCGAATATTAAATTTCTGCCATCTTTTCTGAAGTTATTCGCTCAGCGCACAGTAAGGGTGCGCTCTCCGAATTTTGTTCTCCTGACTCTTCTAATTTGCTTGCGAGAATTGGCTGACAGCTTCTAATTTATACATATTTTCCTGAACAATAATTTATGTAACAATCTATTTCCTATTACAACTTTTCACTGAGTCATAACATGAATAATTACAAAATTGAGATCATTTATAAGTAAAAAATAACTATTTTTCACACTTATCAGAACATGAGATAATGGAAAATAGGTTTAGCTTAATGAAATAGGTATGGATTTTCTTTAAGAAAAAGATGTTGACACGATTATATATTATATTATATTCAATTGTATATTGTATACAACTGTAATACAGCTGAATTCTCTTCAATGGAAGGGTAATTTCGCCTCCAATTTGTAGTAGGCCAGGTGGAATCAGACCGGATAGTCGGTTTTGATAGCTTTACTCGCGACGATTTACTATTTTTAACGTATAATTATATAAGACATCTGACATTATTATTAGCATAAAACTAAAATTTAATATTTATGAGTTTTAGTTTTTTTCTTAATTTTTAACTTATAAAAAAATTCATCTTTTCTATATATATAATTTGGTAATATAGAATATTTGGTAGTAGGTATATAAAACCTAAGATGAATTGAGAAATGGTGTGAAATGAAAATGAAGTTTAGCGGTCGTAGAAAGCACGGAGGAGTCGTGCAGAACTTTCGCATTTGGCGTGCTGGACCAGCTTACCTGTTTCTTTGTTTTTCTCTTTGCTAATGTGACATCCTGTGCCATCATTTTCCACTTTCCCTATCCATTATTCAGGTTGCACATAATTTTATATTGGTATCCAGGATAGAAAAAAATACCTTTATATTTTATGTTAAATTTTTTATATAGATTGTCTATCTTACTAAATATCTTATCAAATCTTTTTTTTAATCTTCAAATTCCATATGTTTTAAATACATTCTCACGTTCAAGTCAATTTTTAATTATACATTATTATAATTAATTTTTAAATATATAATTACTTATTTGTTCTTTATCTTAGTTATCTATACATAAGTTTTAAAATAGACTTTTGATTAAGATTGATCAAATCACGGTGAAATGTCTTATAAAGATATTTTTACCTTATTAATTAAATTGCAGCATCTTTGACGTATAAAATATCGAACATTTACCAACTCAATTGAAGAACGCTTGACTAATCATTGTTTTAGAGATTCTAGAAGTTGACGGCCGACCAGATATAAGTGACCAATTGATCTATATGGTACAACTATAATAAATGCAAGTATAAATTAACGTGTTTTTATGTAATTTTAATGGAAAAGTTTCAACATGTATGACAAAAGTTACACCAAAGAATACATTCGGTACGAGTACAAATATAAGTTAGGGTTTTAACTTTCAAATATCTCAAAACATCTCAATAAACTTAAATTTAAGTGTGAATACGTCAACAATGTTCATGTTAGCACAACATTAATATTTGGTCATGTCAAGATGAGTTGATTTTTCTAAACATTGATTCTGAATTGCATCTAGACTTAATTGCATTGTTATTATTCTATAAATGTTATCATGTAATTTTTTTATTTCTACATTACAATTATACTTCTTTAATTTTTCACACATGTTTATCAATCAATTATTTAAATGATATGGTACTTATATGTCTTGTTATCATTAATTGCTCTCAAACTTCACTACTTTGACGAACAACACAAAAATTTAGTAAAGAATCAGCTTCTTTTATTACTAATGCGATGATGATAAAATACTTAAATATATGACGATGACCTTTCTTCTTTCTTTTTTCTTGTTTTAGTCTTGTTCGTCTTAGAGTTTTAAATTGTGGTTTTATTTTTGGGATTCTGATCTCATAACGTTGAGTTTCCTTCATTAGATTATGTTTTTGTTTTGTTTTCTCTGTAGGTTGGTGACGTAATGGTTAGGGTTCTTCGTGATCTTACGATTTGGGGATTTTAGAGTTTTTGTTTGAGGTTGAGGATTCTGATTTGGGAATTTCTTGTCCCTTGTTTCTCCTCATATTGTTAATGTGATTTCGGAATTAGAATTTTCAAATTGGGGTTTTGTTTTCTAATTTCACCTTTTAGGATTATTTCTAATTGTATTATGATCTTGCACTTTTAAGGTTCTTTGGAATCTGTCATCTTGCATTTTAGGATTCTTTAGTTCTCTTTGTGAAATAAAACTTTGATGGTGGATTGCTTCTAACCTAATTATAATTTCTCTTAACCTTAACTTCAAGTTTTCTTGTCAATAAATTCAATTTTAACGTTTACAAGTCAATTGACATGAGTTTGCAACATAATTAATGTTGCAACCGGAATCGCGACAGGACGACGACGATCCAAAAAAGGAAAACGGTTTTGAAAAGAGTTTGGAGTCGCCACCATAGTTTATTCTGAAAAACTACGGAAAAACCATAAAACGATAAAGCAAAGTCTATGGAAACCAGATTCTGGGTTCGGGAGTGGGTTACGTGTAGGGAAGGTATTAGCACCCTACAACGCCTGCCCGAAGGCAGTACCTTTAATTAGATACGCGAATGTGATGTGGTTTTCAAAACGTTTTTAACTATCCCCAAAAATGACAATCTAAAGAAACAAAATTTTTTTTAGCTTTTTTGGGTCCGACAAGGATTGACCTTGCTCCTACGTATTCTCATTCAGAATGAGAAATCAGGGTTACCTAGTTCTTCCTGAAAGACTGTTTGTGTTTTGAAAAAGGATGTTTTGTATTTTGGATATTTTTTATGTAAAAAAGAGAAAGGTTCTCAGCACGAGGACGATGCGTGCGATCACACACGTGCTTAAACCTTCAAAACAATTTTTATTGATTTTTATAAAAGGAAGAAAAGGTCTCAGCACGAGGACGATGCGTGCAATCACACACGTGCTTAAACCTTTAAAACAATTTTTATTGATTTTTATAAGAAGAAGAAAAGGTCTCAGCACGAGGACGATGCGTGCGATCACACACGTGCTTAAACCTTTAAAACAATTTTGATATTTTTATAAAAGAGGAAAAGATCTTAGCGAGAGATCGACGCGAATGATCGCATACACGCTTAAACCTTTAAAATATTTGATATTTGGTAAAAGGGAAAAAGGTTTTAGCGCGAGGCTGATGCGAACGATCGCACACACACTTAAACCTTTAAAATATATTTTTTAATTTTTATTTATAGAAAAGAAAGGATTTTCTAACACAAGACGATGCGTGCGATCACACATGTGCTAGAACCCTTAAAATATATTTTTTAATTTTTATTTATAGAAAAGAAAAGATTTTCTTTCTAGCACAAGGACGATGCGGGCGATCACACATGCAATAGAACCCTTAAAATAATTTTTTTAATTTTATTTTTTTTGAGAGAAGAAAAAAGTTTTTTTTTTTGGAAAATCATCTTTATAATTTTATTTTATTTTTTTACTAAATTATAAATTTTACTTTTCTATATTTTTTAATCTTTGTAGAATAATAATTATATTTACGTAAGGGTTTAATATAATAACTATATTTACTTAATTGATTAAAATAAAACAATAAAGTAATGATAATATTTCATAAATGGAAAGCCCAAAATGGAAAAAAAAATTAAAATTAAAATAATTATTAATATAATACTAAGTAGTAAAAAAAACTATTTTTTTTATGATTTATATGATTTTTTTTATTATTAATTTTTGTAAATGAAAGAAATTGACTTTATTAAATTGGGTATTGTTACCGTATTGGAATAAGAAGCAAGCGTCCCGTATATGACAACCAAATTCTTTCTTTATTGTCTCTTTTTATTTTTTACTATTTTTATGACTTGTTTTTAAGAAGGAAATAAGTTTTATTAAATTGGATGTTGCACGGATTCCGTCTATTAAGACAAAAGCAGCAAAACAAATATAAAGAATATCCCCATCAAATATAAACTCAAGTAAGCACAAAAATAAACTTAGAAAAATGCATTAATCCTTACATCCCTGAAATCGAGATCAACAGAGAAAATTCAAGCTTAAACAATCTTGAGCATCGCACCAGCACTAGTGAATAGGAGAAAACAAAAAAAAGGAAAACAGCAAATAAAATACAAAATTATAAATCCCTGAATTTACTTTAACAACCATAAATATCATTCCATCCATTCCATCCATTGAAACGTATCTCATCACCAATATTCTAGATAGGCTTCTTTCCATCCCATACAAAAACTCACAGATCTCAAAAAAAAAGGTATTAATTAAAATCACATTCACCCATAAATGCCAATTGCAGAACACCATATCCAAACCATCAAACAGACAAATTCATAAAAATAAATGACGTAAAACATGAATAGAAGGCAAGGAGAAAGAAAAACCACACTTACCTAAGAACGGAAGAGGATTACCCTCGTCTACACTGGGAAAGGTAGAAGTAGGTATAAGATCGGACTTGAGAGGAAACCAGCAGCAGGACCAAGCGAGGCGGTTCACGGTGAGGACAACTCCCCTTGAAGTCTGCCTTTCTCCTATTATTCTCAACTCTTTCGTTTCAGACTCTTTTCTAGTAATTTCCTTTGGCATTATTGCCCTGTTAGTGTGCTGTTACTTTCTTCCACCATTTTTTCACTTTCCTCGTCGTTTTCGATCTAGTGGTTATTTTCTTCATAACCGGAGTCTCCGCAGCGGTGGGAGCATTGTAGTCGCAAGTAGTAAAGGAGGTGCGATTCTACTCTGAGTACAAATGAGAATGGGTGAGAAGTGCCCAGAGGGAGGAATTGGGAGCCCGGTATCCGGTGAGGTAGAGATGAATATGTTGATTCAGATTCGTGTGTGAGAAGAGAAAAGAAATGAGACTGTGTGTAAGTGATGTCGGGAGGGAGGCGGCTGGCCCAGGGCGTAGTCAAGAGCGTTTTTTTTATTAGGGTTTCCCTAGGGTTTTTACCGTGTGAGTTGGGCCGATGGAGGAGTCCAAAATTTAAAAGCTGACTTTGTTTTTCTTTTTCTTATCTTTTCTTTTTTTTAGATTTCTTTTTTTTTTTTAGTTTTATTTTTTACAACTTTTAACATAAAATTAAAGTAACACGAAAATTAATTAAAGTAACATAAAAAAAAATTAAAGTAACAGTAGATAAAAATAAAACTAAATAAATAAATAAACTAATGTAAAAAAGAAATAAAAATAAAATAAACCTAAATAATAGAAATAAAATAAAAATAAAAAAATAAAGAAAAACTAATATAAAAAATGAAAAACAAATTAAATAATATAAATCCAAATAAAATAATAAAAACAAAATTAAAATCATAAAACACATAAAATAAAATAAAATAAAATAAAATTAAAAACAAAAACATATATTATATAATCACCCGGACAAAATTAATAATTGAAAAACTCATTCACTTTTAGCTACGTGGACTTTACAACAAAAAAGACCAACTATAAAATGTAAGATCACTATGAATTTTTGAAAAATAAAGAAAAATGTTACTTTCACACACGCGTAGAGGAAAATGTGACATTCATTTTACACACGCAGTGAGACCCATTTGTGATGAATGTTAAAAAGGGTATATTTATCATTTGAGTTTGTGGACTGCTGTCTCTAATTTGAATTTTTCAAAGGTCGATCATTTCATTTTGGAAGAGGCCATTTTCACGCTAGGGTTAGAGTTGAGAGAGAACGCGAGAAAAAAAAAACTCCTTGGTGCCACCGGAGGCTGGACGTGATTGGAAAAGTTCATACCGACGACGTTGAAGTCGAAGGCGAAGTTCATACCAGACATGATCGATATGGAGCGCGGAAGATTTGTCCCCTTTCTATTTTCTCCCCCTTTGTACGGTTTGAAGAATATAAATTATGAGTTTCTTCTTTCTTTCTTCTTTTGTCATCATTTGTCTATCTTTCCTTTTATTTGTGGTTTATTTTTGAAAACACTATACTAAAGGAGAAAGGTCGTGAGAGAGAGAGAGTTGTGGTAGGTGTGATACCCCAAAATATTATAATAGATATTTCTCTTTGCATTACTCATGGTAAACATTTCTTGTTGTATGATAGTGGTCCGGTGTTCAAGTGTTAAGTGTATGAGTCTAGTAATTTTTGTCTGTAAGAATGTCATAATATGTACGAGTAATTTTTTTAAAAGTCAGAATATGTATCCAATACATTATGAAACTGTCTATGATTTTATTACAGCACATATAATTCACAAGGTGATATAATGAGATTGAAGTTCTCTAAAAATGCCATAAGGCCGTGTATGTTCTGATGTAGTGGTCCTACACTCACTTGTTAATTATATAATTCACAAGGAACCATGTAGTTAGTGTCCTACTGCCATATGATGGATTCATATCTTCCTCTATTTAAATAGCACATTGCTAGTCTTGGAAGAGCAACCAAGTGGCTTGATTCTTTATTGACAAGACACTAGTGTCTGTATTCCTTTTCGGGTGGTATGTTAAAATATTCACTGAAGTCATGAAATTTAGTTTGAAAGCTTGATTTTGCCTCTTGGCATATTAATGAGCAGACTCCTCCTTGGGTAATAAATTACCTATGTTACGTATGTCCCTTCCTGGCCCACTTAATTTGGAGATTTATGATGCATCAATTTTCTGATTTTAGACCTGTATTATGTACTATAGTTCTGTTTTAGATAATAGTTAAATAGACTCTAGTTGTTGTTGAACCTTGGTTACTAAGAGAGTAATCAGTTAAGCTTTACTATTCTGATTTGTAGTAGTGTGGTTAGTAGTGTATCTCTTATTAGATAATAGTTAAATGTGCAGATTTCTTTTACTATTTTAATGTATTTTAATACTTGGACATGGTGCTTGGCAAAAACTGATGGAAGGTATAGATTGTAATCATCAAATTTTTATTTTATGATACCATAACTTTCCTCTCACATTAATGGGAACCATACATAAGTGTGGGGCAACTTATGTCTGATGTGAAATTTCTATATTGTGTAGCTTTTTATCACTTTCGTGAGCTTAGTTGATGTAAATGACTTTTGTGAAAATTATTACACATGGTAGGACACCTGGTCTATCTCCTTTGTAATATTTTGGATAGACCTTTGTTTACTTAATATAAGATAGAACTTTTACTCCCATATATATAACACTCTGAATATGTTTTAGAAGGTTACAAGGTGATTCTGGATCTTGCAAATGTTATATGTGTTATATTTCTGGTTGGGTATCTATGATTACTATGAAAGAAATTTGATAAAATGGGAAAAAGGAATACTTTATTATTGGTTATGAATAAGGAAATAATTGGTGATATGGTTGCGCAAAATGGTATTGGGTATCAATATTTGAAATGGTTATGAACTGGAACATTATAGTATGCTCGGTTGAGTTACATGTTTGAATGAAAACTATTTTTGTTCGTCTGGAAATGTTATGATGCTAATTATAAAAGTGGTTGGAGATAGATGTATGGTAAACGAGAAGTAACAAATAATTTATGCCCCAACAACTCACACTACCTTTGCATCTTTACCGGGAATGTGGGACTAAACTCTAACTGTAAATGGATTTTCTAAGGTCAGTATGTAATTTTTTTTAGAGTTGAATGGTGAGTTGTTCATTCATTCTTATTTTATATTCAAATGCTTATGGTCTATTTCACAGTGTGGTTGCAATTAATTATTTGACATGGAGGCCTATAAACTTGATTATGATGTTTTTGATCTGTTTTCATATAAGCCTTTGCAATGACGGGTTGGCGCCTTGGATATATTGCTAGTCCAAAACATTTTGTTGGTGCATGTGGAAAGATCCATAGTCAAGTATGCTTTATTATTTTTGGCCATATCATCAGCCTCATCCAATGCTATACTTGTTTTTATTTCCCTTTGATACAATCTACAATACATCAAACGGATTTAGCATTTCATTAAGCTTTTAGCATTCATTTGGAATAAGTTGTACTATTCTTTCTATACCATATTATATGCGAGATGTAGTGGTTGATGCATCATATTGAATTTAGTTCACTTCAGGGGCCAGTAGTATTGCCCAGAAAGCTGCAGTTGCTACGTTAGGACTATAGGTTATGCTGGTGAGGAAGCAGTTTGTGCCATGGTTAAAGCATTTAAGGAGCGAAGGGATTTCTTTAGTAAAAAGTTTTAGAGAAATAGATGGTGTCAAGATATCTGAACCCTAGGTGCAATTGATTTTCTTATTAATTATCCACCTCTTTTTTTGGCTCATCCTTTTCTTTTTTGTTTTCTACTTAAACACGATTCTTCTCTTTTTCACCGCAGGGAGCATTCTATTTATTCATTGATTTCAGCTTCTATTATGGAAGAGAAATTGAAGGATTCGGTAAAATTGAGGATTTTGAGTCCCTCTGTCGATAGTTACTAGATGTTGGCCAAGTATTCTCATGTAATTGGTTCAAAGATTTAATGATTTTTATGAGTAGGAAATTTTGTAATAATCTTTTATTTAAGTGTCTCCCCTGTAAAATAGTGGGAAAGAACTAAAGAACAACTGTTCTTAGCAAAAGGCATAAATTGTTGTTGTAAGGTATGAGAAAACAACTGATAGTATCATAACTTTGTGTTTTGCCATTTTGCTTAGCATTTAGTAAAAAGGGGAAAAAGATACTGATATTATATATCTACCGTTATAAAGGAAGAGTGAATAATTAAAACTAAGAGGAATAAGTTAACATTTAACAGTTTCAAAAGCAGTAATGAACGAGAATCACAAAAAACATTTAAATATAAAATAATTTCCATTTTTTCAAAATTTATACAAAATAATGACTATATTACTTTTTATTAAAACTATTTATGTTTTATTAAATATTAAAACACTAACATTGTGCTATAAAATTTTTAAATTATAATTTGTCTTCAATATTCGTATAAAAATGCTTAGAGTGAAGAAAATAATAATAATAAAATATTCTATAAAAACTGTTAAACATATATTACAAAACAAATAAAAAAATAATTTATTTCACTCTAAGTCACTTTAAAAATTAGAAAAATAAGACTTAATTTAAAGAAAAAGGTCAGAATAATAGCATTGACGTTATCCAATTTCATCTGATTAAGTAACAAGATATTATTATTATTCTTATTTCTCTTTTTAACTTTTTTTATTTCATTAGTTTAACTCTATATTTATTTAACTTTTTTATATTTCATTTTAAGTGCTCTTATTTTTTCCTGTAATAAGTGGTTATTTACATATACAATAATGGTTTAATTCTAGTAGTAATGATTACATTTGTTTGATACAGCAAGTGGTTATCTACTAAGTCATATGTGTTATATCTGGAAGAGGTTCTCTGTAATAATAAAAGCGGTTTAATTCAATAGCAATGATCACATCTATTTGGTGCAGTAAGTGGTTATCTACTAAGTCTTATGTGATTATTTTTGAGAGAGGTTCTATGCATTATTTTTGAGAGAGGTTCTATGCAATAATAAAAGTGATCTAATTCAATATCAATAATCACATTTATTTGGTTTAGTAAGTGGTTATCTAATTCAATTATCACTTTTCTTTCGTGTAGTAAGTGGTTATATAATAAGTCTTATATGGTTATATACTCAATTGCTTATGAACAATAAATGTTGTGGTTTTTTAGGATAGATTTCATAAAATTTATTGGTACATTAAGTGATTATCTACTAAGTTCTATGTGATTATTTCTGAAACAGGTTCTGTACAACAATAAAAGTGATTTAATTCAATAGTAATAATCACATTACTTTGGTGCAGTAAGTGGTTATCTACTAGATCCTATGTAGTTATTTTTGAAAAAGGTTATGTACATCAATAAAAGTGCTTTAATTCAATACCAATGATCACATTTCTTTAGTGTAGTAAGTGGTTATCTACTAAGTCCTATGTGGTTATTTATGAAAGAAGTTTTATACAATAATAAAAGTGGTTTAATTAAGTATCAATGATCGCATTTCTTTGGTGTAGTGGTTTTTATTTTAGGATAGATTTCATCAAATTTATCGGTGGAGTAAATGGTTTATCTACTAAGTCCTATGTACTTATTTCTGAAAGAGGTTTTGTACAACAATAAAAGTGCTTTAATTCAATACCAATGATCACATTTCTTTGGTGTAGTAAGTGGTTATAGAGTAAGTCTTATGTGGTTATATACTCAACAAATGTTGTGGGTTTTGAGCTTATATTCTCATCAAATTTATTGGTACAGTAAGTGATTATCTACTAAGTCCTATGGTTATTTCTGAAAGAGATTTTGTACAACAATAAAAGTGGTTTAATTCAATACCAATGAATACAATTATTTAGTACAACAAGTGGTTATATAGTAAGTCTTATGTGGTTATATACTCAATTGTTTATGAGCAACAAATGTTGTGGTTTTTGAAGATATATTTCATCAAATTTATTGGTGCAGTAAATGGTTTTCTACCAAGTCCTGTGATTATTCCTGAAAAAAGAGTTTGTACAACAATAAATACGCTTTAATTCAATAGGAATGATAAATGATCACATTTCTTAGGTTCTGTAGGGACTATATGGTTGGCATCCAAACTTTTTTGAATAACCAAACTTATATTTTCAACCATGAAGCCTTTTATGTTGAATCATAAGATTCATAAACATTAAATAATACAACATATTCTTCATTACATAAACTAAACAAGCTGAAAACCAATAACATTAATTGTATCCTGATCAATAATATTTCATGGACATTGTGTTCAATATGTGCATCAATCAAGTTATATTGACCTTCTATTACAACTTCTTCCCCCTTCTTTAGTGTATTCAACTTGTTCATGTTCTCCTACTTCATGACTTAATCAATGCTTAAAGCACCCCACATTTCTTCATTATCCTACTTCGATGAACATTATCTTCGTGTAATATCCACTGACAAACCATCCTTTGTCGCAGAAGTTGTAATTGTTCCTGCAATAACAATACTCTTGTTATATATTATAATTAAAAACATCTTATCATAAATTATATTCAAATAAACGTATAGATAAATAATATAAATCGTTGTGTAATCGGACATTTTATTCCCATTAAATTTAGGTATGTCCTACATATTTTTCAAACATGATAAATTAATGGACAAACAATATCACACAAGACCACTTCTCTAAATTTTGCATTATCATGAACAAGACAAGATTCAATATCAGATGAACTACAATGACAAGAGAAACACTAGGATTTATGTATTCTTTACTTACATACCCATCTTTCAAAAGATGTCCTGCTAGGAGAATGTAAAAATCTTTTCGTGAAGTGACTTGCACATTGTTCTCTTGTCATATCTCAACATGTTGTAAATAGAAAATGCCTCTGAATAAGCATTTAATAGACGAATGTGTGACATTAAAGAGGAACAAAGCTCCTACAAAGAGAGAAAGACAATATAAACTTTTTTTAGTAACTAAACCAACATCAGATCCAAATAAGATTGTAGTAGCTTCATCAAATGAAACAATCTAAGTTTCTTAATTGTGTAAGTGCAACTTAGACTCTTTTCCCTTTTCAGATCATTAATTTACTGGTCACATAATGAGGAAGACCAAGATCAATAATACAAGGTATTCCATATTAGTACTTGGATAAACGCCATACCTCTCCTGGTTGATGGCCTTTACCATGCATGTCCTTCATGGTTTGATAAGCTAATAGATACATTTTTTCTCTGTAGAAATATATTAGTAGAATATGAAAGGTATTGTAGTTAGGACTGGTTGCCAGTTCATCCACTTTTTTAGAGTTTCCATTACACTTTCCATTTCACCTACTCTACATAAATCACACAAACATTGTATTCAGTATAACTAGGTCATATTTATTAGAGGTGGTTTGAAAATCCTTTCTTAACTGTTTTGCTTTCTGAAAAAGATTGCCTCGACATAATGTTAATATCATGATACTGTGAGCATAGCCATCTGCACATGTGGGAAATAACCAATAGCTTAGAATAACCAGATATTTATATGGATTAGTTTGACTTCATGTATTTCTCCTGTCTTAGCTAGGCCATCCATAAATATACAGCATGACATATGCATATAAGTTTAGATAAATAAATAGTGGTAATTGGAAGAATACATGGGAAAAAAAAAGTTAAAAAAAGGATATATAATTTATGATATGATACAAATCGTAGGTCATTAGTTAAGAATATATAATATGAAACAAACATGATTTGAAGTGGTTTGATTTCTTGCTCAGTAAGTGATTATTTGAACAGTATAATCTACATTTGTATAGTGAGGACATATTACTAATTTTCCATCAATGAAGTCTATTGACATAATTTATGTTCCCATGCACTAAAAGAAAGCTTAATAACACCACCTCCTTCACTTATTATTGGTTTTTTTAGTCATATTTGGAAAATAGTTCTTTCAAAATTCTATCACAAGTAAAGGTGCAAGAAAGGGAAAAAGAAGCCAACTGCATGAAAAAGGCAAAATAAATAAAATATGTTTTCAAAAAGGCACTTATCCATGGAAATTAATACTTCCCTCTACAAAGAACATGCTCTGTTAAGCCTAACTTTATGTTCATTTACATTATAAAAGATAGTAATTACTAATATACTAATTGAGGTTATTAAACAACTCTATAAAGTGTTTGAATTGATCTCATTAATACAAAAATAAGATCAACCAAACTTTCTTAAAGTATTTCATAGTGGTTTCCTGTTTGTCTTTATTCATGACCTTGGTTTAGGAATTAATTATGCAATTCGTTCAGATGACATAACTGTTCTGAGAGTTATTGATGATTGAGAATGAAATTGGAAAACAAGAAAGCCAAATAAGCCATCTTCAAGCTGGTTTGAAACATGAACAAGAAGTGACCAAGGAATCAAAGTCTAAAACATGGAATCAAGGGAATTTCAGTAATTCTAACAATCACTTATCAACTTCTCGAGTTCCAAATCCTAGTCCTATTCCCAGAAGTGCTCAAGAAAGGATGACCTTTGCTAAAGTCATCGCATCTTAAAACTCATTAAAGTTAACACATCTCAAAACTCAAAATATTTACAAATTATTTGTTAAAGACGTAGTATTAATAAAACAACTAAATGTGATAAACAACAGTATAATCATAACCCTAAGAGAAACATAGGTTTATAGATTCATCAAATATTAACACAACTTAAACAAATTAGTTCAAGTTAGCTTCCCTATATCTGGAATTGGACCTTCCTCACTATCCTTGCCGTCTTACCAAAAATCCCCTATGGTTTGTGCTTCTTTAATGAAAAAAATGAATAACAAAGAGGAAGACGAAAGTAATGGATAACCTTTACCGGGAAAAAGGAAACATGCACAAACTCAAAAATCTTCCCACACAAGCACCCATTAAAAGTAGCTTCTGCAAAAGAATTATGGAAAAGAGAGAGAAAACTTTTGAAACAAATGAAATGTTTCAAACAAGGGAGTTTACGAATTTAACCTCCAATGTCAAATAATTACATTGCACTGTTTTAAAATTTAATGACATAACAGCGTGTCAAATTATTTGCCACGTCTCCGTGAAGGACTCAAAAATAAAATAAAAGAACCAATTTGAACACACCTTATAAAATAAAATTTACTTCATAACTTATATAAAAATAAGATGGTTTTAATAGAAGTTAACTTTTATATTTATAAAAAGTGAAAAATAACGAAGTTAGGTAAAGAAAAAAAAGGCAAGGGATGAAAGTAACATTATTCCTGTATTAAATATTCATGCTGCTCGTTGGGTTAACGAAGGTACTGGGTATCCTTATGTGGCCTTATGGTAGAAAAGAAACCAGAAGATTTGGGAAGAAATACTGCTCCTTGTGGCTGTGGTCCCAAAGCTCTCATATAACAGTTTTCTTCCTGTTTTAAATATTAATTAAACATTTCTTTTATAAAAATTTATAGTACATAAAATATAGTATTATTAAAGATTTAATGTCAAAATATAATTTTATACCAAAATACTAAATAACAGTTAAATAAATATTGAAAATAGTAAAAAATTATGAATTTGATGATAACTAAAATATTTATTAATTTTATAATGCTTAATAAATTTGATGGATGCTGTATAAGTTAAATCATTAAAAGAGAATGAAAATCAAAAGTTCTTAAAATCAAACGAAACTAATGTAAAAGTGAATAAAAAAATTAAGTTTGTTATCTAATAAACTACGACAACTTAAAATTAGGAGTTAAAAATTTTCATATAAAAAATTAAAAAATAAATAAAAATATTAAGAAGAAAAGAAATAATTAAATATATATTTATAAATTATATGATTCAATAATATTTGAGATTTGTGTTTTCTAAAATGTAATATATAATTTAAACACAATTATAAAAATAATGTGTAGTCAATTTTTTAGGTGACAGAAAAATACCTTAAAAACGTCAATTGTACAGTTTCGCACGGTGTAGGGGTACTGTTAGAGCATCTGTGAACTGTGTTGAGTAACCCACCAGGTGAAGGGAGCTAATTATTTTTCTTTGAATTTATTGTTTGAATCTGCTTTGTAAATGTATGCATGTTGAATTTTGGACTGTCGTGCGATTTTGTACGGTATTTTGGATTTTTAGTATATAGGATGGTTTGAATTTAACTCGTGTACTCTTGTGAAACTGTGTTATAACTTTTAGTGTATTGGGTGTTATAATTGAAACTATGGAATTGTGCATGTTATGATATGATTATTTTAATCTGTTTCGAATGAGTTGGTTGGCTGAAATTGTTCTGGTTTGAGGGTTTGGAGTAAGATTTTGTAATGGCATTGATATGGGTAGTAAGTAGGTATACAAATATTGTTTTAGATTACTGTGAGAGGAAATAATATATATATATATATATATATATATATATATATAAAGAATTGGCAATTGAGGTTTAGAGTACAACAGATTAGTTTAGGTAACTTAAATAAATTAATTAAAATTGGTTGAGAGTATTTCTTTGTTGGTAGGATAAAGGGGACTTAAAAACCTGAGTTGGCACATCCCTGATCATAGAGCAGCCCTGGCCTGGTCCAGTTGTGACTAGTCATATGTGTTAGCGCCGAAGGTGAGTCTGATACGTTCAGACATCCGAACCCTCTCCGGTGACCAATTGGGTAGTGATGTGAGGTGGGGAATGAGTATTTTGTGGTAATGAAAAATTTAGCAAGCAGATTCATAATTAAGGGAACATTGTCAGTTATTTAGAGATAATATGTATGATAATATATTATATTATTAATGTATAGATTATATATATATATATATATATATATATATATATATATATATATATATATATGTATGTATGTATTATATTTTTATGAATCTATCAAAAGAATAAGATGCAAGCTGTTTTCTTTTTTATTTATTATTTCATTCAGTATATTAAATTTGCAGTGATAAAATTGTTTTAGCTTTCAGAGATTATGTTATTATTACTTTTACATATAATCCATGATTTTTATCTTACTATTTGGTATATATTACTGTTTGGTGATAACATGACAATATTGTCTATTTGAGATGGTTGGAAGTGGTTGTGGATATAAGATTTGATATTTAAGGCTTAAATATATGGTTTGATTATAATTCAAAGGTGTGTGAATTGGGAAAGACTGAAACATGATTTCATGGTTGCTTATGGTAGTTTCAAATGTAGAATCTCTTGGTGAGATTCTTAGTGTTTTAGAATGAAAGTAGGAGCTCAGTCTTGGGGGTTATACTGAAACTCCAATGGTCAATCATGCTCATTTAGAGAGATTGAACCATGTGGTGAGGAGTAGCAGGAAGTCTTAGTCTTGGGGGTTCCCAGTATGCCTCAAAGCCCGGAACAGACTAACCTCGTGAGTGTGGCAGGGTGGGGAACCCAAGTTTCATAAGTCACCACGGGTGCAAGACCCGCCATAGCTCGACTCTCATTTCTAAAGTCCGGACGAGTCAAGTCTAAAAAATAACATGTCTAGGTTGTATTTCTTAAACTGGTTGATTTAAGTTATTTCTTGTATGTTATATGCTTGATATGATGCATGCTTTTATATAATTAGTTCACCCTTGCATTGCTTGTGTTGTGTCATGTTCGTGTATGCTTTCCTGTTGCAATGATCATCCACTTGGATGTTAGCAGAGGCGAATGAGGTCTCTTTGGAGAACGTCCTGGAGGAGAACGAAGATGCAGCTGCTTAGTTCTTATGAAATTTTAGGGCCTCTGATTGAACATTTCCAGCTTTTGTATTTTGAATTACTGAGGATTTCAACGTTTTTAATTCCTTCTAAAATCAGGATAACTGTAATCCTTGTTTAAGGACTTTAGTACACTTTAACTGTTTTTTTTATTATATATGATGACGTCTTTAACTTATATGCATGACGTATAATTTTAGGATGTCACATCTTTATAGATATTAAATAAGTTGAATACTATAGAAAAAACAAAAAAATATACAAAAGAAAGAAAAAAAACAAATATTTCTTTAAATAAAATGAAACTAATTTTTTTAAAGATAATAATAAAAATATATTTATTAAATTTAAGTATTTTAATAATATATATAGCTAAAACAAATATTATATTCACACTCAATTTAATAATAATTAATATAAAAATTTTCTATCAAAATTAGAATGTGTTATGTAATAGTCACGGAGTGAGTTTCTTTTTCATCCTTATTATCTATATCAGAAAATGGAAAAACCACCCATTAGTGCGTACGATAGTGTATGGTGATAGTGTTTTATGTGATGAGAGGAAATTTTGAGTGAGATTTTTTTATAATATAAAGGATCAGTCAAAACCAGTATTTTTCTATGATGTTGTTAGGATTGTATTTTACATTATGTGAAACAAAATTAATAAATATATCAATCTCATCACAGTGCATAATTAATGTTTTTAAAAAATAAACATATTAATATAAATATAATAGCATGTTATAAAATTATTATCTATTAAATAAAAATTATTATTCAAACACAATTATTAAATAAATTAATTATAAATATTAAAAGAGTATAGGACGAAAAATCAACAAAAAAAAAATAATAGTATGAAATCAAAGTGACACTAGAGAGTTAACGGGCACGTGTGGTTTGCATAAAAACCTAACATTGTACACTTTGTAGTAAATTGCAATTAATTGTAGGCCAAGCTATATACTCCTGCCACGTATTTACTTAGTAACAGTATTACAACTATTTTTTAAATTACTATTAAATGAATTAAAGTCAACAGATTATTTTGATTGGAAAATAAAATAAAAATATGTTATTAAATAAAATTAGTTCATAAGTAATTAGAGTTAAATATATAATTATACCATTACAATTATTCAAAATAATTATACTACTATATAAAAGATTTTATATCATACTATTTTGAAGAACTATACATTAACAAGATAACTATAACTATTTTTAAAATATAGAAATCAAACTAAGCTCCCCATGATCCTATAATCTTATATATATACAGTTGTATCGACATCTTTTTCTTGAAGACATTTTTTTCTTGAAGTAAACTCATACCTATTTTCTAAGCTAAACCTATCTTCTATGATCTCATATCTATATAGTTGCATCAACTACAAGCGTGAGAGAGGGTAAACTAATTACAAAAGAAGGTGCACAGATATATAACTCTAAAACATTATGCGAAATATACCAAGCTAAACAAATAACTCATCACACATAATGACCCTCAAGATTCAATCATCTAGATCTAAACATTAGGGTATGATTTTTGGTGATTTTTGCACTTATGGTGACCTTTATTACAAAGTCATTGTCAATGAATTTCATCATATCACACACAAAGTTAATCATTTTAATCGTCATAAGAACCCTATGATCGTTCTCAATGACAAAAACTCCTACCATTCTCACCAAATTATTCATTCTACTCTACATGAGTCTTGAATGAGTATTAAAGTATCAAGATAAACTTTCATACTAACTTCTTACATTAATGCATACACTAAAGGAACATTATATCATAAAAGGTTAATTAAATTCATTTATTTATAATTTATTTCATAAACATTGGAAACACATTTCCAAATTTGATGTGTGAATTTGAGAAGACATTAGATTCCATAGTAAACCAAGATTTGAAAAATTGATTAATTTGATGTGTGAATTTCGAAATTTGAGAAAAGAGAGGCTCTAGGAACACATATATAACTCAATAAGAATCATATGCAAAGCCAAAAATAGATTGGACATTAAAGAAGAATGAAAATTTTAACTTATATGAATGAAGATTTTGTTTGGTTAGATTTAAAGAGTTTTTTCTAATAAACGTAATTCCAATATCTCATCAGGAAGAAAATGAAATTTTCAATAAGAAAACCGAGACAAAAATAAACTTGTATAAAGGAAGAGTTGAAGAAGAGAAAATATATGTTTTTGTTTTTACTAAAACATTTGTGTTTTTTGTAACATCCCAATAAATATATAACATGAGTTACACTTCATTGCTCGGAGTTAACATGAATAATAAGTGAGAACAGTAAAGAATAGGCACAGAAGCATGAAAGATACTTAGGATTTAAAACTGAACAATTGAAATATAGATTACAATGTTTACAAAATAGACCGAACGGTCTAAAATACGGTTCGTTGGCCTAACGGCTAACAACAAGAGGTTCCTATACAGAATATCTACAAAATACAAGGAAACGAAAACGACTATACTAAGGACCGGACGGTCCTGCATAACGTTCGGGCAATGCCTCCACGGGTTCCTCGGCCTGCACAGCGTCCTCCAGAGTAGCCTCCAAAGCATCTTCCAAGCTATCCTCTGCTCACACCCAAAAGGATGATCATTGCAAGGAAGAGGATAACCGAACGGTCAGATACCGAACGACAACATAGACAAAGACACGAAGGATAAGGGTAAGCTTATGTAAATTTAATTTATCAATTCATCATACAAATAAACGTACAATACAAGCCAATCAATCTGCAACATACAATTCCTATACTCATGACCGACCACTAAGACACTGTCCGGACGGTATGAACATGTAGCTCGGTCGTCCCTAGCACCCGGTGTGGTGTAGTAATTGTTTTCCTTATCAGCTGCCACCCGAGGTTAGTCCTCAAACGGTTATCTATTCATATAACCGCGGACCTCCGGCCATTCCCACGCATGAGTGGCCTCCCTCTACCTGAGGAAGCGCCCTCACGGAATATCAGGATCAAGGACAACGCCTGAATCATTCCCACATTCATACTTTACCAATCATTACCAAATTCATGAGACATTCCGCCAGTGGAATTCTCTTACTTAGTTAAATTCAACCAACGTTCGTTATTACTTCCAAGCTGTTAGGGTGTTGAGAGGAGTATCGGATACTTAATAGCGAATCATAACTAGTAGTGACGTTTTTCTCAAGAAGGATAATTTACATGAAACCGAGTACTCAGTTTATGACCGAGTACTTCTCAGGACGAGCACTCGATTTATGACCGAGTACTTTCAATAAACATTATCAATATAAAAACGAACGTTCAGTGTGAACGAACGCTACTATAATAAACTTAGTTAACATAAGACTAGGTAATCAGTCTATGACCGAATACGTTAAAGCCGAACACTCAGTATAAGACCGAGCGTTCTGAAATGGATAGATTATTACGACTGAATAAGCAAGTCATTTAAGTTTCGATACAATGGTACAAGACCGATCGTTTTAGGGAAAATCGAACGATCCTAATGACGTTCGATCTCAGATTCACATTTTCTCTAAGTTTCATACTTATCATACAACTCATACAACAACATACCATATTTCATTCATGAGAAATCAAGCAACATACTTTAGATATCAAACATGCATTAAATCAGTCACACATTCAAATCATACAGAACATCAAAATTAAACTTTATAAGTTTCTCTTACCTCTATTCCAGCTAACTTCTAAGGGCGTACTTCTATTGGTTTCTTCCAAAAGTCCCAAAGTGCTCTAGTTGAAAATCCGATCGGTGCAATTGGAAAGTCTTGACGCCGGGAAGAGATATTCTGAAAGGAGCAAGGTGATCGGAGATGAAGAGGTGGTCAGAATTCTAGAGAGAAGTTTGAAGGTTTAGAGAGAAGGAGGAGAAAACTGGAGTTCTGAAAGGTTGATTTCTGAGGAAGAAGAAGGTTGCATGCAGAAAGGCATCAAGGTTTAAAGTCCCACCTTAAATATGGCCCCCAATCCGGACGGTCGTCCATCTACCATCTGCCACATGGCTTCCACTACCAGGAGATCTTCATTCCCTTGCAGCCGGACGCTTCCCGAGGTTGGGGAATTAAATGCAGCTGCAACTCCTGTCTCCCACTACTATCTTAGGAAGCTGAAAGGGTGACAGGTGGACGATACTAAGAAAGAGTATTAATGGGGTGTGACATTTTTTGTTCCTTTTAGAAAAAAAAATTGCTTTGCATTTTAAAAGGATTTTACATATTTGTGTAATATAATTCATTTTAGTTTTAAAAATTATATTTTATTTATGCTTAAAATTATTTTTATTTTATTTTATATTAGTGGTTGAATGTACGTCTCTTTCACATATACACTAACAACGAATTTAATTGTCAATCCTTATCGTTTAAATGAAGTTTAGATAAGTTTTAAATTATTTATCACACATATACAAATTTATTTGTAAAGGTTTTCTTGAGAATTATTTATATATTTTTTCATATTGCAGAATCCTTGCGAACATCACTCACAAATTTAAAATCTACAGAAATTTTACCTGTGAGATTTTCTGCAAATTTAAAATAAAAAAGTTTCAAGTGTACAATTTTCTGTAAATTTTCAATTCATAAACAGATTACCTCTGCATGTAAAATTTATAGAAAAGTTTACCTGTCGAATTTCCAGTAAAAGACTCGTGTATTATTTTTTACCATGAACATCTGGATAAAGTTTCTCAAAAATATAAACTTTCTGCAAAATGAATGTTGCAACACAAAATTCTACATTTATTGTAAAAAAAATAGTTGAAAATATCTATCCATGTAAAAATCAAAATCTGAAAAAAAGAACCTGTTTCTAAATATTATTTTAAAAATAAATATTATTTTAAAGATAGTTCTATCATTTGATAATTTTACCCAACTACACTGCATATCTATTTTAAAACTTATTTAAAGGAGAAAAATTAAAATATTTTAAAAAAGGATTACTTAATTAATACAATGTAAATTAGACAACATATATTAGAAATATATAAAGGTTTGGATTTTTGAAAAAAAATATGAAAATATGGTTTGGATTAATTAATATTTTATTAACAATAAAGGATAAAGGAAAATATTAGTTTTTATATATATATTAAGTAAAATGATTCATGATTCAAATAGAAACTCATCATATTCTTGGACACATAGGAATTATTAAAAATTTTGTAAATATAATTGTATTTACAAAAATTAAAATAATATGTGTATTAAAACTAATGAAAATAATTTATAATTTTATTATAATAGTTTTTATATGTGAAAGAAAACCCAATTAAGACATTAAAAAAACATAAAAAAAAGAAAAAAAAATAAGTGAAAGAAGACTTTGCATAATACCTTGGACTCTATAATTACAATTTTATATTCATGTTTGATATATAATAATAATTTAAACCAGTCAAAAATTGGTGGTTACTAAAGTAATAATAGTCAACTTGGAATAGAATGTATTCATTGGAATATATTTTATAAACAGTGTTAGATAATAATGAAATTAATTAGGACTATTCTATAGGACCACATAGCACAGGAAGGCAATTATTGAATATTCTTTCTCTCTTTGTATTCTTTCTATTGCTGACAATTAATTATTCTTCATATCAAAAGACAAAAGGGAAACCTGTGGAATTAGTGAATATTATTTCTGACTGTTGGCAGAGGTACCTGAAGCACCGATCCTTAGTCGGTGGGTTTTATGGTATATTCGGGTTCGGTGCTTATATATCCTCTTGAAATATATTACAGACACTTGGCATGGATCTCAGTTAATTTACTCACTATAAATGGGAAAGGTTTTGCATGAACTCTTCATTAAGATTCCAACTTGATAGCACCAATACCACCATGGCCGTCTCTAGCAGAAATTATTCATTCCTAATTCCTGTGTTTGCCTTTGTGACAATGTTGTTCATGTTTCCCAGTAAGGTGAAGTCAGACGAATCATTATCTTTTAGCTTCAGCAGGTTTAGTCATGACCAAAAGGATCTTATCTTCCAAGGTGATGCCATTTCTACAAACAATGTCTTACAACTCACTAAGTTAGACAGTGCAGGAAACCCTTTGAGTGGTAGCGTGGGAAGAGTTTTATACTCTGCACCATTGCACCTTTGGGAAAACTCTGCGGTTGTCTCAAGCTTTGAAACTTCTTTCACCTTTGAAATCTCAACACCTTACGCTTCTCCTCCGGCTGATGGCTTGGCCTTCTTCGTTGCACCACATGACACCGTCATCCGTTCAAATTCTGCAGGCTGTCTCCTGGGACTCTTTTCTAATTTAAACGCTTTAAGAAACTCCTCCACCTCTCAAAACCAAACCGTTGTTGATTTCAAAGATGAACCAAACAATGTTGTTGCTGTCGAATTTGACACCTACACTAATGCAGATGTTGGCGATCCACCATACAGACACATTGGAATCGATGTCAACTCTATTAGGTCCAAGACAACTACAATGTGGAACTGGCAAAATGGTAAGACAGCCACTGCACACATAAGCTATAACTCTGCCTCTAAAAGATTGACGGTTTCTACTTTTTATCCTGGGAGTAATCCTGTGATTCTCTCCTACGATGTTGAGTTACATACAGTGCTTCCTGAATGGGTTCGAGTAGGGCTCTCTGCTTCAACCGGAGAAGAGAAACAAAGAAATACCATTCTCTCGTGGTCTTTCACTTCAAGCTTGAAGAACAACGAGGAGGTGAAGGACGAGAAACAAGACATGTTTATTACAACCGTTGTGTGATCATATTTACATGCATGTAATACTATATAAGTGATGAGTCAATAATAAAAACTACGGAGTAGTACTTGTATGTCGTGTTGGAACAATTTTCCTTAGGAAAAATGAATAATGGATGAATAATGGAGACTTGATATATTCTTCTAGGCGTGAATACACACTTTCTTAAAAGCAATATTTCGTCCTTCATAAGAGTGAAGGATATCACGAAATCCGCTTTTGAGATACAAAGAAGAAATACAACGATGATACTCACTCTTAGTATTACCGTTAAACAAGAATATGATTCTCAAGAATTGATTGATTTATGTGTTAAGAGAATGACCGAATGTAGAGAACAAGTCTCATAAGTCTCATAAAATCTCTACTTTCAATAGAGCACAAGATCTCTTTATATAGATGTTGATCAGGCATCTTTCAAATCCAAGAGATATCAGATTCTTATTAGTTACGTTTCTTCATGAATGAATGATTGTAACTTTCCATGAATGGTAACTTTTCATGAATAATTGTATCTCTTCATGAATGGTAACTCTTTATGAATAATTGTAACTCTTCATAAATGATAACTTTTCATGAATAATTGTAACTCTTCATAAATGGTAACTTTTTATGAATAATTGTAATTCTTCATGAATCTGAAAATTTTCTCTAATACTCTTAAATTCCAATAATCTTCCACCATTTGAGAGTAGTATATAATTGTTTAACACAAAAATCAATTTAATAATTGCAATCTTACACATAAATGAAAGTGTACATAGACTTGAACTTTTACTTAGTAGAATACACATTGCAAGAATTCGTATTTTATTGGTGTCGCAACGATTGAACTAACATAATACATAATGAATTCTTGAAGATACTCTACATATAAGATAAATTACATATTCTTGTTATACTTGACACAATAGGGCCATGCATCCATATCTATTCATAAGTGCATCAAAGTCATGCCCCCTTGACTTCTTGAAGCGGCCAAACTTCGCACTTACATAGGTTGATTTCTTAGGTAAACATGTTTCTGTGACAAAACATAAATTCAAGAAATCAATTAAGAATTAATCAACCTCCTAAACATCACAGATCTAAAGTACTCTTGAAATAATATTTGTGCTTTCAATCATCAAATAAGAGATTTAATCTTATTGAACTTAAGACTTAATGTCATATTAAGCGTTAAGTTAAGATTCCCTTACTTGTGATTAATCGTGGGCTCCATTCTTATTCCAATTGTCATTCTGGAAATGGAATCTTTAGCCAATGCCTTAGTAAATCCATTAGCCAAGTTAAACTTTGTTCGTACAAATCTACTATAATAATTCCATCTTTGATGAGTCCTTGGACATAACTATGTCTCACACCAATATGTTTGCCATTGTATACTTGACTATAAGCCTTTGCCAATGTTGCAACATTGTCACAATGTATTGCGATGGGTGATATTGGTTTTGGTAACAATGGTATTTCGAACATGAGATTCCTCAACCATTCGACTTCCTTTCCTGTTGAGGCTAGAGCTGTAAACTCTGAAGTCATAATGGAATCTATAATGCAAGTTTGTTTCTTGGACGACCAAGAAATTGCACCTCCCCCAAGGAGGAAAATCCAACCACTAGTTGAAGAGTGATCTTCTGCATTTGTAATCCAACTTGCATCATAATGTCCTTCCAAATCGTTCAAAATGTGACCACGATAGACATAATCATCATTATCCCATTTGTTCCTTTTCCGTTTTTCCTCCAATATCTCAGTTTCGCTTTCTTTGGGTTGGGAAGAACTTAGGACATATGTCACGTTTAGAGCCAAGAGAAGGAAATGCATCTTCTTTTGCCATCGTCGAAAATAACGCCTTCAAACTTGTCTAATTTGTGAAAGTTTGCAGACATCTCACGAATTTTTGTCATCTTAGAGAAAATATTGTTTTTAGACTATTGGAACAATTTTCCAAGAACTTAGGGAAACAAGATGAACAACAATGGAGACTTGATATAATCTTCTAGGCGTGAATACACATTTTCCTAAAAGCAATATTTCGTCCTTCATAAGAGTGAAGGATATCACGAAATCCGCTTTTGAGATACAAAGAAGAAATACAACGATGATACTCACTCTTAGTATTATCATTAAACAAGAATATGATTCTCAAGAATTGATTTATGTGTTAAGAGAATGACCGAATGTAGAGAACAAGTCTCATAAGTCTCATAAAATCTCTACTTTCAATAGAGCACAGGATCTCTTTATATAGATGTTGATCAGGCATTTTTCAAATCCAAGAGATACCAGATTCTTATTAGTTACATTTCTTCATGAATGATTGTAACTTTCCATGAATGGTAACTTTTCATGAATAATTGTAACTCTTCATGAATGATAAATTTTCATGAATAATTGTAAATCTTCATAAATCTGAAAACTGTCTCTAATACTCTTAAATTCCAACATGTCGTTCAATAATGACAAATACGGAGTAGTACTTGTATGTTGTTTACACGTATAAAAGTAAACAATATTAATAAAATCGTATATGTATGAGTTTGTTTTAATTTGTTATGAACTCCATATAATTACCTTCAAAGCAAAACATTGGAATGTAAAAATGTTAATATTAAGTGTTATGTGTTGGAAGTCTGATGTAGTCGCCATCATGGGTAGATGTTCTAAGTAAAGACATGAATACTCATATAAGTGTTCAAAGTGAAGATACCACATAAATTTCGTTTCAATTTTTGCGTGTAGAAAGAATCTCGTCGGGACTAATCGTGATTTTGGAAAATTTACAAATTTTCTATAGTTACTTCAAATTTACAAATATTGTTTTTGAATAAATAAATAACATGTTGCATTATTTCTGTTCTCGTAATTCGTTTTAGTAACTCCACGGGTTTTCCTCTTTTTCTTTTTCTATCTCTGTACATTCTATCATATGTGTTAATTTAGCTTTATATCAGACATCTCATAAGTTTATTTTATAATTGATGTCTTCTTTTATCCATAGCTCTAATATAAATTTTGTATCTAATCATTTGGTTAAAAATGGGGCGTAACAGTATATAATAAGAATCAATTAAAAAAATTGGAAACACATTTGAAAAATTGATATGTGAATTTGAGAAGACATTAGATTCCACACTAAACCAAGATGTGAGAAATTGATGAGTTTGATGTGAGAATTTGTGAATTTGATGTGTGAATTTGAAAATTTGAGAAAACAGATACTTTAGGAGTACATGCAAAATTAAAATAAGAATCACATGCAAAATCAAAGGCATCAAAGGAGAATGAAATTTTTGACTTACCCAAATAAAGATTTTGTTTTTTCACAATAAAAATCAACGCCAATATCTTATCACGAACATGAAATTTTGAAAGAAAATATATGATTTTGTTTTTACTAAAACAGTTGGGTTTCTGGTTTTTTTAGAAAAATGGCTTTTGCATTTTAAAAGGATTTTACATATGTGTGTAATATAATTCATTTTACTTTTAAAAATTATATTTTATTTATACTTAAAATTATTTTTATTTTATTTTATATTTGTGGTTGAATGTATGTCTCTTTCAGATATACACTAACAACGAATTTAATTGTCAATCCTTATCGTTTAAATGAAATTTAGATAAGTTTTAAATTATTTATCACACACATACAAATTTATTTGTAAAGTTTTTCGTAGAGAATTATTTATATTCTTTTTCATATTGCAGAATCCAGACGAACATCATTCACAAATTTAAAATCTACAGAAATTTTACCTGTGAGATTTTATGAACATTTAAACTAAAAAAGTTTCAAGTGTGACATCCTAAAATATAGCATATACTTGCATAATTTAAGACGTCAACATAAATGATAATAGAAAACAATTGAGAATGTTTAAGTAATTAAATTAGGATTACAGTAATCCAGGAAATAGAGGAAATTAAAAACGTGGAAATGACAAGTATCTCAAAATGCAACAGTACTCAAAAAGGGCATGACAGCCTCAGAAAATTCCTAAGAGAACTAAAGGGCAGCAACACTGTCATCATTATCCTCCAAGGCGTTCTCAACGGAAACCTCATTTTCCTCTGCTCACATCCAAGAATAAATGATCATCGCAACAGGAAGTCAAACAACATACATAAACACAGACAACAAAGGCAAGGGTGAGCTAATTATATAAAATCATACCTTTGTTTTAAACATGTAACATACAAGAACAATTCAAGAGATTCTACATTTGAAACTACCATAAGCAACCATGAAATCATGTTTCAGTCTTTCCCAATTCACACACCTTTGAATTATAATCAAACCACATATTTAAGCCTTAAATATCAAATCATATATAACAGAAAATGCTCCATAACCACTTCCAATAATCTCAAATAGACAATATTGTCATGTTATTACCAAACAGTAATATATATCAAAAGATAAAAATCATGGATTATATATATATATATATATATGTTACGTACATTAACTAAATTATATATATATATATATATATATATATATATATATATATATGTTACGTACATTAACTAAATTATATGTACATGTCTATTTAAACTAATTTGTTCATTTTAATTTGTTCCTAGAGTAAAAATGAGTTGCTCTGTTAAATTTTTCATTTCCACAAGATACTTATTCCTGATCTCACCTCACTACCCAATTTCTTTGCTGGTTATATAACTAGCCTAATAACTATATTTTTCCCAATCCTTCTCCTACCCCAATTGGTCACCGGAGAGAGAACATATGTCTAACGCATCATACTCACCTTCGACACCAACACATATGACTAGTCACAACTGACTGGACCATGCCAGGGCTGCTCTATGATCAGGGATATGATCAGGGATGTGCAGCTTTGGTTTTTAGGTTCTCTCTATCCTACCAACAGAGAAGGTTCCCAACAAGTCCCAAGTATTTTTATTTGATTTAATCAACTATCCTGTTATTATTTTTTTTAGTTCCCTAATTCCCAAAGTTATACATCCCTTTCACAAAACCTGAGGCTACACTCAACCCATATTTTCCATCAAATCAGTATCACCCCAACTTATTCCAGCAACCAGATTCATCAAATTCCTTCAGAGCACATCATAATCAATATACAAACAGGAATCATTCCCAGGATCATCAATTCAATGAAATTCAGTTCAGCAACACAATTCCAGGCAGATTATAACCATCACAATCAAACATAGAGAATGAACCAAAGGTTCAGAACATTCCAAGACCAAATACTTAAAACAGAGACAATTAAATATCAAACAATATATCACAGTTAAATTTAACATGCATAGAGCATTAAAACAGAGTTAACCAGTGTACAAATGCAATTCAACATATTTTCTCATAAATTCAGGAATTAATCAAAACAACAAAATATTTATATAGTTAGCTCCCCTTACCTGGAACCACGCTACAGTACAGCTAAATGGAGACCTCCTAACAGTGCCCTCACAGGACAGAACTTCAACAGCACCTATAAATCACCAAATTGGTGATAGAGACAGCCTTTTAGAGCTAGAACGTACAGAGAAGCGGAAAGCAAAGTACGAAAAGCACATGCAACCAGAAAATTGGGTGCCCTAAGTCAAGACAGTGAAGAGAAGGGAAAATTTACTTACCCGATAAAATGAAGAAATTGTTCGGTGGGAATCGAAGCTCTCCGCACCAGGAATGATTTTGCAGCAACAAAACATAGATTCAACGGTTCAATCTGCTAGAATTTTAGAGAGAAGGCAGAGCATTTGAGTTGAGGTTTTGTTCTAGAGAGAGAAAGAGATTCTGTGAAATAAAATCAGAAAATGGAAAATAGGGGTTTCCCTTTCTCCTAAGGCCATGCTGCCCTTAGCCTTATGGGTCTACCTCACTTAGGCCCATCAGCCTTACAATTTCTAATGCCCTTACATCAAGTGTACAATTTTTTGTAAATTTGCAATTCATAAACAGATTACCTCTGAATGTAAAATTATAGAAAAGTTTACATGTCGAATTTTCAGTAAAAGACACGTGTATTAATTTTTTACCATGAACATATGGATAAAGTTTCTCAAAAATATAAATTTTTTGCAAAATGAATGTTGCAACACAAAACTCTATTTATTGTAAAAGAAAAATAGTTGAAAATATCTATCCATCTAAATCAAAATCTGAAAAAAAAAAACTTGTTTATAAATATTATTTTAAAAATAATTCTACCATTTGATAATTTTACCCAATTACACAACATATCTATTTTAAAACATATTTAAAATAGAAAAGTTAAATTATTTTGAAAAAGGATTACTTAATTAATGCAATGTAAATTATACAACAAATATTAGAAATATATAAAGTTTTGGATTTTTGAAAAAGAAAATATGGTTTGGATTAATGAATATTTTATTAACAATAAAGGATAAAGGACATTAGTTTATATATATATATATATATATATATATATATATATATATATATATATATATATATATATATATATATATATATATATATATATATATATATATATACACACGAGGTTTGTTAATATAGTTCTGTTTCCTATGTTGGATCTGTGCTTTGTGGTGTGGTTGTTTTGTGTCTTTACACCATACTACGCCAAAATATGTATATATAGAGATGTCACTAGTAAAAAAAAACATTCTATGACGAACCTATTATGACGAATAAAAATTATCCATCATAATTGGGGATGGCAAAAAAATCCGTGCCTGCGGGTATCCGCGGATTAAATCCGTTGTGGATAGTTGGTACCCGCGGGTAATAGGTACTCGCAGGTAGCGGGTAGCGGGTTTTTTAATACCCGCTTTTTATCGGGTCGGGTTCGGGTTTTGCACTATCCGTATTCGCGGGTATCCGTTACCCGCTTAGAAGTTAAAATTACATCTCTGTCCTTGGTTTCCTATGCATAAGTTCCCTTTTTCTCTCTCTATTATCTTAAGTAGCACCTTTAACTTAAAATCTAAAACATTTCAAATTTTTTTTTCAATTTAATTTGGATTATTTCATTTAAAAACTTATAAAATATTTTTTTTTAAATATTCACGGGTTGAAAACGGGTATCCAACGGGTACCCGCGGGTTTTAAAATACCCGCGGATATTTTTTAAACGAGTACCCGGCGAGTAACGGGTCGGGTGACGGATACGTTTTTATCTGGCGGGTCGGGTTGCGGGTAGGCACTATCCGTGCCCGACCCGACCCGTTGCCATCCCTAATCATAATAGATTTATATTATGATGGAGTTTTGCAAATCAGTTATAATACGTAATGCAATAACAAACTTGTAAAGAATTTCAATATGTATTATGACGTAGTTATGAAAATCAATCATAATATAAAATGTGGTGATAAACTTTTAAATAAATTTAAATATATTATAATGTGCTTTTGGCAGCTGTTATAATACATTAGAGGAGTGGAAAATTTTGATAATATATTATAGGATAATGATTTTAGACAACATTTTTTTGACAACATTTGAACATTGATTACGTGTCAATCTGTGATTAGTCAAAAATTACTCCAGAATAATGTTTATCATTATTATTATATATTGTGGAGTAATTTTTTACCAATCACAGATTGACACGTAATCAATGTTCAAATATTGTCAAAAAAATGTTGTCTAAATATCATTATCCTATATTATAACTGGTTTTGAAATATTAGTCATAATATCTCTCTTGAATTTTAGTCCCACAGTCTCCTAGTCTTTCTCGGTGCTCGCAAATCCTAATTCTCTCTCTCAGAGTCCAGTCCATTGATGGCTTCGCAAATGGCGATCTCTTCCGCATGCGTTCCGTTCTCTTTCCCAAACTCTCTTCCCTCATCAAAACCATATCCACTTTCCCGTACTCTTGCAGGAGCCTCAGCTTGCGGATCCCGCTCCTCTCCCTCCCAATCCCGCCTCCGACAGCCCTTTTTACCACCAAAACTGGCGCATCTCTTCCTCTCTTTATTTCTTTCTCCTTTGAAACCCTTCCTTCCTGAGAGATCGGTTTTTCATAGCCACAAGGTACTTTGATTTCGTGTTTCTGTTGGTCTGCATTTTTCGTTTCATGCAATGCATTTCATTCTCTTTGATGTTCTCGGTGCGTCGATTGTGTTATTTACTTTTCTTCTTTAGTTTACAGGTGCCTTTGCATATTCTAGGGTTTTACGGTTTTGCGTTTAGCTGTGTCATACGCTCGAATTGAACTAAGTTTTGAGATATGAGTGTTTGAGAAACAAAAGAGAAAAGAGAAGGGAGAAAAGAGAGAAGGATGAAGTCGTTGTCGAGCATGTTCGGGTGTGGAGTGGTAGTGCGTCGTCGTTTTCATGTTTTTTTTCTTTCTCTGTTTTATTCAAGCCTCACACTATACTCTTTAAACATTTTATCTTATATTTCGTGTTTTAATCTCAAATGAAACTTTTCATCTGTGCATTTGTTTTGGATGAATTCACTTTTTGAGGTATGGGGAGCACGCGTTATAGAGAATTCGATTAATTTGCGAACTAATGGTTTGGTTTTCTAATTCAGCTATTAGACTAAAACTAGACACTCTTCCTACACACTTAGGAACACTTTGAAACTTCCTTTACCTTTATATTTCTGAATTCTTATAGACAAATGTTCTTTTTGCACTACTTTTCTTCTTACCGTTTTCTTTTTCACATTTTTTGCTACTGATTTGGTTTCATAGGAGTTGTATGATATGTTATTATGTTTTGGTTCTTATTATGGTGCTGGACTCTGTCGCATGTATATCCTTTCCAACCTACTTCAACATCGGGCTGATAAAGACATATTTTACCATGATTTCAGTAATGAATTAAGAGAAAATGTCAACTCTTCCTTGGCTTTTTACCTTGTAAATCATAGTTTTCTCTTAATTTGTTAAGTGGTTGCATTTTAAGCTTTAATGAAAGATTTTGATCACTAATCCCTGCCTTTAGGTGCTTACAGTAGTTGGAAGAAGCCTATGCATCAAATGAAGGCACTGGAACCCAAAGAAAGCAAGAAAAACAGCAAAAAAAGTGAATTCTGGAATGTTGTCGCTGAGCTGCCGCCAGGCTACCGCTTGAGCTCTCTGGAAGCCTGTCGCTGAGCTACCGCTGGGCTGCCGCCTGAGCTCTCTGCTCTCTGGAAGGTTGCCGCTGGGCTACCGCCTGAGCGGTGGCGTCGCTGATGTGGCAAAATCTGAGTTATTTAGGGCTGAAACGCGAGGGCTTGGTATCTTTGGCTACCCAGACGTGTTTTCTCTCTGTTGGAGCTCTTGGAGGCAAGCTTGGAGCTGTGGGAACAGTCCATCTTCATCCTTGGGTCTTCTTCCTTCTTCCATTTCCTCCATTTTTGTAAGCTTGAGCTCTCCATTCATGGAGAGCTATTTTCATTATTGTTGGGGATTGATGTAACCACGGATCTCTTATGTAAATGACTATGATTTGAATGAATATATGCCTCTTTCATTGATTGTTAGTGTTTAATTTCATCTCTTAATGCTTGTTGTGAAGTTGCTACCCATGACATGATTTTAGGGTTTGCTTGATATTGGGAAATGTTGGGTAAATCTTGACTTAGGTTAAACACCTAAAGGAAATAGTATCTAGGGATAGAACTAGAACCTTTGGTTGTCTTAAAATATCATTTGTTAATGCGGAATTAATTGTTAGGTTTTCCAAGGGATTAGAGCCTAATGAGAAAGTCTAGGCTCTTTCTACCAAGGGATTGGAGTTTGAGTAAATTAGTAGATTGACATTGATATATTAATGAAGAGGAAGTAATTTTCTATACATAAGAGTGAAGTAGGTGAAATCATACCCCCAACAATACCATTCCATATCATTTCTCATCTTACCATTTCCAAGTGTTTGAGTGCTAAAGATCACTTTAACTATTTATGTTTCATGTTTATTTTAATTGCACCAAAACTCAATTTATGGAAGCATTCTTTAGTCTAGGTTAGTTAGAAATTATACGATTGTCTAGTGCAACGAGTCTCTTGGCCAACACCCCTGGCTGGTTGGATGTCAAATCCAACAACTGTTGCACATCCTGCAGTCTCCGATGGAGCTATAGGTCTTGGTGCACCGTCAATCCCGGGTATTATATTCTTTTTCTTTCTTTCGTTCTCTAATTCTTAATGACTAATTGAATTTAGGATGTTGTTTGGTTTATAATCTTTGACCTCTGATGTTTTATTGCCTCCGATCTTTGACCTCTGATGTTTTCTTGATGCAATGTATTCACTAAGGCCTTTAAAGTGTGGGATCTTAGTGCTTGTTCAATGCCCTTTCAGGTTGCCTTTCTCACCTTATTTGTTGATTACCAAACCCTCATAACTGTTGAGTTTGCAATGATTGAAAACAAAACTAATGATAATCAATTCAGGCTGCTCTTGCCAAAGATCCAGGTGTTTCTGTCAATCGTGTGATTTGGAGTCCTGATGGGGCTTTATTTGGTAAAAGCTTTTTAATTCTTCGTGATTGTTGTGATGTGAGTAATGTATAGTGTCAAAAGTCAACTAAAGGAGTCTCTCATTTATGAGTTTTTCTATTGAGCAGGAGTTGCTTACTTAAGGCACATTGTTCAGATATACTCTTAGCATGGCGGGGATGAAGTCCGACAGCATTTGGAGGTATATGCACATGCAAACACTTGTACAATGAAGAGTTCTTTTTGCTTAATTTAGGTTTTATTGACTCCTTTGTGTAATTGTTTACTTGAACTTAAATAGATTGATGCTCATGTCGGTGGAGTTAATGATTTAGCATTTTCACACCCGAATAAGCAGTTATGTGTCATTACCTGTGGTGACGATAAGACCATTAAGTAGGTCTGCCAAATTTTGAGCTTAGTTTTATGATGTGAAGATAACATGTGTCTAACTAAGTTATTCAACTTAAGGTTTGGGATGCTGCTTCTGGAGCAAAACAATATACCTTTGAAGGTCATGAGGCTCCAGTTTATTCTGTCTGTCCACATTATAAAGAAAACATTCAGGTACATGCTGACTTTGATACCCAATGGGAAAATGCTGGTTGAGTTTGTTGCTATATGATTCCTTTAGCTGTATTGGTAGAGTGCCCTATAGAAAATCCTTTGACAAGGGAACTAATTTGTTTTCTTATTGAAACTCTATATGCTATAGTTCATCTTTCCATTAGATGGAAAGATAAAAGCATGGTTGTATGATAATTTGGGATCTCGTGTTGATTATGATAATTTGAAATCTTTTGGGGGATATGGCAGTCCTATGCAATCATATGGGAGGATGTATGATAGCTTATACTTTGACGATGTGAGTATTTACATATAATAATTTTATAAGCAGTATACATACACACACACATATATATATATATATATATATATATATATATAAATTTGGGCAATATGTCAAGAAACATTGAAGTATAATCTAGTTTCATGTTTCTACTTTTGGTTATAAATTTTCTTTTGCAGTGGGGTTATGGAATTGGGAGACCGTCAAGAGCAGATTGGAGGTATAGACCATACTGGTAGGGACACAGCTTATTGGTGACAGCGAACTTTGGTAGTGCTATTTAATCCTGATTTATAAAGTTGTAAGAACTATGGATTGAATTTATACAATAGTATCACAACCTTTCTTATATATTTTTTTCTTTTTCTTTTAGTCATTTTGAGAAGTATGGCGATATAACATATCTATACATGCCAAAGGTAGGTTGTTCCTATTTGATTGTTATCCATGCAGAATTTAAATGCAGTTTGTATGCATATTTATTTCTTTTTTGTATGTATGCTCGTTGTTGAATTCACATTTATGGTTGTGCACATAAATTGCAAAGTTTGGTCTATTGTACATTTTTCTTAATTATGGATAATTTGCCATTTCTTCCTACAAGATCAAGGCTCCTAAACACATCTTGGAATTGGTTTCATCACTTTTGCAAGTGCAGGTTGACATCTATATCAGCATGTGTGCTCTAATTTTAAGTTTCTGCATATTTAATCTGCTTTAGCCATCTAGGATCTTGGGTATCACTTGGAATTTTTACATACCTGTACTATTTTTGTTTACTATTTTGGTTTTTGGACTTCTGAAATATTGTGGATGGGATGTCCCGATCACTGTAAGAAACATATTTTCTTGTACAGATTCTGTGGAGACTTTGATGTCAGAAACCCATGAACTGGGAGGTTCTGCGGTGGTGGTTGATCGAGCAACACCTAAGGCAAGAGTTTTTATTTTTTATAACCTGTCATTTTATACAAGTTATCCACAATATAGAGAAATTGTGAAGATGATCTCGTCTATTGTTTGGTCGTGGAGGTGAAGGAGATGTTGGTCAAAGGATTCGGGATGAAATACTTGTTATTCAGGTATATTTGATTTTTTTTTCTATAGCGTCTGCATATTTCCCTCTTTGCTGCATATGGATTAATCTTATGCAAAATTTCTATTACAGAGAAAGAATAATTGCAAAGGTGGAAAGATGGAGGAATGACACTAGAAATTACACAATAATATTAACCCTGATGATGTTGTGATCTATCAAGTAATGTATTAAATTTAATATATATATATATATATATATATATATATATATATATATATATATATATATAAAAGATTAATACTTAGAAAATTTTTGTTTCAGGATCAAAATAATATATTCTAATATTATAAAATAGATATCAATATCAGTTAGGTTATTAATAAAGTAACAATCATATTTATTTATATTGTATACTCGTTAAAATATATGTAAATATAATAATAATAATAATAATAATAATAATAATAATGTAATAAACTTAATCATATAATTTATAACTATTTTTTATTTATTTTTTCTGCTCATTGCTTCTTATAAAAAAATGGAGTGTTATCCATAGTTTAAATTCTTCTATGCTTCTACCAAAATTATGTCTTCCTTTCCGGTGAATAATTATTATTATTATGCTATTTTTTATTTAATTTTTCTGCTCATATCTTATAAAAAATGAGTGCTGATTCTACTATGCTTCTATCAAAATTATGTCGTCCTTCCCTGTGAACAATGATAATTACTTATACTCGCGGATGAAAAGCTGAACAATTGTTTGCATATTTTTATAATTTTTTGGACCTTTAACTTGCATAAAAGTTATAGTTGTCTGTTAAAAGATTTCTATCTTCATATGGTATGTTGATCTTTGTCTTTGTTATGCAAGGTATTCTGTGTCAAGTTCAGTGGTGATAAAAGTTATGTAATTTCAGGAAGGGATGATACTAACCTTAGGATTTGGAAGGCAAAAGCATTTAAGCAACTTGGAATATTTCCTTGCTTCTTATATAACTTAGATTTGAGTGAGGTAATTAATGTGTAAGAGAGCATATCTTTAGCATCATATAGCAATGTTTATCATGATTTCGATCATGTTTAATTGTCTTATTTCTTGACTGAGTCATACCTATCCATGTATATAGTTTATAAAATCATTCTGTATTAAATATTATTACACAATTTAATGTTTGAAATGGATTTCATTATATTAGTTCAAATGAATATGTTCATTTCATGTTATATTAATTATAAATTGATTGATGAAATTATAATACAGGAAATTAATTGAAAATTGAATAGATATGTCAAATGTAATAATGAATTTTTTTTTACAAAAAAGTTTTTATGATAGGTGAATAATGTATGTAATAAAAGCTTATTTCTGAAAAGTATATATTATGATAGGTGAACAATTATTTGTCATAATATGTTCTACATATTAAGATAGGTGAAAAAATCTGTCATAAAACACTACATATTATGATAGGTAAATCTAGGTGTGTTATAATAAATTCGCTATATTACGACTAATAAGTGAAAATCTGTTATAATACACTAGACCTATTATGATAGGTAATAGAAAGTCCGTCATAATACACTGGACCTATTATGATGGACTTTTCTGTCCGTCATAAAATGCACAGACCCATTATGACACCCAGAACTATGACGCCAGGTCATCTGTCATAATAAGTCAATTTTACCCGTCATAAAAAGCTATTTTTCTACTAGTGTGTTTTCAGACCAAATCATATTTTAGCATATAATCAAAGCTCTCCTTCCTTATCTAATTATGTGACAAAGACAGAGTATAGAAGTCAATGCAAACTTTATTTTTCTAATGAGGTTAAGTGTTACGTACTTGTGAGTATGGAACATAACTAGAAAACTTCCTCACACACTCACACAGACAAGGAACAATGGAAAATAGTTGAATAAACCTCTTTTATTGAATAGAAATAATTGAATTAAAGAAAGCAAATAATAAAGGGAGAGCAGATCTCCGCTAGTTATCTCAGAGTATAAACTCTCTTACAAAACTCACAAATCAAAAACATGTCTTTAACCGTAGGCTTCCCCTTAATTTATATTAATTAATTTCCTCCCGAAAATGTATTGAATATTAGAATATTAATTCCCTAGCCTTATTTATTTACTATAATTATCTTATAGGAATATCTTTAGCCTTATTTACTATATTTAACTTATATATTAGATACGGCTTTGTTACTCTAGTTATCCTTTGTTGAATATCTTCTCCAAATATCTCTCTTGTTATTCTAATTAATTTTCCACCCATCCTAACTGTTGTGGCAATTAGAATGCTTTCTCGTTGCTTCCAACCGTTCTGTTTGGTCGTCCCCCTTTGTCTACTAGTCGGTCGACTCACTCTCCGCCTTCTACCATTCGACTTAGTCGTCCCCCTTGTCCATCGTTCAGTCAACTCGTTTCCTACCTTCGTCTGGTAATCTCCCCTTATCTACCGTTTGGTCAGCTCATTCCCCACCGTTCGATCCCCTTCTCTTTCTCTCTTATACCTCTTCTTCTCATATACTTTTCAGCCCCTAACATTAAGTAAAAAATTCATCTTCTAATTTCTAACATCGTATCAGAGCTCCTCACATACAGTTTTCTAATCGGCCTTTTTGTTTAGATTGCTTGATAATAAGTTCAACTTACTTAAAAATAAAGTCTGCTTATTCTATTATAAAGTAATATTCTACCTATATAAACAGAAAATCATAACTACCCATCCTTATTTTATCTGTATCAAATTAAACCAAATATTAGTATACTCAAAACTAATAAAATAATAAATGTCTAAAATTTAAGTTTATTCCCACATTTAGTTGTATTGACAAGAAGAACATAAGTGGAATTATAAAGCTTGATTTGAAAATGAACCCATAAACAGCTGAAATTATCACAAATTCTGGACTAATGAGAAGATTATTTTACAAAGTGTATGGTTGTTCATCTCACGATCCAACACTTGCTAGTCTTACCATTATTGTTACATACATCTTATCCACAACCCCATCCACATAAAGAAAGTAAGCATGTCTCCAATCCTTTTTCAAAAACAGAGTTCCGAAGAATGCCCAAAACCCTGTTATGAAACCAAGTGCAATGACAAAGTAAAACAACACATCTTCTTTCTTATCACCGATGTCATTGTTTTCTTCATGGCTCACGCTGGTGGGTACCCCATCACTGATAGAACATTTATTCGCCAGGGGTTCTCCGCAGAGATGTGGATTGCCAGCAAAAGATCGATTATCAAAGGTCAAAAAATGATCATTTATTGGAACCGAACCTGATAAATTATTGTAGGACAAGTTTAAGAAACCTAGATTATGCATGATGGACATGTCTGTTGGGATGGGACCAGAAAGGTTGTTGTTGGAGAAATCCAGAGACTCCAGCGACTGCATTTTCTTTATATTGCTTGGGATTTTTCCTGACAAGTGATTATGTGATAAGTTCATGCCAATCAATCCTGAAAGAGAGGTTACACCATCAGGGATTGATCCCGTGAGACTGTTACTTGACAAGTCTATGTTTACCAAATGCGGATATGCGTATTTTTTTGTGTAATCATATTCATTTCCTTTCAAAAATTGCTTGAAATGCCTTTTTGACCATTCATCTGCTTCATAAGTGAATGCTGGTGGTGCTTCAACTCCATTTATCATCATACCCCGGAAATCACCAATGCAAGGAGGGATTGAACCTGACAAATTATTATCAGCAAGGTCCAGGATTTTTACATTATAGAACTGGCAGAGAGATGTTGGAATATCACCACTGAACAAGTTCCCCCGCAGTCTCAGAATTTCAAGAACAGTTTTTGCTGCCCACCAAGAAGGTATTTTTCCGGTAAATTGATTCTCACCGAGATCCAAAATCTGCAACCCTTTATTACTTTGCAAGGGTTGAAAAGGCTCTCCATGGAGACTATTGTTGCTCAAATTCAACCATCCCACTGTAAGATTCCCAAATGAGTTTGGAATGGTGCCGGATAACCGGTTTGATGCCACATTTAAGACTGAGAAAGACTGCCTTACCCAACAATCAGGAATTGTGCCAGAAAATCTGTTTTCTGAGAGATCGAGAATGAACAAGCTTTCCATCTTGCACAATGAGTCTGGTATTGAACCTTCTATAAGGTTAGTACGGAGATTTAGCCTATACAAGGTTGGAAGATGATGACCAAAATCTATTGGAATATTTCCTCTAATCTGATTGTTAGAGATGTCCAATGTAAAAAGTTGCCCCAGTGTTTGAACCCACTGAGGAAAATGTGTCAGATTATTGTAGGCCATTCCAAGGACTTGTAAATACTTGAAAGGTGGTTCCCAATTGGAGTCTGTCTTCAAATTCAGATTGTTGTATCCTATTTGAAATTCTATCAAATTTGAGAGGTTACGAAGGTGAATCTCTGATATGATACCTGTGAATGAGTTATTAACCATCCTTAAGGTCACTAGATTCCTCAGTAGTCCAAGGCTTTCAGGAATGCTTCCATTCAAGTGATTATTAGAAAGATCCAATAAACCTAAAGATGACAACCGTCCAAAGGTAGCTGGAATTGACCCATGTAGCTGATTATCCGAAAGATCTAATGTTGTCAAGGCCAACAAATTTCCAAAGGATGATGGAATTGGACCATAGAATAAATTCATTGCAAGATCTAGGATATTCAAATTTGACAGTTGTCCAAACCAAGTAGGCAAACTGTCCTTAATTCCACTTCCTCTCAACACTAAAATTTCCAGATCGTATTTTCCACATCCCGAATAGTTTCCCTGACCTAGCCCCGACCCTTCAAAAATAGGTATGCTAGATGACAAGTCTAATGATCGGAGGGAGCACATGTTTGTCAATATAGATATCACGGAGGCTTCAATCCTCTTGAAGGGATTACCAGAAAGATTAAGATTGACAAGGGCATCAAAATTAACCAACCAATTTGGAAGTGTAGTGAGATTGTTGTAACCAAGGTTGAGGTCTACAATTGAACTCATATTCAGAAAAGCATCAGGAACAGGGTCAGAAAGTAAATTTTGAGCAAGATTCAGAACTTGAACATTGGCAAGAAACGTAGAATTAACATGGCCAGCAGGAAAGTTCATGTTGGTAAGATGACATCTACTAAACTCTACTTGCAACAGGAAAGGAAGGGTATCAAGCACCTGCAATAGATTATATGCCCCTCCAAGGCCCACTCCATTCATTGCTAGGTGTTTCAGTGATGAAAGTTTTGAAAGCCAAGCCAGATCATCAACATCTAAAGGATTTCCACTGAAATCAAGAACCTGCAAGTTTGAAAGATTACCAAGTTGGTGAGGAACCTTTTCCCTGAAATCACAGTGAGAGAGGTTAAGATGTGTCAGCTGATTCATGGAAGCAAGGAATGCCGGTATAGGACCATTGCCAAAAGAAATTCCTGTCAGTTCGAGAAAGTTCAAGTGTTTCAAATCCAATATAGAAGGGTGAACGCCATTAGAATTTTGTGTTGAGCACGTGCGTACAAAACCGATTCGACGATAATTGCATGTGTTTTGCCAATGGAGAAAAAGCTTGATAACGTGTCCGGTGATAGCATCACATTGCACTCCTTTCCACTGGCAGTGATCATTTCCTTCCCAAGAAACAAACATGGAGCTGTTGGAGAAACTTCCTTTGAGACTTTCAAGTGCTTGTCGCTCTTCCATTGTGTGGTCAGATGTTGAATTTGCACACAAGCACAATTGTGGAATTGCAATAAGGAACAACAAAGCCAAAGGCACAAGGAACAAAACGTTTGAGTCCGCTCTCATGTTTGCCAATAAGCGCAGTTTTCTTGGATAGAAGAACTGAAATTCGAAAATCATGTTATACTTTGTGGTTGTTTTCATAAGAAAAAAAAGTTTTTTGGGGGGAAGTAGACGAGTCAACGCGATAGTAATTTGTGGGGACTTTGTCTATATGGCTGTTCAAGGTCGTAAACTAAAAAGGTTTTCGTGAATTTTGGATCACGGAATCGATCATTGTCTTCGGGGTAGCTGAAGAAAATTGAATTGTTGAATCAAGTCTTCATGTTCACATTTACGAAGCCGGCAAGGAAACCTACTAAACGTTGATTAAAAAACAAATGTTGACTGAAATTATTAAAGAAAATAAACTTATGAAATTGAACACTTGGTTAGAAGGAGAAAAGAATTATTTAATTTCGTACTGGACATTTCAAAAAATGGTAAAGAAGCATGATCATTTAGATGTGTAAGCAGACTATTATCACCCTAATATAAACTATTAATTTTATATTCCTGTTAGTGTTTTTATCATACTATATTTAAGGGATTTTCCTTGGTATATGTGTAAGCCTGGTAGATAATATTGGTAACTGTTTAATATAAACATGGCTAAAATCTCATGACATTTTTTAATGTAGAAACAATGTGTTGTCATTATCGATATTCAAAAGGACTAGAGAGCTTGTTTCCTGTTACTTGATTGTTTTTCCTGTGTCTTTGTGTAAGCTCTCAATTTCACTGCACATAATGGAGGTTCATTAATACATTATCTACAACATATGTGCAGTTTGAAGATTCAAAAATTTGATCAGGGAGTGGATCTGCAGTAAAGTCATGATTCTACATGGGCTTAGGGAGTGGATTTGTATTCAACAGGAATACTTAAATTGCTTATTTTAGATTTCTAAACATAAAAAAAAAGTGAAACTGCGGTATGTAAAGCAAGTTTTTTCATTCAGCTTTTCCTTGTTTTTCTTTCTTTTTTTCTCTGTTTTGGAAAAATCAACTCGGTACCCTAGCATTGTCTAAGTATATAATTTGCAAGACCTAGATGTCCATCCTTGGACCTACTATCTCAACCAAAGGTTTACATGAGACACAACGTTTCCCGCATCATCGACTACTTATCAATAACAAACTCTGGCTAGTAATTTCATGTTGTTATATATTTTTTGTTTCCTATGTTGGATCTGTGCTTTGTGGTACAGTTGTTTTGTGTCTTTACACCAGACTACGCCAAAATGTGTATATAAAGATGTTTTCAGACCAAATCATATTTTATCATATAATCAAAAGCTCTCCCTCGTTATCTAATGATGTGACAAAAATAGAGTATAGAAGTCAATGCAAACTTTATTTTTCTGATGAGGTTAACTTTAAAATTCATCTTCTAATTTCTAACATCGTATCAGAGGTCCTGACATACAGTTTTCTAATCGGCCTTTTTATTTAGATTGCTTGACAATAAGTTCAACTTCTACCTTCAGTTAACATAAGTTTCCCATCATATGCTCATACTAATTATTCATAAAATTACACAGTCGTCAAAGGGTTCTTTTCTAATGTCTCACAAAAGTTAAGGTTTGCAAATTTACAAGGGGAAAAAGTGTGGAGAAGAAACACGAGATCATAATAGACTTGCAGTGGAATGCAGTTGTACCTTCAAAGAATGTAGTGTATACAATAATAAGGTTGTTCGATATAGCCTGTAATCCATGGCAGTGCTTTTCTAGGTATCATATTAAACTACCAGTTTACAATGTAGGCCAGTTGACAAAAAGAACAAAAAAAGAACAGCAGAAGTCAAACAAATAAAGAAATTAATAGTGCCGCCAAAGCTAGCTGTAGGGAAAAGTGTGAAATCTTAATAATTGGATGACATTATTATATTGCCCTTGCTTTTATGATATCAAAGCTCATCTCACTGGGATCCGTTGCTTGCAACTCAACCTGAATGCCATCAAGTTCCCTCTTGAATCTGTCCTTGGAGCTGGCATACACCATCTTCTCTCTCACCTTTGATGTATCCGGAGCCCTGAACATGAGAAACAAGAAAGTAAAGATAAATAAATGATAGCAAAGTCAGTATTTAAACATAGTAGCTTTCATTTCTAATACGTGGGTGCCATATTTGAACATCACAAACATTCATTTATAGACTAAGAATCCTATACTGCAATATGTTAATAGCTTTTCTGTCATTCTTCGTATTTCCAAGTGTACCTTTGGATTAGTTTCTTTAAGAAAAAAAAAAAAAGTTATGTTAGAGAACAAGAACTGCATGATATCATATTACCATGCAATGAAGAAAATCTTGCTTTTCTGGCAGTTTTCATTTGTTGTGAAATCAAAATCAAAGACAGCGTATCGGCACTCATTGGCAGGCAGACATGCAGTGAAGTCCTCATAGGTTTCTTCTGGGCTTCCAAGTTTCTCCACTATCACTTCGTAGTTCTCAATCTTAAACACAATGAAACGGTAGTTCCTCTTTGCCTTTAGCTCCAGGAACTTTAATTTACATTCGTCAAGAACAGCCATTCCAGATGCCGCGTTGGCCTACAACACGTTTTCAGAAACAGAAAGGAATACATTAATTAGTATGAGTTCATATACAAATTTGATGATAATAACCAGACTTAAGTTTTTTTAGTAACCATGTTATTCGCACGGAGTATCTACTTGCTTTGTCAATGACTAATTCCCATGAAAGAATCCGGCTCAACATTTTAGTATAGTCTTCCCTTTCAATCTAATTCCTTTCAATCCTAAGATCTTCCTTTAGGGGCCAAATCACGACTAGTTGGTAGACTTTAACTCTTTTGAGCATGTTTCTTTTGAGACTTTAAATAGCCCCCAACGGTGGAGTTTAAAACACAAATGTAATCTGTTGTCTCAATACAGGAAAACTCAGCCAGAATGGCCCATTTCCTCAACCAATTCATTGTCAAGTCCAGCACTCAAAGAAATGGATATAAAACAAAACTATAAGGTGTGGGGAAATCTCAGTGTCACGCCTATACTATTCAGATGAAACTGATCAAAATGTTGTCTTGTTCTTGTTAACCTACAGGGATGGTTACCCCTGAAGTTTAAAAGTTCTTAAGTGTACCGTGAAAAATTCTAGGCATCCAATTGATCAATGTGCTTTTTCCAAAATCGTAAAATTAGCAATTTTCATAATTTAGAAGCATATGCATGCATCGCATGGAGCAATAACCATGGAAGCAATATCATTTCTGCCAATAAAACTATTCTAACATACAAACGAATATATCTGTCATGGAAAAACAAAAATGATGGATGTGATATGCAAATAACTGTATGAAGAAGTGGAGAGTTATCGAGAGAGAGAGAGAGAGAGAGAGAGAGAGAGAGAGAACGTACCATGTTGTCGCAGTTGATAGAGAAAGGGTATGGAGAAGTGAGAAAGAAAGGGTTAGAGAAAGAAAGAGAGGAAGAGATCCTTATTTTTGGAAATGAGAAGTTTGAGAGAAAAAGGGAGAGGAAGAGAATTTTGAGGAAGGAAACAGAGGTTGAAATCCTTCAAAACTTTTATGGGCGTTAATATCCTCTGAAACCCATGCATTCTTTGCATGTCTACGTGCACTCTCACATGCCATCAAGATGCCATGAATTCCTCTATTTACATATCTTTTTTAAACTACTATTTGTAATTTGCCTAAGAGTGTTGAACCAATTTTTTTATTTTCTCATCCTGGAAATATATTTAATTATTATCAAATATTTATATGTCTTTAATTTTAAAAAAAAAATAACTCTTCTTAAAATAAAATTAAAAAAAAAAAAACTTGTTGGAATCAATATTTTTTTCAGAATGCATTTCTAGGTTATCCAATCTGGAATGTATTTATAGATTGTGCAATAAAAGTATTTTATTCAACGATTTCTTTATAAATGCAATCTTGTTCAATTACTTCATTTTCCTTAAGCGAACAATAATCCTTTAACGAAAAGATTGTTCACTTAATTTTTTTATGAAAGTCTCTATCCTCTAGATCATGACATTGATCTTTTCAACAATTTTTCTTTGTATAGAATTAATGTACCAAATCATCTTAGTGTGTTTGTATTTGTTATGGTTTAAAAAAGGTAGTTAGTTTGTTAGTTAACTAACTAATTTGAATAATGAGTAAAATTTGTGAGAGAAGTTTCTACAATAACACTCACTTTGTTAGTTTGTTCAAACTTGTAAGTTGGGCTCAGATTATTAAAAAAATACATTTTCGGTTTACAATTCCTTATTGATTCAACGCTAATGGTTGAGAGGCAAAAGGAAGTTAAGATTTTAGCAAGTGATCTCAAATTCACCCTAATATATATATATATATATATATATATATATATATATATATACTGAAGTATTTATCGTCGCTACTGCATTAATAAATATTGAAAGATGAAGAAATTTTAGCTTACATTTACCCAGTTTCCTTTGCGATTTTTAGTGGCAGAACAGTATCAATAGGCATCCCATTAACAAACGCAATTCATAAACACATAATATCAGTGTCTTGTACCTCACGTAAGTTCTGATTCAAAAAGTTTTAAAATTGTAGCTCGACCGCAACATTCACATTTTCATTGTGTAAGTTCATCACTTGCCAACTGAGTAACTCCCTAAATTTTGACCATTTAAGCAATGATCAAAGGTTTCATAAATGAAGTTCACAAGACTTCTAATTTAAAAGGATCAATATATTATTTCCAAAACATTCTATATCTGCAACCAAAATGTCTCAACATCAACTGAATTCAAAAACCCTTTGTCGCATTTACCTTGTAACTGCCACAACTAATTCCAACGTAGAGAAGTAAACAAGAAATAGTAGGTACGAAAAACCCAATAAGGTATTGCCGTTTATGCTACATATAGAGAACTTAAAACTACCAAAATTGGGAAATCATCTCTAAAAGACATGATATAATCATCAAATCTTAAGGCAGAGGAACTGGGATCCACGAGTGCGGGAGTACTGGTGTAAATTGACTCGTGCTCATCAGAAAGACCGTACTGCTCACATTAAACTTCGGGAAGAGGTTGTCCTTTAGTTTCCACTGCTGCTACAAATAATGGAATGCAAGTTGTCAGGCATAATTACGACTACCCTTTCTTGCTTAGCAAGTTATATATCAGAAGAAACTCATGGCTGAAGACACATGAATAGAAGAACTATAAACAGATTATTCAGGATCGAAGGAAAGTAACCCCTGAATCATTTGTACCAAACTACATCCAAAAAACCTAAGATGAACGTGGAATTTATTTTTCACTTGTGCACTAGAGAGAGCAGTTTCTGAGATAGAACTTCTACTCCATATTTGAAAATTTTCTGAGTCCAAAATATTAACAATCATGACGAGGTCTCCTCCATACTCCGTCAATTGGACCAAACCTTGGACTAAAATCTAAAACAGCAACTAAGAACACTTGTACTAATGACATGTAAGAGACGCACAACCTTGGACTAAAAAAGCCTACGATTAATCTTTTCCCAGATTAATCTATGAATAAAGAATAGGTTCCTTTTATTAACATACGACTATTTTACAAAAAATTACATCCCATTTGGGAAAGGCTCAGTCACAAACCAAAATTACGAGCACCTACCTTAACCAAATTAATTGTCCATATCAAGATGTTTAACGACATGAAAAATAGATACACACATATGTACCAATATTAAAACAAGGTTACGAAATTCCAATGAATTTTGAGCACATCATACATATACATGATATGCAACTAATATCATGAAAAAAAACGAAAAAGGATATTAAATCCAGTTTCTGGTTGAAAGACTTACTAATGCTGATGGCCCCATTGGCTGCAAGCACCTAAGGAATACAAATTGTATGAAAAGAACAGATTTAGAATGACCGGAAAATTTATGAAGACTAATCAACAATATCCAACATAACAATTTACAAAGATTACAGTTAAAAAGGATAAAGAAAAAACAAACATAACAATTGCGTAAAATCCAAATAATAGAGAATAACACCTTTGGATCATGACGATTTTGGGGGCAGTTACTGCTGTGGTGCCCACGTTTATGACAGAGTGAGCACTTAGTAGACCTTGTTTCACCTGTGCATCAGAAAAGAAACAAATTTTAATCACAAGATAGCGGATTAAGAAAGTAGAGTGAAACCTGTGACATTTCAGATTTGTGAAGATTGTATTGTAACAGAGATAGAACGAAAATATAAGTAGATTGTCAGCCCAAATATAGAATGAAAATCCCTATATGTGTTAGCCAAACTCTAAACATCTTCAGTAACAATATTATTAACAAAAATGGAAAAGTAAATTAAATCCAGTCTCCAGTTGAAACACTTACTTCCACTGAAAGCCCCATTTGCTACAAGCTCCTAAGAAATACAAATTGTATGAAAAGATTAGACTTGGCATGACGGGAAAAGTTAGGATAACAAATCAAAAGTATCCATACATCTATAAAGATTCCAGGAAAAGGGAAAAATTTATATGACAATTGTGTAAAATTAAAATAATAGAGAAATCACACCTTACGCTTTTTCCCATTTTCACTTTGAGGGCAGTTATAGCTGAAGTGTCCATGTTCATGACAGAGTAAGCACTTCGCAAACTTTACCCCTGCATCAGCAATTAAATAATTTTGAATCATTAGATAGCAGATTAAATAAAGTGAAACCGATTACATTTCAGATATGTGAAGATTGCATTTAATAGAGATTAAACTTATATAATGCAAGTTTCAGGCCAGTAGATAGCGAGTCCAAGGACAGAATGAAAATCCCTAGCTGTGTGTTATGCAAAATTCGTAACATATTTAATAAGGTAAGGTGTCTAATTATCTAATAGAAGTGAATGGTTAAACATCTAAGCTAATGAAGGAAAATAAAAATACTTATCACTCAAATAAGATCTCACCGATGGCCTGTAATAATAATATGTATAAAATTATTCAGGCAAGCTCATACATTTACAGCTAAGATTTGAAACATCATGTATTGCTGTTATGTAAATTTCAATAAAAAAATTGCAAAATTACCAATTTGCATGCAAAACAGTTTTGACGCATGAAAATTAAAAATTCTCGTACTCAACTAAAAAGCATCCCATGAAAAGCATTCAGATTTTAGCATACCGGCTTGAGTGACACCACATTTTCTAAGTGAATGACCAATTTTCCCACAAAAGAAGCAGACTTCTTCTCCCCTGGAAAGACGTCTCAACCTCTCGCATTGATCTAATCTGTGACCAAGCTTTTCGCATGCCTCGCAACTCTGAACAAATCAAGTTACAATTTACACACGACAATGGTTTAACCATATTAATCACAGAAGAAACAATCGTTGGGAATTGTTCATAATTTTCCAAGCTACAGCAAACATAGAATTCAGTCACTACAGAAACTAAATTTGCAGAAGCCACTACATACCAAGGAACTATCACCATGCCGTTTAGAGGGAGATTCAGTGACTTTGAGATGCTCAGTTCTACGAACCGGTCTTTTAGCAGCTGGTTCTGCATTATGTCTGCCCTGTAAATACCAAAGTACCGTTTACTAATAACAAAATCTAATAATATCAATCTCAAGAAACAAAAGAACATTGTTCCTTAGAATCTGTTAATGATTTTAGAGATTTCAGCTACAAATAATACAACCACTGATAAAACTATATGGGTCCTTCTACATACCATAGATTTTTTGGCTGTGGGTCTTTCTATTTTCTGAACTGCGGTTTCTGCATTTAGATCAGCATTGGGTTTCTCAGAGTCTAACCCTTCATTTTTTAGTGCACTGACACTTTTCTTACTCTTCTTCGTCATCCGTTCTGGGTCCACTGGGGTTGCAGGGTCTACTGGGGGATCTTGACCTGTTTGAATTGTTGGCTCTATTGAAGCGGCAGCTACATTACTCTTCCTATTTTTCTTACGCACCTTCTGATCTTGGTCTATTGGGGTTGCTGTGTCTTTTCGGTAAGATTGGTCTGGGATTTTAGGGTCTATTGACAGTGCCACTGCAGGATATAAAAATCCCTGGACTGGCGTTTCAGGTGGCTTGCCATCACTGGATTCTGCCCCTTCAGGTCCAGGGCATTCTTCAATTATTTCTCGAACTGCAGGTGCATGGTTAGAACAACTTTGAGGTTGAGGATGTTGTGCATGTGATTCACTTGGATTTGTCTCTTTTTTCTTTTCTTCCCTCATTCTTTTTTTCTTTTGGACCTTCATTTGAGTTGACATGTCTATTGAGGGCTCTAATTCAGGTTTAGAACTCGCTTCAGAATGCTCTATGTTAACTTCCATTAGCTCTGCCTTTTCTTTAAGTTCTAAGGCCGTAGTGGCTGCTATGTCTAATTGGGGTGCCACTTCAGGTTTAGAACACACTCCAGAGTTCTCAGCGTTGGCTCCTGGCCCTTTCTTCACCTTACTTTTCAGTTTCAGGTCCATGGTGCACTGTTGAGGGTTCTCTGTGCTATTGGACTCCTTTGGTTCTGGTTCTGATTCAGCTTCAGCCCCTTGAGACTTTAGGGCTTTCTTTTTTTTCCTCACAGAATCCTTTTTCTGGTGCGTGTCTTCTGGGGCTGTGGAATCAGGTACAGGGCGTTCTTCACTTATTCCTAATACCCCAACTTCATGAGCTTTAACTTGTTTTGCTCCTTCCTTCTTAACAACAGATTCCACACCTATCGAGATTGAGTGGTCGCAAATCTGAAGTTGTTGTTGTTCACCTTGCACATTCTTCCCCTTCTTTCTCTTGGGAGTTGGGTTAGGGTTCTGTGCACTTGTTTCAGCTCTTTCAGAACCTTGATGTCCTCCTTCTGCATTTGGCACACGAGATTCCACATCTATCCGGATGGAAGGATCACATATTTGCTGTGCACCATGCAAATTCTCCTTCTTGGGATTTGGACTAGGGTTCTGTGCAATTGCTATAGCATTTTCCTTGGGGGGAACAACTGGGAGTGGTTCGTCTATTGTTTTGGGGCACAAACCCCCATTCACATCAGCATCAGCTCTTCCCGATCCTTCTTCGTTTGAAACATCAGGTTCCACACCTATCTGGATTGAAGGGTCACATATTTGTTCACCACTTGGCCAACTCCTGTTCATGCAGGTTGGGTTAGGGATCTGTGCGGTTGCTTCAACATTTTCAGTAAGGGAAATAATTGGGATTGGTGTATCCAATAAGGGGCACAAAACACCATTCTCATCAACATCACCTTCTCGCGATCCTACATCTTTAGCAACATCATGTTCCAAACCTATCTGGATTGAAGGGTCACATATTTGATCTGCACCTACCAAAATCTTCTTCTTCCTCTTCTTCTTAGGGGTTGGGCTAGGGCTCAGGGCAGTTCCTTCGGCCTTTTCCTCATGGGAAACAATTGGGATTGGTGTATCCAGTAAGGGTGTAGGGCCCAAACACTTATTCTCATTAACATCACCTTCCCGTGATCTTTCATCCTTCTTAACATCAGTTTCAACACCTATCCAGATTGAAGGCTCACATTTATCCTCGACACCTTGCAAAATCTTCTTCTTCCTCTTCCTCTTGGGGGTTGGGTTAGGGTTCCGTGCAGTTCCCTCAGCAATCTCCTCATGGGAAACAATTGGAACTTTTGAATCCGGTAAGGGCTCAGGGCACAAACCGCCATTCTCATTAATATCAACTTCTCGTGATCCTTTATCCTTCTCATTAATATCAACTTCTCGTGATCCTTTATCCTTCGCAACATCAGGCACCAAACCTATCTGGATTGAAGGTTCACGTATTTGATCTGCAGCTTGCAAAATCGTTTTCTTTTTCTTCTTCTTAGGGGTTGGGATAGGGCTATGTGCAGTTCCTTCGGCCTTTTCCTCATTGGAAACAATTGGGATTGGTGTATCCAATAAGGGTTCCGGTGATTCTTCATCCTTTTTAACATCAGATTCCACACCTATCCGAATTGAAGGCTGATATTTTTCCTCGGCACCTTGCAAAATCTTCTTCTTCATCTTCTTCCTCTTGGGGGTTGGGTTAGGGTTCTGTGCGGTTCCCTCAGCATTCTCGTCATGGGATATATATGGGATTTTTGTATCGAGTAAGGGATCAGCGCCCAAACCCCCATTCTCATTAACACCATCTTCTCGAGATCCTTCATCCTTCGCAACATCAGGCACCAAACATATCTGGATTGAAGGTTCATATATTTGATCTGCAGCTTGCAAAATCTTTTTCTTTTTCTTCTTCTTAAGGGTTGGGATAGGGCCCTGTACAGTTCCTTCGGCCTTTTCCTCATGAGAAACAATTGGGATTGGTGTATCCAATAAGGGTTTAGGGCACAAAGACTCATTCTCATTAACATCACCTTCCGGTGATTCTTCATCCTTTTTAACATCAGGTTCCACACCTATCCGAATTGAAGGCTCATATTTTTCCTCGGTACCTTGCAAAATCTTCTTCTTCATCTTCTTCCTCTTGGGGGTTGGGTTAGGGTTCTGTGCGGTTCCCTCAGCATTCTCGTCATGGGATACATATGGGATTTTTGTATCGAGTAAGGGATCAGCGCCCAAACCCCCATTCTCATTAACACCATGTTCTCGAGATCCTTCATCCTTCGCAACATCAGGCACCAAACATATCTGGATTGAAGATTCACATATTTGATCTGCAGCTTGCAAAATCTTTTTCTTTTTCTTCTTCCTAAGGGTTGGGATAGGGCCCTGTACAGTTCCTTCGGCCTTTTCCTCATGAGAAACAATTGGGATTGGTGTATCCAATAAGGGTTCAGGGCACAAAGACTCATTCTCATTAACATCACCTTCCGGTGATTCTTCATCCTTTTTAACATCAGGTTCCACACCTATCCGAATTGAAGGCTCATATTTTTCCTCGGCACCTTGCAAAATCTTCTTATTCATCTTCTTCCTCTTGGGGGTTGGGTTAGGGTTCTGTGCGGTTCCCTCAGCATTCTCGTCATGGGATACAACTGGGATTTTTGTATCGAGTAAGGGATCAGCACCCAAACCCCCATTCTCATTAACACCATCTTCTCGAGATCCTTCATCCTTCGCAACATCAGGCACCAAACATATCTGGATTGAAGGTTCACATATTTGATCTGCAGCTTGCAAAATCTTTTTCTTTTTCTTCTTAGGGGTTGGGATAGGGCCCTGTACAGTTTCTTCGGCCTTTTCCTCGTGGGAAACAATTGGGATTGGTGTATCCAATAAGGGTTTAGGGCACAAAGACTCATTCTCATCAACATCACCTTCCGGTGATCCTTCATCCTTTTTAACATCAGGTTCCACACCTATCCGAATTGAAGGTTCATATTTTTCCTCGGCATCTTGCAAAATCTTTTTCTTCCTCTTCCTCTTGGGAGTTGGGCTAGGGTTCTGTGCAGTTCTCTCAGCATTCTCCTCATGGGAAACAATTGGGATTTTTTTATCCAGTGAGGGTTCAGGGCACAAACACTCATTCTCATTAACATCACCTTCTCGTGCAGGTTCCACATCTTTCCGGATTGAATGGTCACATATTTCCTCTGCACCTTGCAGAATCTTCTTCTTCCTCTTCTTCTTTAGGGTTGCACCAGGGTTAAGTACATTTGCTTCGGCTTTTTCCACATGAGAAACAATTGGGACTGGTGTATCTACCAAGGGTTTACGGTACAAACCCCCATTCTCATTAACATCACCTTCTCGTGATCCTTCATCCTTCGCAACATCAGGTTCCACACCTATCCGGATTGAAGGGTCACGTGTTTCCTCTGCAACTTGCAAAATTTTCTTCTTCCTCTTCTTCTTTGGGGTTGCGTCAGGATTCAATGCAGTTCCTTCAGAATTTTCCTGATGGGAAACAATTGGGACTGGTGTATCTAATAAGGGTTTAGGGAGCAAATCTCCATTCCCATTAGCATCACCTTGTCGAGCTCCTTCTCCCTTTGTATCATCGGATTCCACACAATCCGCAGTTGAACGGCCAGATGCCTGAAGTTGTTGTTCACCGTGCACATTCTTAATCCTCCTCTTCTTCTTCTTTTTCTTGGGGTTTGGGCTAGCATTATCTGCAGCGGCTTCAACATTTCCCTCTTGAGAAAATGGTGAGTCTACTAAGGGTTTAGGGCATACCTCAGCCTGGAACTGTTCGTTTGATCCCTCGTTTCTTTTCTTTCTCTTTTTCTCCCTCTTCGCAGTGGCGCCAGGTTCCGAAGAAGATAGTGTTTGAGGATTTTCCTCCGCTTTAATGGAGGACTCGCTCAACTTGTTGCCATGGCTATCGATCACAGTCATAGCATCAGATTAATGAATTGAAACACTACTACAGAGAAGATATTATACGGCGAAAGTACTGCCTAGCTAAAGCAACCTGCGGAAATTAGGGTTTAATTCAGGGGTTTTGTTTTTCAGAGGAATCAAAATTTCCTCCTTTTTTTTCTAGAATTAAACTGCAATTTATAAGGGTATTTTAGGGATATCCTTAATTTGGAGATTGTTTTGGATGTAGGCGGCGTGTGATTGTGATTATTATAATATATAATTTATTTCAAAGTTACTTTTTAAAAATATATATATTTTTTGATTCTGTAACAAAACCATGGATTGCATTTTGTGGTGACTTGGTGTGATTAATGTTTTTGTTTATTAACCTGGTTGGCAAAGTCAGGGTTTTATTATATTTTGGCATGTGAGATTTTTTTAAAACGACTTTGGTTTTATAACTATAATTAGTTCTTTATTTTTTATATATATTTTAAGAAATAGCAACTTCCAAGCAATTTTTGGTTTTATAAATAGGTAGTAAATTTAAATTAATTTTATGGATGTGCTATTTTGTTTTATTTTATCTGTTTGAAAATATGTGTTGGTTGTTAGAATGAAAATGTGATGCTTTTTATCAAGAGATAGAGAATTTTGCTCATAAAACTATATGGGAGAGTTGTCAAAATTTGATCTTCAAGACTCTGTCGTAGAATAGTAGAGAAACAACTTCTTCCGTAAGATTCTTGATAAGTATGATGGATTTTAGCTTCATACCAATAAATGATTGCTAAACTTTGTGTGATGCAGCTGGTGAAGAAAAAGATTTGTTGGAGGCAAAGAAATAGAGAATGACTGTAAATATGATTGAACATTCTCTACTGAGCAGACAAGTTTAAAAGTTTAAAACTTGTCTAATAAAAAGATTAAAACTTGTCTTGAATTATTTTTTCAATTATCACCAAAGGTTACGATGCACCCTAGCTTACCCTAAATGCGAATGTTCCTTTGCTTGTTTTGTCCTTCAAATCTTTTTAAAATTTTCTCTTAAATAATGAAATTTTCCCAAAAAGAATTTTAAAAAATCTCCAAAGTGTTTTATCACAAAATTATAAACTTAAGATCTTTTTATATTAATAATATTAATTTTACTAAAATCAATAATTTAAATATAACACTACTGGTATTATTACTGATCTATATTATTCAAAATAATTTTTTTTTTCTTTAAAATTATTTCTTAAAAAAATGAAAAAAAAAATCACATCAAAATTATATTTCGAGTCGAATTTTCAACTGTTTTATGGCCACTACCCTATCACATGAATCATTTGATTTCCCGATATCTTAATTTTGACCTTCAAAAAAAATTCATATCTGTTCTAATAAATATTTTGCCATCGTATTGGTTTGGAAAAAATTGTTTTCTATTAGGTCTTTTTAGGGGGAAAAAATCCTAAATCATGAAAAGCCTGTTTGGTTCTGTTTTCGTGGGACAGATAAGCACCTAAATTAATACATTTCAAATAGATTCTCCTTTTTTATGAGTATAAGAGGATAGTTTATTCTAACTAATGGGGATACTAATCAAATTCTAAAATTTCAGAGAAAAATACATTATTACACACTTTAAAAAAAAACAATTTAAGCGTAATTCTTTTTCAATTGTAAAAATAACGTGAACATTCTTCCGGATGGCCAGCTATAATCCAATAATATCATAAATTTAAATTATAAATACTTATAAATTAAGTTCAATAATTCATTACAGTTAAATATTTTAACAAATCATAATTATAATTGTTTTAATTTATTAAATTAGAGATGTTAATTGATTTGTTAAAAACTTCGAAAATATTGTATAATTAATTATAATCTTAAGATATATGTGTGTGTAGTTTTGCCACCAATATAGACACATGATAAGTGATTAATCAAACTATTTGCTTGAATGCACCCAAAGTCCTTTTAAAAACATGTGTGGGTGAAATTTTGTATATTAAAATGTTGTTCATATAATTACATAACCTATGATCCCACAGAAAATATCTATAAATTTAGTGAGAGAAAGTTACTGTTACATACAGTGGTGAAAAACAATGCTGCGAAAGTCAATCAACAAGTAAAGACTAGCAATTTTACCAAAAAAAATACCTCGTTTACATGTCAATTCTTCAAACTCTAGGGAAGCGGAGACTTTGCAGAAGCGATTACATTCATTCTGGAAAAATTCTGCACACTGCAGAATAGAAACAAAATGGAGAGTGGAAACCAATGTCCACACAATACATTGAGATATCCTTAGTTAAAATATCACAACTTTAGGATCTTTCTTCTTTGCTGTTACATTGACATCGTTTGAATTTGCTGACTTGTTATTATCGCCACTGCGTATGTCATCTATCATGAAGTCATCCTCAATATCATCTCCACTAATAAATTTGGTAACCTGGCCCCTGGGCCTCTCTTCAATTCTCATTGCTGAAAGAAGGAATAGTCATCAGCATATTTTAGAGCACCTTTCTTCCATGTAAATGTGTAGCAATCAAATACAACACAATAAATTATAACTGAATGCTACACCTTCAAGCATGATCACTTCAAAAATTAGAGATCATTTATATTTCTATGGTGGATTTTTTTTTCTTCAAAATATACTTCGACCCACCGCCAGACATTAAATAGTCATAAATATTAGTCCATTTGTTATGAAAATGTCTACTCATGGAGTGAAGCTCAAACAAGGATTGCTAAAATGGCAGTGCTCACTTCTCATAAGACCACTGCACAGTTGAATTAGATAAAATAATTGAAGATGCATCCAATGAAAAGAAAAAGGTAGGACTGTCCAGTGTCCTCATGGCAATAAAATTCAAGTCTATCACAACTGACATTATTTCTCCTAATATCACACACAATAAATTAGCAGTTCTGGTGTGCAATCAAGATAAGCCGTACAATCTACTAGCAACAAATTTATATAACCACAAAGTCAGGTACGAAGAACAGATTTTCAAAATCTATTTTAGGACAAGAATAATTTATTAAAGCGCCAAAATATCACTAATGTTGGAGAAGCAGCTGTGCATTGAAACTGTTCTAATTTATCCTAAGGTGACAAAGGAACAAAATATACTTTCACTACTTGTAATTAGTTAACGTTACAGTAAAAAACTGCTACACCCGTATCGAATTTAACTGCATAATAGCGGCAAAACAGCTCTAGTATTAGCCTTTTTTAGATAAGTAAATAAATGAAAATGGATTCCGAGCAGATTAAACAAAAATAAAGCACTTGATATGAAAACTAGAAATATAGTAGTAGAAAATCCATTCAAGCTTCTTCCCAAAAAACTTACATCTACCAGCAGGGCCATTAGCAGCAACAGATCCTTGCGATCCTTTGTCAGGACAATCTTTAGCCAAATGTGTCACACCACCACAAATTTTACAGCAACCACCCTAGTATAAATAAATAATTGCAACAGATTAGAAAAATTGTACAGGAGACAAGTTTTGTTGATTCAACTAATATTGCTATATATCTCTTAAAGGTGTAGTGTTAAAGGAAATAGCAATACCTTTGGATAAATCCCATGAGTATTTTGAGGACAGTTTCTACTCAAGTGTCCCTGCTGATTACAAACAAAGCACTCGGCAAACTTTGTCCCTCCTGCATCACCAATGCAACGATGTACATTATATCATGAGAAAAGAAATTAAAGAACCCACAAATAAGCACACCATCCAAATGAAAATTGAGAAGATAAGGCTTTATCAAAGGCAACAATAAACTTCACAACAATTAGGGGACATATTACAAGCAAAAATATAGTAGAGAAGCCAGCCATCACTCAATATTAAAAAAAAAAACATAATAAGATAGCATAAAAACTAATCAAACAACACGAAATAAAAGTATGGTTTGATACAGTTCACCAAAGAAGGAAAAAAGAAGGTAGTTAGTACAGTTGTAATTACATAACTGTAACAGACTATTATAAATAGTCTTTATTAGGAGGTGAGCAGAGAGTTTATTTTGGGGCTTTTGGAGGCAAAGGGGAACTAGGAGAGTTAGGGTCCTCTCGAAAGACCTTTGTTTCTGCTATACTTTGTTGTTGTGTTCCTACCACATTGGTAGGACAGTTCTATTCCTAATAAAACATTCAAGAATCATGAGAAAATAATGATGTTCTATCATATAGTTCATGAGAAAATAATGATGTGAGCCTGTTTGCTTTTCCTCTGTGTTAGGAGAAAACAAACAAGAATATTACTGGAGTTTTAGAACTAACATTGACTAAGGAGCACTGAAGCACTCTAATTTTTTATACTTAACTAAAGCAAAATCCCACAATATGTCACAAAACTTCATGTGATTCATTCACAACAAAGGAGCTAATTAACCAGCTGCAAAAATATACAGTTACATACCAAGCAAAAAAACCACAAAGTCTTCATATAAGTTATGGTCATAAAACCAGCTTCAATATAAAGAGTTGATTTTAATGGCTTGCTTAGTTTGAGAAAACTTTTTTCTGTTGAGGTCTCCTGCTTTGACAAATAATTACAAAAAGTAACAAATTATTTCATTTTCTTGTTTTTACAACAAAGTCTTGTTTTTACTATTTCCTAATATTTGATAAAAGAAAAGAAAAATAAAATAAAGCGAAATTTTGTAATTTTTTGTGAAAATAAGAAATTCAAACAGAAGACATTTTTTTAAACCAAATAGGTACTAAGTGAAATCCTATTATTAAGTAAGGAGAGCAAACATTAAGAGAAATACATATTTTATATTATACAAATCTTTTTTGAAAATTAAACTGAGCATTTGGCAGAAATTTTTCAGTAGATGTACAAACACATTCCCAACTTAATTCTTTACAAAAAAACATGTGACTACCGAAACCATACTTTAAAATCCAATATCAAACTTCACCTTTTGAGACCATTAAATAAGTCATAATCCTGAAAGCTCGGGCAAAGTACATACATGAATGATCACATCCACATCACACTTGCCTAGAAGAAATGGCTAAAAGTTCCTGGACATAGAGCTTTCGGTGAAAATACTTCATATTTTAAAACCAATCAAGCTTTCTGACAAAGATAACTGTTTCATTGCATTATCAGTGTGCCCTAGATTAAACAGTAAGCAAGTGTTAATGCATACGTATGCCATAAAATCTATAAATCATATTTACAGATTAAATTCTAATCCTGTACTGATCTATGGTTATTTATGAAACAACTTATTTCTTCTTGATAAGTCTCGCACTTGTATAATCAAAGGCAAAGGTAAAATGAAATTTTATAACTTGTAGTATACATCATTATCTATCCATCTAGTTCCCATTTGGAAGAGTTTATTCATAGTCTATATGAACGCAGACAAAAGCACTGGTGCAAGTAGCTTATGATATGTCGATAAGTTGTTGTCAGCTTAATTTAACAAGTTCTCTAAGATAGTTTATGAAAACAGCTTACCACTTGTATAAAATACTATTTTGCGATATTTCTCCTCTGACCAAAAAAGTAACTTACATGAACACACTTAAATAACAAGTACTTAGTCTATGAGATCTTAAGGTGTAACGTAAAAGGCCCTAGAGAACAATAAGAAATCTGTACAGAACTATAATTACAAAACTCTTACGTTTTGCGGTTTGAATCTTACAATTCAATAGGCTATCTATTGATTCATAGCATAAGATGAATTTTAAATGACTTTGTATCCTACAAAACATGAGTGAATGTGTGAAACCATATCATCATTGATACAATTCAAAGATTTATGTCTTTTGAATACTTTTTCACCAGTTCTCACGAAAAGGGTTAAAAGGTGACGAGAGTCTAAATTTTTTTAAACAAAAAAAAAAAAGGAATTGAAAGAAAACTTGTGAACGTATCCCATTTAGTTATTCCTTTTTTATTTGACAATCACTTGTTCAATGAATAACTAATAGTTTTGTTCTATCTGACTTCTGCTTGACTTGTTTGATCTATTTAGTTTAAATTGTTTGCATTGAACATTATATATCAACTATACGATATATTTGAAGTGATATTTCATTGTATATAAATCATACAATTGTATACAAATGATTGACTTTCGCTACGACTCTCTATTTGATAACCTTGCACAGAACTGTTTCGTATAGATTTCCATTAAAAACTCCAAAACCTATCACACTCATGATGAAGAAACACAAAGAAGTGGATGTAACAAACCTTCCTCAAGAGGGTACGGACAATGCGAGAGAGAGTGACCAGTTTCCCCACAGTTATAGCAATACTTGACATCCTTGGCGGCATCTTGTACCTCGGGGCAGTTCTTAGCTCTATGACCGCGTCGACGACACCGCAAACATATCTGCAAAACCCTAACACAAACAACGTTAATTTACGATCAGGAAGGCGTCAAAATAGGGTAATAAAATGTAGAGCGCGAAGGAAGAGAATGGAAGACCTTGTTTTTTTCCCATTCGGTCTTTTGGGGGCAGAGCTTGGCGATGTGGTCTTTGGCCATGCAGATGAAGCAACTATCGCCGGGCTTCATCCCGGGGACTCTAAGAGGTTGTCTTTTACCGGAGCCGGATTTTGACTCGGCCCGTTTGCGCTTGAACGCGCTACTCTTCTTCTTCTTGTTAGGGTCTTTGGGGGGTGTGGGCTCGGCCTTCGGAAACAGTTCAGGGTGCTCAGCTTTGAATCGCTTGCGAGCCAATCGCTGCCTCTGGCTAACCATCTCTAACCTTTCTCCGCCGCTGCTGCTACGTTTCCACTCTTCTACTGTTTGTTCAGGGGAAGGGGTTTTATTTTTCCCAATTTATTTATTTATTTGCTTAGATTTGAGTTTTCTAATCAATTGTCCTTTTTTTATAAGAAATAGTCATTTTTTTTTTCTCTTTTACCTTACTTAACATAAATATTAATTGATATTTAGGATGAATGTTATTTATTTAGGTTTAATTACTTGACGGAAGGGACCTACTACAGCATGACCAGCTTCATCTCGTGCAACTACAGCCTTCTCGCTTCCTTTCAACTTAGCAGTCCTGAAATAAGAAGTTACTTGGTCCATTTTATCCAGCACAGGTAAAACTTATAAAACTAAAATTTTTCAATTTAACTTTTGTTATTGACATCCAAATCCTGTGAGACGGCAGCTGTAAAGTGAAAATGTCCATCTATCAAGATTTTAAGAGATACCTGGAAATATTATTTAGGTTGTGTAGGAAAATATTTGTATATTTTAAACTAATGCTGGATGCAAAAGTAGCTAACAAAATACTTTAAAATGATTTTTATTTTTGGTAATTTTATAATGTTTTTTTTTTAATTAAGTGGGTTGGGTGTCATGGATTGTCTAAATAAATCATAAAAATTAGCTCACAATTAATAGATTTAAATATTAGTATTGAACAACTTAGAAAGTTAAACACCCATGAATAATAATAAAAGTATTGTTTGGTCAAATTTCTTCATAATTATTTGGCTTAATCCCTCCATTGGTCCTTATATTAGTGTCTAAATCTCAGTTTGGTCCTCAAGTTTTAAACTGTCTCAATTGGGTCGAAATTTTTGTAAAAATACACACATTTTACCCCAACCGTTAACTGGTTTCAGACGGCGTTAATTGATGCTGAAATGTATTTTTTATTTTAGGCTTAATCCCTCCTTTGGTTCTTATGTTTGTGTGAAAATCTCAGTTTGGTCCTCAAGTTTTGAACTGTGACAATTGGGTCATAATTTTTGAATAGTCGACAAAGGCGGCATTTTTTTAGTTTGAAAGGGAAAAAAAGAAAAAAACTTGAGGACCAAATTGAGATTTTCACACAAACGGACCAAAGAAGGGATTAAGCCTAAAATAAATAAAAAATACATCTCAGCATCAATTAACGTCGTTCGAGACAAGTTAAGGTAAGATGTGTACATTTTTACAAATGACCTAATCGATACAGTTAAAAACTTGAGGACCTAAAAGAGAGGGATTAATCCTAATTATTTTAGAAAACTAAATATAGAAGGATGTTTTTAAAAGTTAAAACTAATTAATGCGTTAATTAAAGTGGTGGAAGAGAGAGAAAAATGTGAGATATGGTGAGAGAGAGAAATACAAGAAAGAGAAAGAAGTGTCATAAAAATAACGCAGGAGAGAGAAAAAAAAAATGCATTAAAGTTAACACCCTTTGTACCTACTTAACGGAATATACCTATTAAAAGCAAAATCAGAAACTTGAGATCCAATTAAATCACTTTTAAAAACGGGTATCAAAGGAAAATTCGGGACTAAAAAGGTAATTAAGCCATTTATTTATGGCTGAATTTATTTTATTTTTTAATGATGATTTTGATTTTTTAGATTATTATTTAGGTTTACATGTAGTTTAGCATACATACATTAAATGTATTTATATAAATTTTAAACGTTTATAATTTAAATATTAGAGAGAGAGAGTAATAATCATATTTTATATTAAATTTATATTAGATGTTAGTCATGATCATACGGTAATAGGTTTAACCGTTTTATCCATCCATGACTGATGGAAACGGTGATAAGATAGAATTAGTAATTTTAAAGTTTGTTTTAATCAGTTAAAATTATGAATTAAAATACTAAGAAAATTAAACTAAAAATAAAATATAAATCATGTTTTAAATATGATTTTAATATTTAAGGTCATGTTTCACAAATATTATTTTTACTAAAAAAAACAATAAATATACGGATGGATAATAACTAGTTGGTGTGGATATAAGTAGTATTTCCTCTCTATCCTTTTAAAAATAATTATAATTTCCTTATATGAAAGATATTTGTGACTAAATGTTTTGTAATTTTTTACCCCCACAAATATTTACATATATTCACAAATATTATTATATTGTGTTTTTAGTTTTAAATAAAATTATTCAAAAATAAGTTATGATGTATCGATAATTTAAATCAGGTCATATGTATATATCTGACATCTATTTATATTTAATATTTTAAAATATTTTATAGATATTTATATACGAAATATTTAATACATAAAACATTAATATTTCTATTATAATAATTTATAACTTTTTATTTTAGTAATATTTAATAGGGTTAAATATGTTTTTAGTTCCTATACTTTGTGCGATTTTGGTTTTAGTCTATTTTTAACTAAGGTACAATTTAGTCATTCAACTTTAGAAAACTTTGGTTTTAGTTCTTTTTAACAATTTTTTTTAACTTTATTTGTTGTTTCAAACACGTTTAAACAACAAATAAAGTTAAAAAAAAAAATTATTAAAAATGACTAAAATCAAAGTTTTCTAAAGTTGAATGACTAAATTATACCTTAGTTTAAAAATAGACTAAAACCAAAATCGCACAAAATATAGGAACTAAAAACATATTAATAGTACGTATAATTTTAAACATATGGACATATTAGATATGTCGTATTCGATACATGCATCATAAAAAACAAGTATTTAAAATATATATTTCAATAAAAAGTTAAATTTAAAATAAAATTGCACAATAAAATATTAATACAAATAAATTTTGTATTAAATGAATTATACCAAAATATAATTTTTAAAATATTATTTCTTTTAAAATTAATTTTAATTTTACAAATTTAAATATAAAAAGTGATATACATATACAAATATCACTTTTTAGATATCATGTATATGTATTTATTCTATTAACAAAAATAATAATTAAATACATATTTCAATTATGAATTATCGTGGATATCCATATAATACGTGATTTTATCCTCAAATATCCATATGTATAGATAATTTTTCATCTTAAATAAATATTGGTAATCTTTTAAAATTGTGTAATAAATTTTAATGTTTTTTTAAAAAAAACACATGGGAAATTACAACTTGTATGACGAGTAAACATAACACGTGTGAATATATAACGAAACCACATATAAAAATAAAATAAAATTGAGAGTGGACAAGAAGCACATATAACATGCTTGTATAGGTCTGAAAGCCTCAAATTCATGGATTTAATAACTCAAAATTATTCAAAACAGTTTTTTTCTTGAGTAGGAATCACATATTCGCATTTATATTAATATTGGATTCAAGTTTAAAGTCTCAACGTGAAATTTTAGAAATAAAAAAATAAATGAAACAATTTATAGTAATTTGGACTTAATCATACGAATTACATATTCACATTTAACTTACAAAGGTTTCATATTTAAAACCTCAAAACCACATTTTACATTTACAAAATTGAAAGTATTCGAAATTTTCTCTTTAGATTATACATTTATCTTTAATTTAATCAGATGTGATTAAGCAGATAAAAGTTATAACAATTTAGATACATGCAAATATACATGTGACTCTTTCCATATCTGCAACCTTAACAGATGCTAAGTTGTTTTCTTTTTCATTTGACCACGTACTTATGAGGTGAATTAAAGTAAAATAATCGTTGGTACACTTTACCACTACATTATAATCAAAGAACCTAACTAGAGAGAGTGATTTTAAAATTAATCATTTGAGAGTTTACTGTAAATATAATGATTTTGGCCTATGACAGTTGTAATCATATGCTCTAAAGAAACATTTATGTTCAAACAAGGTTACATGTGACTAGTAATGTATGCAAGGTCTGATATAAAGGAGAAAAACAAGTAAATAAAGTAGAAAAGAAAGTTTTTTTTTTCATCCTCTCTATTTTCTTACATTTAATACATAACTCGTATTTTTGTATATAAAAGATTTCACAATGCTAAAAATCATGAATTATTATTACTCATTATCTGTCTAATATTCCATTATTCAAGTGTTAAAAATTGTGAAGTTATCATTACTCGTTTTCTATTTAAGATTCCATTATTCAAATACCAACAAATAAGTTAATTTTTTTTTTCGAGCGTAGGATCGAAGATATTCTACATAGCATTCATTTATACTTTTTCTTTAAATCAACTTAGGTGACTTTGAAAGTTATTGATCCAAATAATTCATTGGTTACACTCTAAACCGTTTGGGTGTATCGAGACTAGGCTCTAATACCATTTGATTGTCTCCACATATCAACACAAGGTTTTCCAGTGTACTTTGTCTTCAATCGCACACTTTTTGAGAAAACTTTACAGAAGATTACCCATCCCAAATTACTCCAGGCTAAACACGCTTAACCACGAAATTCTTACGGGTTAGAGTACCGAAAAGCAAATGCATTTGTTGATATGAGTAGCCAAATCAATTCCTTTAAGTTATCCTTCAACCGTATAGTCTCATACCTATACAATCTTTTGCACTCCATGTCTCTTGCACAAACGATCACTCCCCGCCCTCGTCAGTCCCTGGGTGTCGCACAATCACCTATCTTCTTACCTTTGACTTCTATTTATAGGTTTTAAGATGGACCTAATATTAGTGAAACCCTAATCACAATCCAATCACGGTCCATTACCTGCTAAATAACGCTTACCAGTAATCTTGATTTGAAGTGATGTTTAGAAATAGTAACCACTGGATGGCGTCTCCCACCTTTCCTAACATAGTGTTTAGTATGCTCCTTATATAGATTGCATGACATGTGATGGTAGACTCAGACTTGTTTGATCAATCGTCCTCCTTCGACGGTCTCTTCCGATTGATCCTATTAGGTCACAGAATTCACTTTTATTTTCTAAAGCGTGTTTTTTTTTTTTATATTCTACTCAAGTAGAGTTTAATATCGTATTTTATGAAGCTATAGTATAACATTATCATAATACAAGTCTGTATATAAATATGTACAAAAAATACATTTTATCTCTTAAAAACCAAAACACCATCAAATAAATTAAGAATTATTCGAAAACATACAAACCTTAATCTCAGGTTAAAGTTAAATAAACAAGAGATACAATATTTTGATAAAGTGAACTAATTTATATTTGAAAAGTATATTTACATTTAATGGCATAGACAAACAACAAATTCATTAAGTCCTGATAAATTTATATTTAATATAAATTCTCAACGTAATCCAAGTTCTTTAGAGACAGCTTTGACCCAAGATTAGATTTAGAATCCAACAAGATACAGAGCCATATTTCATATATCGAAAACTTATGCTAGTAGTTTGCTTGTTATTAAAGCACGAGTGCTCATAGAAAATGTCCATAATAAGTTATTATGTCACTTGTTGATGAGAAAGTGCAACTAGATTCTGAAATCAGTGTCTCATCAGTCCTTTGCCTTTGCTTACAGATGTATCTGGCAAAGATAACTATAGAAAAAAATAATAACAAGGAAGACTTAATGAAGCAATTTAGAAGCATAATAAATTGATTGAACCACTCCAACTTAGTCTCTTACAATGATTACTTTATAGTTGAGCATTGGATCCATTTAAAAAGTATGAAAAAGTTGGTGACTTTGTGATGAAGGGTTTTGTGATTACTACCTCTGCTCTCACTTAATGTTTCCTTTGCTTCTATTCTTATAAATCCATGGATAAAGGACCCTACATGCTTTTCTCAATGCCTCCACTTTCAATCTTTGGCTAGAGTGAAAGAAACGTTTGCACACCCTGCTCCAACTTCGACTATACTATCTGCCATTTTCATCATAGCTGGAATAAAAGGACAACATTATAAAAGCATGTAAATCCAAAACATGGTCCATCTTCCGTCTCTTCTGATATGTGAAATGCTAATCCAAATTTTTAGTACTGTCATACACAACCAGACATCAAAGTACATTTTGGTTGAAAGAATGCATCGGTATTATTATTTCTCAATCCTAAACAGAGTGCCACTTCTCATCGCAAAATCTTCCTTTCTAAATTAAAATCATTTATTTATTCTTCCTAATTCCTTTGATAAATATTTCAGACAGATTATCTTCTTAATTATACTGGAAATTTAATTCAGTTCAAGTTTTTAATAAATATGAAAAATTTGAATTTATCTTAAAGTTTTATATTATAAGTGATACCAACTATTTATATTGAAAGGAAAAATACTAATATATAAATAGCTCACACTTAAAAAAAATTGTTAAAAATTTAAACATGAGTTTAAATATCAAATTTAATAGAAATAAAAAAGTAAATTATTTTAGTATTTTGGGTTACAAAAGGTGTGAGTCTTATGTTTGTGAGTTTGACTTATTCACTTATAACAATAATAAATGCAATAATAAAACTATCTTTTAAGATGCCGCTATCTTGCAATAAATTTAAGTTTTATCTTTAATTCTCAGCAGTTAAATATAACCAATTAATTATGAAGTCAAACCCCTTCCTAATTAACCTGAAATAAGTCAGGTTTACGTTTGACAGAAATAAGAATTTTGAAACCTACCGTTGATTTTTGAATGTTAATTTCAGAAGAAGTTTTCGTGATATTCGATACAATTAGATACAGCAAATACAAACTTGGGAATTAAGTAGAATATTTTCTTGAAAGTGGTAATTTATATTTATAGATAATACAAAGCATATCGAAAGCGAAAAAGATTATTTGCTTCATGACAAAGCAAGCAATTTAAAAACGACAAAGAAAAAAAAGTTACTGTTATAGATAAACCTGTGAAGCCTGGAAGGTGAAGAAGCACTCACATGGCAGATAGACGATACAAATTGGATGTGAATCTATGTTTTATATTTCAATTGAAGCCACTTTAAATATTTTTATTTAAAAAATTGAGAATAAATGTTTACCTGAGCAGCATGGACAGAATTAGAAGAAAGAGGAGCAACTCACATGAACCAGCCCGCAATCACGTGCCACTCTGGCCCAAAGCCGAAAAACCTAAAACAGTACCCCACTTGCTCCCACATGCACACGGCGCGTCATATCACGCGCAAACCAAGAGCGTAACGCTTCTGTTTAAAACCTCACTGTCTCGAACTGAAGCGTGTCAGAGCAGGCACACTCCTCCACACATTAACGGCTGGAAGGAGCATCTCAAAATCAAAAATTAGCCACGTGGACGGATGGAAATGAATCAAATGCCATCCGATGGTGTTAAATACAAAGAACAAATAAGCCTGACCACGGAGGAACCTTTCTTCAGAAGATTCAAAAATTTCTGTCCGCTTTTCAAATTTTAAATTCCCCCTTAAATCCAACGGCCTCGTCAATTCTCCCGTTAACTGCTCAGGCCCACTTAACGGCGTTACGTATCTGTCCTATAAAAGGCTATTCGTCTTCTTCTTTGTCACAGACCAGAGGGTTCACGTTCACTGCGCTTCACTTCTCTGTATCTTCTCGTTGTTGTTTTCTTGAACTCGTGTTTTCAGCGAAGATGCGTGAGATTCTTCATATCCAGGGTGGGCAATGCGGAAACCAGATCGGAGCGAAGTTCTGGGAGGTGGTGTGCGCGGAGCACGGGATTGATTCGACGGGAAGGTACCAGGGGAACAATGAGTTGCAACTGGAGCGAGTGAACGTGTACTACAATGAGGCGAGTTGCGGGAGATTTGTTCCTAGGGCTGTGCTCATGGATCTGGAGCCGGGGACCATGGACAGCGTCAGATCTGGACCCTACGGTCAGATTTTCCGCCCGGATAACTTCGTCTTCGGACAGTCCGGCGCCGGAAACAACTGGGCCAAGGGTCACTATACCGAGGGGGCTGAGTTAATTGACTCCGTTCTTGATGTTGTTAGGAAAGAGGCGGAAAACTGTGACTGCCTTCAAGGTATTCTTACTAAAATTTCTTTTAGGGTTTTGTGTAGTTGAATGTTGATTTCTTGATTCGTGTTTGTTTGAGTGTTGTTGTATGCTTCGGAGTTTAAATCGGTGCTTTCTGATTTCCAACTAAGGAGTGAAACTACTGTGTATGTTGAACGAATCTTGATCTGATAACTCGTTTTTGTTTTGATGATTTGTAAGTGTTATAATTCTTAGCTTAATGACTGCCGGTATTGTTGGAGATATTGACAGCGTTTTGTTTCTTCTCTTTCATATTTTTTGAAAGTAAAGTTAGTGTAAATGGTGAGCTGTGGATGTTGTTCTCGATATGGTTCATTTAGCTGATTGTGTTACTATTTGTTGTTAAGTAATCCTAGGCTATTGTAAGTTGATAACTAAGCTATATTTTGGCAGCTTTTGTCTTGCGCGGAATTTGGTGATTTTCTATTTTTCGGTGACTATGTTGCTAAGTGTATGTTGCGTTTATTTTCAGGATTTCAGGTTTGCCACTCTCTCGGTGGTGGAACTGGTTCTGGAATGGGAACACTTTTGATCTCGAAGATCAGGGAAGAGTACCCTGATCGAATGATGCTCACATTTTCCGTGTTCCCATCCCCTAAGGTTTCTGACACTGTTGTTGAGCCATACAATGCAACTCTATCAGTGCACCAGCTCGTTGAGAATGCAGACGAATGCATGGTTTTGGACAACGAAGCTCTCTATGACATCTGCTTCCGTACCCTTAAGCTCACCACTCCAAGCTGTGAGTTCATTTCATATTCTATTTGGTGTGGTTATTTTTGTGTTGTGCTACATAAAGAGTATCGCAGTTCTCTGGTTTTTATGATTGGCATTTTGTATTCGTCATTGTTTCGTAACAGTTGGAGATCTGAATCACCTAATTTCTGCCACCATGAGTGGCGTAACATGTTGTCTTCGATTCCCTGGTCAACTCAACTCAGATCTTCGCAAACTCGCCGTGAATCTCATTCCCTTCCCTCGTCTGCACTTCTTCATGGTAGGGTTTGCCCCTCTCACTTCCCGTGGATCCCAACAGTACAGGGCTCTCACCGTACCCGAGTTGACCCAACAAATGTGGGATGCCAAGAACATGATGTGTGCAGCTGATCCTCGCCATGGTCGTTACTTGACAGCTTCTGCAATGTTCCGTGGTAAGATGAGCACCAAGGAGGTCGACGAGCAAATGATTAATGTCCAGAACAAGAACTCATCCTACTTTGTGGAATGGATCCCCAACAATGTGAAGTCCACTGTTTGTGATATCCCCCCAACCGGGCTCAAGATGGCATCAACCTTTATTGGGAATTCTACATCTATCCAGGAAATGTTCAGGAGGGTGAGTGAGCAATTCACGGCTATGTTCCGCAGAAAGGCTTTCTTGCACTGGTACACCGGTGAGGGTATGGATGAAATGGAGTTTACTGAAGCTGAGAGCAACATGAATGACCTTGTCTCGGAGTACCAGCAATACCAAGATGCAACTGCGGATGATGAAGGTTATGATTATGAAGACGAAGAAGATGTTCAGGAAGAGGACGAATCTTGAGCAGTGGCTGTTCTTGGAGGGGTGTTCTTGTTTGTGTTTGTTGTGATATTGTGTCGATGTTATGATTTTATCCCTTTGTCCTGAATACCTTTTTCGGGGTTTTGGCTTGTTTTGGGGGCGCTCGCGTCTTTGTGGTTATGGTAGTTTAGGAATTTTATGTCCGCATGTTTTCTCATTATTAACATTGATCCCCCTTTAATTTCTGGAAGATTGAAACTTAGATGATATATATTCTTCAAATATTTGGATATTGCTCTTCCTCTTCTGCTAATATTGCTCTTCTGCTAAATTTTTACAAACCTTGCGTTGTTATGATGTTTGATTATCCATTTTACTTAGCAAACATAATTTTAGAACTTTATGTTATTTCACTTACAATATTGAAAATGGATTAAAGAAATTTTTTATCTACAAGAAAACCAAAAGTGCGGGAGTCGTGTCTAATGAGCCAAGATCAGAGTCGAATGATGAAAACTAAGAAAAACGTATTTATGTAAAAGTACTATTTAAGACAGGACGGTATATTTTAAGGCTTTGGAAAATTATCTTGATGATAAATTCAAGTTTTTTCATTTAGTTATTTTTTAAATATTTTTTCTATTTAGTAGTTTATAGTCGTAGAAAAGGATTAAAAAAATATTTTTTTCTCTTTTTTCTACGTAGCCCACTCCCATCTTCTAACTTATATTTTATTTCGATTTAATTCCCTTTCATTTAATCCATTATTTTTTAGTTATAAGTTGTATACAATATTAAATATTAAATTTTATATACAACCTAGATGATTAAGTAACATACAATATTAAATATTAAATTTTATATACAAATATTGTTAACATATAAATCGTTTTTTAAATTTTATAAGAATTTATCTATATTTTAATGACATATTTATTAACTAATTTAAGTTGGTTTCACACCATTAACAAAATGTGTTTCCTAAGATAACTTAAAGTAATTCATCGTTGTAAAATATAACCTATTATAAATAGTTTGTAAGTTATTTAATTTATTATTATTTTTATGATTTTATACCTATTATTTTTTATAGTTACTTTAAAAATATAATTAAAAATATTAAATATTTATTTTAATTGTTACATTATTTATAACATTTATTCGTTTACTTTTGAAATAGTTATATGGTTTGAATTAAAAAAGATAAGTAACTAATATTTTATTAGCTGGAAAAGATATATATAATAAGAATAATAACTTGTAAAATATAAGTTATTATAAATAGTTTGTAAGTTATTTAATTTATTATTATTTTTATGATTTTATGCCTATTACTTTTTATAGTTACTTTATTAAATATTAATTTTAATTGTTACATTATTTGTAACATTTATTCGTTTACCTTTGAAATAGTTATATGGTTTAAATTATAAAAGATAAGTAACTAATATTTTATTAGCTGGAAAAAAAAATATAATAAAAATTGTAATACAAATTAATTAATACTAACTTAAAGTAAAAATTGAATTTAATTTATAATTAGTAGTTCAAATAATTTAAATAAAATTATTTATCTCGAGATAAAATATATAAAAACATAACTCTTTAAAAATAAATAGAAACACTAAACTTTTTAATAATACGTTAATTAATATTTAAAATATCTAAAATTACAATTATAGAATGATATAATTTTATTTTAAGAAAATACTATTTTATTTATACTATAAAAATTATATAATTATATCATTTTTCGTTTATGATCTAGTTTGTAAATTAATTTTATCAAAAACTTTTAATTTAGCAAATTAATTTATTGGTTCAAAACTTACAATTTAAAAGTTTAGTTATTAACTACGTAAAATTACTAGCTACCAAATAACTTTTAAGCTATCTTATATCAAACATTTGTTTTTATTTTTATTTGATTTCAACTGTTTTTATGTAGTATGACAAATATTCTTGAAGTTAATTGATATTGATTTCTAATTTGTAAAAGAAGGTAAATTTATATTTCGATTGGACCAATAAAGAATACAATTTTTTAAAAAAAGGATTTGAAATATTTTTATTACAAAATATCGATTGAAATAATAAATTAAGTTTTTAAAAATTTATTAAAATAAATTGAATGATTAAAGCTATATAATTTTAAAATTCATTTAAAAAACAAGAAGTTCACTTGTGAAGCATATTACTCAAATTTAATGCAGAATTATAATATTTTGTCCATGGCTTAATACCTGTCCTGATTTGGCAGGTTGTACATACAAACTTTGGCAGAGGAAAAAAAAATTAAATAAATTTAATTTGTAAAAAACGTTTTGTGTAATTTTTCTAATTTTTTATTTTAACTCATTTACTCTTCTATTTATTTTTTCATAAAAAAATTTATGAAAAAAGTTTGATAAACAATAATATTAAAAAAATAATAATGACAAATCACCTTTCTCTTTTTTATCTTTACTTATATATTTATTTTTAAATTGTTCACGGTTCTTACGATAATTTTTACACTTCTAATTAAAATTTAATTAATTTATTAACAGTTAATATCAAAATATAAATCTTTATTCATAACCCTAAATCATATTTTACATGCTAACAAATAGGTATTTTTATAGAATTTAATTATAATAAAATATATGCTGAGAAACAAATATTTATTTATAGTTATAATTATATTATATTTGTATATTTCATATATTTATTTGTTAAACCCTAACTCTTAAGATTGTGTGCGGCCTTCTTTTGTTCCATCTGCTCAACCCACAACACAACCTCGGCAGCTGCAACAATGGTGAAGCATTACAGACCCCCGGTGAGTAGTACTTTCGCTTTTCGTCTTCTCTCTTTGTTTGCGCCTTCATCAAATGCATTCTTTTCCCTGTAGTAATTTGATTCATAGTTATGGCTTGTGTTTTTGTCTTCTTTTTCGGTGGTCTCGATGTAGTGATTGTTGATTGAGTGTGAGTGGATTTGAAATCCGTAATATTTGAGTTGTAGCTATTCATCTACATTAACCAATTTGTATAAAAAAATAAACTTTTCCTGGTTAAGAGAGACATTACTTTCAAGGCGTAATATAAGGAATCATATTTCTACGAATGAGTGATAATATATGGTTTCTGTACAGAATAACTTTCATACCCTGAAAAATATAATATATATACCATTTTTTCATAAGAATAAGAAGGGAAGCATGAACATTTGATATTTTCAGGAGTCAACAATTCATGAAATTGTTATTCAAAAGCTGTACCTAACTCAAGGATGTGATATTCCCAAGTTTTCTTCCCCGCGAATCTTTTCAGATACCTTGAAATTAACATCCTTGTTGTTATTATTTTAGAGCTTATTGCTGTTGTTTTGTTGTAGGGGAAGAAAAAGGAAGGTAATGCTGCTAAGTTTGTCATTAGGTCACAGGCACTCAAGCAGCTCCAAATCAGTCTACCCCTTTTCAGGTACTATACAGGCTCATGTCTACATTAGTTTAAGGTGCTCTTGTTGGATCAACTTCATCCTTTAATGGTTTAGAGGAGAAGGAGGGTGCCTTTGGGATGAAAATTACATGGCTGAATCATTTATATCTTCTATCGTTACTGATCTGATATCATTGGAATTTGCATCTTCAGGGACTGAAACATTTTGCAAAAGAAGATTTGATTAAGACTTTGATTCTTATACTGGTTTTTGTGAATTTTAGGAAATTATGTATTTTGAAAGGTGTAACTCCCCGCGAACCTAAGAAAAAGTTCAAGGGAACTCATCAGACTTATTACCATGTGAAGGATATTTCCTTCCTCCATCACGAACCTTTGGTTGAAATACATAGAGCTATAAGAGTGCATGAGAGAAAAATAAAGAAAGCGGAGGCAAAGAAAAACCATGACCGTGCAAACAGGCTTCGGGAGAAAACTCCCAAACCCAAGATCGACAGGATTATACGACAGAGGTTTGTTTGATTTTGTTAATTTCAATTTGTGTATTGTAACTGGTGATGAATGTCCTACTTATTTAATTTTTGTTGGAATTTTAGATACCCGAGGTTTGTGGATGCACTTGGAGAATTGGATGACTGCCTTACAATGGTGCACCTTTTTGCAGCATTACCTGCATCTGAGAGTAAAAAAATAGATGTGGAGTGTGTCCATAAATGTCGAAGGTACATACTTGGAATATTGAAAGCATGGGATTAATATGTAATGAGGAAATCAACCTGTGGATTTATTTTTCCTTTGAAAATAGGCAGTTAAGATACAAGGAATAGTATTCGCTAAAGGCCATGGGTGTTTTCTTGCATTTGATGCTTATAATATGATTTTTATCTTCTGTGTTTATTCTCATTGTTTACTGTTTTTGCAGACTGGCACATGAATGGCAAGCATTCATATCTCGGACTCATAAGTTAAGAAAGACATTTGTATCTGTGAAAGGCATATACTACCAGGTACTGATTTTGACATTTATTAATGTTCAGTAATCTTAATTGTATGTAATGGATTAATTATGTTGTTTGTGCAGGCGGAGGTCGAGGGTCAGATGATAACATGGTTAACTCCTCATTCACTACAACAGGTTGTATCTGATGATGTTGACATCGTTACCATGCTAAACTTTCTGCAATTATACGAGGTTGGTTATATATATTCTTGTTTACTTTTTTTTTTCTTCCAAGTTGTCGGCCTTAGTCATCCTGATGAACAGGATCAAAGGTCTGTATATTTAATCATATAATGTTTAATTTAGATAAGTTCTGGTGTTGTGCCAGTCAGGATCATGCCCTAACCAAAATTTAATTTAGCTATCTGGACATGCTTCTAATCCTTTATATTTATCCTTATATTTGGTATACTGGCTTCGGTTAATTTCTTAATCTTATATATTGATGCAGCCTCTTCTTAGTTTTGTCAATTTTCGCCTCTATCATTCTATAAATTTGAAGTATCCACCAATACTTGATCCTCGGCTGGAAGCTCTGGCTGCAGGTACCATTTTTCTCAACTTAAATGGAATTATGGAAATTACTTGTATCTGGTAATTACATTTCTCTTCAAATCATGCAGATCTATATGCTCTGTCAAGGTATGTCAGTACCAATACTGGACTTTCTGTAGTGAATTCTGAAGCTTCTCAAGTTGAATCAGAGCAATTGGAGACCAAGCAAAGAGAGGCAGAGTCTGGAAATGAAACATCTGAACTAAGACTTGCACAACTTCAGCATCAACTTCCTTCTAATGAACCTGGTGCACTGATGCACCTTGTTGAGGAAGTTACTGGTGAAGATGACGAGGATCTTGATACAAAAGAATGTAAAAATCTCTTTAAAAATGTGAAATTCTTCCTAAGCAGGGAGGTAAGATCTTCTGATGGTTTTTGCACCACTATTAAATGTACATTCGGTCAATAGCTGGGAATTTGTGCTCATAGTACTACTGAATCACATTTAGTTTTTTTCCCATAAAAGAAATAATCACAAAGAGATAGAGATTAGTGATGGTAATAATTGGGAGCATCTCTTGAGGAGTTAAATTAAGAACGTAATAACTATTGATGTGTTTTTGTCTAGAGTTAGGAATCCATATGATAAAATCATATTGAAGGTTTGTAATAACATGATCATTTAAAAAAGTATATTCTTCATTTATTTATGTTTTAATATTTGATAATCATAAAAAATCCAATGGTATATATCCATTATTCTCTTTTCTTGCAAAAACCAAGTTTCTCCCTTAAGTAATCCTACACGAACACACACGCATGCATATATTCACTTTTGAGTAAAACAGTTGGGGAATATTGCCTGATTATGTAGAAGTTTGTCTTAAAATGGATATTTTTTTTGTTAGATGCTAGTGGATGATGGGTAAATATCGTCTTTAATTGGATAGTAAGGTTGTTGGCTCAAACTGCCTCAATCTTTAAGATTTAAATGTTGTTCTCAAGGTCTTTGGTTTGGTTCTTACTGGTGGACTTCCGGTGGAGGAAAGTTTTATGTTGGTACCCATTGTAAACCCTTGTTAAAGCGTTTCCTGTCTCCTGAACTTACCAAAAGAAAAGTTCTCTTAAATTAATGGCTTTACTTTTGCAGGAAACAAAGGAGCTATTTCTCAAATACTTCGGCATATGTTATGATTTAAATTGTGAATTTGTGTGCTGTGTTGCTTCGTGGACAATTTATATAATATTTCTGCTTATTGTGATATTGTTTAGATTGATCTCATATGATCCGTGTATATGCATATAGCACAATACATCTTATTCAACTTTGGTTCGAGATGGCTTGTTTTTTAACTTTTGGTTTGAGTTTTTGGAAGTTTCCTTGTGGTTGTTTAGTTTTGACGTTGCCTGCATTTTTTTTGGTCTAATTATTCAGGTACCAAGGGAATCATTGCTTTTTGTTATTCCTGCTTTTGGGGGCATAGTTTCTTGGGAGGGAGAAGGGGCACCCTTTGGGGAATCCGATCAGAGCATCACTCATCAGGTTTGTGATTAAGCATGCCATCTTTAGGTGTCCGTTTATTTTACATTTCTTGACTTCCTCTTTTTAGGTTTGCTAAGCTACTACTTTCATATGTTTAGATTGTTGACAGGGAAGCACAAGGACATAGGTTCCTCTCAAGAGATTACGTTCAACCACAGTGGGTATTTGACTGTGTGAATGCACGGATTATTTTGCCAACTGGTAATTATTTGGTCGGAAGGTAATTTCTTCTAATCCATATTTGTTTCTTATAAAACTATTATTACACCCATCAGAAAACTAGTTTCTGTCTTTATGCTTCAGTAATAGAAGTTGCATAGTCTATGCATCTTATTGTTTTTGGGTCCATTGTAGAACCCTTATTGGTTTGTAGTAGTGGTCTTGGTAGAAATGTGCTATTTTATCAGTTTCCGTAAATTAAGTTTGTCTGCAAGGGCTCATGATATCTTTCTGCGGAATGTCTATCTATAAGGCATTCATCTATTAATTTTGTCTGATGAATTTGATACTAATTAAAATGTCTATCTAAATTTGAAAAAGATAGAAACCACATAGGCGTCTTTTTAATGTGCAGGCACACTCCCTATGTTCTGCCATAAACCTCGTGCATCATGCAAATTTTAGTGTTTTGCTCTCTTTAAATAGATGAGTCCTAACATAATTAGGAGTGAATAGTTACATTGAAGTTTCAAAATTACTCTTCTGCTAGAAGAAATTATGGGTAGGATTGTAATTTAGCCTTTATTTACTAGGAATATAATGAAAAAGGAATTTTATAGCTTGTTGGAGTGTCTATATGCTAGTATTATGTTTATTATTTGACTTATATTTTGCTAAAGTAGAAAATTAAGTTTAGAGTTGTACTTTGATGCATATTTCTCAGGATGATAACTCTCTGACTGATGTTCTTCCTGGGTGGGTGTCTACAAATCAAATATGGGTCCAAATTAATTCTCATCTGATATGAGTCCAAATTAATTAATAATGAAGCCGCAAGGCCATATCTGCTGGGTTTATGCAAAATATAAAATTAGTTCCACACATTAGAAAATTTCACACACTTCTACAAACGTGTGTTAAATTTAAAGAAAACTATATGTATGCTAAAGAAATCCTATTTTTGTTTTTTTAACTTTCATGGCTAATATGTTTCTTTTGCTAACAGGATTCCTCCACCACACTTGTCGCCTTTTATTAATTATGATGAAGAAGGAGCATACATTCCAGATTATGCAAAAACCATTAAACAGTTGCAAGCTGCTGCCAGAAAGGAAGTCCTTCCACTTCCGGGTGTTGGGAATGAAGATCTGGAAGATCCTCAAAATCTTCTGGTTGAAGGTATTATTGGCCGAGCGGAGGCTAATGAAGCAGCTCAAAGAAAACAAGAGGTATGCATGTTCTGAGAAAAAAAAAAGGTTGCATGGTATCATAACAATGGCATGAGTGGAGGTGGTCCTTTTTAGTTTACTGATGGCACTGAAGTATTTCAAATTTGAATGAATGCAATGCAGATGATGATTCTGGAGCGGCAATACCACGATGATTTGAAAAAAGAACTTAAAGGTGTTACATACACTTCAGCAGGGTCTAAAGAAACTTCTGAAGCGGTGCAGACTGGAGAATCAGCTACCAATGTTGAGGAAAATCCTGGTGATGACATGGGTAAAATTATGATGTCCCGTAAAAAGAGGAAGCTCTTGGAAGCCATGCAGGTGATTTTCTTTTGTTCTCATTTCCAACTATAATAATATTACTGTCTTATGTAACGTCTTGATTGCCAAGTGACATTGTGTTTAAAAACTTAATCTGTAAACTCGGAAGGTCTGTCTTTTCAATTATGTTTTCTCACCCTTTTTTTTTTTTGAAAAATGTCTTTCAGATATCTAATAAACGCAAGCAAGCCCAGTTTGATCTCATTAAACACCGGAAAAAGAAAATAGATGAAGCTCAGAGTTAAAAGGGGTTGAAGAGATGCTGCATTCTCTTCATTGTGTTCTAGCTTCTGTTGGTTTACAAGGGTAGCTCATTTTTGTTTGCAGTATATGTAGTTGAAGTCATTCTAGTCTCGTATGTTTTTGTAACTGATATCTCTGTTTTTGTAACTTAGATTATTAACAAGGTTAAGCCACCGGGACTATTTATAAAAAGTCTTTTAAATTGTCAAAACTGGTCTAAGAAAACTTGAACATCATTCAAGATGTTAATTAAAAAATTTAAAATTTGCATTTCCTAAATATAGTTCGCTTTGGATTTTGGCTATTATGCGTGGTTCCAACTGTTGGGGCAATAAAAGAGGTTTCAAATGTTAGAATTAATATAGTAGATTAAAAAACATATTCTAAAATGTGAAGATGATAGAGACAATAAAACGTAGAAGTTAGATGCAGATAGGAATAAAACAATGAAAAATGTCGCAAATTTACCATGGACAATAAATGTAGGCACATATTCTTAGTCACCCGAACAGCTAGTTATCACGGGTATATATGCTGTTTACTACTATGTTAATATTCTATTATTCACTATAATTGATGTAACATACCCACATGTTTAGTTTAGTATTTGAAGTTTCAATGCTTATTTCAGATGTAAATACAGAAAAATAACTTAACTTTGAAATAGATTAACTATATTTAACTTAATTTGACGAGAATTCATGCATATTAACTTTTCTTATTAAAATAGCCAGAACATTACATTCTCTTCTATGGAGTTATTTTCTTGATGAATTTAAAAATGGAGTTTTTAGTGCCTATGATCGTAAAGATTATAACTTTTGTGTGGATAAATTTAACCACAGTTCAGGCCGGCAGTATAGGTTGTTGTTTGTTTGTAAATTGTAATAGATACAGTAAATGAGAGAGAAGACGAAATTGTGTGAGTCGTTTAACAATTCTTTCTATAATGTAAGCAATTAATTAATTACAAATTCATCTATTTATTGTTTTGTAGTCTAATTAATGAATAACTAGAAAAGACAAATGAACTTGTTCATATGAATGTTGTGCAAATTTGTTATTTTTTTAAAGGACAATTTCTAGATACATGTATAAGTATGAATAGTACTTTACTTAATTGGGATGACAGATACGCACATACAGATAATTTTTTTTTTTGTGATTATGTTTAAATAATTTATTATCAATTTCAGCTGAGATTTAGATTTCATTCCAATCCTGTAAATCGTTTGCTTATTAAATAATATAAAAACTTTTTTTTTCATTTTCTTTTATCTTTAATCTTGGTTTTGTTTGGAAAATTTTTGTTTTTGGTAACAAAATTTTCATTATCTTTCATCAATTTAACTACTTTGATACTTGAATTTTTATTTTCAAATTTCTAAGATACTTTTTATCCTATCACATTTTTTTTTCTTGTGTGATTTTTTTTAATTGTGTATCAAATCATTTTTAGAACTCAAATATGAACACTTTTATTTTTTTTAATATTTTTATATTTTTTTATTTCTATCATATAATATATTGTTTCGATGAATATATATATATATATATATATATATATATATATATATATATATATGTAATTTTTTAACTTATTTCGTGTAATTTTATTGTAATAATTGTATAAATATATTTAATGTATTATAATATGATTTAATGTTATTTTCGTTAATCATGTTCAAACCATTCAAATAGAACAAAATGAAAGAGGTATGTGTAAATTCAAATTATTATTAGTCTAATATATTTTTTTGAGATTTAGTTTCAATGGGATATTATAATTTTTATTAGTGTATAAGAAACATATTTCATTAGAATTTAGAAAAAGAAATAAAGAACATTTTAAATATTTTTCAACTTAAATATTTTCTTTTTATAAATTTTTAAAGCTATTTTTTAACTTCATCAACTTTATTTATTAATACAAAATTAATGAATGTTTTATTTGTTATAAAATTTTATGTATGTGTAATTTTATGTAACTTGTAACCTGCAACCTATATTGTCCTCACTCACACATTTTCCGGGAAAACTTCCCGGAAGGTCACCTATCCCAGAATTTCTCCAGGCTAAGCACGTTTAATCATGAAGTTCTTATGGGTTAGGCTCCCAAAAAGTAAATGCATTTTGGTGATATGAGTAGCCAAATCAATTCCTTTAAGCTATCATTCAACTGTATAGTCCCATACCTATACACTATACAGTCTCCAGATCCCTCTCATTCCGTTGTATGTTCGATTCGTCCATGTGCCCCTTCCACTGGAAGCCTGCCAGGAGCCGCTCCTTGTCTGTGCCCCTGCACCATGCCTCTTGCACCGGCGATCACTCCCCACCCTCGACAGTGTCCCGGTGTCACATATAACCTGTAACCTGCAACTTGTAACATGCAACCTGTAACCTGCAACCTGTAATTTGTAACCTCTAACCGATAACTTGTAACCTGTAACATGTAACTTGTAAGGTGTAACCTCTAACTTGTAACCTGTAACCTGTAACCTGCAACCTGCTGTAACCTGCAACCTGCTGTAACCTGCAACATGTTGTAACCTCCAACCTGCAACCTGTAACCTGCAACCTGTAACATGTAACCTGCAACCTATAACTTGTAACCTGAAACCTGTAACCTGTAACCTGCAACCTGCAACCTGCAACCTACTCTAACCTGTAACTTGCAACCTACTCTAACCTGCAACCTGTAACCTGTAACCTGCAACTTGTAACCTGTAACCTACAACTTGCAACTTGCAACCTGTAACCCGTAATTTGTAACCTTTAACCTATAACCTATAACATGTAACATATAACCAGTAACCTATAACCTGTAACATACAACCTGTAACCTGTAACCAACAACCTATAACCAGCAACCTGTACCCTGTAATAAGCAACCTGTAACCTATAACCTGCAACCTGTAACTTGAAAGGTGTAACCTTTAACTTGTAACCTGTAAGTTGTAACCTGCAACCAGCTGTAACCTGCAACCTGTAACCTGCAACCTGTAACCCGAAACCTGTAACCTGTAACTTGCAACCTACTGTAACCTGTAACTTGCAACCTGCTCTAATCTGCAACTTGGAACCTGCAACCTATAACCTGTAACCTGTAACCTGCAACCTGCAAGTTGCAACCTCTAACCTGTAACCTTTAACCTGTAACATATAACATGTAACCACTAACCTCTAACCTGTAACCTACAACCTGTAACCTGTAACCAGCAACCTGTAACCTGTAACCAGCAACCTGTAACCTGTAACTTGTAATCTGTAACCTGTAACCTAGAACTTGTAACTTTTAACCTGTAACCTGCAACCTATAACCTGTAACCTGCATCCTGTAAACTGCAACTTGCTGTAACCAGTAACTTGCAACCATCTCTAACCTGCAACCTGTAACCTGGAACCAGGAACTTATAACCTTTAACCTATAACCTGTAACCGGCAACCTGCAACCTATAACCTGTAACCTGAAACCTGTAATCTGTAACCTGTAACCTGTAATCTGCAACCTGTAACCTGCAACCTGTAACCTGGAACCTGGAACCGGTAACCTGTAACCTCTAACGTGCAACCTGTAACCTAACACCTGTAACGTGTAACCTGCAACCTGTAACTTGTGACCTGCAACCTGCTATAACCTGCAACCTATAACCTGTAAACCGGAACCTGGAACGTGTCACATTTAACCTGTAACCTGTAACCTGCAACCTATAACCTGTAACCTGCAACCTGTTGTAACCTGTAACTTGCAACCATCTCTAACCTGGAACCTGTAACCTGTAACCTGAAACATGTAACTTGGAACCTGGAACCTGTAACCTTTAACATATAACTTGTAACTTGCAACCTGTAGCCTGTAACCTGAAACCTGTAATCTGTAACCTGTAACCTGCTATCTGCAACTTGTAACTTGTAACTTGCAACTTGCAACCTGGAACCTGTAACGTGCAAATTGTAACCTACAACTTATAACTTGCAACCTATAACTTGTAACCTGCAACCTATAACCTGTAACCAGTAACCTGTAACCTGTAACCCGTAACCTGAAACGTGTAACATTTAACTTGCATCCTGTAACCTGCAACCTGCTCTAACCTGTAACCTGCAACCATCTCTAACCTGCAACCTGCAACTTGTAACCTATAACTTGTAACATGCAACCTGTAACCTACAACCTGTAACCTGCAACATATAACTTGTAACCTGCAACCTGCTGTAACATGCAAACTATAACCTGTAACCTGGAACCTATTACCTGTAAACAGTAACCTGCAACCTCTAACCTGGAACCTATTACCTGTAACCAGTAACCTGCAACCTGTAACTTGCAGCCTGTAACCTGCAACATGTAACCTTTAACCTTCAACTTGTAACCTGCAACCTATAACCTATAACCTCTAACCTCTAACCTGCAACCTATAACTTGTAACCTGCAACATATAACCTGCATCCTGTAACCTGTTCTAACCTGTAACTTGCAATCTGCTCTAACCTGCAACATGGAACCTACAACCTATAACTTGTAACCTGGAACCTGTCACATGTAACCTGTAACCTGCAACCTACAACCTCTAACCTGTAACTTGTAACCTGTAACCTACAACCTGTAACCTGCAACCTATAACTTGTAACCTGCAACCTATAACCTGTAGCCTGTAACCTGTAACTTGTAACCTGGAACGTGTAACTTTTAACTTACATCCTGTAACCTGCAACCTGCTGTAACCTGTAACCTGCAACCATCTCTAACCTGCAACTTGTAACCTGTAACATGTAACCTGCAACCTATAACATTTAACCTATAACCTGTAACATGCAACCTGTAACCTGAAACCTGTAATCTGTAACCTCTAACCTGTAATCTGCAACTTGTAACCTGCAACCTGTAACCTGCAACCTGCAACCTGTAACCTGTAACTTGTAACATGCAACCTGTAACCTACAACCTGTAACCTGCAACATATAACTTGTAACCTACAACCTGCTGTAACATGCAACCTATAACCTGCTGTAACATGCAACCTATAACTTGTAACCTGGAACCTATTACCTGTAACCAGTAACCTGTAACCTGTAACCTGGAACCTATTACCTGTAACCAGTAACCTGCAACCTGTAACTTGCAGCTTGTAACCTGCAACGTGTAACCTTTAACCTTAAACTTGTAACCTGCAACCTATCACTTGTAACCTCTAACCTGCAACCTATAACTTGTAACCTGCAACATATAACCTGTTCTAACCTGTAACTTGCAATCTGCTCTAACCTGCAACATGGAACCTACAACCTATAACTTGTAACCTGGAACCTGTCACATGTAACCTGTAACCTGCAACCTACAACCTCTAACCTGTAACTTGTAACCTGTAACCTATAACCTGTAACCAGTAACCTTTAACCTGTAACCTGTAACCTACACCCTGTAACCTGTAACATGAAACCTGTAACCTTTAACATGTAACATGTTACCGGTAACCTGCAACCTGTAACCTGAAACCTGTAACCTGAAACATGTAACCTGTAACCTGTAACTTGTAACATGTAACCTGTAACCTGCAACCTGTAACTTGCAACCTGTAACCTATAACCTACAACTTGTAACGAACAACCTATAAATTGTAACTTGCAACCTGTTGTAACCTGCAACCTATAACCTGTAACCTGAAACCTGTTACCCGTAACCTATAACCAATAACTTGTAATCTGTAACCTGCAACCTATAACCTATAACCTGTATCCTGAACATGGAACATATAACCTGGAACATGGAACTTGTAACCTGTAACCTGTAACCTGTAACCTATAACCTGTAACCTGTATCCTGAATATGGAACATGTAACATGGAACCTGTAACCTGTAACCTGTAATCTGTAACCTGTAACCCACATCCTATTGTAACCTATAACTTGCAACTTGCTCTAATATGCAACCTAGAACCTGCAACTTGTAACCTGTAACCTGTAACCTGAAACCTGTAACCTGGGACTTTTATCCTGTAACCTGTAACCTGTAACCTGCAACCTATAACATGTAACCTGCAACCTTAACCTGTTCTAACCTGTAACTTTCAACTTGGTCTAACCTGCAACCTGAAACCTGGAACCTGTAACTTGGAACCTGTAATCTGTAACCTGCAACCTGCAACCTGTAACCTGTAACTTGTAACCTGTAACCTGTAACATGTATCATGTTACCGGTAACCTGTAACCTGTAACGTGTAACCTGTTACCTGTAACCTGTTACCTGTAACCTGTAACCTGTAACCTATATCATGTATCATGTTAACGGTAACCTGTAACCTGTAACTTGGAACGTGTAACCTGTAACCTGAAACCGGTAACCTGTAACCTATAACCTAGAACCTAGAACCTGGAACCTGTACCTGTAACCTGTAACCTACAACCTATAACCTGGAACCTGGAACCTGTAACCTATAACCTCTAACCTACAACCTGTAACCTGTAACCTGTAAATGTAACCTCCAACCTGTAACCTATAACCTATAACTTGTAACCTGCAACCTGTAACCTGTAACCTATAACCCTGTAAATTGTAACCATTAACCTGCAACCTGCAATCTGTAACATGTAACTTGCAACCTCCAACCTTTAACTTGCAACCTGTAACCTAAAACTTGAAACTTGCAATATGTAACCTGCAACCTGTAACCTCTAACCTATAACCTGTAAACTGTAACCTGTTACGTGTAACTTGTAAACTGTAACTTGTAACCTGTAACATCTATCTTGTAACCTGTAACCTTTAACTTGCAACTTCCAACCTGCAATCTGAAACATTTAACATACAACCTCCAACTTGTAACCTATAGCCTACAACCTGTAAACTGCAATCTGCAACCATTAACCCGCAACTTGTAACTTGTAGCCTGCAACCTATAACCTGTAACCTACAACCTGTAATATGTAACCTACAACCTAGTGTAACCTATAACTTGCAACCTGCTCTAACCTACAACCTGGAACCTGTAACCTGCAATCTGCAACCTGCAACCTCTAACTTGTAACTTGTAACCTGTAACCTGAAACCTGCAACCTATAACCTGCAACCTGTAACCTGTAACCTGCAACCTACTGTAACCTGTAACCAGGAACATGCACTAACCTGCAACCTGGAACCTGCAACCTGTAACTTGGAACCTATAACCTGTAACCTGCAACCTGCAACATGCACCCTATAACCTGTAACCTTTAACCGCTAACCTACAACCTGTAACTTGTAACCTGTAAATGTAACCTCCAACTTGTAACATAAAACCTCTAACCTATAACTTGTAACCTGCAACCTGTAACTTGTAATCTATAACCTGTAAATTGTAACTTGTAACCTGCAACCTGCAATCTGTAACATGTAACTTGCAACGTCCAACCTTTAACTTCAACCCGTAACCTATAACTTGAAACTTGCAATATGTAACCTGCAACCTGTAACCTACCTATAACCTGTAAACTGTAACCTATAACCTGTTATGTGTAACTTGTAAACTGTAACTTGTAACCTGTAACATCTATCTTGTAACCTGTAACCTTTAACTTGTAACTTGCAACCTGCAATCTGAAACATTTAACATACAACCTCCAACTTGTAACCTGTAAACTGCAACCTGCAACTATTAACCCGCAACCTGTAACTTGTAACCTGCAACCTATAACATGTAACCTACAACCTGTAATATGTAACCTGCAACCTACTGTAACCTATAACTTGCAACCTGCTCTAACCTACAACCTAGAACCTGTAACCTGCAATCTGGAACCTGCAACCTCTAACTTGTAACCTGTAACCTGTAACCTGAAACCTGCAACCTATAACCTGTAACCTGCAACCTACTGTAACCTGGAACCTGCACTAACCTGGAACCTGTAACCTGGAACCTGTAACCTGTAACCTGGAACCTGTAACCTGTAACCTGCAACCTGCAACCTGCACCCTGTAACCTGTAATCTGTAACCTTTAACCTATAACCTGTAACATGCAACATGTAACTGGTAACCTGTAACCTGCAACCTGTAACCTGGAACCTGGAACCTGTAACTTTTAACCTGTAACTTGTAACCTGTAACTTGTAACCTGTAACCTGCAACCTACTGTAACCTGTAACTTGCAACCTGCTCTAACCTGCAACCTGGAACCTCTAACCTGGAACCTGTAACATGTAACCTGTAACCTGCAACCTGTAACCTGTAACCTGTAACCTATAACCTCTAACCTGTAACATGTAACAGGTTACCGGTAACTTCTAACCTGTAACCTGCAACCTGTAACCTATAACCTGTAGCATGTAACAGGTTACTGGTAGCCTGTAACCTATAACATGTAACAGGTTACTGGTAACCTGTAACCTAAAACCTATAACTTGCAACCTGTAACCTGTAACCTGAAACATGTAACCTGTAACCTGTAACCTGTAACCTGTAACCTGTAAACTGTAACATGTAACCTTTAACCTGCAACCTCTAACCTACAACTTGGAACCTATAACCTGTAACCTGCAACCTGTATCTTGCAACCTGTAACCTGTAACCAACAACCTGTAACCAACAACCTGTAACTTGTAACCTGTAACATGCTGTAACATGAAACCTATAACCTGTAACCTGGAACCTATTACTTGTAACTTGTAACCTGCAACCTGCAACCTGTAAGCTGTAACCTGCAACCTGCAACCTATAACCTGTAACATGTATCCTGGAACATGGAACATGTAACCTGGAACTTGCAACTTGTAACCTGCAACCTGTAATCTGCAACCTGTAACATGTAACCTGCAACCTATTGTAACTGTAACTTGCAACCTGCTCTAACCTACAACCTAGAACCTGGAACTTGTATCCTATAACCTGTAACCTGTAACATGTCACATGCAACCTGTAACCTGTAACATCCAATTATTTTGTTATATTCTAATTTAAATTTTTTACATTCATAATTGTTTTTTAAATATTTAATATTAGAGAAATGAGAATGTTTCCTTTAATATTGAATATTCCATGATAATAGGGGTTAAATATGTTTTTAGTCCTTCAACTTTTGGGTGTTTTTGGTTTTAGTCCCTCTTTCAAAATAAGGTACAATTTAATCCTCAATCTTTTGGAAACTTTGGTTTTAGTCCTTTAAAACTAACGCCATTAAAAAAAATTTGACATGGCTAATGGTAGTGTGCCACTACTGTCAACCGTAAAAAAATGAGTGATTTTTGTTTATGTGATTTTTGTTTTCTTATACAAATAATTAAGTAATATTAAAATATTAAAAAATGAGTATGAACATGAGTACAATATACCCAGCTATCCCAATATGGATGAAAATGAAAAAAAACTATACCCATTAAATATGAAGATATGGATGATTTTTACTATTCATGTATAAGAATAGGTAAATGTTAAAATGGATTAAATAATGTTTCAAAAGATAAATAAAGTTATTTACTTTTTCATTAATTCTTAATAGCTCAGAATTTATTGACATATTTCTCAATTCAAAAAAAAAAAAACTACAGTAATAAAAAATCTCAAATCATAAAAGACGTCATAAGATTCATAAGAGCTTTGTAAACAAAGAATGTACAATGAATTATAGTGTGAACAAATAGTATTTTGACAAGCCTACAAAATTTATCACTTCAACAATAAAATTTATATATTTAGTGAAAACTTTCATGATTACCTTTAAACAATGAATGCTTGAAATGTGACTGCGTCTTAATTTGTATAAACCAGTTCACTTAAAATATAAACAATACTTTAATATATAATTTATTTTAAAACATAAAAAAACAAAATTGTAAAAGAAAACACGATAAGTTTTCGTAGTTTTTTTTCAAACCGCGAAAAGTTTGGCAGAAAGAAAATTAGGCTTAAAATATTTAAATCCATTTCCTTAAAATTCTGGTTTACTTTGTCGTTTATGAAGAGATAGTTAGAGACGTATTGATTGTTTAAATGAACAAATGGCATAAATATATTAATTTAAAATTTTGAATAAAAAATTGTATCTTATTATACTTATATGAGTCACCCATAAATATTTTGTCAGTAATTGGATTTGTATATATACATGCTTTACTTAAAAGAAAGTAGATTTTAAAAATGTTATAGTTTGTTTAATTGATTATAATTTTGGAGTGAATGTGAGAGTTTGCGATTAACCATGGAATCAATCCATCATCCTTTTAAGAGAAAGGCCAAACGAAACAGAAGAAATATGAAAGGAAATTTGGAAGTTGGCCATAAGCTAATACAATGATTGGTGTAGTTTCAGAATAATATTTAAAAGTTTATTGGGAAAGTTGGCATTTGGGCTCCACAGCTTAAGTTTGAGAAATGAAGTGTTGTGCTACAATACGCCTCAGAATCTTGCCAGTGGCTGTCTTTGGTAAAGAATCAGTGATGAACACCTCTTTAGGGACTTTGAAGCTTGCAAGATTCTTCTTGCTAAATCTCTGCACCTCTGCCTCATCTATCTTTGATCCTTCTTTTCGGATTATCGCACACTTTATCTGTTTAAATGTTACATTATTCAACACAAATTTACTTAAATATACCTTTAATTTTATAAAAACACATACCTCTTCGCCATATTTATCATCTGGAACTCCGAATGCAACTGCTTGGGCGATTTCTGGATGAGATAGAAGGACAGCATCCACCTCTATTGGTGATATTTTCTCCCCTTCAAAACAAATCATTTCCATATGCATAAAACTCATACATTTCCATATTAATTTGCTATTGTATTTCACTTTCCAATATGCATGCATGCCTACCAAAAAAAACTCTAATTTCAATCACATTTAAAAAATATAAACTTGCAGTCATCGTATAAACTTGTAATTTTTGGGTTAAAGTTTCAAACCCTCTAACATTGCAAGTATGTAATGCTGATTAAGATGCATAAATATGTGGCATGATAAGTGAGCAGTTGATAAAAGTATAAATATATACCTCCACGATTAATAAGCTCCTTGATCCGACCCACCAGATGCAAATACCCATCCGAATCAAAAAACCCGATATCACCAGTGTGGAACCACCCGTATTCAAAGGCAGAAATATTCGCATCAGGGTTATTTTTATACCCTTTGGTAACATTGGGTCCCCTAATACAAACCTCACCGTTCACATCGTTCTTTAGAATCTCACCCTTCTCGTCTAATATTGCCATTTCCTGGCCCACGGGCTTTCCAACGGACCCGGCCCGATGAGGCCCATCTTCGGGTAATGGATTCGTCGACATTAAATGCGACGCTTCCGTCATAGCATAAGCCTCTAAAACCGGTGCCCCAAACTCTTCTTCCAACCGCTCCAATATTACCGGTGCAAGCGAGGCACTACAGCTCCGAATAAACCGGAGCTTCGGGTAAACCGGTTCCGGGGTTTTCAAATGACGCTCCAACAATATTTGGTGTACCGTAGGAACCGCGGTGTACCACGTGGCGTTGTACGTCAACATGTCGCTCCAAAACGAGGAGGCGGAGAACCTCCCCGCCGCCGGGAGCGTCACGGAGGCTCCAGCGGCTAGTGAACTCAGCAACGCGGCGATTAACCCGTGGACGTGGAACAATGGGAGAACGATGACGGTCGAGTCAGATTCAGTGAGTTTGTAAACGGACTTGATGTTCTCCACCGATGAGGCCAAGTTGTTCTGCGTCAACGGCACGCCCTTGGGGCGGCTCGTGGTGCCGGAAGTGTGGAGGAACAGTGCCACGTCGGACGCGTCGTTAACGAGTTCGGAAATCGAGGCGGTCGGTGACTCGGTGTAACTCAGGGAGAGACTGAGCTCTTCGGCTTCTGCTTCGTCGAGCGAAGCTGTTGATACCGGAATGCTAAGCTTGGAAGCCGCGGCTTGAGCCGGTTCGTTCCCTTCTTTTGATGTTATTAACAGCTTTGACTCTGAGTCGGATAAATAAAACTCGAACTCTTCCCCCGTGTAAGCCGAGTTCAACGGCGCCGCCGTGGCTCGCGCTCGAATAACGGCCAGAAACGTTATAATAAACTGAAAATATTAAAAAAGGATATTGAAATAATAATAGTAAATAAATGAAAGATCAAATAGTTGTTGTTTTGTTTGTGTTCGCAATGAAAGAGTGAGGGAGGAGAGGACCTCGACGGTGTTGGGGAAGGTGAGTGCGATGACATCGCCGGGTTTGATGCCGGCGGAGAGGAGGCGTGCGGCAGCGCGTTCGACAAGGTGGTGGAGGCGGGAGTGTGTGAGTTGGAATTTGCCTGAGACAGAGACGGCATGGTGGGAAGGGAATATTCCGGCGACGCGGTGGAGCAATCCGGTGAGTGCTTTTGGAGCCTGCATTGTGGTGTGGTTATGACAGGACAGATAGGCATTGGAAATGTGAGAGTGTGATACATTTGTATATAACTGATGATGCCATGTGGTAGAAGAGTTACCGTTTCGTAAACATGAAGAGTTCTTATTCCATACTTAGTTTATTATAGGACAAATATTCTATTCTAGAAAATAACTCCTTTATTCTGTTACACAAAAAAGTAAATTTTTATATAATGCTCTTTTATTGTTCCCTATCTCCGTAAATTGATATTACTGTATTATCATAAAATAATATATTATTATATATTTTAATCATGTTTAATGTAATTATTATATGATACTATGCATGCATGCATAATATTAATGAAATACAACAATCATAAAGCATGGTTATTGGAGGAATCATTATTTCGTGAGAGAGTTTCAGCTTCTAGACTAACACTAAAATTTACTTTTATTATTAAACATTAAACATAATTAAAAAAATATCCAACATCACACGATAACAAATACTAATTACATAGAAAATGTGTTTCATCCGGAAAGGTCCCTTTGGAGTAGTATCTATTACATCTTTCTGTTTGATATATATCAAAAGGGAATATTAATCTTTTTCTTTCTTCTCTGTAATTATTGAAGGAAAAAGAAAATAAACAAGTAGAAGATATATAAATGAATATGAATATTAGCTTTTGGGCTCTAATATGATTGGTTCGGCTAGGAAGGAATCTATACATCGTTGGAATGAATATAAAGGAAAATAACAGAAGCACGAACAAGGAAAGAGAGAGGAAGTACCTTATTTTTACCATTTGCTTCAAAGAAAAGAGAAACAATTTTTTTAAAATTTAAAAAGAATCCACACCTATGAAATTCCTCCCTAAATAAAACTAAAAATACCAATAAATTCGTTTGCCTACTATTTTCAGTATAAAAGATGAATCATTAGTTGGCTGAAAATAAGCATTTTAAAAAATAAACTACACATTCTCTACTTTTTCATCAAATAAACAAGTTATATTAGTTTTATCATCTTTTTCATTTCAATCAAACGCGTGAACTCAACATCTTTTAAAATTTGTTAAAAATGCTTCATAATTTTTTTAATAAAGAAATTAATAACTTTAAATAAATAAATAAAATAGTCGTCGTAGCAGAAAAAATGGTACTAGTAACATTTTTAAACAAGTAAATATAAGAATTATTTATAAGAATATTAAAAGTTATATTACGGTCAACATAAGAAAAGACGATAATGATAATGAACTAGTCATGTATATATGAGTTCGATTAATTAGGGCTTTCACTGACGGGCCTGAAACAAATGAAATGCCCAATTGGATGCAAGGAGATTTATATGTGATCTTTTCAAAAACTCCTTTAAAAAATTTTAAGCTGTAACCTTCAATTGTTTAAGGTTGTTGCTTCCTACACCCAATGAAAATTCTGTAATATAAAAGATTTTGAAAATTGCAAAAACACAACATGACATAATCACATCCCTTTTCTATTTATAATCGTTTCAAAAGCCTTTTTTATCTAATTCTCATTTAGAAATCGTTATAATTTATATGAATAATTTATAATATAGTGAAAGTTACACCTTATTAATACAGAGATCCATGTCCGCTTCCAACCACACGTGGTTACCAGGAACCAACCATGTAGGGAGCGTCTTACATTAGAGTACATATTTAGGTGCAACTTCCTTATTACAACCAAAACATAGATGTGACATTCTCAATTCATATGCTACAACAGTATGGTGAGATGCTTAATTGCTATACTCTCAATTTCTCCGCGTGTTCCAAGAAATTACAGTTTTTAGTTTGGTGATGGGGAAACCGTGGGTTCAATATTACCGAAGTGCAGAGAGTGCACAGGTCCTGGTGCCACAATGCCAGAGCTTCTGAGTTCAGCCATTCCTCGACGAGCATTCACACCTTGTACCTCACACAACTTGGGAAGAAACACACCTGCAACATGAATTTCCTCGACCTCAGACATTAATTTCTGACCATAACTATCTACGGAACTTATAAAATAATGATAAGTGTTTGTGTACCTTCACCAGCTGCAAGATTGAAGTATAAGTCAACAACGTTGGGGCAGCTTTGGTAGCAGTGAGGGGAACAGAGCTTGTGTGTGAAGGTAGACTCGAGAAGAGAATCTGATGAGATTCCAAGGGATTTTCTGTCCAATCCACAAGCCTTTATGCATTGCTCTGTTTCCATGTGATCCTTCACATTCTCAGCTTCAATCTCTGATGTTTTGCATGTGTATGCCTCCTCACCACTCCTCTTCACGCGCTTCTCCAGCACACACCGTTTCCCAGCGGATGACACGGCGAACGAGCACGTCTCCTGGCTCAGATTCTCGCATTCTATCTCACCTGCATTTTTCCATTACAACATCATGGATTCTTAGCTCAAGAAAAATATAATATAATATAATATAAATATCGGTTTTTAATGTTTGTCTTACTTACCAAGAGTGGCTTGCAGGGTGAGAGAAAATGCAAGGGCAAATATGGTGAAAGTCGTGAAGGTGAAGTTAGAGGCCATTATAGGTTAAGGCAGAAAATTGAAAATTGAAAATATCTGTGGTTGGATTGGAGAAATGTTGTTGTGAGGGTTTATGGGTGGTTACATTTTATAGTGGGTTTTGTGCCGGAATTATCGGATTTTTTTAATAGGAATTATGGGTTTTGACGGAAAGGAGTATGTGCAATTCTCAACGTGAATTACGAGTCGGGGGATCATCAAAAGAAGACTACTTTAACTGTTTTCAAACTTTTCAACCACTAATTCATCTACATATGTTTTCTATAGTTTTTCTTTCATCCTTGTTTTATATTAATTAAAATTAAAATCTATAAAAATAAATGTATATCAATTTAACCAATATGTCTGTTATTTGAAAAGTAGTTTGTTTGCAAGTGTTTATCGTTGAAAAATAATTAATATTGTGAAGGAAATAGGTTTGATGAAGAGTCAAGTAATAGCGCCATCAGTGGCGGAGCTTTCACAGTTTACTCTTCCACCATCATTTCTCACATCACTGCTAACTTGCAACTTCCTTCCAACTTTCACAGTTTACTCTTCCACCATCATTTCTCACATCACTGCTAACTTGCAACTTCCTTCCAACTACCAACGCTATCATTTTCAAAATTATAATTTTTGGTTAAGTATATGTTTTGGTCCTTATATTTATACTCAATTCTCAACTAGGTTATTATGTTTTCCGTTAGTTTTGAACTGACGCCGTTTATATGTAATGACGTGAATGCAAGACATTATTAACTCATTTATACTCATTCAATTACGTGAAAATCTGTATTTAAAATTTGTATTTCAAATGAGCTATTAAACGACTGTTTTGATTTTGATTGGATAAAAATATAGATAAACAAAAACAATCCAAGTAAACCCTAAAATTGGCAAATTAGGGTCCCATGAAACACAATACAACACAACAAAACAGAACTGCAGAAGGAGGAATTTGCATGCAGCAACACAAATATGAGTATCAAAACATATATTTAACCTACTTTTTATTTTTGGATTAGAGGAAACATGGTAGTGAAAACCCAAAAGGCCAAAATTTTAACCAAATATTGTGTTTCGCATACACTGCATGACACAAACTGTAAAACTGTTACAAGATTTCAGTCAAGGAAGGCCAATGACAAAGAACAAAAACATTAGAAGACAAAATCAAGGGGCTTCATCTTCTACGTAGTTGACGGCTTGGTCCCAATAATGGGGAACACCGGCATCCACAAAAACTTTTCGGGCAGCTGCTTCAGTGATGCAGTCATGAACAGTGAACCTATTGAAGTTGGGTTTTGCAACACTTCCTTGCCAGACCAGAACACACTTATTGGCAAGCTTTTCATCATCTGAATCTTCATTTTCTTCTTTCTCTTTTGAAAAATCACTCCAATTAATGCGTCTAAGCATGAGTTTCCCATACCTCTTTATCGACTTGCTTCCACCTTCAACAACAACAACACTGATACCATCGCAAATCACAGCACGTCCACTCAAACGGTTCTCTTGAGCGTTAACATCAACTCTGAAACGGGCCTTTGGATTTGAGAGGTCATTTATTCTGTAGAGAGAGACAATTGTCTCCAGTGTATTTGGGTCATCAAACAGCTTTCTCTGCTTCTTTTCCCGGAGCTCGGCTGGAGTGAGCTTGCGTGCAATATTCCTATCTATGTGAGCCTGCTCACGCTCAGCAGCTGCGCTGCGTACCTCCTTTTCTAGCCGTGTAGGATCTTGAGTTGCTTCAGAGCCAAGTACTTTCATTAAATTGCTAATCTTGACCTTTGGTTTTGGTGGTTCTATGACACCCTGTCTGATCATCTCTTGCCGATCTTTCTCCTTGGCAATTCGCCTTTGTGTCCGGAGTTTCTTCTGTTCTTGCTTAGTTAGTTTGAGCGGTTGAGGTGGTGGAGGAGTGGGCTCAGCAGGTGGTTCAATAGGACGAGGATGATGCACAAGGAAAGTGATGTTTTCTATTTTCAGCTTATCCTCACCTATGGTTCCAGTATCAATGTCTCCATAATTTCCAGAATGCACAAGAGGCACGTCCCTGATAAATTCAAATAGTTAACTGAATAAATGTTTACATACAACCCCCAGAGGTAAAATGGAACAGAGTGAAAAAGAACCCCCAAGAATGGCAATAATAGAATCACAAATATATAACATATTGTTCGTTGTCAGGTACACTTTACCAACTATAAATGGTATTTTCATATTTTATATTCAACTAGTACTTAGCAGACCTATAAAGCATATTTATAACTATAACCATAAATGATATGTGTATCATTTCTGATGTGACTATAACTATCTTTATAAACAACAAAAAGAGAAGAATATAAGGTGATAAGTACTGAAACAGGACTATTTAGTGCACCTGCTAAATTTTGACTACAAAATTAGCGACTTTTGAATAACACCCTTAAATAATCGGTACAAATTAACAAACACAGACATGTATAGAAAGCAGTAGTTCAGTTAAGCATAAGCTTACCACCACTCGATGTCTGGAATTTGGTCCTTGGGTTTTTCTTTAATTACAACTCGCTCTGTTATTTCTATTAAGTTGGGATTTATATCAGGAGCAGCCTTTGCCTTTGCCAACTGTGCTTGTTTGGCCTTGTGCTCTTTTGCTTGAGCTTCTCCAAATTTACTCTGCAAGAGTTAAAAATAAAAATAACAGATAACACACAAGGCAATTGAAAAGAACTACGTTAAAGGTAAATGCACTAGAAAATGGGAGAAGGGTATACCTTCAATTTTATTGTTTCAGCATCTCTTGACCATTTTCCTTCCTCCACAAATTGGAAATTCATCCTCTTGGGTCGCAGGATCTTTGTTTTGTTGATACCCATACTTGCATCAAAATAAGGATTTGATTCGGGATCGACATCCAATACAGGTTGTAGTATTTCAAATGCTTCCTTCTTTTGTTTGTTAATGTTGACCTGTAATGTTCAGACAAAGATTCCAGCCTTAGACAGGAATCCCAAACAGAAAAGGGAAAACTAATAAAAAGAGACAAATAAGAAAGCAGCACACCTTTAATGTGCTAAGGTTGGTGGGCTTGGTCACATTAATAACATTTCCATTTTCATCTATTTCCCGACCCTGAGCATCAAGTCGAAGAACAGGGGCCTTTGTTGGTTTTTGCAGAATGGCAATATCTGTTACCATCTGACCAGGAAACATATTTATCAGAGGAGCAAATTGTGGATCTTGACGAAATCCCATCCTAGCAGCAAGCTCCTGAGCCCGCCTGACAGCTTCCAAATTGGGAAGAGTTGCATTTGCAATACCGGCAGCACTACTGCCACTTGCTGGAGAATTAGCAGAAGCAGCAGAGGGGAAAATTGACATATTTGCAACATGGCCAAAAGAAGCTGAGCTGGAACCTTTTGGCATGACTGCAGAGGCAGATTCACTGTTTGAACCCATGTTTGAGCTTCCATGTGAATTTTGGGTAGAACTCTTATTCAACTACATAGCCAAAAGCAGAAATCAATGCATTCAGAGGAATATGTAGAGTTAGAAAAAAAAATGAAATCAGTATCATCAGTCAGATATTTAAGAGAAATGTCCAGCTGACAGTAAGTACTTATTCATAGAAATAACGATCAATTTACCTGAGGAATTTTCTTCAGCTTTTCTGACAACTCTTTCTGCATTTGTAAAGCTTTCTTAGCCTTAGCTAAAGCATCAATCGACAGGCTTCCAGCTTTTCCAGCAGTTGAAGATGACCCATCTGTACTAGATTTTCCAGTAACCTCATGAGACCTGGTAATAATACTAACGCCCTTATTTTCATTTGTGGTAGAATTCAAAGATACCTTGATAGGAAATGGAGGAGGAGGAGCTAAAGATGTCTCAAGCACACTCATGGGCGCCACAGCAAGTGATCCCAAGGCACCCTGAAAGGGCAAGGATAAAATGTTAGTGAATGTGTGTCCCTCTTCAGGTATTCCAAGAGAAACGATAAAAGAAAAGAAACTAGGAAACAGAACTGAGAGAAGTGAGCATGTATAAGCTGGACACAAACAAAAATCACAATGCTGGAAGCATAAGATCACAAACCATCTCTTTTGGAAACCAAATTATCAATAAGGTTAAGAGAGTCAATCAAACTACATATTGATAGATGGACTACAGGATTTATCTCAGTCTCAAGTAAATTGGCAACCCAATTCTAGTTCACGAAGCAGGAAGCAAATAACTGAAAATAAAACCTACAATTTGACATGATGTCTAAACTGGTCCTCTGTATTGGGAAGACTATGAAAGCACACGTACTATGTTAGGCCATTACTTGTATATAGTAGAAGGAGAACCGGTACACAGACCGGTACAGCTAACTGCCAAGGCAGTTAGAACGGGTAGTTAGGAGGATTGTATATAAGCATTGTATTGGTAGCTTTGGGGGTTTAGCGAAGTTAATACTTTTGTTTTGTCAGGAACGTGTTGTCCTGATCGGGGGAGGTTAGGCTCTCTGCCATTGTATCTCTGATTGTTTTGTGAAATAAAGAAGCTATTCATCATTCTTGTGTTGTGTGTTGAGTGTGAGAAGTGAGTTTCTATTAGGTTCTTGATTAAAGAACCTAACATACTATAATTCAATTATAACCAACAAAAGTTAAAACAAATGCTGAGCATCATCAAAATGTTAAAAGAAAAACATTAACAGAAAGAAAGAAACTCACGTTTTGGACAGATACAGTGTCTTTGGAAGAAGCTGAGCCATGGACACCTTCAGTGTCTTCCTCCTTAACCTTGCCCTCATGAATGCCTCTAATATTATTATCACCATCTTCTTCTTCCTCCTTCTTGACTTTATCCCCAAATTTCCTCCGTTCCCTCTTCCCTTCCTTCCTGTCCTCAGAAACTCTAATTTTCTTATCCTGAGAGTCTCTGTCTTCGCTGTGCTCCCTCTCTTTCCGCTTATGAGAATGTGAGGAGTATCGTGACTCCACCAAATCTTCCCTACCATCATCACGCTTCACCTTTGACCTATCTTTGCCACTCTCTCTTTCGTAAGCCTTGTCCCTATCCTTGCTTCCTTCACTGTCATGAGCCCTATCCCTATCCCTGCTTCCTTCTCTGTCATAAGTCCTATCTCTATCCTTGCTTCCTTCTCTATCATAAGCTCTACTCCTGTCCTTGCTTCCATCTCTGTCATAAGTTCTATCCCTATCCTTATCCCTGGATTTGTGGTCATGCTTGTGTTTTGTCTCTGAATGATGATTGTGGTGGTCTTTGGAAACACGGTGGTATTTGTCATCGCGTTCCAGGTGTCGATCTTTGCTTCTCTTTTCAGATTTGACTCTATTGTCCATTATAGGATTTGGGAGAAACTTCCGAGCTTTGTAATTTGGGGATCACTTCACCTTAGCTCCTCACCTTGAAAAATATTAAATACGAATTAATGTTCCTCTTCAAAACCAATTCAGGTTATTTTAAAGTTTAAATTTAAATCAAATGATAATAATAAGGAAGCAAATAGATGGTATTCTCCTAGAGCTAACAAATTTTCAACATCGTGTACTTCAGTGAACTCTTGTCAGTTATACATACTTTGATGAAACTCCTAATGATAATCAGATTTCTTTTGCAATTATACCTTAAAAAGTCAGAAACATTAAAATGAACCAGAACAGAACAGAAGATTTGGAACACAAGTATTGCCAACTTAACCACAAAAAACATGTGAACCAGAACAACTCATATTTACATGTTAATAGCCCTTTTCATATCCATAGTACATGTTTTTAGTACATATCCCCATGTGAGATTGTCCTATATCCTATGTATATCAATGCATGTTCCTCAAAATTTTATCGCACAAATGTAGCTAGGTTCAGAAATACTACCAAATACTAGCCCAATATACCCATGCACCAATGCCACCAACTTTGAGAATAAGCTAGTTTCAAAACAGTTAGAGGAACCCAGATCATTCGAAATACAGAGGGGAGTATAATAACGAAATATTATTTACTTGTCAAGGTCCATCTTCTGCGAAAAATAGTTCAGTCAAAATTGATCACACGATGCCTTTTCATCACTACATTTGCACTTCTTGCCTTAAAAAAACAGATTAAAGCCAAGTATTTAAAGGGTGGAGCGGAAAACAGACCGGAATTTGACACCAAAACAATTTGACCAAAATAATCAGTTTCATCACGATCAAGTTTTAATTTCTTCCAAATCACAAAAGCTCATTCGTCTGTTTTCTTTTCCACGAAAAGGGAAAATAACTACAAATGCTGGTGTTCTGCCCATCAAGATTCTCGACAGCAAATTTAAAATACCTTACAGTGAAATAATTATAAAAAAAAAAAAAAAAAAGTAACACAGGAAGTTGAGAGAAAGTGATTACGGATTCGCGGGCAGATTGAATTGATTGTGGGAAGCCACAAAGTTACTACTCTTAACCCATTCGGGTCCAAACCTAAGAGCGTCGATTTGGTGCGCTATGTTTTTTCCCGCTTCCTTCGTCTTCCCTTGCTACAACTTCTCACTCATGGTACCACTCTAAGGCAAAGCAATGAACAACCAACAGATCTAGGGTTTTACATCAAAGTTCTTGCCTTTTAAGTATTTGCCGAAAAGGGCCTATTCTCCTCCTATTTACTAAAAACCCCATTCAATTTTAATTTTCTTTTTGTGATAAAGATTTGTTTTTTACATAACTGTCTGTTTTTCTTGATACAGAAAAAAAAAATATTTTCTTTTGGTACAGAAAAATATGTGTGATTGGTTGGATAAGATTACTATTCCCATAGGAAGTAAGACAATACAAGAGGCCTTGAATACACAGTTAGCATCAACACTTTACAGTCCTAGGATGGCTTGAGACCATACACTGAGATTGTTTGGTGTCTTCATTTCCACCACCAGTTAAGTATTATCTATTCTCAGAATAAAATAAAACCAAAACTCCTTGAACACCATAAGAAAATAAAAAGAAAAGGAGAAACTTTTTCATCTATACATTTTTATAATTCAGAGCAAACGTGTGTGTTTGTTTGGTGGTGAATTCCTATCCACATATCTCACCGGAAACATGTCAGCGGTGGTTGCCGGTTCCTCCACTTCATTCTCAGCCACCTTCACCACCAGGAGGAGTTCCTCCTCAAAAAACTCTCACCTCACACACTCCAAGACACTCGCTCCTCCTCAATGCCAGGTACTGCTACTGCTAATTTTTCTTTTCTCTTACAATAAATTATTACATGATTCAAATTACAATGGTCTCATACCAATTTCCACACAGCACCAGCAATTGAGTGTGCTTAACTGTATTTTGTAAATTTATAGTCTCAAAAACTTGTTGTGTGGAAAATGGTCAGAATCATGGATATGTGGTAGTACAAACACTTCTAGCTTGCAGATTAACAAATTGAAATCATTTTGTTCCTGTATCTGCAGAAAACATCTTTACAAGGTCTCTCACTTCATGAAGCCAAAAGGGGTGTTTCAGAATCCTTCCTTGGTGAGAAAAAGAATGGTTCCTCCATCAGTGGGAGGAGACTTGAGATCGCAGCAAAAACTGCTGGGGCCTCAAAGACAATTGAGGTGGAGGTTGACAAGCCTCTAGGCCTCACCTTAGGCCAAAAGTCTGGTGGGGGTGTTGTCATCACTGTTAGTATCTTGCTGCCTTTCACAATGATAGTGGAATGATTCCAATTTGTGAATGAGAATTTGTTCATGGATGCTTTTTGTCTTCTATAGGCTGTTGATGGTGGTGGGAATGCAGCAAAAGCAGGGCTAAAGTCAGGGGACCAAGTTCTTTACACTAGCAGTTTCTTTGGAGATGAATTGTGGCCTGCAGATAAGCTTGGATTTACTAAAACCGCAATCCAAGCAAAGCCTGATTCTGTCTACTTTGTTGTCAGCAGGTTCTCTTGTCCACCTTTGTACCATTTATTCTTCTTATTTGCGTTAGTTCTCTAGTAAATTTTCTGCTACCATGAGGAGCCAACACCCGGATCAAATGGTAACAAAAACTGAAGAAAGGCTAAACAAGTTCAGTATGTGACTCAGTGAAAATTATCATGGCACTTAAGTTCATCTCTTTGTTTCCATGATAGACATAAGATGCATATTGTAGTCTTTCTAATCTTCATGTGATCATGTCATGTCTTTTATTCTACCATTTACCTAACAGCTGCAATGACTTAACATCTTAAATTCTCCATGTTTTTTTCTTAAGAGGTGGTGCCGATGTAGATGTAAAAAGGCTCCCAAAGCGACCTGCTCCTCCTCGCTTTGGAAGAAAACTGACTGATGCTCAAAAGGCAAGAATCAGTTTGAAGCGACATTCTTGTTCTTCCTCCTAATTATATGTTATATAGGCTAAAGATGATTACATTCAATTGTTGATCAAGTGAACTTGCATGCAGGCGAGAGCTACACACATTTGCCTTGATTGTGGATACATATACACCTTACAGAAACCTTTTGATGAGCAGGTAAGTAGTACATCACATAAAACTTTGCTTCTAAGCTCTTCCTCCCTCCGTTCTATGTAATTTATTATGGTATTGGTATCAGCAATTTTCATGGTGGTTGTTAAAAGGGATTTTGTTATGATCAATATTCCTCATAATTTGGTTTTTGACCGAACTCAACAATGCCACATGATCTATGTGGTTAACATCATCTAATGGGAAAGACTTAACTCTTATTGATGTAATATTGGTGTCAGCATTAGCAACTTTCTTATGTGGTATTATACTGAGTGATTTCATGATAGCCAATGAATGATATTTGATTCAATTCCTCATATGGTATCTGATGAAATCAAATTATAATCAACATAGTTGGAGATCTCTTGTCAACTAGAGATAAAATTACATTAAAATATATAAACAGAACAAACATCGTCTTACATTAGTTTTGTAAAATTGAATTAGATTTAAATTGATATCTTAACAAGTTGAATTAGATTTAAATCGACATCTTAACAAGTTTGCAGAGTGCATTTGTTATTCTCATTTTATCTTGTGCAGCCGGATACATATGGATGTCCTCAGTGTCAGGCACCAAAGAAGAGGTTTGCTAGATATGATGTTAACACTGGGAGAGCTATTGGTGGAGGCTTGCCTCCTATTGGAGTTATTGTTGGACTTGTGGCTGGTTTAGGTGCTGTAGGAGCTTTGCTTCTTTATGGTCTTCAGTAACACTTTATTCCATCACATGTTTCTTTGTTTTGTTCGTTTTCTATTCTCCCAAGCTTTCCAATATTGGAGCTTGTGTCATTGAAACTCCTTGGATATTCATGATCAAAGTTGAATGAAGTTTCTAATGAGTTTCAAAATACTTTGCTTTACCTATTTTTTAGGGGCCTTTACCAATTTGATGAGCTACATTGATAATATACATGGTTATCTCTTCTAGTGATATATGAAATAATTGTTATCATCTCAATGTAATGAATGTTAATACATTTTCCAATTTTGTTGGCAATTCTTATAGAGCTTCTAGTTGTTCTTAAAGGGAAAATAGTAAACAATACATAAACTAACAAATAGATTAAGAATTTATTAAAACAAAATCCATAACCACTGTAGAAAAATAAAACCAGTTTCTTCATAGTAATATAAGAAATATTATAAAAAAAGTATAGACAAAGTTATAAAAAATCAATGTGAAAATACAAAATATTGACAATGGTTGGTCTTTTGGAACATTCATATTTGTGTGTGTCTTTATCAAATTGTTTTGTTCTAAAAGTTTTATGTTTTGTAATTAAGTTATTTTTAGTTAATGTTTTTTGTTAATAGGTGTCATAAATGTGGTTATCATCTTATTTATTATTTTATACGTGTTAAAAACTATAAACTTTTATACATTTATATATTTTCAATCACTAATATATTTTTAATATAAAAATTATTCATAGTTTTATATTAACCACAATGTTATATTACATTAGTTGTAAGGATGACTAGAAAATATTAAAACTACATTATTTAATTAACATAAAAATTAAAGTTAAATAAATATTCATTAATTTTACCATGTAGCATGGATCATTGCAACTCATGTGCCCTTGGTCCAACTGGTATGCCGCGTGTCTCAATTATCAACCATTTGAAACCAGTCTCTATGAACGTTCTTATTATTCTTTATTTTCTTCATTTCATTTTTACAGAAATAATGAAATAGAAATTTATTATGTACCCAATACCACCTGAAAAGTAAATGACATCTGATTATTGTAATATTGGATTATAAAAATTTCAGTTTTTGATTAATAAAATATTTTGGATTATAAAAATTAAGCTTAGATATGTTTTTGGTTTGTTTCTTAAATTTCAGTTTTCTTTTTCTTTTAATTCTTCAAATTAAAAACTATTTCACCAAAATTTTATTGTTGACTATTTATTATTTATATATTTTATCTTTTGCTAGTTTTATTCTATCCGATTTAGAAATGAAAATTAGTTAATATTATATTTTTGTTGTTGTATGTGCTTATGAGATTAGGTTATTGGAAGCACTACACAAACTTTTTGAGGAGTTTGTTGGAGATTTTATGAGCGCACTTCATGTTCTTCTATTCAAAAGGTACTGCTCGTGAAATAATAGTTTTCTTGGTGTGTGATTTTAGTTTTGTATATAAAATATAGATGCATATTTGTGTGGACTTCTTTGTTTGTGTGAACTTCTTTGTTTGTGTGAACTTCTTTGTTTATGTGAACTTCTTTGTTTGTGTGGCCTTCTTTGTTTGTGTGTGTCTGTGTGTTTCTGATTGGTTGTGTGTTTCTCTATGTTTATATATCAGTATGATTGTGCCTGTATTTGTGTATGTGTTTGTGCCTACAAAATGCTTGTGTGTGTAATATATTTATGTGTGTGTAAAGTTGCATGTGTGTAAAGTTGTGTTTAATTTGAGTCTGTATGTCTGTGTAAAGTTGCAAAAGCTAACTCTTGTTTTTTTATATGAAAATCGTTCAACATTTATAACAATATTCACCACATGAGCAAGTTGGGTGTGGGTTCGGACTTTCACAACTTCAAGTATATGATCAAGCCCAAATTGGAGGACCCTATCTGCGTCAACGATGGACAATGGACTACGACTTTGCAAAGGAGAAAATATGATACCGGTTGGTTGTATTCGGTATTGTTTTACATTAGTCTCTGTTTTTAATACAAAATGCTCTCTTTTTTTTGTGGAGTATAACTTGTGAATTTAACTAGCATGTGTTTCAAGTCTAATAATCCTTTGAATGTTTTGGGGTGTTTTGGTGTTGCTTCCAATTTGTTTATTCTCTTTCTTTCACATGTATCTTCTTGATATTTATATCGTGTACACAGTTGTATCCACTGTTTGAGGATTCTTGCCAGATGCAAGTGATAGACTGAGAGAGATAATTATTCTTTTTTAGGTTGTTATTGTTGACTATTTATTATTTATATGTTTTGCCTTTTGCTAGCCCTATTCTATCCGATTTAGCAATGAAGATTAGTTACTGTTATAGTTTTGTTGTTGTATGTGCTTATCAGATTAGGTCATTGGAGGCACTAGACAAACTTTTTGAGCAGTTTCTTGGAGATTTTATGAGCGCACGTCATGTTCTTCTATGCAAAAGGTGCGGCTCGTCAAATAATAGTTTTCTTGGTGTTTGATTTTAGTTTTATATATAGAATATAGATGCATATTTGTGTGGACTTCTTTGTTTGTGTGTGTGACCTTCTGATTGGTTCTGTGTTTCTTTGTGTTTATGTGTCAGTATGATTGTGCCTACAAAATGCTTGTGTGTGTAATATATTTATGTGTGTGTAAAGTTGCGTATGTGTGTAAAGTTGTGTTTAATTTGAGTTTGTATGTCTGCGTAAAGTTGCAAAAGCTAACTCTTGTTTTTTTACATGAAAACTGTTCAACATTTATAACAATATTTTACCACATGAGCAAGTTGGGTGTGGGTGCGCACTTTCACTACTTCAAGTATATGATCGAGCCCAAATTGGAGGACTCTATCTACGTCACCGGTGGACAATGGATTATGACTTTGCAAAGGAGAAAATCTGATACCAGTTGGTTGTATTCGGTATTGATTTACATTAGTTTCTATTTTTTATACAAAATGCTCTTTTTTTGGTCGAGTATAACTTGTGAATATAACCAACATGTGTTTCAAGTCTATTTTTCCTTTGAATGTTTTGGGGTGTTTTGATTACTGCTTTCAATTTGCTTATTCTCTTTATTTCACATGTATCTTGTAGAAATTTATATCGTGTACACAGTTGTATCCACTGTCTGAGGATTCTTGCTAGATGCAAGTGATACACTAAGAGAGATAAGTATTGTTTTTAAGTTGTTATTGTTGACTATTTATTATTTATATGTTTTATCTTTTGCTAGTTTTATTCTATCCGATTTAGAAATGAAAATTAGTTACTATTATATTTTTGTTGTTGTATGTGCTTATGATATTAGGTTATTGGAAGCACTACACAAACTTTTTGAGGAAACAGGGGCTGCGCCAAAGAAATTAAAGTTAAAACCGGATTGGGTCAAAGCCCAAAAGGGAGGAAGTAATGAAAAGGAAAAAGGGGGTGCACAAAGGAATTATAACTTTAAAACTGAATCAGGTTTAGGCCCAAAAGGAAAATGGGGTGGTGAAGATGAAAGTAGGGGTGCTGCAAAAGAGATCTTTTGATTGTTGCCAGAATGGGTTCGAGCCTAAAGAGAAGGGGGTGCGAACTGGCAGAGAAGGGGGTGCCAAAAGGGTCTTTTTTTGTTTAATTGGGGATTGGGTCTAAGCCCATATGAGAAGGGGTGGTGCAAGCACGATTGCAGCGCGTCCTGAAGAAATAATCAGCCCACCAGCTCGGCCCGCAACATCTTCTGACCTAAAAACTACAGGGGTCAAGCTTCCTCCCTCTCATTTCCACACTTCTCATTTCGAAAATACCTAAAAACCTAAAGCTCCCTCTCTCTCTGCCGATACGCCTCCATGCCTTCATCTGCAACTGCGAGCCACCGCGCCGTCACCAAAACGTCGCCGACGACCACCACCAACAGCGTCGCCATTAACGACGCGTGCCGCCGCTCCCCTTCGTCAACCACCGCGCCATCAACATCACGGTCTCGTCGTCGCCGTCAAAGAGAAAGAAGTCGCCGCCACCTTCTCCAGTTTCGCCATCGCCGGCCGCCGCAGGTCGCAAGTCAAGGCGCCGCCAAAACCACCGGCTTTCACAAGTCTCGAGCTCACCGGCGACAACAGGTGTTACCGGCACCACAGCCAACCACAGCGTCAGGCTCCACCTCCGAACTCGTCTTCGCAAGGAAGCGCCCTCCGTGACTCCTCCCAAGGCTACCGCCGACGTTGTCTACAACGAAAGGAAAACCCTCTATCGCGGCTCAACCCTTCTCCCTGACCAACTACAATGGCCGTTGACGCCCTAACCCTAGCCACTGGACAACACCATCAACGGCGACTTGAGCGCCGTTATTAAGGGTTGATGACCAATCCTCTCATTCCTCTGTTCTTTGCTTTGCTTGGATTGGTTTCACGGTTGGAAGTTAGGAAATGAACAAGTGTAATTCTGATGTTTATTTAATCAAATGGGATATCAAATTTGGGTTTTTGGTGGTTGATGGGTGGTCATGGGCTGTCAGCGGCAAAGCTAAAAGGGGTTGTTGGAGCTTGTCAAGGATAAGGGTTTGGAAGATGGATTTTCGTTGAAAATGATTTAGTATTTTCCATCACTGGAGCAATGGAGGAGTGTTGATGATATTGGGTATGCAGACTTGGTTTACTAGAGAAACAGGGAAAGATGAGAGCGACAAAAAGAAACAGCAGAGGATGTGAGAGCGTGTTTGAGTTTGGTGCTGCTGGGCCAGTTGTGCGCTGACTCGCATCCAAAGCCAGCCATTACGATAACCAGGAGGGTGGCAACGGGGATGTTAGTGGCTTATGGAGGCCATTCGATGACTTTGAGAATCAAAGAGTTTGAAGATAAAGCGTGCATTGGACAATGATGGATAAAAGAAGATGTTCACACCACAACATATTCAAACAAAACGATATCAAGCATACGATGCAAAGCTTTCTTAACAGATACAAAGGAGCCATGATTACCTCTTGGAGCTTGTACTAGTGCTTGGTGTCTCCAATGGCTACTGCAACAGAAGGAGTGAAGTCGATGCTGGCCGTGAGAATGTCCAGGAATCAACACCTCCGCTCCTGATGATACCCCCGTGAAACCAAGTCTTCTTGCTTGGTGATGATGGCCGGTGAAGAGAGGTCCTCTTTTTTCGCCTTGTGTCCAATGAAAATGTTCTTACAGGCACAAGAAGGTTCAGCTGACTGGACGCCAAGGTTCACAACCAAAGTGAAGGCAATATGGTTCTCCTCCCCGTGAGGTCTCTTGCTCTCTCCTGGTGATGGTGGTAGTTCTTCTCTGATCTTGAGGTCGACTTTTCTCTTGTCATGAGGTCTCTTGCTTCTCAAGAGGTGATGATCAGTGATGGATAGTTACTAGGCTCTGGTTTCTGCTGTTGGTAATGAAGTGAGTAAAAAATCCCCCCGCGTTTTGGTAGTGGTAAGTGTTGATAAGAATCATGTTTCCCTTGCTCTATGCTCCCTCCGTGACCTTGTGCCCTCTCTGTGGTGTTGTCTTTTTCCTTTTTCATGTTTTCATTGTATAAGATGATCAAAGAAGTTCAAATTTCATTGCCCTTTTGATATAAGATCGTGGTTCTGCGTTAGGATTTTTGCTCGAGGGGCCAAACCTTTTTTCTGTTACATTTTCAGCATTCCTTGTAACGTTGTAATGTGTAAGCATTGCTGCCTTGCCTTGTGTTAAAGAAGCTTAAATGACTTTGCTATTTTTTGTTATTTTTCGTTTCAATTCCATTCGATGGCGAAAACAGCTTGTACACTGTGAGCATCATGTTGCAGGAGGAACAATGTTGCAGGATCAAAATGGAAAGCTTAATTTGTATTTGCGTAGGCTGAGAATGGAAAGAAGCCAATCTGCAATACCCCTTTTTTCTTTCTCTTTTTTTTCTCTTTTCTTAGATTTCTTTTTTTGATTCATTAACGTTTAACCTAAAAAAATGAAAAAAATAAAACTAAACAACAAAAAGAAATTATCGTAAAAGAATAAAGTAAAGAAATAAAATAAAAATAGAATTAAAATAAAAACTAATACAAAAATGAAAACAAATAAAGATAAATAAATAAAACAGAATACATAAAAATAAAAATTAGATAATATATATAAAAAAAGAAACAAAATAACAAAAACCAAAATGATAAAATGACATAAGATAAAATAAAAATAAAGCGAAAATAAAATCTATTTTTTAGTCACTCGGACGAAATTGAGTGTTGACACTAGCCCTATTCTATCTGTTATAGTTTTGTTGCTGTATGTGCTTATCAGATTAGGTCATTGGAGGCACTAGACAAACTTTTGGAGCAGTTTCTTGGAGATTTTATGAGCGCACGTCATGTTCTTCTATACAAAAGGTGCGGCTCGTGAAATAATAGTTTTCTTGGTGTTTGATTTTAGTTTTGTATATAGAATATAGATGCATATTTGTGTGGACTTCTTTGTTTGTGTGACCTTTTTTGTTTGTGTGGCCTTCTTTGTTTGTGTGTGTCTGTGTGTTTCTGATTGGTTGTGTGTTTTTCTATGTTTATATGTCATATGATTGTGCCTGTATTTGTGTATGTGTTTGTGCCTAAAAAATGCTTGTGTGTGTAATATATTTATGTGTGTGTAAAGTTGCATGTGTGTAAAGTTGTGTTTAATTTGAGTCTGTATGTCTGTGTAAAGTTGCAAAAGCTAACTCTTGTTTTTTTATATGAAAATCGTTCAACATTTATAACAATATTCACCACATGAGCAAGTTGGGTGTGGGTTCGGACTTTCACAACTTCCAGTATATGATCGAGCCCAAATTGGAGGACCCTATCTGCGTCAACGATGGACAATGGACTACGACTTTGCAAAAGGAGAAAATCTGATACCGGTTGATTGTATTAGGTATTGTTTTACATTAGTCTCTGTTTTTAATACAAAATGCTCTCTTTTTTTTGTGGATTCTAACTTGTGAATTTAACTAGCATGTGTTTCAAGTCTAATAATCCTTTGAATGTTTTGGGGTGTTTTGGTGTTGCTTCCAATTTGTTTATTCTCTTTCTTTCACATGTATCTTCTTGATATTTATATCGTGTACACATTTGTATCCACTGTTTGAAGATTCTTGCATGATGCAAGTGATAGACTGAGAGAGATAATTATTGTTTTTTAGGTTGTTATTGTTGACTATTTATTATTTATATGTTTTTCCTTTTGCTTGCACTATTCTATTCGATTTAGAAATGAAGATTAGTTTCTGTTATATTTTTGTTGCTGTATGTACTTATCAGATTAGGTCATTGGAAGGACTAGACAAACTTTTTGAGCAGTTTCTTGGAGATTTTATGAGCGCACGTCATGTTCTTCTATGCAAAAGGTGCGGCTCGTGAAATAATAGTTTTCTTAGTGTTTGATTTTACTTTTGTATATAGAATATAGATGCATATTTGTGTGGACTTCTTTGTTTGTGTGGACATCTTTGTTTGTGTTTGTCTGTGTTTCTGATTGGTTGTGTGTTTCTCTTGTTTATATGTCAATATGATTGTGCCTGTATTTGTGTATCCGTGTTTGTGCCTACAAAATGCTTGTTTTTGTAATATATTTATGTGTGTGTAAAGTTGCATGTGTGCAAAGTTGTGTTTAATTTGAGTCTGTATGTCTGTGTAAAGTTGCAAAAGCTAACTCTTGTTTTTTTATATGAAAATCGTTCAACATTTATAACAATAGTCACCACAAGAGCAAGTTGGGTGTGGGTTCGGACTTTCACAACTTCAAGTATATGATCGAGCCCAAATTGGAGGACCCTATCTGCGTCAACGATGGATAATGGACTACGACTTTGCAAAGGAGAAAATCTGATACCGGTTGGTTGTATTCGGTATTGTTTTACATTAGTCACTGTTTTTAATACAAAATGCTCTCTTTTTTTTGTGGAGTATAACTTGTGAATTTAACTAGCATGTGTTTCAAGTCTAATAATCCTTTGAATGTTTTGGGGTGTTTTGGGGTGTTTTGGTGTTGCTTCCAATTTGTTTATTCTCTTTCTTTCACATGTATCTTCTTGATATTTATATCGTGTACACGGTTGTATCCACTGTTTTAGGATTCTTGCCAGATGCAAGTGATAGACTGAGAGTGATAAGTATTGTTTTTTAGGTTGTTATTGTTGACTATTTATTATTTATATGTTTTGCCTTTTGCTAGCCCTATTCTATCCGATTTAGAAATGAAGATTAGTTACTGTTATATTTTTGTTGTTGTATGTGCTTATCAGATTAGGTCATTGAAGGCACTAGACAAACTTTTTGAGCAGTTTGTTGGAGATTTTATGAGCGCACTTCATGTTCTGCTACCCAAAAGGTAGTGCTCGTGAAATAATAGTTTTCTTGGTGTGTGATTTTAGTTTTGTATATAGAATATAGATGCATATTTGTGTGGACTTCTTTGTTTGTGTGGACTTCTTTGTTTGTGTGGACTTCTGTGTTTGTGTGGCCTTCTTTTTTTGTGTGTGTCTGTGTGTTTTTTATTTGTTGTGTGTTTCTCTGTGTTTATCTGTCAGTATGATTTTGCCTGTATTTGTGTATGCGTGTTTGTGCCTACAAAATGCTTGTGTGTGTAATATATTTATGTGTGTGTAAAGTTGCATGTGTGTAAAGTTGTGTTTAATTTGAGTCTGTATGTCTGTGTAAAGTTGCAAAAGCTAACTCTCTTTTTTTTATATGAAAATCGTTCAACATTTATAACAATAATCACCACATGAGCAAGTTGGGTGTGAGTTCGGACTTTCACAACTTCAAGTATATGATCGAGCCCAAATTGGAGGACCCTATCTGCGTCAACGATGGACAATGGACTACGACTTTGCAAAGGAGAATATCTGATACCGGTTGGTTGTATTCGGTATTGTTTTACATTAGTCTCTATTTTTAATACAAAATGCTCTCTTTTTTTGTGGAGTATAACTTGTGAATTTAACTAGCATGTGTTTCAAGTCTAATATTCCTTTGAATGTTTTGGGGTGTTTTGGTGTTGCTTCCAATTTGTTATTCTCTTTCTTTCACATGTATCTTCTTGATATTTATATCGTGTACACAGTTGTATCCATTGTCTGAGGATTCTTGCTAGATGCAAGTGATAAACTGGGAGAGATAAGTATTGTTTTTTAAGTTGTTATTGATGATTATTTATTATTTATGTTTTACCTTTTGCTAGCCCTATTCTATCTGATTTAGAAATGAAGATTAGTTACTGTTATATTTTTGTTGTTGTATGTGCTTATCAGATTAGGTCATTGGAGGCACTACATAAACTTTTTGAGCAGTTTCTTGGAGATTTTATTAACGCACTTCATATTCTTCTATCTAAAAGGTGCTGCTCGTGAAATAATAGTTTTCTTGGTGTTTGATTTTAGTTTTGTATATAGAATCTAGATGCATATTTATGTGGACTTCTTTGTTTGTGTGACCTTCTTTGTTTATGTGTGTTTGTGTGGTTCTGATTGGTTGTGTGTCTCTCTGTGTTTATGTGTCAGTATGATTGTGGCTGTATTTTTGTATGCGTGTTTGTGCCAACAAAATGCTTGTGTGTATAATATATTTATGTGTGTGTAAAGTTGCATGTGTGTAAAGTTGTGTTTAATTTAAGTCTATGTGTCTGTGTAAAGTTGTAACAGCTAACTCTTGTTTTTTTACATGAAAATCGTTTAACATTTATAACAATATTCACCACTAGAGCAAGTTGGGTGTGGGTTCGGACTTTCACAACTTCAAGTATATGATCGAGCCCAAATTGGAGGACCTTATCTGCGTCAACGATGGACAATGGACTACGACTTTGCAAAGGAGAAAATCTGATACCGGTTGGTTGTATTCGATATTATTTTATATTAGTCTCCGTTTTTAATACAAAATGCTCTCTTTTTTTTGTGGAGTATAACTTGTGAATTTAACTAGCATGTGTTTGAAATCTATTTTCTCTTTCAATGTTTTGGGGTGTTTTGATTACTGCTTCAATTTGCTTATTCTCTTTCTTTCACATGTATCTTGTAGATATCTATATCGTGTACACAATTATATCCACTGTCTGAAGATTCTTGCTAGATGCAAGTGATAAACTGGGAGAGATAAGTATTGTTTTATAAGTTGTTATTGTTGACTATTTATTATTTATATGTTTTGCCTTTTGTTAGCCCTATTCTATCCGATTTAAAAATGAAGATTAGTTACTGTTATATTTTTGTTGTTGTATGTGCTTATCAGATTAGGTCATTGGAGGCACTCCACAAACTTTTTGAGCAGTTTCTTGGAGATTTTATGAGTGCACTTCATGTTCTTCTATCAAAAAGGTGCTACTCGTGAAATAATAGTTTTCTTGGTGTGTGATTTTAGTTTTATATATAGAATCTAGATGCATATTTGTGTGGACTTGTTTGTTTGTGTGAATTTCGTTTTTTGTGTGGCCTTCTTTATTTGTGTTTGTTTGTGTGTTTCTCATTGGTTGTGTGTCTCTATGTGTTTATGTGTCAGAAAGATTGTGCATGTATTTGTGTATGCATGTTTGTGCCAACAAAATGCTTGTGTGTGTAATATATTTATGTGTGTGTAAAGTTGTGTTTAATTTGAGTCTGTGTGTCTGTGTAAAGTTGCAAAAGCTAACTCTTGTTTTTTTACATGAAAATTGTTCAACATTTATAACAATATTCACCACATGAACAAGTTGGGTGTGGGTGCGGACTTTCACTACTTCACGTATAAGATCGAGCCCAAATTTGAGGACCCTATCTACGTCAACGGTGGACAATGGACTATGACTTTGCAAAGGAGAAAATCTGATACCAGTTGGTTGTATTCGATATTGTTTTACATTAGCCTCTATTTTTTATACAAAATGCTATTTTTTTGGTCAAGTATAACTTGTGAATATAACCAGCATGTGTTTCAAGTCTATTTTCCCTTTGAATGTTTTGGGGTGTTTTGATTACTGCTTCCAATTTACTTATTCTCTTTCTTTCACATGTATCTTGTAGATATTTGTATCGTGTACATAGTTGTATCCACTGTCTGAGAATTCTTGCTAGATGCAAGTGATAGACTGAGAGAGATAAGTATTGTTTTTAAGTTGTTATTGTTGAATATTTATTATTTATATGTTTTATCTTTTGCTAGCCCTATGCTATCCGATTTAGAAATGAAGATTAGTTACTCTTATTTTTTTGTTTCTGTATATGCTTATCATATTAGGTCATTGGAGTCATTACACAAACTTTTTGAGCAGTTTGTTGGAGATTTTATTAGCGTACTTCATGTTCTTCTATCCAAAAGGTGCTGCTCGTGAAATAATAGTTTTCTTGGTGTTTGATTTTAGTTTTGTATATAGAATATAGATGCATATTTGTGTGGACTTCTTTGTTTGTGTGACCTTCTTTGTTTGTGTGTGTTTCTGTCTTTCTGATTGGTTGTGTGTTTCTTTGTGTTTATGTGTCAGTATGATTGTGCCTACAAAATGCTTGTGTGTGTAATATATTTATGTGTGTGTAAAGTTGCGTATGTGTGTAAAATTGTGTTTAATTTGAGTTTGTATGTCTGTGTAAAATTGGACCTTTTGCTTCTAGAACATCCCATGTTAAGCTTCTACGGTAGGTTTGGTTAATATAACATTGAATTTGTATTAACCAGCTGTTAACCTTGATACTATTGTTATTGATGCAGTTCGGTTAAGAGAGAAACACTTAAACTAGTTGATACATTCTTGGACAAGGCTGAGGATCAACCACAAATTGCAAAACACTTTGTACCACCAATGATGGATCCTGTTCTTGGAGATTATGCTAGGAATGTGCCTGATGCAAGAGAATCAGAGGTCTTGTCACTTTTTGCCACGGTTGTAAACAAGTATGTCAATTCTTCTCTCTATTTGTTAATTAATTGAGAGTTAACACTCAGAACTCTACGTTTATATTCTTTTGTAATCTCATAATGTCCACCCATGGCCAAAATAATCTTGTAGAAAGAGAATAAGCTAAGATCGCTCATATTCTCTGCAGATATAAAGCTGCAATGGTTGAAGATGTCCCTCGCATATTTGAAGCTGTTTTCCAGTGCACACTGGAGGTAATTATCTAGGTTATTTGTCTAGGTAACTGCATTGCACACTGCAATAGTTGATCATAATGCCCTTACATAGACTTCCAGCATGGCCAACCCACATTTATTTTCTCAAGTTGAATGGCCTTTTTCTGGTCTGTGGTTTTTGTTAATCTATGCTTAAATTTGCAGAAACTGGTTTTACATCGCTTAGAAGTTCTGTTTTTGATTCATTGTCTGTTATATTCTATCAATTGTGATGGTGTATAATTATAGGGTATCTGCACCTAAATATCAACATTTGTATTTATTCTTTTATTCTGGAACACAGATGATTACAAAGAATTTTGAAGACTACCCAGAGCATCGGCTAAAGTTCTTCTCATTACTGCGTGCCATAGCTACTCACTGTTTCCCTGCTTTGATCTGCCTGTCCAGTCAGGTGGTTTTTCTTACCTAGCACTTTCCCTATGCTAAATAATTGTGTGGCAGCTTATTTGGTTTCTGATGTTGTGTGTAATTTGTTTCAGCAACTGAAGCTTGTTATGGATTCAATAATATGGGCATTTCGGCATACAGAAAGGAATATCGCTGAGACTGGGCTAAACCTATTGTTTGAGATGCTGAAGAAGTTTCAGGTGATCTTTGTATATTATTTAATCCATATCTCACTTCATTTTCAAAGCTGTGAAACAATTTATTTATACTTGAAATACAGGTTTCTACAATAAGCAATTTAAGAAAAATAACTTATTTTAGAAGATGAAGCACTGTTTCGTAGTTCTTATTAAAAAAAAAATTAAGTACCTGTTTAATAAAATAGGCAAACTCCTGCTTGTTTTAAGCTAAACAAACTGGCCCAAATTTCCTTAAGAAAACCTGAAAACTGCTCATTAAATAAACAATTGAACCTAAAGAAGTAAAAACTTACATATTTTACTAAAGAAACACTTTTCTAATTGAGCACAAACAAACCGGCCTTTTATTTTCCTTAGTTTTTCTTGTTTGTTACTGTCTATCACTTTCCTATTCTGGATGATTCTGATGCTCCCTCAAGTTTTCCGTTGTTTTTCTCTATTAGTTTGTTTAATGTCTACTTGCATATATTAAACAGGTATCAGAGTTCTGTAATCAGTTTTATCGGACGTACTTTTTGACAATTGAGCAAGAGATATTTGTTGTCTTGACAGACACTTTTCATAAACCTGGGTTCAAATTACATGTGTTGGTGCTTCAACATTTGTTCTGTCTGGTACAGTTTCAAATCGTACCTTTATTTTTGTTTCATTAGTCAGTGAAAATTTGCTATAATGAAGACTTTGGCATTTATCAGGCTGACTCTGGCTCCCTAACTGAGCCTCTTTGGGATGCTGCTACAAATCTTTATCCTTACCCAAGTAATGCAGCTTTTGTACGTGAGTTCACAATAAAACTTTTGTATCGTGTTGGCTTGTTGGCGATACTGCCCTGTTTGGGTGAGTGTTAGATTATGCAGTTGTTAATTTAGGATATGATAGTAGTCGTATGGGAGGATACATCAAGGCAGCTTCCGTAGAATCACAGGATGGATGAGTCAATTTTAAGTATTTGTACAGAAAAATCCTTTTGGTTGGATATTCTGTATTTTTTCCACCTATTAGTTTAGGGGAATTGATGTAACCATGATTGCATTAATATATGGTTTTCATGGTGTTACTATTGTTGTTATTATAACTACTATTATTACTACTATTATTGTAGATAATTGAGAGAAAAACCTGGTTTACCTCTAATTTCTAGTCTTTGCTTGTATTAAACATGAATTGTGGTGGTTTCAATAGTTTCACACTTCGCATGTAGTGTGTCACTCGCTGAGTGTTACACCAGTCAAATTAATAAAATACTATAACATGTTACATACTTTATCGTAATTAATAATATAAACTTAATTTTGTAAATGTTTAGAATTGTAATTAAAATACTATAACATATTTACATAATCAAAACAACACAACACATAGTTATTTTTTTATTTTAGTTTCATTTTGTCAGAATTTTAAGTATTTAATAATTAGAGATAGAAGTACTTAATAATTGAAATTTATAAACAAAGAAGAAAGAAAAGAAAAAGAACAGAGATAAAATTAATAAAGTGAAAAAAAAAAGATAATAGAGTGAGAAGAAAGGAATTCTCTGAGAAAAGAAGAAAGAGATAGGAGAGGAAAAAAAAGAATCAATAGATATTTTATCACAAAAAACTTACTTTCTTGAAAAAATAAATTTATTCTTTTAATTCATTTTATTTTATCATTACTTTTATTCTTATTATTTTATGTTTAGATTGTGTAACTGTTTTTTTAGTTCAATTAACTATTTCTAATAAAGAATTTGTGTATGATAAAATTAAAAAATTTATTTCTCTTATAATTACCTTTTATAAATATATTTTTTATAAGTTTAGTAATACTTTTTATTTTTTATTATCATAATATAAAATCGGAAACCCATGCCAATACTAACTATTAAATAGATTATCTTCTATTTGTTTCAAAGTCACCAGTTAAATAATCCAGTAGGTTAAGACATTGGTCAAACACATATTTATAAGTTGTGAAGGCTTTCAATTATTATGGATGAAGAAGTCACCATCTGTGACATCCCAATTATATAGCATACATGTATATAATTTAAGACGTCATTATAGATAATATTTGAAAGCAGTCAAGAGTAGAGTAGTATAAAGATCATGATTACAATCATCAGGAATTTAGGGGGAATTAAAAACGTGGAATGCTAAACTAATTCAAACTAGATAAGCTAGAAAGTGTCTCAAAATAACATAATTTAGAAATGTTCAAAGGGGCATAACAGCCCAGAAATTCCTAGAGAGTCTAGGCAACGACGTCTTCATTCTCCTCCAGGACATTTTCCACAGACACCTCATTCTCTTCTGCTCACATCCAAGATGAATGATCATCGCAACAGGGCAGTACACACAACATGGTAAGACAACAGACAAACAATTGCAAGGGTGAGCTAATTATATAAAAGCATGCTATTAACAGTAAATAACGTTCAAGAACAAACTCAAAATCAAGTAAAGTAAGACACACATCCTATACATGTATTTTCTAGACTTGACTCGTCCGGACTTTAAAATGATAGTCGGGCTATGGCGAGTCTTGCACCCGTGGTGACTTGTGAAACTTGGGTTTCCCACCCTGCCACACTCACGAGGTTAGTCCGTTCCGAGGCATACTGGGAGCCCCCAAGACTAAGGACCTCCTGCTACTTCTCACCACATGGTTCAACCTCTCTAAGTGAGTTTGATTGACCATTGAAGCGTCAGAATGACTCCCAAGGCTGAACCCCTACTTTCATTTTAAAACACTAAGGATCTCACCAAGAGATCCTACATTTACCACCATCAACACACTAGAAATCATGTTTTATTCCTTCCCAATTCACATACTTTTTAACCACAATTCACAATTCCAAACAATAATTGATAAAATCATAGATTATATGTGAAAATAATAATAATAACATAATCATTAAAAGCTAAAACAAATTTATCACCACAAATTTAATATAATGAATGACATAAAAATAAAAGACGCTGCACCTACACCTTATACTTTTGATAGGTTCTAAAAATATAATATAATATAAATATAATATATGTTATAAGTAAAAACTTTACGTTAATATATATATAATACTAAACGTAATACAATATATATATTATAAGTAAAAACTTTACGTTAATATATATAATACTAAACGTAATATAATATAAATATAATATATATATATATATATATATATATATATATATGTATTTATTTATTTATTTAAGTTATCTAAACTAGTCTGTTGTACTCTAGACCTTAAATATCTAATTTTTATATTTTATTTCCTCTTATAGTAATCTAAATCAGTATCTGTGTACCTCCTTACTACCCATATCAATGCCATTTTTACTCATTTTGCCCAACTTCTAGCATCCATAACTTGTGATACATGTCTATTTAAACTAATTTGTTCATAGGGTAAAACTGAGTTGATATAGGTGTGTTCTTGGCTAGAATTTCCACATTCCTAAGGCTTAAGGAACTAAAGTCAGAATGGTCATTTTTAATGTGTTCTTGCTCAATTTTATGCCTCACACAGGTTCCATTTCACTAATCTAAGTTAACTAAACAGCCCAAACACCCCCGATACCCCAGGCACACAATTTCACTATGCTAGTCCCCTCTTCCCAAACCAAATAAAATCAAATTAAGCTACTGATCCTTTGTCTAAGGGTTCTACTCTCTCCCACCTTCTCATACCCCAATTGGTCAACGGAGTGGGAACAGATGTCCACCGCAGCGGACTCACCTTCGTCACCAACACGTATGACTAGTCACAACGTACTGGACCAGGCCAGGGCTATTCTATGATCAATGATGTGCCAGCTCTGGTTTTTAGGTTCCCTCTATCCTACCAACAGAGAAGGTATCCTAACACTCTAAGTTTGGCTTTCTTAAGGTGTTATGATCACTGTACTATTTTCTAGACCTCCCTTCCCTTAAATCAGTATCTCACTTCCACTCACAGACCTAAATACTACACAACCCAAGTCCCTCATCAAAATAATAGAGCAACAGGATTTCCAGTAATCCAAGACAACTTCAATATATCAAAATTTCATTGCCCAGTTAATCAAACAGAGCCAGTTCAGTCTCATACTCATTTAAATCAACCAATTAGTATGACAATGGCAAGAAAACATATTAGGCTCATCAAAACCAATTACAGAGCCTCAAACGAAAGCAGTATAAGACATAATAATTCCAACAAGCACACCTTTTTTTAGAGCACTTCACAGTCACATACAATAAGCAAATAATCAATAAAATAGATTCATTCCCATACACAAAATCAGATTCCAATTCCCACACACGTGTATCAGTTCAAGAATAAATAATACAAAGAGAATTACATATTTTATATAATAGCTCCCCTTACCTGGAAACAGTGAACAGTAAACTCACTCCACACGCTCCTATAGTGCTCCAACAATTAGGGCACAGGTGAGAAACTGCGAATCACCAAATAGGTGATGGAGTTTAGCTCTTTGAGCGTGCGGAACGAGGAAATGTTCGGTTGGAATGGAAGCTCTCTGCACCAGGAACAATTTGGTAGCAAGAACTTAGAGATTGAACGGTTTAATCTTCTGAAACTGTAGAGAGAAGGCAAAAGAAAATTTGAGTTAGGGTTCTGGAGTTTCTAGAGAGAGAAGAGAAATGGGAAAAATGAAGCTTCTGACTTTTGACTAAGTCCCCCAAGGGCTCTAGTGCCTTGGTCTGATGGCCTGTGGCCTTTCCAGAGGCCCAATGGCTTATAATTTAAGGGACCCTTACACCATCTCTATAAAGGTCAATTGTTAAATAATAATATTAATTTTAAACATGGTATTTAAAAAAATTTTATCCTATATAAATTGTACTTTATTTTTTATGTTATCATTATTATTATTATTATTTAATTATAGAATAAATTACCATAATCTTGCTTGATATTATAATACAATATACCATAAGAACACTAAAAGAAATTATAAATGTAACAACTCAATAAAAAAACTTTTTGTATATATGGTATAAATTAATAATGAATGCTATTACAATTCATGAAAATATCTTTTACTTTAAAATATAAACAAAATAGTGTGGTGCATTTGTTTTGTTTCAAATTTCAATTTCAATGGCAATTCAAAATGAGTTTTGGTTGTAAGTTGGTGCTTACATAGGGAGAAAATTCTTGGAAGGAAGGAAAAAGCCAAAGGCAGAAAAATTGGTTTGATTGTTCAAAGTTGACAGAAACTCTCTTCATTCTCAGCTCAATTTGCAAAATCGATCAAAACCCAAATTGAAATCTCGTAGCTTTCGCAATCTGATAGATACTCACATACAAGCACCGGCATGGGTCAAGCTTTTCGGAAGCTCTTCGACACCTTCTTCGGCAACACCGATATGAGGGTAATTTCTAACAACCCTACTTGTTTATTCTTTTGTGTTTGTTAGATGTTAATTTCTGAACTCAATTACTTGTTGTTTCGCTGATCGGGTTGTTCAGGTTGTGATGCTTGGTCTTGATGCTGCTGGCAAAACAACCATACTTTACAAGCTTCACATTGGAGAAGTTTTATCCACTGTTCCTACAATTGGTGGGTGGATTGATTGGGTCTAATTTTATAACTTTTTATTTGTTAGATCCCAACGCATATTTGTTCTTCCTTAAAATCTTTCTTGCTTGGTTATCTGCTTTGTTTTTGTTCTTTGATTGCGTAAATTTGAGGTTTAGCAGAATTGTATATTTGCTCCCTTGACTTTGTATTGACTGGCGAAACTTTTTAACAATAAAGCCAGGTTTTGTAAGAATAAGTTTGTTGGGATAAAAGAGGATTTCCCCTCTTGATTGTCAGCAAAAAATATCTACTGGCAATGGGTACAAGTGAAGTGCATGCAACCATGTTTGGAGTTTCAATTAATTTAGTCGAACAAAAGTTAGAGCTGGAAATAAATTGCTGTGGTTTTTTTCTTTTCTGACACGGTAAAACTCACAAATTGCTGTGCACTTTAATATTTTGTTAGGAGTTAGTTTTGAAAGTATTGGTTGAGATTGAAACAACAAACTTTTTTTTTATCAATGACAGCGTCATTATAAAAGTACTGTCGATGAAAATATTCTATTGCCCATATCCTTAAAGTGGAAAAAAATACATGAAATAAAAAGGATTTTGCTGATTAATTAATAAGAAAGGACAGTTTTAATATGGGGCAAAATTATCTGCAATATGTAATCTTTCTGAAGATCTGATTCTTCCTTTGATTGAAGCAGCAGACTCACGTCCCCACTGAGAGCTAATGCAAATTCTATTTGATTGCTAAACCTGGTGACCTGGTCCAAGTTTATCCTTTTATTTTTATTTTTATTTTGTCTATATATGTGTGAGTGTATGTATGTAATTGCCCTTTAAACTTATTTATGGAGTTCTGTTGTTTAGTTTTATTTATGGACATATGTTATTATTAAGAACTTTATTTTGGATAATTACTTTACTGTGATGATATTTTGAAATTTAAACTATGAGATCACATTATCTTGAGCTTTATTCGTTATTTAATGCATTAATACTTTATCATAATAAAAACTAAAATGCGGGTTGGATTTGTCAAATTATGTTAGACGTGTATATTATATTTTTTATTTTTTATTGTAGATTGGGTCAATCGAGTTAGTCAAGTGACCCAAAGGTCCGACCATTAACCTAGTATCTCAACCGGGTCAATAACTAGACTGGTTTTCATAACACTGGATTTGGGATCTTAGATTGCTCCACTAAACTTGAAAAAGCCATTCTCTGTTCTCTTGAAGTTGGTTTGTTGGTACAGTAGTTCTCATTCTACTAAAACAGGGGTTGGGAGCAACAAAATAAAGTTGTCCAAAAAATTTACTTAGCATTAAATTTAGAGTCTAACTTAACCCTACTAAACATCTTACAAGGTTAGTGCCCTACTTCTATATTCTATTTTAGTTATATTCACCCTTCAAATTTTATTCAAGACAACCCCCAAACAGGCTTCGACTACCGTAGGCTAGAGGTGATAGCATTTAATGCAACTTTCCAACAAATTTGATTTAAATTGCAGGTTTGAAGAGTTGACATACTCTGGCAGTTATTGTCAACAATCACTCTTCTAACCTTCCTTCTGTCTCTGCTCAATATTTACTTTGTATAAATTTTCTAGCTCTATGATTTCAATAGTTGCATACTACTAATTTTTGTCAAACTCTGAAGATTGACATGTTAATAGTTTGTTAGTGACAGTTGTTAAATGTCTGTATGGTATTGACATGGCTTGTTAATTGCAGCTAGCATATATTTCTATATATTGTTTTTCTAGGTTTATAATTTATATCGTCTTGCAGGTTTCAATGTGGAGAAAGTTCAGTATAAGAATGTTATTTTCACAGTTTGGGATGTTGGGGGACAAGAGAAACTAAGGCCTCTTTGGAGGCACTATTTTAACAACACAGATGGCCTGGTGAGGATTAATTTTCATGCTTTTATCTCAGTGAAAGTAGAGTTATGTTAAGCTGGTCGTTTTGTGAAAAATTCCTTCTTTCAACATCATTAATCATTCCAGTAAGTCTGGAAAGAAAGGTTTATATGGGCATATGGTGGCAAGGTTGATACTTTTGTTGATGTATTCATTTATACAGATCTATGTTGTTGATAGTCTGGACCGTGAGAGAATTGGTAGAGCAAAGCAGGAATTTCAGGTGATAAAGTGAAATTTCACTTTCATAAGTGTCTTCGTATGTCATTCTGATCAAACTTTGAATTGATTCATGGATTACTTGCAGACAATCATAAATGACCCATTTATGCTCAATAGTGTCATCTTGGTGTTTGCCAACAAGCAGGACCTGGTATTTCTTTGTTACCCTTTCACTTGTTTTTAGTTGCACGTCCTGACATTAAGGTTATCTCTATGACTGGAGATCGTACAGTGGCGAAAACTTGTAATTGCTTGACATTGTTACCGAATACACCAAGAGGATATCAGAATTTCTACTATTTTAGTTTGTTTAAAATGTACTGATACATATTTCTGTTAAGTTTTGTATTAATCAATTCATTGAAACAATTACAATCACATGATATTAGTTAGGAGGTTTCTGAAATGTTATTACTGTTATCTTAAATCTTGTGTAGAACAGCAATAACAACAACAAAAAAGTCCTATTCCACTAGGTGAATATAATAAAGCTTTTTCAGGTGCTAAACTTTAGGATATAGAGAGACATCAAATTGAAACGATATGGTTTTGAGGCAGTACAAGTGTTTTATTTATATTGAGAAAATGAAATTAATACAATAAATAGAGGAAATTTAACATCCTCTATTAATAAGGGAATAAGTAAAAATGTTCCTAATAATTCATATATAATCTATATATTCCTGATTAGAAATATCTGTGCCTTATTTTTGTACTTATAACACTCCTCCTCAAATAAGAGCATGTAAGTCGTTTGTACTCATATAACTTTTGGGGTGGGATATTAGAGCCTTTTTGCGAAGATGGTTAGAAGTATGGTCCCTGCTGGCCCTGTTCCTCGTGATTAAATTTCCGCAAATGGTAGAACTGGATCAGGCAGACACATAATACAACAGCTCTAAAGATAACCAGAAGTATAGCGTTTGGTCTTAGAGCTATCCATACGCCAGATAGCCTGCCCGACCATAAAAAAATCACTAACAACTGTAGTTTCATCTTGGTCTAAAATTCAACTCATATTTTTGCTATATGATGTGGAGTAATATCTGTTTCTACTTCTTCCGGTTTTAGGAGGGAATAATGCTGCAATTCATGCCAATTCAGGCTTGTGTTTAACCTTGCGCAGATTGATTGTTTGATGGGGGTATAAACGGGTTGAAAATATCTTGCTAGATATGTACCAAGTTGATGGCTGAAATTAACTTGTGGTATTGATATAATGTTTTTGCTAGAAATCTAGACCAAGAAGGTGGGAAAACTGAAATGTTGGAATTGTTTTGTTCTTTGTGGTTATTATATGCTATATAAAATTATTAATCTTTGATATCATGTAAAAATAGCAGACTTCTATTCTTGAACAAAGTACTCTGGTCAAACAGTGTGAGTTTTGCCTTAATAATTTATTTTTTCTTTTGTAGAGAGGAGCGATGACGCCAATGGAAGTATGTGAAGGCCTAGGTCTCTTTGATTTAAAGAATAGAAAATGGCATATACAAGGCACATGTGCACTTAAAGGAGATGGTCTTTATGAGGGACTGGACTGGTTGGCTTCAACTCTGAAGGAAAGAAAAGCTACTGGGTTCTCTTCAATAGGAGCCTCATCCTTCTAATCTAGGTTTGAACTATCTATCTGTTCAATGTTCATAAATAAGTTACCTTCCTTTTTACCATTCCATCATCATGGGTATTGCATACTGCAGGTACATTAGCCTTTGCCATTGAGCAACGTGTAGGGTCAGTTTCATTCAAGAATGTTGTAAAAAAGTAATCAAATTTTTTGGGCTGCATTAGGTTACCTCTATCTATTCCTGATAAAGTAGATAGATGCTTTGACTTTGAAGGTGCTTAGAGAAGACTTTGCACAGTGTATAGAAGTTTGAGCATGTCGAATGAAAACTAATTTGAATCTCACGAATTCTGTTGTCATATTGATGCCCCTGTTTGAGGTGGACATGTATCTTTTGGTTCATTTTCGCGTGATTTACCCTAATCCTTCCCTTTTTTTCCTTTGTTGTGTGGCTGAAAACTGGTTGTCATTGACGTATTAAGATTTGGATTCTCTGAAGTGAGTTAAATCTTCATCCCTAATAAAGCAAGAATTAGATAAAATATCAACAGATGATCTAAAATATTAAGCTTGTGAAATTATCTAATGGTATGCTATTTATTCGATTTTCCTACCATTTACGTTCTTATGCAAATATTTACTGATATTGTAAAACATTAGTTTCATGGGCTGCTTCAGATTGTTCTGGTTTTGAAAGGTTAAGATATAATACCTGTACTGATTTTGCAATTTTGTATGACAATAATTGAAGCCATGTCGAACTTGACTTCTAAATGATAATTGTTAGGAAATTGCTGTTTGCTTTATCAAGAAAATAAAGAAAAATAAATAAAAGATTAGAAATGAAGAAAATGTTTTGTAGTTTGCTTGATATAGATGAAAATGAAAGAAAAGAAATATTTTATTTTTCTTGCTTGACTGTGTAGAAAGTTAAAGAGAATATATATGTATATAAGAATATATAAATGTTTCAAATAAACATGTAATAAAAACGAGAATATTTTGTCTTTATATCTCTAAAATAAGCCTATACTTTTGTTCTCTAATTAGATGGAACACATTTTTATTGATACCAAATCTTTGGTACGTTAAATGCCTTGAAATGGAGAAAAGACGGATTTAATGATATAATCAGTGTTAACAATGAGAAATAAAATTCAGAAATAATGAATTTTATTTTATAATCATTTGTTCAAATCAAATTCAAAATGTCATTTAGAAGTAGTGAATTTTATGTATTACAATTATAGGAGAAGGCCAAAGTTAGATACGACTAACGGTTAACAAATACCTAAACAATATTGTCCTTAAATTGAACAAAATTGATTGTTTTAGTATCATAAGAGAGCAGCTCTCGTAGCTCAGTTGGTTAGAGCACCCGTTTAGTAAGCGGGAGGTCTTGAGTTCGACTCTCAACGAAAGCATTTCTTTTTGGTAGTTTTTTAACTAATTTGACTGTTATATATTGAAATAATTCAAAGTTTTCATTGTAACTTTCGTAGCTCAGTTGGTTATAGTCTCTGCAGGCAGTAGTCTTGATTTCGTACTCAATCTAATTTTATTAACCAACATTTTATTCTGGACTTAATTATTTATGTATCTATTTTTATTTGGCATGCACGAAACATAATTAATTTTCATTGAATCATCCACAGTCATACCAAAGTATTTTTTGGTATTGATAAACATATATCACCGGAGGATATCAGACATTTTCAGTACAACTCTCATATAACACAAGCCCAGACAAGAAATCCTAATTTTCAAATTTCTATCCTCTCCAAATCCAATAATAATAACAGAAGTTCCTCCCAAAACTATAGTACAAGTATGTAACCTCTCTCTCTCTCTCTCACTATATATATGAATGTACAACAGCATATAGTTACAACATTCTGGCCCAGAAAAAAATAACTTAGCCGATGTGACCAATTGATTTCATGTATAAATTGAGCTTCATATAAGTTCACCATCTTTCATCTCCTATCCAGTTATTTTTCTCCTTTGGCCCTGTAGGACCTTCCTGACCATACAGCTCCACTGGAAGCTTTCTAATCAGATAACCAAATGGATTTGGTAGCCTCCGAGGAAGGGTGTTTATCATCTTATCTAACTCAGTTTTTGAATCATAAACAATTTTAGGACCCCACTGTCTCATAAACTGCAACCACTGAGGCTCTGTGACAGCATCTCCTAGATACTCAGCTGCAACAATCTCGTACTGAACACTGGAATCCACGTACAAATTACTACGAGCAGCATCATTCCTAATACCAACCCCTAATTTTGAAGACCCTTGGATATATGTTCCAGGGTGGGGGTAACTTGCATGTCCATTTTTTGATGAGTAGACAATAGCTTTATTGCCATTAATATACTCCAGTTCATAGGCATCCACCCATTTGCCACCACTGTGCTGTGAGAAATATATACTCCACAACTCTCCAGAGAAGTTGCATATACGAAGTGTAAAATGCTCCCAGTCACAAACATGCTCTCCAACCCTGCTAAAAGCCCTACTTGTCATTCCAATTTTCAGAGTGGAGGGTCCATTGAAAGGGCAAAACACCCACATAACAATATCAGTAAAAGTTCCACCAAGAGCAGGCTTCACATGAACATAAAGCTTAGCACTATTCAAGTTCCCGTGTTTGACAAATTCCCTTCTATCATCACTCGGCAAATCTATCCAAAACTCCCCATCATTTGTTCCCCCACCTGGTAAATTTGAGCCAGCTGCATCAATGGCCTCTCCTGTACACACGCCCTTTCTGTACAACAAGGCTCCGTTATTGAAAAACCAATCAACAGAAGAAGGCAAGTAAACTTCCTCAGGATGAAAGAAAACAGTAGGACCATAGTGCTGTATAAGTGCGTGTATTTGGTTGAGGCGTGGCATTGCAGGTAGCATAGCATTCAAGTTCTTTAAGCACACAATAGGTAGCTCTTCTCCCTTGTTCCAACAACTTGTGCATAAAAAAGTCCCAACTGAAACTCCTTTTCCCAGCATGCCACGCTCACAAGGTCTCAGACTCCACACCCGAAATGGAAACTCAGGATTCACAGAAGTAGCATCAAGCAACAGCCTATAAGGTTGACAACTACTAGTAAGGTCAGCACGAACACAAATCATTTCATCCAAATTGGGCTTGTCAGGCCTGTTAGTAACTAAGTAGCCAAGGGCACAGTAACCTTCAGGAGGCTGAGGCATCCAAAAGTATGCAGAACCTATTGTCAATTCCCTTCTTCCTGCATTGGAACACCATACCAACATATAATCAACAGGATTCTTCAAAGCTGGGAACTTGTCACGGTTGCTTCTTTCAGATGAGCCAGTTTCCACTTCCCTAACAACAAGCACAAAACCCCATAACGGCTTGTCGCTTGGCTGACAATAATGACCAAGGATATGGAACCCATCTGGTATTCCCACAGGCTTATAAAATGCAACAGGCTTTCCCATGTTGCTGTTCCAAACAAACTCAAATGTAGTGATCTTGCGCACTTCTATTTCACCAAGGTTTACAATCCCAGAAGCAAAATCTTGTCCTGTGACTAGATACACAAAATCACAGCACGGATTAATCACTAATCAAGAGACACAAGTAACTAAAACATGACAAATCTTATCTTTGTATAGTTTTTATTTACAGTACATATATTATACAGTGCCTTTTTTATGTATTATTCTCTAATTAGAATAGAAGTTTTATCACATAGTCCATGAAAAAGTTCATAGTACAACACTGAAATCACTTAACAAACTTCATCCAAGTTTTGACTCCAAAATATATCATAGGCACACAATTTCCTAAAATATATAAATATAAATGGTATAACTAAAAATATATATGAATGAGAATATATGAAATAACAAGTTTAGAGTTAAAGATTAATGAAGGGTGCGTTGGGGAATAATAACCTTGAGGCCATTGGGGAAGCGGAGAGGAAAGTGAAAAGGCTTGGGGGAGAGTGATGAGAGTGTTGTTTATTCCTCTCCGAAAGCAGTTGAATTTGAAGCGAAGCATTTGGAGGAGATGCAACAGTTGCTGAAACATATACACCAAATAGAACCAAAACCTCAACAATCGCTGCTTTGTATTCATGTTCAGATTAGATCGCGCAGAACCCATCATTATCAATTGCTAAAAAGTCAGGATTTTGAACAGTCATTTTCCTTGAAGAGGCTGATCAATTTGTGGGACACCCTCTCTGCCACTCTCTCTCTCTTTCTCTCTCTCTTCCACAGAATATGCAGAGATAGAGGAACATGTTCCCAGTCACTACTCATACCATCTTGCGTGTTATTTCTTTCTTAATCATTGATTCTTCTCTTCGCCATCTTTCATTCTCCAATCCATTCCCTACCTTTTTCCTGTTTTCTTTTGTCCCAAATTCCAGTATACGTGTCTTTCCTTCTGTTGAATTATAAGGATCTGAAATATTACAGCATTTTATTTTAAGAGAGAGTGTATATATATCATTGTAAAGAGACTGAACAAAACTAACCAGAAATTTTTTCCGACATACTATGCTTTTTTATTTGCTAAAATAACACATTATAGTTAATATTATTTGAGTAACCGAAATTTTATTTGAATTATTTTGAACTTTCATGAATTTAATTGGATTATAGTTTTGAATTTGGATTTCGAATTGTAAACGAGTTTTTATGATTTTGATTAATATATATCTTGAAATCTAGTTTTTGAACAATCGAGTTTTGATTTGATTTTTCGGACAACTGAATTTTGACGTAGTTTTTTGTGAGCTGACTTAGTTGGGATCCGACTGTTCGAGAACCAAATTTTGATCAAAATCACGAAAATTCATTTTCAAACTCAATTTCTCAAAATTCAAATTCTTAACTAAAATTTGATTAATGAAAATTCAAGTTATAATTTGTAAAGACGGGTGATTAATCAGCACAAGGAGGAGACTGTAAGATATATGAAAACAATGCAACAGTAATACACAGAGAAACGAGCACCGAAAACCGAAAGTATCAAAACCCACCGACTAAGGGTCGGTCCTGCCTTTTAATTGAAAGAAAATACAGAGTGCAACGTGTCCTCTATCAAGTATTCAGCAAAAGAGCAGAAGAAGAATTACATCCAGAGAGAGAAAAAAAAGAGAATTCAATCATCTGCCCCCTTCTAGAGCCCACTACATTCCCCTTTTGTATCCCTTATTTCCCCACTGAAAATCCTTCAACCGTGTACTCACTTTTCTCTCCCTCACGTGCTGCTGTCTGCCATTATTTCCTCCAGCAGGTGCCAGGTGTCCTGAGTTTTCAACTAACTCATCCTTTCCCCTTATTTCTTCTACCCATTCTGCCCCTTCACTCTCAACGTTATGCTCACACGTTACAATACCCTCCCCATCAACAATAACCTTGTCCTCAAGGTTAAAGTCAGGGTAAGCTTTGACAAAATCTGGAATGTCTTCCCAAGTTACTTCTGTTGCAGGTAACCCAAGCCATTGAACTAAGACTTGTGAAACTATTTTAGATCTGCGAAGGATGTCACGTTTTTGAAGGATAGATTGAGGAAGCAATACAGGACCTTCTGGTAGTGTAGTCAATGGTAGGGGAACGTAGGTAGTGGCATGTGAACCTTTGCATTCCTTTAATTGAGAGACATGGAAGATGGGGTGGATTTTAGCAGCGGGTGGCAGTAAGAGTTTGTAGGCCACCATGCCTATTTGAGCGAGAATGGGAAATGGGCCAAAATACCTCATCCCTAATTTCTGGTTTTTTCGCAATGCAATGGAATTTTGTCTATACGGTTGAAGTTTCACCAAAACCAAATCACCAACCTTAAACTCCTTATGCAGTCTTTTGTGATCAGCATACTTTTTCATTCTTTCTTGAGCTTTCAGAAGCTGCCGTTTTAGTTGAGTCAAGACTCGGTCTCTCTCCCCTAATAATTCTTGTATTGCTGGAGGATCGTTAGGATCCACTGTGTACTTCAGTATGGTAGGGGGGTCTCTTCCATATACCACCTTAAATGGTGTGGTTTGTAAGCTGGTATGAAAAGCCGTATTATACCAAAACTCTGCCCACGGTAACAGCTTGGTCCAGGTCTTAGGATTGTCAAAGGTAAAGCACCTGAGATACATTTCAACACACTTATTTAGTGCCTCTGATTGTCCATCGGACTGGGGGTGGTAAGCCTTAGTCATGTTCAAAGTTGTGCCACTCAACTTGAAAAGGTGTTGCCAAAATTGACTTATGAATACTTTATCTCTGTCAGATACGATGGTTCTCGGAAACCCATGTAGTTTGACAACAATATGAATGAACAATTCTGCCACTTGCTTGCTATTGAAGTCTGCCTTTAGGGGAGCAAGGTGAGCATACTTCGACAATCTATCAATGACCACCATAATCACCAAATATCCATTAGAGGGTGGAAGGCCTGTAATGAAGTCCATGGCTATATCTTCCCATATCTGGTTAGGGATTGGAAGGGGTTGGAGTAACCCTGCGGGTAGAGTGGTGGCCGATTTAGCTTGTTGGCATATAAGGCATTCCTGAACGTATTGAGTGACATCTTTAAGCATACCCTGCCAATAGAATTGAAAGGACAATCGAGCCATAGTTCTAGTTATTCCCGCATGACCCCCTAGTATGGAACTGTGGTATTCCTTGAGCAACATTTGTATAATCTCATCATCTCTAGGAATTACAACTCTGTGCTTCCAATGTAAGTATCCATCAGAGTAGGAATAATGAAAGTTGGGTGGTTTACCTGCTACACAAGCTTGAATGACAGATTGAAGAGTAGGGTCTATTTGAGTGGCTTTCTGAATTTTTATCAACAATTCATTCTCTCTAGATGACCATGCCATAAAGAAAGATCTGGATAGGGCATCCGCAGCTTGGTTATCCTTCCCAGGCTTGTATTCAATTGTGAAATCATATCCTAAAAATTTGTGTAACCAGGCTTGCTGCTCGGGAGTTTGAAGGGATTGGTCCATTAAGCTCTTAAGGCTTTTTTGATCAGTTCGAATGATGAACTTGTGGCCCAATAAGTAATGTCTAAACTTTGCAATTGCTTCTGTAATAGCATAGAATTCCCTTGTATAAGCGGATTTATGTTGCGTCTGGGAAGACAATTTCTTAGAAAAGAAGGCTATAGGGTGCTTGTCTTGGCTAAGAACAGCACCAATTCCCAAGCCTGAGGCATCAGTCTCCAAAACGAAGGTTTTTGTGAAATCAGGCAATGCTAGGATGGGGGCAGTGGTAATAGCGTGTTTCAGGGCCTCGAAGGCCTGTGTTGCTGGTGCAGTCCATTGAAAATTATCCTTTTTTAGGAGATTGGTCAAGGGATGAGCAATTGCAGCATATCCTTTGATAAACCTTCGGTAATATCCCGTTAGGCCAAGGAACCCCCTCAGTTGTTTTGTGTTTTGAGGGCAGGGCCACTGTAAGACAGCTTGGACCTTGTGTGCATCCATTGCCACCCCATTTCCCGAGAAAATATGGCCTAAGTAGTCTACTTGAGATAGACCAAAAGAGCATTTGGATAATTTGGCGTATAATTGGTTTTCCTGCAGAATTTGTAAAACTGTTTCTAAATGGTCAAGGTGAGCAGACCAAGAAGAGCTATATACAAGTATGTCATCAAAAAACACCAACACAAATTTTCGTAGAAGGCCTTGAAAGATGTCATTCATTAAGGCTTGAAAGGTTGCAGGAGCATTGGTTAATCCAAATGGCATGACAAGCCATTCATAGTGGCCTTGATGGGTTCAGAATGTTGTCTTGAACCTGTCAGCAGGATTGACCAAAATTTGGTGGTATCCTGATCTAAGATCCAACTTCGAAAAAAATTTAGCACCATATAATTCATCCAATAGCTCTTCAACAGTTGGTATAGGAAATCTGTCTTTGATTGTTACAACATTGAGAGCCCTGTAATCTGTGCAAAACCTCCAAGTGCCATCTTTTTTTTTTACCAATATAATTGGTGAAGAAAAAGGGCTAGTGCTATGGGTAATGAGGCCGTCCGACAACATCTGCTGCACCATTTGCTCAATCTGTTGTTTTTGACTATGAGGATATTTGTATGGTTTAACACGCACAGCGTTCACATCCGGCATTAAAGGAATACAATGATTCTGAGATCGAGTAGGAGGAAGTCCTTTAGGATTAGCAAATACCAGGCGATAGGTATGAAGCATAATTGCAATGTCTGGGTGAATATCTACTGGAATATCCAACCAATCGTCCTCCGGAGTGATAGGGTGAGCAATTTGGAGTGTGAATAGTTCAGCAATAGCGCCAGTTTTGCATAGCCGTGTCATGTGATGCAACTCTGCTTGCTGTGGCAGAGGTGGTGGCTCACCTTGCAAGGTAATGAGTTGTTTGTCTAAGTAAAACTTTAAGGATAGGGTGCTGTAATCAGCAATGTGTGGTCCAATAGTGGCTAGCCACGCAGCACCTAAAATAAGATCAGCGCCCGAAACTGGTAATAAATATACTGGAAGCTTGAGAGTATGTCCTTGTAGTTTAACCTGGATCTCCTTTATAACCCCTTCTGTAGACATAGCATTTCCATTCCCTACCATGACTTTTAGTGATGACATAGCCTCCACAGGAAGCTTTAGGCAATGAGCAATCCGTGGTTGTAAGAAGTTGTCCGAACTACCACTATCCAGGAGTATCTGGATTGTCATTCCTTGCAATGAACCCTTGAATCGCATCGTTCCCACACCAGCAGCACCCTTCAAAGCGTTAAGGGAAAGATGATGTTCCAGATTCTGATCTAAATCAGGAATCTCTAGATTCTGTTCGAAATCAGGAATCTCTGTAGCTGTATTGTCCTCCTCTTCATAAGTAACTTAGAGAAAAGAATATTGACGATTAAGACAACGGTGAGTGGCTGTGAACCGTTCATCACATGTGTAACATAAGCCTTTTTCTCTACGGGACTGCATTTCAGCAGGTGAAAGTCGTTTGATATTATGGGTTCTAATGGTTTGGGAAGACGGGCGTTGGTTTGGGGTAGGGAGAAGTGGCTGTTGTGGAGGATTGATGTATGATTGATTATAGGAAGGTGGTGTGGTTTGGTTGGAATTCCGGGAAGTGTTGATGGGGTATTGTCGAGGTTTGAAGGTGTACTTCTCTTCAAATAAACGGGCTAATGAAATGGCTTTGAGGATTGTGTTTGGGGCTTGAGCTATGACCTCTCTACGGATGTCTGGTTTCAACCCACTGATGAAACAATCAAGAAGGGCCTCATTGCTTACACCATAAATACGGTTAGCTAGAGCTGTAAACTGCACATAGTAGTCATTTACAGACGCGGTTTGTGTGAGTTTAAATAAGGTGGATCTAGGTGATTCAAAGGGAGAAGGACCAAATTCCAGCTCTAAGGATCGAACTAAGGTATTCCAGGACACAATGGGGTTATTGCGTTGCATCATTTGGTACCAAGGAACAACCTCCTTGTCGAAATGAATGGCTGCTATGGTTAAACGGTGATCATCAGGAGTATCATAATATTCGAAGAATTGCTCCGCTTTGAAAATCCAGTGTAAAACGTCGGAGCGATCGAAACGGGGAAAATCAATCTTCACATTTCTCACCTGAAATGGGCCCTGGGTATGGCGTGAGTTCGTACCACCATGGGACATGTTCTCCTTCAAATCTTCAATGGCGTTACGGAGGTGTGCCATCTCTGCAGCATGCTCCCTTTCACGTTTCTGCATGAGGTCCAATATTTGTTTGAGGTCATTTGAAGAGGATGTGTCGGCCATGTGGGATGAAAGCACCAAATGTAAGATATATGAAAACAATGCAACAGTAATGCACAGAGAAACGAGCACCGAAAACCGAAAGTATCAAAACCCACCGACTAAGGGTTGGTCCTGCCTTTTAATTGAAAGAAAATACAGAGTGCAACGTGCCCTCTGTCAAGTATTCAACAAAAGAGCAGAAGAAGAATTACATCCAGAGAGAGAAAAAAAAGAGAATTCAATCATCTGCCCCCTTCTAGAGCCCACTACATTCCCTTTTGTATCCCTTATTTCCCCACTGAAAATCCTTCAACCGTGTACTCACTTTTCTCTCCCTCACGTGCTGCTGTCTGCCATTATTTCCTGCAGCAGGTGCCAGGTGTCCTGAGTTTTCAACTAACTCATCCTTTCCCCTTATTTCTTCTACCCATTCTGCCCCTTCACTCTCAACGTTATGCTCACACGTTACAGAGACAAGTGTCAACAAATAAGGAGATGATGGCTTTAAAATTAAAAACACAATTTTTATAACCAAATCTGATTTCTAGAACATTTTCCCTCTTGTTTGAACAACTTTCTCCTCCTCACCAGCTTTTCTCCTCCCTTGCAAGTATTCCAAATTTCTCCCTCACTGAATCAATTGTTCCAAAATCAGAAAACATTTAGGAGCTCAAGGTGTTCCAAGCTTCAATTTTCACCGATTGACCCTCTTGTTCTTCTACCGGTAAGCAAATCTTCTTCCCTTTTTCTCATTTCCTCCACAAATCTAACTCCTGTATTATACATTCCAGAAAATTTGTAGAGCATCCAAGTTCCTGGACCTTGATTCGGATTATGGGGTTCGTTCTCTCACCCGATGAGCAAACTTTGCTTCCTTTTTCCAAATCAAATTAATGATCATGCAATTGATACATTGCATGTGAATAATCTGAGTTTTTCCTCAAGATTCTAGCTTCTATTTCGCTTGAGAAAACTGATTCTATCTCCAAATTTGGAGATTTTAGGTGTCGTGAATTTCCCTAAGGTACCTTGAGCTTGTTTATGGAAATCTGCGGCTGTTCTATACAAAATCCAGGTAAGGGAAGTTAGGTTTAATTCTGTAATTGTAATAGTAGTTGTTTGTCTAAGTCTTATGCAAGGTTATGGGATTGATGCATGCAGAAAATATATGAAAATGGTGTTAATGTTTGAACTGTATGCCTAAGTGTATATGCTGAACTTCTTGTTTTATGATATATCCTTGGTATAAATCGATCTGTGATTAATCATGAATTGTTTGACTATGTGAAGGATGTGAATTTCATTTTAAAAGGGTGAGTAATCAGTTTCTGTAAATGTTCAATAAAGAGCTAAGTTAGTTTTCAACGTTTGAGTTAAAACTAGGGAACTTGGGTAGTGAGATTTTATTTTAGAAGCTCAGGTCTGAAATGAGTGTTTGGTACAGTTTAGTTAAGTCACTTGTGACTTATAGGCAGTGCAGGAATGGTCTAAAATAGTGTCTAGATAGTAGAATTAAAATTTGGATCCTAAGTTCCCCATAATAGAATGATTGAACCTCAAATCTCTGCATAGTACTTAGGATTTAATGTTAGGAACCTTTGTGAACCATCAAACAAGTCCAAAATCATCCCTAGCTCGTGTTAGAAGTGTCCCAAGTTCAAAATATGGCCTAGATCAAAATATGAGTATGTGAGTTGCCATAATTCTGTAGAATTTAATTCTGCAGAATCCAATTTCGCCCAAGCTAGATTTTTCTCGCATAAGCTAAAAGCACAGGCAGAGAGCCCTGTCAATTTCGCCCAAGCTAGATTTTTCTCGCCTAAGCTAAAAGCACAGGCAGAGAGCCCTGTCAATTTCGCCCAAGCTATATTTTTTCGCCTAAGCTAAAAGCACAGACAGATAGTCCTGTAGCGAATCCTTGTACCCTGTTTTGATATTTTTCATTCTTTTCTTGATCTATGCAATAACTAACCTTGTATGATTAATCTTGGTATGTTATGAATTAAATAAGTAAAGATTGTTCAAAATCAAATTAAGTTAACATTAACATGTCTAAAATTTAAGAAATCAAAGTAAGTAAAGTTTGGTATGGTTTGAAAAATGATTCAAAAGAGTTAAGTACATCTCTTGGCGAGATATAAGTTAAGTTTCTGGAATGAATATAGGTAGCTCAGTCTTGGGGGTTGCCCTTAAAGCTATAATGACTATTCAATCTCACTTAGAAAAGAGTAGTTCATGTGGTGAAGAGTAGTAGGGGGTCCTAGTCTTGGTTGTCTCCATTTTATATGGGCCAAGGTGAGTGATAACGGACTAACCTTGTGTGTGGTAGGGTGAAACCCATTGGCAATGGCTTTGCAAAACAATAGAGGTCACCACAAGTACATGACCCGCCATAGCTCGATATTCATTCCGGGTCCGGACGAGTCAAAAATTTACACCACCTAAATAAACCATAACTTTTAATTTACTAAAACTGTTCTTCTTGGATTGTAATGGTTTGAATGTCTCTTTTATTATATTTAACTATTATTGACTTGTTATTTATTGAAATCTAGCTTACCCTTGCATGTATGTTGTCTGTTTTGTTTGTGATTGTTTCTTCTGCGATGATCATTCAATTATGGATGTGAGCAGAGGTAAGAGAGGTTTCAGAGGCCCCGTTGGAGCAGCTGCTGAATACTCCAGATACTCCAGATACTGTTGCTGATAGAGTAGAGTAGTATAGATTAGTTCTTTTCTATTGTATATATTTAGCTATATCTCCTTTTGCATCATTTTGAAAGACTCTATGCTATAAGTAGAACTTTATTTCCTTCTCTTGTATTTTGGATGACTGTATTGTATAAACATTTCATCTGAATTTTCACTCCTAACTGTTTTACTTTATTATAACATGTTGCTTTCCACTTGATATGAAACTATACACATATTTTTGGGATGTTACATAATTCAGTTCATATTACTCAGATAAATATTATCTGTATATTATCTTAAAAATAAAAAAAAAACAAAATATGTTATGTCAGGAAAAAATTCAAACTAACTATTAAAATAATAATATAATAAACCAAATATGAACAAAACTAATTAACTTGCTAAAATGCTTTACTTTTGATTATTCTTTAATATTTAGGAGATAACAGAAACATTCCCCGACAATACAAGGATAAAAATAAGAGTTAACACGGTTAAAGACTCTTATTAACACGTGGATACAATAAACAGGTCTAATTAATGAAGTATTCTACATAAAAAATACAGGAAACTATAAAAACCTAAATTCACTACTGACTAAACTATTTTAACGTTCATTTCTTTTATACGAATTTACATTTTCATTGTTAAAAAATTATAATTTTTAAATGGTGCCGTAATAATTTTGTGATAAATATGTTATGACTAATAAATATGTTAACCTAAATTCTCTGTAATACTATTTCATTTTTTTGATGTCGGTCATAGTTTTTATCTTTTTATTAAATTTTATTTTTTGTTAATTTTATTTAATTTAATTATTTTTGTTAATTATGTTTAAATAGTTAGTAAAAGTGTGAATAGAATAAGTTATGGGTCAATTCCTATTTTTTTTTTAATTTTAAGAAAATAATTCATTTGTTAAACTATCATATCATAATATAATACAATCAACATCATATGTCCGTCTCAACATTATGTTTTAATTTACTTTAATTTTAATTTAATAATTTTATTCAATTTTATTTTATTTTTTCCAAAATAAAATTATTTTATCTCTTCAAATTAAAATTAAATTAAATTTTTATATAAATTTATTTCTTAGATAAATCTAAATTCTTGCAAATATAATATTATAATAATATATTTTGAATTCTTTATTATTTTTAAATTATTTTTACTTTATTTTTTATATTTATAAAAATTAAATATAAATCTAATAATATATTTAGAACTGTTTTAAAACTAATGAAAATTATATAGTGAAAATATAAATTTAATAAAACTTTGTATAAAAAATAAATTGTGTAATTTAAAAAGTATTTAACCTATTGTTACTGTAAACAATATTCAACTTATCAATTACTCAGATTTTATTTCTCAAGTAAATAGTTTTTTCAATATAATATATTTATATAATCATCAGTCGGTTCTTAAAAAATAAAACATATTTAAATTGAATTTTTAAATATAATAAACCCGAAAATGAAGCCTCTGGAGTTGAATCGAAAATGACGGTCACGTGGCTTGTTTTCTTCCACATTCTAAGCTCATACATGGCTAAATGCTGATACACTACTTTTTTCCATCACATTTCATATATATATATATATATATATATATATATATATATATATATATATATATATATATATATATATATATATATATATATATATATAAAAGAAATGATAAATGTAACTGACGATTTTGTCTTTAGGAAATATTTTAATTTTTTTTTTGTTTAAAAGAATACAATATCTTTAGATATTTAATTTTTCTTTTAATACAATTATTTTTATTAAAATTTATTCTAACATTAAATTTTGGACTGTTTTGTTATTAAATTATAATGTTTACAAACTGATTTGTAGTTTTACAGATTTAGGGAAAACATACTTTTTTTTCTATGAAAACGTAGAATAAATAAAAAAATACTAAATTAAACATTCTTTTTCATGTTACCATTCGCTTAAAATTTATTTTCAGGATATTTTTAAAATCAATATCCTCCCAAATCACTTTATTTAAAAAATAATTTTCAAGAATAACAATTATTCCAAAGGTCTTTTCCGAAAAAAGTATTAAAAGAAAAAATATATAAAAAATGAGAGTGATTAATTCATAAATTAAAATTAACTTGTTTTTTCAAATTAAAAAAAAGTTCAAAGAATTAATAGAAAAAAAATCTACAAATTAATATATAAACTATTTTAACTACATTATTTTAGTTTTGTGAACTGCATCATAAATTTAGCCGTTAAATAGTTATATATGTTTTTATTTTTTTAATTTTGATGTGAAATCTATATCAAATTTTAAATTAATTTTAGCAGCATATTAAAAATTTGTTGATGTAATAAATAACGCATCCATGTGTTAACATGATCGTATATTTAAATGTCCATATAATCATGTCGGCATGTAAATTCACGTACATGATAATGTCGGTTGTCATTTGAACAAATAATTAATTCGTTTAATCATACAAATTATATTTATTTATTAATAAAAATTTAAATAAAAAAAATTAAAATGAATGACATTCAATTCTTAATAAAAGTTAATAAGTTAAAAAATATTAATATGTAAAATAATAAAAATTATTAAAAAATTAATGAATATGTTTTTGCTTATATTAATATTGTAAATATTTAAATAATATTACAAACATTTAAATATGATAGAATTATTTAAATTATAAAACAAATTGAAAATAAGTTAATAAGCATATAAAATTATAAGAAAATAAAATAACATTTTAAATACTTACATTTTTATTTCTATTTTATGTATAAGCAATAAACTATTTTTCAGTATATATTTTATAATTCATACGCAATATATATATATATATATATATACACGCGTACACCTGTTTTTCAGTTGGTACGTTTTAACAATGTGTACTGGATTATAGTAGACAAAAATATCCTCATTTATCATGGATTATAAGTTTTAAGGTCAAGAATATTTAAATAATTTTCATTCTCAAAACTAAAAAAAAAAAAAGAAACTCCCAAACCCTTACTCACCTCCCTCTAGAGCCGTCAAAATGGGTCACAGCCCGCGGGCCAACCCGGCCCGTCACGGGTTCGGGTCGGGTTGGGTTTGAAAAATGCAACCCATTTATATGCGGGTCAGATTTAGACCCGGCTCATTTAGACCCGGCTCATGCGGGTTGAACCCGTGGTGAGCCAGGTTGGCCCACCAACCCACCTACCTATTTTTATTTTTTTAATTTATTATTTTATTTATGAAACCCTAAAAAATAAAATATTCTCTTCACTCACTGTGTATACCAAAAAAGTAACTTCTGCTCTCACAAATCACTCTCATTGCACTTGCTCTCATTTGATGGTGTTTTCACCCTCACTTCACTGAAATTCTTCAAGGAACAGGTAAAACACCTTTCCTTTTTTCTTCTCTTTTCTCCACATTTTTGTTTTCTCACTTCTTTTTTTTTTCAAAAACCCTATAATGACAAAAATAGGAGTTTGCAATTTTGTTTTTTATTCTGGAGGATTTGAAGACATGAAATGATTTTTTCATGTTCTGACATGCTTGTATCAGATTTTGTTCATTTTATTTAAAATATTTGAATATACATTATTTGAACAAGCTCTTTTTGATATCTTTGAATTTGGAAAATTATGTTACATATTAAACTATTAAATTTTTTGTGATGTTGTTGAGTACTAGTTCTCTTTTTTTTTTACTAATATTTTTTTTATTGATTGTCGAAATTGTTCTGATATTAGAAAAATCTTTATTAGTGAATTTGGAGACAACAAGAACATGGGTCAAGGGTTACAACAATTGATGTTTTTTGTTTTTGTTTTTTGATGACATTTGGATTATACTGTACTTTTTGGGAGTGAAATTTATTTAAATTTAAATTATAGAAAATTTTTATTTTTTTATTTAAAAAAAAATGTAATTAAATGGGCTAGTGAGCCAACCCGTTTACCCACCAACCCGTGGTGGGTCGGGCCGGGTTCAAGTTTTTCTGGCTCGCTAATAAATGAGCCGGGTTGGGTTGGCTCACTAAGTGACCAACCCGTGGTGGGCCGGGCCGGGTCGAGCCGGGTTACCCGTTTTGACAGCTCTACCTCCCTCATTCCTCTCAACATCTTCTCTCTCATATCTCTCACTCCAACATTTTCTCTGTCATCCCTACTATTGCCCTAATTGACCCTTGTCTAACCCTTGTCATTTTCCCTTTACACAAAGTGTTTCTTTTTCCTTTCTCTATTGGTATGGGATACATGATGTAAGATTGCAACCTAGAATTGAAAGAATTGTACTCCTAGGGAATTCTTCTATACCTATTTCTTTAATTTTCTTATGTCCCTTTTTTATCACTGAATCAACTTCTACAGGCGTTTAGAATAAACTTTAACCTTTAACCACTGTGCAAGATCAAAAAACAGTAAAATCATTTTTTACCTTTGAGATTTGAAAAGAGTAACATAAAATGACAAAGTTTATATTCATTTTACACACATTAATAAATATAAAATGATTATAAAAGAGTAAACTTTTTCAAATTTTAAAAAATATCTCTGATTCAAATTGCTACAACCATCTTCAATTGGGTTGAGATGAGAGAAAAAATGTTGGAATGATGACAGAGAAAATGTTGAAATGAGAGAGAAAATATCTCTGATGAAAAGGGTTTATGATTTTTTTTCTTCGATTGAGGCAACAGTAGGGATGACAGAGAAAATGTTGGAGTGAGAGAGATGAAAGAGAAAGGGTTGAAAGGAATGAGGGAGGTGACTAAGGGTTTGGGGGTTTCTTTTTTTTTTGTTTTGAGAATGAAAATTATTTAAATATCCTTGACCTTAAAACTTATAATCCATGATAAATGAGGGTATTTTTGTCTACTATAATCCGGTACACATTGTTAAAATGTAACAACTGAAAAACAGGCGTATGCGTGTTAACAAACCCCATATATATAATATCTTTAGTCATTTTGTAACATCCCAATAAATATATATCAAAAATTATAATTTATTACAGGAGTTAATATAAATAATAAAGAAGATCAGTGAGGAATAAGCAAATAGATAAGAAATATGAAATATCATATAGAATTTAAACTATTACAAAAGTTAAATGTACATATAATACCGGACGGTCAAGGGTTCACTAAGACAACCGGTGAAAGACAGAACAGATAAGAGTAAGCTTATGTAAATTTAAGGTTAAATATATGTTTTGGTTCTTATATTTGTGCTCAATTCTCAACTAGGTCCTCATGTTTTTTTTTGTTCCAATTGAATCTAAATATTTGTTAATTTGAACCCATTAATTTCTTTCCGTTAGTTTTGGACTCATGCCGTTTATATGTAATGACGTGGATGAAAGACATTATTAACTCATTTATACTCATTCAATTAAGTGGAAATCTGTATTTAAAATTTGTATTTTAAATGAGCTATTAAAGGACTGTTTTGATTTTGATTGTATAAAAATATAGATAAACAAAAACAATCCAAGTAAACCCTAAAATTGGCAAATTAGGGTCCCATGAAACACAATACAACACAACAAAACATAACAGAACTGCAGAAGGAGGAATTTGCATGCAGCAGCACATTAACATGTACATCAATGTTCCCAATCTCAAACGGAAAAGCTTCTCCTTCTTACATATACTGATTCTTGATATTTTTGCAATTTGTTAATTTTCTTTCTTTCCTCAACCCATTTTCTCTCTCTCCCTCCCCACCATTTTTGTTCTTCGACCAGATTCTGGAATGAGATAAATAAAGTCGTGCCCGTTTGGTATCCAACATCACACGATAACAAATACTAATTACATAGAAAATGTGTTTCATCCGGAAAGGTCCCTTTGGAGTAGTATCTATTACATCTTTCTGTTTGATATATATCAAAAGGGAATATTAATCTTTTTCTTTCTTCTCTGTAATTATTGAAGGAAAAAGAAAATAAACAAGTAGAAGATATATAAATGAATATGAATATTAGCTTTTGGGCTCTAATATGATTGGTTCGGCTAGGAAGGAATCTATACATCATTGGAATGAATATAAAGGAAAATAACAGAAGCACGAACAAGGAAAGAGAGAGGAAGTACCTTATTTTTACCATTTGCTTCAAAGAAAAGAGAAACAATTTTTTTAAAATTTAAAAAGAATCCACAAAATTCCTCCCTAAATAAAACTAAAAATACCAATAAATTCGTTTGCCTACTATTTTCAGTATAAAAGATGAATCATTAGTTGGCTGAAAATAAGTTTTAAAAAAAATAAAGAAATAAAAAATATCTGAGAAGCAACTTTACCATTTGAAAAGGAAACTACACATTCTCTACTTTTTCATCAAATAAACAAGTTATATTAGTTTTATCATCTTTTTCATTTCAATCAAACGCGTGAACTCAACATCTTTTAAAATTTGTTAAAAATGCTTCATAATTTTTTTAATAAAGAAATTAATAACTTTAAATAAATAAATAAAATAGTCGTCGTAGCAGAAAAAATGGTACTAGTAACATTTTTAAACAAGTAAATATAAGAATTATTTATAAGAATATTAAAAGTTATATTACGGTCAACATAAGAAAAGACGATAATGATAATGAACTAGTCATGTATATATGAGTTCGATTAATTAGGGCTTTCACTGACGGGCCTGAAACAAATGAAATGCCCAATTGGATGCAAGGAGATTTATATGTGATCTTTTCAAAAACTCCTTTAAAAAATTTTAAGCTGTAACCTTCAATTGTTTAAGGTTGTTGCTTCCTACACCCAATGAAAATTCTGTAATATAAAAGATTTTGAAAATTGCAAAAACACAACATGACATAATCACATCCCTTTTCTATTTATAATCGTTTCAAAAGCCTTTTTTATCTAATTCTCATTTAGAAATCGTTATAATTTATATGAATAATTTATAATATAGTGAAAGTTACACCTTATTAATACAGAGATCCATGTCCGCTTCCAACCACACGTGGTTACCAGGAACCAACCATGTAGGGAGCGTCTTACATTAGAGTACATATTTAGGTGCAACTTCCTTATTACAACCAAAACATAGATGTGACATTCTCAATTCATATGCTACAACAGTATGGTGAGATGCTTAATTGCTATACTCTCAATTTCTCCGCGTGTTCCAAGAAATTACAGTTTTTAGTTTGGTGATGGGGAAACCGTGGGTTCAATATTACCGAAGTGCAGAGAGTGCACAGGTCCTGGTGCCACAATGCCAGAGCTTCTGAGTTCAGCCATTCCTCGACGAGCATTCACACCTTGTACCTCACACAACTTGGGAAGAAACACACCTGCAACATGAATTTCCTCGACCTCAGACATTAATTTCTGACCATAACTATCTACGGAACTTATAAAATAATGATAAGTGTTTGTGTACCTTCACCAGCTGCAAGATTGAAGTATAAGTCAACAACGTTGGGGCAGCTTTGGTAGCAGTGAGGGGAACAGAGCTTGTGTGTGAAGGTAGACTCGAGAAGAGAATCTGATGAGATTCCAAGGGATTTTCTGTCCAATCCACAAGCCTTTATGCATTGCTCTGTTTCCATGTGATCCTTCACATTCTCAGCTTCAATCTCTGATGTTTTGCATGTGTATGCCTCCTCACCACTCCTCTTCACGCGCTTCTCCAGCACACACCGTTTCCCAGCGGATGACACGGCGAACGAGCACGTCTCCTGGCTCAGATTCTCGCATTCTATCTCACCTGCATTTTTCCATTACAACATCATGGATTCTTAGCTCAAGAAAAATATAATATAATATAATATAAATATCGGTTTTTAATGTTTGTCTTACTTACCAAGAGTGGCTTGCAGGGTGAGAGAAAATGCAAGGGCAAATATGGTGAAAGTCGTGAAGGTGAAGTTAGAGGCCATTATAGGTTAAGGCAGAAAATTGAAAATTGAAAATTGAAAATATCTATGTGGTTGGATTGGAGAAATGTTGTTGTGAGGGTTTATGGGTGGTTACATTTTATAGTGGGTTTTGTGCCGGAATTATCGGATTTTTTTAATAGGAATTATGGGTTTTGACGGAAAGGAGTATGTGGAATTCTCAACGTGAATTACGAGTCGGGGGATCATCAAAAGAAGACTACTTTAACTGTTTTCAAACTTTTCAACCACTAATTCATTTACATATGTTTTCTATAGTTTTTCTTTCATCCTTGTTTTATATTAATTAAACTTAAAATCTATAAAAATAAATGTATATCAATTTAACCAATATGTCTGTTATTTGAAAAGTAGTTTGTTTGCAAGTGTTTATCGTTGAAAAATAATTAATATTGTGAAGGAAATAGGTTTGATGAAGAGTCAAGTAATAGCGCCATCAGTGGCAGAGCTTTCACAGTTTACTCTTCCACCATCATTTCTCACATCACTGCTAACTTCCAACTTCCTTCCAACTACCAACGCTATCATTCTCAAAATTATAATTTTGGTTAAATATATGTTTTGGTCTTTTGTACTTAATTCTCAACTAGGTTCTCATATTTTTTTGTTTTCTAATTAAATTCAAATATTTATTAATTTCAACTCATTAAGTCTTTTTTGTTAGTTTTGGACTGACGCCGTTTCTGTTAGAATGGTCAACACTTTTTGCTCACCTTGTGTGCTTTAAACTGTAAAGTCTCTCTCTTTCTCTCTCTATTCTCTGTCTCTGTGTTGCATTCTTTGTGTGTCTGAATCTCTGTTTCTTTCAGTGTTAGATATTGGTGGTTTTAATTTGATTTTGACTGAACGAATGAGATCTTGATGAGGGTTGGAACCATTTATTTGTTCTCATTATTGCCATTACTTCTTTCTCTGCCATTTTCAATCGCTCAGCTCCCACCTGACACTGCAATGTCATCCCGGACCCTTGATGCCATTCTTCAAGATTGCGCCTTTAAGGCATTTTGGTGGGACTAGTCGTGAGGTCGGGTCTGATAATGTCTATAACAGTGCTAGGTTGATCAGGAGTAAGAATGATTCTGTTCCTAGTGTTAATATGACTTGGGTGTTTCGTGTTGTTGGAGGGTGCAAGTACTTGGTTCGATTGCATTTTTGTGATATTGCTAGCATTTCTATGTACAGGGGAAAGAAACACCAGGAGGGACTGATACGGTTGCCGGAATAAGGCTTAAAGGATCGACGATGACGGTGGCCTTGACAAGGAAGAAGGAATTAATTAAGTTTGCATTTTTACCCAAACAAATTTAAAATACAAATTTTAATTAATTTCCACGCAATTGTACGAGTATAAAGGAGTTAATAATGTCTTCATGTCATTATATATAAACGGATTGAAAAAAAAAAAAAGCTAGTTGAGAATTGAGTACAAATACGAGGACTAAAATATATATTTAACCTATAATTTTCAACTAATTATGTTTCCACTCTATTTTTTAACTACTTTTTAACCGAATTTTTCTTTCAATATCACTTGATTAAAAAAATATATTACTAGAATGTTGATTCGGACACTATATATATAATTTAATAATAGTTCATATTGTTTAACTGCTAATATCTTATGATGTATCACTTTTGAAAAGATTAACAAATAAAGTTGAAAAATAATTTATATTAAAAATTTTATTCTTATACAATACATTTTCTTTGAAATTATTTTTCACTTTGGGTTGAAGGATAAAGGAACAAAGTTTTCAGTGATAACTACATATTATTTGTTTTAAATTTAGGAGCTCGATTATGTTTTTAAAAAAATGTTTCAGAGAGTTAAAAATAAACTTAAATTGTTCTTAATCTCGATTCGACTGAGATTATTAGCAGTGTTGGAAAAATAATTTTAAAAAATCATATTAAATCAAAGTAAATAATATCATCTCTAATTTGTTATCTTAATCTATAATTAGAAGGAAAGTGACCAACCGTACCCTAAATGTCAAACAACATAAACAAATTAATCACTTTGTGTATTAAGTCTCAATATTTTTGTTTGGTCTTTTTAACTTCATAACCAAATTCCCCAAATTAGAAGAGTAGTATAATAAGTTTAATTGAAACTTCAGTAAATTCATACAACCATATAATATACCCACTTTTATTCTTCTTTTAGTTCTCTTTATAATTACAAAATATATTTTAGGATCAAAAGATTATTTTTAAAATTAAAAAAAATGGTGTATATATGCATATGAAATACTGATGCCAAAAATAAAGAATTCATGGTCACATCACTAAAAGAAGTATTATTTCTTAATTGAAAAATGTTGAATATTGCTATTGTTTTCTTAATTTAATTTCACGGAAATTAAAATTTAAATATTTTGTTAACATTGTGTTATTGATATTATATATTTAATGACTGTGTAGATAATTAACTTTTAATTCACTACCTCTCAATTATATTTTTAATTTAAGTATTATAAAACTATATCATTGATATGATTTATGGTATTAATATAATTATAAAAAAGTATAATAAATTAAGAATGTTTTAATTATATATACTAAATTTAAAGAAAAAACACATACATTTAAAGCTTATTTTTCCTTCTTATTTACTTCTAATATAAACATATATTTGAGAATGTGTGCAAAAACCTCATATCAACCAATATGTTCGAAATTTACGCAGTTATATATAATACTGGTAGGAATAATTTACTAGTTAATAATGGATTTTTGTAAGAATTAGTTAATGAATTATTTAATATGGTAACAAATTCTAGCTAAATGTTTTGGTCTACCATATTATCTATTATCGGATTATCAATAAAAGTATAGTCTTATTTTCTCTATGTACATGACATATGATTCAATAAATACACAATTAATAAGCAATTCATATTTTATAGTACTTGTAGTAGACTTTTATTTGTATTGACTATTTGGAATAGTGTGAATCCTACTTATGTATGCTACTTTTTCTTATGTTTTAGTGACAGGTGGTGGTACTAGTCTAAGTTAAATAAATGTGGTTAGGTGGAGTAACACTTACACATATTCCATACAAAACATATAAATGGTTTAATTGAAATTTTAAACATTAAAAAAATTATTTATACAATTAAAAACCAAAGAATTTTTTCAAAGCAAAATAAAAATAAATCATTCTATCAATTGGTTTGTGCTTGACTTCTTCAATCTTCTCTATCTTATAGTAATTGAATTTCAAATTTCTCATAAACATTTTCATGGCTGTTATTCATTTTTCTTCTTTTAAATTTGCCTGGCATCATGAAGAAAAACTAATTATATTGACAATATAATCATTAGCATCTTATTATGCGTGTCTCAAAAGTTATGGTACAAACCTAAATTCACAAGATATGTTACATTTTTTTTATCTGTAATTAGGGAGGCCTAATTAAAGTTGTTAGAGTGGATCACAACTCATCCAACCTGACATGGTATAACTTTACCATAATGCTTTATGAAGGTCATAATTCATGTATTTTGTGTCTATGTTGAAACACAATGTAATCTTGAAATGAAGATGTAAATATTGTTCATGTTTTAATACATTTATTTGTTTAGAATGTCAAAATACATTAAAATATATGTAAGTTAATATACATTAAGTTAATATGATTTCTTATGGGAACGAGTTAGATTGAATTTAAAAAAATTATAAATTTTTATGAGTTAAAAATAAAATCAGTTTATTAAGAATTTAAAATTTGAATTTGGCAGCGATGTCCGGAAGAATTTGGAAGACATGGGAGGGGACTAAGAGGAAAATTAGTGTGCATGTTTCCCACGATTAGGGAGATGATGTTGGCCAAACCTAACTTCGGCAGGGTGGATGGAAGCTTCTACCTTATTCAAACTTCCTCTTTCTTCATCTTCTCAAATTTCAACACGTGGGACTATTCACCTTTTCTAGATCATTTTACTGTATCTTTAGTGGAACTTGTCTTCTTTATGTTTATACATTAGTAAAAAATAGAGTTTTTACAGTACACATTATGCCACGGTTTACCAGAAACCGCAGCATAATACTGTGCAGTGACATTTTTGAAAATAAAACGAACTTATAGGCCGCGGTTGCTCTGAGAACCGCGACCTATTCCCTAGTCAAATTTTCGCCTTTGGTGCCAAGTCAAAAAATCAAAAATTGCTGGGGGAATAGGCCGCGGTTGCCCACAGAACCGCGGCCTATCCCCCTGCAACCTTCTGACATTTCCACAAGTCAGCACCTGCAATAAATTTATGGGCGAATAGGTCGCGGTTATTCCCAGAACCGCGGCCTATTCTCCTGTAAATTTGTTGCAGGTGCTGACTGGTGGGAATGTCAGAAGGTTGCCGTTGAAAAAGGCAGTTGAAAAAAGTGGGAGAATCGACAGCGGTTTCCCAGAGAACCGCGACATATTCCCCAGTATAGACCGCGGGTGGCTGATGAACCGCTGTCTACCCATATTTGGACGAATAGGCCGCGGTTTCCCATCAACCGCGATATAAAGTTTAGTGAAAAATTTCAAAATTGTCATTTCAGTTTAATTTTTTATTTTTTTAAATGGGTATAGACCGCGGTTCTCTCAAATAACCGCGGTAGTAGCGCTTATTAGGTTAAAAAAAATACAATGAACAGTTTCATCTCCTCGCGAAGTCTAAAATTGCAACGACGCTCTTCTCTCCGCAACTGCAACTCTCTCCGTAGTGCATCGTCGCTCCGCCACTGCATTCCGCGCGCCGCCACGCCACTACACTGCAACTCTCCGCCACTGCATTCCCCACTGATAATCCAGGTATTGCCTTCTCCTGTTCGATCCTACGTTCGATTGATTTCTTAAGTTTTCATGTTCAGTGCATTCTGATTAAAACTCAAAATGAATGATATGGTTGTTTGCGATTTACTGAGTCAATGCATTCTGATTTGAATCATGTGAAAATCTGTAGACTTATTTATATGTTTGAGTTTCAATAGCTAACTATAATGAGAGAAAAAAGGTTGGTTTGGGATTGGGATTGGGATTGGGAGTGGCGGAGCCACCCTCGGTCTGCGGAGGAGGCGTCTTCATCGGGAATCCTTGTTGAATGAATTTGTATGTATCAATAGGAGAAATTGCAATAGCAATTCATGGGTGTGATGTTGTGCTGGAAGAGATGGTGAGTTTGGTTGGGTTGCCCCCAAAATTTCCCTACAACGCTCTTTCCTTAGCTTTCTCTTTCTTTGTGTTCTGATTTCTGCAATCCCAAATGGCTGACCTATGGAGCACCCCATTAGTTTCTCTGTCTCTCTTTATCTTTCTTTTAACTTCAGTTGACTTCTCTTTCTTTTCTTACTCAATGTTAAACTGATTTTTGTCGCCTAAAATCAGAACAAACTAAGTTTCCCCAATAATGAAGTATAGGGATAACCTAGGTATCAATCCTCAGACTCGACTAGAATTAAGCTTAAAATGTAGAGTTTTATCTTGTATTTATTCTATTTACTATCTACTAACAAAAAAAGGTGGGGAAAAATTAAATTGAAATTTAAAAGGAAAAGAATCAAAATAAAAACAGAACCTATAAAAAAAATAAAAGAAGAAAGTAAGTAAACAGAATCTAAGCTAAAATAATAGAAAAAATATATAGAACCTAATTATACCTAAAACAGAAACTAAAGCTAATTCTACTAAGATTAACTATGTCCAGAGAAAGAATGACTTGAATCTGAAAACAAAAGTTTATGTATTCTAAAAGCAAAGAAAAAGGAACTTCAGATCCTAGGCTAAAGCAAAGATAATCATCATTTCAGAATTGAAACTAAGAGACAAAACTAAAAGTAGAGAACAAAAGAAATTGAATCAACTCAACAAGAAAATAACTAGAACTAATGGATGAAGCAACGAATCAAGTAAAAACTCAAGAATCAGACTAGCTCTAATCATTACAAGCAAAACATAACCTAAAATACTAAACCGAACAAGATCAGTGAGTAAAAATCACAAATATGAACCAAACTTGCTTGAAATGGCCTATCAATTGAATTATTAATATACAGGAAGACATCCCGTTCATAAATTGCCCACCTCGGGGTCTAAAGTTCTAATACAGAACTAAAAATGAATAACAATCAATTGATTTTCCAAATCAGAACATATTCAATTCCACAAACACAACTCACAAACATAAACTAAAATAAAATGAATTGAAATATATTTTTTATTGATTGAACTCTTCTCTGACTCGGGAAGACATCCCGTTCATTTACGCTCACTGTGGAGTCGTTTAATTCCAAAAAGGAATTATAGAAATGCAGATATCCGAGTTCGAATCATTTCCAAATCAAACCATTTCAGAAATTGAACAAACAAAAACGATCTCAACACAAACAAGAGTTGGATAAAAACACATGAAACAAGAAATTTGAACAGTATAGAAACATCAATTACTCAACACAGATGCACATCACAAAATTTTTATTAAAACGGAAAGAAAATACAAGAATGTACCGAAAAGGAACAAGAAAGAACACAAGAACTGGAATCTACCGGAAGCGATAAAACCCTGGACTCTCGCGTCGCTCTCTAAAAACGAAAAGATGGAAACTATTTCTGAAAAAAAAAAGTGTATCTATGTACATAGAAGGAAAACCCCTTTTTATAGGGTTCTAAAAAAATTTCACAAACAGAAAAGAAAAAGGAAAAAAAATGGAAAAGAGAAACTTGCTTGCTACGCTAAGCTTCATCCGACGTGGCACCTCCGGTCATCTTCGTCTTCGCCGGTCAGCTCCTCTTCTTTTCCGGGCAGCTCCTTCTTCGTCTCTCATCGCCCCTTTGCCCTAGCTCGAGGGCGTTTTTCTCCAAATGAGAGTGCTTCACGAATTCTTTTCTTCTTTTTCTCCAAATGAATATCCACGAGCAAGACCCCTAGGAAACTGCTGCCATTCCACTAATTCAAGTGCAACCCAAGTCCAGCCATGTGGCTTAATCAGTAGCAGCTCAAGTGATGGCTTCTCCAAAACGCTGTGCTTCATTAAGATGGAATCCAAGTAAGGTGGCAGCTGCGTTTCTGATCCAATTAACCAAATGTAATGGCCCAAGATGCACATGCAGCGCCAGCGACTCAGCTCAAAACTCAATGGCCCAATTGTTAAGTGCAGCGCCTATCTCCAAATGTGGCAGCAATAGTGTCGGCCCAATTCTATCTAATAGCACAACTCCCATTTAATTTCATCTGCAGCAAAGGAAACAATTTTCAATACCAAATTAAAGAAAAGAAAAGGAAATCTAACAATTGGAAAGAAAGATTATTTTATCAAAAATTTTCTAAAAAAAAATATAAATTTTCTAAAAAAAAATAAATTTTCTAATTACTAACAAAAACTAAAAATACTCTTTAAAAACCTATTTTTAACTAAGATTATACAAAACTATAGAATTTAAAGAAGAAAACTAAAACTAACCTATTTCTAAGCAATTAAGAAGAAAAATATACTAACAAGGACTTCTAGACACAAAGAAAGATGTAACTTTGGGGAGTTATCACACCCCCACACTTAAACAACTGCCCTCCTGGGCAGGGACAAACTAAGAGAAAAAGAAAATCAACAGACTCAATATACACAAGAAAGATTCAACACAAAATAAAGAGAAGACTAAAGACAAAACAAGGAGCTTTCAAATTCTATTTCAGCTTATTCAAACCTACAAAATCAAACCAATTCCTAGTTATTTCATCAAATTAGAACTTGCACAAAAGATTTCCTAACTTTAAACTCAAGCTTCAGCAATTTCAGCAAATGAAAAACAGTTTAATTCAATCAAAATCAGCAAAGACAACATATAGAAGAGTAGCAGCCAATCTCAACCTCACAGGATGCAGTGTATGCACTCATATTCACTCAAGTGTTTGGGGATAATCCTGTTTCACTCAATCATGATATGTTAACCACCATTTACAACTTTGAAAGGATTCTAAATGACAGTGCTTTACTCAAAGTTTCTCTAAATCAAAAGGTCTTTATTTGGCTTGTAATGTTCATGGAATGAAATGGAAAAACAGTGAATAATGAGAATGGGAATGAAACAAAGAAGTGGGAAGAACAAGGGAGAAAACTAGAACTTTGTGCATTCTTTCTCAAGCTTTGTGGCCAGCTAATTTTTCTTTTCTCTTTCTCTGATCGTTTCTTTCTTTTGAATTTAATTTCAGGTCTTTTCTTTTTTTTTTTTTTTTTACTCTCTTTTCCTGATTGTTCTCATGTCTAGACCTGTTCTTTCTTTTTCAACCACACCATAATTTTTAGCACATTTTTCTTTCCTTTTTCACCTCTGGCCTCACTCTTTTCATGCACTCATCAAGTTCCAGAATTCTCCCTAAGTTTCACAAGTCTCTAAGGTTATGTAATGGTCAAAGGGAAATGGCTTGAAATGGATGGAAAACAAGAAAAGAAGCTAAGGCTCAAAACAGGGTACAATGGTAAGAATGAAATGGGAAGGTTAAATTGGCTATGGCTGAAAATGAAGGAGGCCTAAATCATATTCAAAGTTACCAAGAGCAAGCACATCAATAAAGAATCAATGCAAAATCAAAATGACAGCTAAACATACATGTTATCACACAAGAAAGACAAAAACTGGCCCAAAATCTCTCAGGGATTAAAAATTTGTTAAAACTGACTTGCTACTCATCCTATGCAAAAATTACTGAATTGAAATGAACTAGAGACTGCAAAATCAATGCTAAAACTACCTCTGCCTAAATCTAAAGTTAAGTCTACTCTTGACAATTCTAATTTAAGGAAATGAAGCTAAAAATTGAATGAATTCAGCAAGTAATGAAGAAAAGCATAAAACAGAACCTAAAAGCACCTAGAAATGTCTAAACAGAAATACCTAAACTATATACAATATGAGCAGATGGAAACAAAACAATATGCTACCTAAACAGAACCTACTCAACTAAAACAGATTCAAATATGACCTACAACAACTCCTAACTAAAACTTCTTTACAAAAAGAAACCTAAAGCAACCAGAACTAAAATATATAAAAGAAAACTAAAGGGAATTTTAAGCAAAGACAGAAGCAGAACCTAAGTGAGAGGAATCTTAAGGCAAGGAAACAAAAGTCAGAATTGAAACTAATGGCAAAATAAGAACATGAAATAAGAAAGCAGATATAAAAGAGATCTAAAAAAAACTTACAAATCAATTTTAAACTACCTAAGATATTAACAAAAAATAAACCTAAACTATTCTTATAGGCTACGTAACAAAAGAAATAGCAAAGAGAAAGCCAAAACAGATTTAGAACAAAACAAATGAAAAATAGAACCTAATTGTGAAAAGAATCCTAATTGAAAACTCAAAACAAAGCATGAAACTAATCAAAAGGAAAAGGCAATAGTAACAGGAAAAGAAAAGAACCTAAGCTAAACTAAAACAGATTCAAATCTAAAAGAAGGAGAGCCTAAGAACATCCTAACAGTAGTGTCAACACCCAATTTCGTCCGGGTATTTAAATATTAAAACTTGTTTTTATTTTTATCTTATTTTTTATTTTTATTTTTATTTTCATTTTTTTTTTATTTTATTTATTTTTATTTTAGTTTCATTATTTTTACCTTTCATTTACTATTTGTTTAGTCTTTTTGCTTTTATTATTTGTTTAGTCTTTTTGCTTTTATTATTTAATTTGATTTTCTATAAAAATAATAAAAAAAAAAGGAAAAAAAGAAAGAAAAAAAACAAGAAGAAGAAAAGAAAATAATAAAAAAGGGGAAAAGATAATGTGATCTATGGGTGGAGTGGCTCAACAGAAATGATTCCTCCATTAGGCAGGGGTGCAATCCCACTACTGGTTCAACAGAATCTTACTCCAAAACTGTTTCTCCATGGCATAACAAAAATCTCATCACCCAACACTTCATCATCCATGACATACACGATATTCCTTTCCTCTCCACCTCTCGGTTCTGCCAAATTGGTAACAACCTCAACCACGTTTTTGGCCTTTCATTCCCAATTGCTCACTCCCAACAAAACCATCACCAACCACGCTGCATCGCTCCAACCATTCACTAGCTAGCCTCAGCCCAATCATTCTCCATTCACCTCTATTACAATCCTAATTCTTGAACCATGAGAGGTGGGCACACAATCTTTTCTTCTCCATGATTCCCTTTCAATCTTCGGCAGCCAGGACCCTTCCACTGTTTTCATCTCCATCAAATCTTCATTCACAGGCTCTTAGTCACATTTTTCTCAATTATTTTTCCCTGCATTCAAACGAAAACAGAGAACCAAAGAAAAAACAGAGAGAATCAATCACACACAGATTCTCCCCTCCATCTTCTTCAACACCAAAAACAGAGAGAAAGACAATATCTCCTTCCTTTACCTTCATCCCCATAAAAAGCAGAAAATTCCCCTTTGGCTTATCACTGCTTCATGAAAAACCCATCACTCACTACCTCTTCCATTTACAGAGACCCATACATTCACTCACTACCTCCTCCATCAGAAACACCAAAACCAAAGCAAAACAGAGAAGAACCCATTCTCCCATTTTTCTAATCTCCCTCTATACCGCTTTTCCCATGACCGTCATACTAACCTACACCTAACCATTAGCTCTGGAGGTCCCTCACCCAATTCTCAACCATTATCTGCAAACGCCATTCACATACAACAGAGAACAAAAAAGCAAAGCCAACAAATAAAAACAAGGGGAATCCATTGGAAGCACGAGGAAAATGATAGAGAGTGGAACCCCAAGAGATTCAGCTTCTTCCTATTTCAAATTCACTCTGTGAGAGAAACTTCAGCAAGCCATAAACCAAATTCTATCAATCTCCATAACCACCAGAATCCCAACAGAATCCAAACCCAATCAAAGCACAGAAGCTGGGCGAAGGGTGGTGGCGTCGTCTGGTTTCGCTAATGGTTTGATTTCGAATTCGGATAAGAGAAAGGGGAAACCCCTATCTTTGAGCTGCGTCGAATCGATAGTTGACGAAGGAGATCATTCGACGGGGAGGAAGGCCTATCCATGGTGGTTTTAGCAAGCGATGTTGGTGACGGTGAAGATACATCGTGAAACCAGAGGGTCTCTCCATCGCGTTGGAAGGAAGACGGAAGGTAGAGCTGCTCCGACTGGCGTGGACGGTGTCATCGGTGACAGTCTCGGTCAACCAAAGGAAGGTGGCCGCTACGACGCGAAGAAGACCCCTGGCGGTGACTGGCATCGTCGCCAGCGATCCTGATAGTGAGAAGAAGAGAGATTGTGGTGCGGTGTCGGCGAAGGTTATGGCGGTGATCGGCGCCACTAGGTGACACCTCGGACGACGACTTGCGGCAGCCCGCTCGGCGGAGACGACGGCATCCTCGCGTAAGGGAGACGAACCGTTCCCTGCTCGTCTCGTTCAAGGGAGGAGACGAGTCCCAGCTTAGCTTTCCTACTTCGCAGCTTTGGGTTCAAGTGGAGAGGGTGAGAGACTTTGATCTTGGATGCTGATGGCACAAATGAGAATTTTTGGAGAACCCCTAATGAGTTTGCTCTTAGGGTTAAGTGTTTGGGCCTGGCCATTGGGCTGTCGTTTCTTTGCCTGTCACCGCATAACTGCTATTCACACTCCCAATCCATTTCTGCAAACAAGAAGGTGGCCTCGGGCCTGGTCAGCAAAATATCCAGTGGCACCTCCAATTTTGCTGCCGCACCTCCTATCTTTGGGCTTGGATCGAAACTACTACAGGACACATCAACTTCACAGCTGCATCCCTGTCTTTGGGCCCAGACCAAGATTTCGAGTGGCACCCCCCAATCTTCACAGCTGCACCCCTGCCTTTGGGCCCAGATCAAAATTTTATGTTGCACCCCTGGTTTATATCTACACCCCTATTCTTATTGGGCTTGGACTGTGATTTTTTTTTTTATTTATTTATTTGTTTTGTTTTTATTTAGCTTTATTATTTGTTTTATTCATTTGTTAATAAAAATAAAAATAAAAATATAAAAATAAAATTTCTTTTACAAAAAATAAACAAAAATATGTTAAAGGTTTAAGCGTGTGTGCGATCATTCGCATCAGCCTCGCGCTAAAATCTTTTCTCCCTTTTAAATAATAAAATATTTTAAAGGTTTAAGCGTGTGTGCGATCATTCGCATCAGCCTCGCGCTAAAATCTTTTCTCCTTTTATAAAAATAATAAAAAATATGATTAAAGGTTTAAGCGTGTGTGCGATCATTCGCATCAGCCTCGCGCTAAAATCTTTTCTCCTTTTATAAAAATAATAAAAAATATTTTAAAGGTTTAAGCGTGTGTGCGATCATTCGCATCAGCCTCGCGCTAAAATCTTTTCTCCTTTTTAAATAACAAAATATGTTAAAGGTTTAAGCGTGTGTGCGATCATTCGCATCAGCCTCGCGCTAAAATTTTTTCTCCCTTTTAAATAATAAAATATTTTAAAGGTTTAAGCGTGTGTGCGATCATTCGCATCAGCCTCGCGCTAAAATCTTTTCTCCTTTTATAAAAATAATAAAAAATATGATTAAAGGTTTAAGCGTGTGTGCGATCATTCGCATCAGCCTCGCGCTAAAATCTTTTCTCCTTTTATAAAAATAATAAAAAATATTTTAAAGGTTTAAGCGTGTGTGCGATCATTCGCATCAGCCTCGCGCTAAAATCTTTTCTCCTTTTTAAATAATAAAATATCAAAAAGGTTGAAGCGTGTGTGCGATCATTCGCATCAGCCTCGCGCTAAGATCTTTTCCCCCTTTTATAAAAATACCGAAAATACCAAACAAACTTCCAATCAACTTTTCCAAACAAATTCCTCAAACAAATTTTCCAAACAGTTTGAAAGAACTACGTAACCCTGATTTCTCATTCTAAATGAGAATACGTAGGAGCAAGGTCAATCCTTGTCGGGCCCAAAAATTAAAAAAATATATTTTGTCTTGATTTTTATTTTTTTTGGGAAAGTTAAACATTTTGCAAACCACATCTTTATTTGCGTATTTAATTAAAGGTACTGCCTTAGGGCAGGCGTTGTGGGGTGCTAATACCTTCCCCACACGTAACCGACTTCCGAACCCGAATTTCGGTTTTCGTAGACCATGTCTTTTCTTTATGGTTTTTCCATAGTTTTCCAAAATAAACTATGGTGGCGACTCCAAAATCTCTTTTTCAAAACACGTTTCCTTTTTTGGATCGTCGTCGTCCCGTCGCGATTTTTCGGTTGCGACAGATGGCGACTCCACTGGGGAATTTAGAGAGTCAAGCCATTTAATTAGATGCGCGAATTCGATCTGGTTTTGCTTGATGTTTTTTCTTCCCCTTTTCTTTGTGTATGTTTGGTATTTAGAATAATTGCATGCGAGTTCTGCTGCTTGTTCTTTGTGTTTGAAATAATTGTTGTATATTGAATCCTAGGCTAGAAAACATGTCTATATCTGCCTGGGAACTTTTCTGGTTGTTTTGCAGGTGAGGGTTTGGGTGCATTGCATTCTCCCTTCACACACACACTTTGTGCATATCATGAGTGGGGCCCTATACCCGGGTCTGAGTGCAGCTTAGAATTAGAGGAGTTGTGTAGCGGTGTCACTCTGGGATGTACTTCCTGTCTGACTATCGTGAGAACTCCAACTAGAGTCTGTTCTCTTCATTTGTGTCTTCACATCTAGTTGATTACTCGACTGTTGTGGAGATGCTGTGGAGAGGGCCATAGCTCTAGTGACTTTTGACCTTTAGGTTCAGGGAACCATCTTGGTGAGGTTACATATATTTGACCTTAAATCCAAAGCAGTGAACCTACTCTAAGGCACAAAGGGAGATGTGTGCGGTCCTATAACCCTCATTGTTGCTTAATAAAATCAAACACCTCGTTTTTCTTTCTTTCTTTGTTGCTCATGTTTTTATGGTCTTGTCAAATTTTGTGAGTTCTAGTCAAGAAATTATAAGGTCGTGATTATGGTAAGATGGAAATTAACATGAGATTTTGAGTCAAGGGACATTCAAGTTCAGACTTTTTGAAGAAAAACATGCGCATTGAAGCCAATGGGGGCAATATCGGCCACTTGGAGGGTCTGGTGAAAAAGGATAACCTTGAAAATGCATTTAAGAAGGAGTGTGAGGATTTGTTGATGTTGTTGGAGGTGGAGGTCCGGGTAACAACAATTATTGTTTCAGCCCAACACTATGACTCAGTTCTAATTGGTGCCTACAATAGAAGAATTTGAGTTGATCTTAGATGTATTTCTTGAGAGCAAAGATCCAAGCAATCACCTTGGGCAATATACCACTGTCTTGCAGCTAACGAGAATCACGAAAATGCATCCTATAAAGTTGGAAAGCGAATTCATACTAGCTCAAGGATGCCTAGAGTGGTTTTTGCATTGATTAACCAAAAAGGAAAAGTGGAAAACATTCATGAATGTGTTGGCTTTTATCTTCTATGGTGTCATACTCCTTCCTAATACCAAGGATTTTGTTGACTATGCCGCAATGAATGCATTTACAAGATAAAAAGTTTGTTTTGTGAATCCGGTCTTGGTCGTCCTAGCCGAAGCTTAGGGGATCCCTTAGTCAATGTTGTGAGCCAAAGACAAGGAAGATATTATGTTGTTTACTGGTGTCGTATGTATGATCCATCTCACATGAGTAAGGGAGTCTTGAATGCTACATGTTTCCTAGGTGAATTACTACAATGTAAACCAAAGATGAAAAGGGCAAATGAATGGGTGCAACTTTGTACAGGCTCAGAGGAGGAAAAGGTGGATTTGCATCTTTCTTGGCAACAAAGATCGTGTATCATACACCATTGCAGAAATTACCCTATTATCCCCCTCATTGGTATCCATTGTTGTGTGTGTCAAAACCAAAAAAAAAAAGAAGAGGAAAAGAAACAAAAGACAAAAAAAAAAAAAAGAAAAAAAAGAAAAAAAAAAGAAAAAAAAACAAGAATAAAAGCGAAAAAAAACAATTTGGATATCCCATGAGAGGGTCACCAACACCTGCATCTTTTGACACATTGCAGATCAAATAATCTTTGCTGAAATGCTTCATCAAGTTAAAAACGCTTGGGGGCAATGTGGTTCGCTTCGTACAAAGGCCCAAGATCATGGATGAAAGATTCCCTTAGCCAAATTGATCAAGAAGAGGGTTAAGACAATCAAGTTGCCATGCAAGTTAATTTCTCGTTACCTAAACTGCGAGAAACAAGTTCATAATGCTAAGCAGCGGGTGAGAGCAGTAATGGAAAAATTGAAGAAGGAACGACGTCATCAAGCTAAAAAAAGAAGGCATCAAAAAGCTGGTGATTCAGAAGAGAGAGTATGTTGTTGAACAAAGGGCGAGCTACAGAGTTCGAAGAGATGCCCGAGATCATGGACCATTAACGAAAGTTTTCCCTTAGCCAGATTGATTACAAAGAGGGTTAATACAATCAAGTTGCTAACCAAGTTTATCATTCAGGTTAATTTCTCCTTACCTTAATGGTGAAAAGTAATTGCACAATGCTGAACAACGTGTGAAAGCAGCAGTGGCCAAACTGAAGAAGGAAGGTTAGCATCATGCTAAAAAAAAAGATACATCAAGAATTGATGATTCAGATAAAAGAGTATTTTGTTGAACGAGGGTGAATTGAAAAAGAAGCCTCTCACAAATAGCTTCCCTTGCTAATAGAGTTATTGAAGGCATTCCTAAGTTTAGTTGATGCTGAGTCTGCAATTCCATCTTTAACGTGCTTAAGGGGATTGGATCCTTCTTCAATCGCTGCAAGAGCCGATCGGAGAAATGAAGAATGTGATGGCCAAGGCCCAAGATGGTTGACCAAGACGTCTTATGCTTCACATCTTGGAAATTTCTGAATGATGAATCACCCTATTGACTCAGTCTTGTGTTAATTTCCAAATTATACTGGGGCAATCTTTTCGCAACTTTATAATCTCTGACTAGAATATTGTCTTCTCTTTTCTTGTCATCTTTATTTTTCTTCTTCTTAATTTGTTTTATTTAATAAAATTTGAAAAAGATCCAAGATACCCTAAAGGACTCGAACCAGTTTCCAAATCTTGGAGAACCAAAGAGGAGTTCAAGAGAGGATGAAAGTCGGTATACAGTAATTGAAGGGGCCAATGGGCCAGGCCCTAGAGGTCCTGAATGCTTTGAAAAACCTTGGGGACTAGTGCCCACTACAACCTCAACATAGAGTTCAAGAGATCCAAAATTTCCTTCATATGGTCTCCCCCTAAATTACATTTCACCCTCAGGAGCATACTTGGGGCAAGTTAACACTCAAAAGGCTAAAGATGACGTATTTGAAGTGGAGAACAAGCTTGGGGCAACCACTTTCAGGGTCCCTAGGAAAAGGCTTTAATCAAGTATTGTGAGCATGAAGATGACAAAGCAACTTGAGTTGAAATCTTCTCACCATGTCGTTACACCAATGGATGTTGAAGTTGACAGGGGTAATTTGGAAATGCTGAAAAAGGATAACAACCATAGAAGGTGAACGAAGCGCTGAGCTTGAAAAGGTTGCAAGGCTTGCTTAGTCCCAGATATTGTGATACCTTCAAGGCTTAAATTGCCCGAATTCGAGAAATATAGCCAAACCATTTGTCTCAAGACTCATCTCATGGCGCATGACAAGAAAACGACTGTGTGTGCATATGATGAACAATTGCTAATTCATTTCTTCCAAGGTAGATTAGCCGGCATGCCACTAAACTGGGGCAATCATCTTGAGTATTCGCGTATCTAGTCTTGGGAGGATCTGGTGGATGCTTTCTTGAGGCAGTACAAATATAACATGGATGTGACAACTCATAGATTGCAATTGCAGAGCTTGGTGAAGAAGTCTGAATTATTCAAAGGATATGCCCAAGGGTGGAAAGAGATTGTTGCTCAAGTAGGGCTCTCTATGAGTGATAACAGGATGGTTGACATCTTCTTCAATACTCTAGCACCCTTCTATGAGCATATGGTGCGTAATGTTTCTTCAAACTTCGCAAACTTGATGATAATCAAAGAAAGAATTGAAATTGGTGTAAGGATTGGAAAGATCGCGCAAAGTCATGTCACGATAACAAATATGAACAAGTCAGGTTTAAGCTTGGGAGGAGAAGAAAGGAAAAAGTTCAATCGCATCCCAACGCATTGGCCTACCCTCCATCTGAAACAATTCTAAGGTGAAATCGAAGACTCGACTCAGACTCAGCTTCTTACCAATCATTGGGCAAGAAAAGGCTTCGAGCTTCACTCCTATACATATGACTTAAGCAACGTTGCTTCCCAGCTTCAAAAAGGTTTGGTCTATACCTGTTACATGAAGCCTTTAAACCCTCAATACTTCAAGACTCATGATACGAAAGGTATTTACCATGAAGGGGCTATCGATCATTATGCCCAAAAGTGTTTGTTGTCAATTGCAAAGACAAGTTCTGATCGATTCAGAATTGTTAAAGTTTAAAGGAAGTCAACCAAGCACGGAGGCAAGGCTTGAGAATATCCTTGCAGATGCCATGAAACAATGATGCGGGCTCTAAAACCACATGAGAAAGCATAAGTCATCGTACAAGTGAATTTGATGTTGTGAAGTATCTTGCCAAGAGATCTGTGTTCATTGATATCGCGCCGTCATCCATGACTTTAAATGCGAACTTTCTCTAAAGGGTTTCTCCAAGTAGTGCTGCAATTCGAGTTCTGAAAGGGTATTGTGAAAAAAAAATTGAAAAAAATGAAAGCAATCTTGAGTCATTTGTCTTTCTTGCAAATCTTCAAACTATTGTTTTTGAAAAAAGAAAATAATAAAAAAAAATGATGAAAATAAAAAACAAAAGTTGTAGTGTCAGATTTTTCCGAGGTCAAATGTTAAATCAAAATAATGATTTTGACGTTTCTCTCCAGACATTTGTGCACATGTTGCTTGAAAACTTTCACCCTTCACTTTTCCAAAATAAAGGATCTTTCCCCAACAAACGCTGTCACTGCCCTCAATAACAGAGTAAACCTTTACACTGGGGCAGATTGGCTTGGCCAAAAGCTTTCTCGTTTGCGTTAGTAGGATGATCCCTGAATCTATTGAGACAAAAAAAAATAATATAAAGCAAAAGAAAAAAACTTTCAAAAAGAGAATAAGTCCACTAGATTGAAAACCCGAAAGGGCGGTCTAGGAGAAAAAAAAAAAAATGACTCATGTTGAGGTCATCTAGTTGCAAAATTAATCTTTTGAAAATAAAGCAATCAGAGTTCAAAATGATGTGTGGCCTTCTTGTCTTTATCTAAAAAAAAAACACATATCCGTTGTCACCCCATTTGAGCCAAAAAATAAATTCTTTTTTTCAAAAATTTTCCCCAAGCAAGGGTTATCATCAGGTAAGAGTCAATTCATGTTGCAAATGAAGAGCACTCGATGATCAAGCAAAGAGAATTCATCAAGAAGAGTGAATAAAAACACAAAAGAAAAACAAAAAGAACAAAAAATCACAAAGTGATGTTGAACAAAAGAATGAAAACCCAAGTTCAAGGAAAAAACAAAGTGCTCAAAAAGTCAAAAGGTTGATGCAATGTCTAGATGATAACCTTTGTTTCAAAAAATATAACCAACAAACATTCATTTGGGCCTTTATATCCTTTCTTCTAATACCTTGTAGCCCTTAGCCACGTTACAAGCTTAATAAAGTCCACGCAGATTGGATAATGTTTGCTAAAATTTTCATAAAGCTTAAACTTTGCGATAAAATGACTTTCAATGTGTCGTAAAAAAAATGAAAATGAATGAATGCAAACAAAAAGAAAAAGGAAAAAGTAATGTCTCGGGAAGAGGGGGTCATCCTACCATCTAGCCAGAAGCACACAAAAAGAGAATCAAACCAGTTGGGTTCATCCTTTTAGCCAATCCTCTTCATGCCCACTACTTCTTCCAAACCAAACCCTTGCCAAAGAAAAAAAACTGGGGCAGCTTTGTGGATTTCACCACACGTATTCCCTCTGAAATTCATCAAACCTTTGCAAAAGCTGGGGCAACTTTGTGAGTCTCTCATGAGTTTTTCACCAATCTGTGATCTTAAGACCGGGGCAACGTTATGAATCTCACTAGAATTTTTCATCCTGATTTTCATAAATCCAAACCCCATGCCCATTTTCCCAAACACCAAACTGGGGCAGCTTTTGGGTGTCTCGTTTCACCTTGAATTTCACATATCACATCTCCATTGAGGAGTGCATGAGGGATGATGTTCCTGTGTGGCTGTCTTAGACTCTTCCAAACCCTTCTAAATGTCTCCAACCATTCTCTTGCCAATAAATTCAAGCATGTGTGCACTGATGTCTCAGAAGAAAAGTCAAAATGTAATAAATTCAAAGTTTAGACCTTGGATGTATGACGTTCCTCACTTTCACAAGATATTGAAAATAAAGATCAGTTTGATGATAATTGCAAGTAAGGTGGGTGACTCAAGAAGAAAAATGAAACAAATTTGTTTAACAAGGCAAATGTTTTTCATACGTGCATCAAAAAGAAATTTTTCGGATCGAAACCCTCTTCATTCATATGAATGGTTATCGAATCCTTCTTCTTCAAAAATACAAAAAGAATAACATTCAGATTTTCTCTTTCAAGCCATATTGTTTCAAAAATCAAATTTCTATCAAAATTTCAAAAATTTCACAAAATTTTCATAAGCCCAGTTTCATCTGGCAATTTCAAAATTTCAAAAGCCTAGTTTCATCTGGCAATTTCAAAATTTCAAAAGCCCAGTTTCATCTGGCAATTTAAAATTTTCATAAGCCCAGTTTCATCTGGCAATTTCAAAATTTCAAAAGCCCAGTTTCATCTGGCAATTTAAAATTTTCATAAGCCCAGTTTCATCTGGCAATTTAAAATTTTCATAAGCCCAGTTTCATCTGGCAATTTCAAAATTTCAAAAGCCTAGTTTCATCTGGCAATTTCAAAATTTCAAAAGCCCAGTTTCATCTGGCAATTTAAAATTTTCATAAGCCCAGTTTCATCTGGCAATTTCAAAATTTCAAAAGCCCAGTTTCATCTGGCAATTTAAAATTTTCATAAGCCCAGTTTCATCTGGCAATTTAAAATTTTCATAAGCCCAGTTTCATCTGGCAATTTCAAAATTTCAAAAGCCTAGTTTCATCTGGCAATTTCAAAATTTCAAAAGCCCAGTTTCATCTGGCAATTTAAAATTTTCATAAGCCCAGTTTCATCTGGCAATTTCAAAATTTCAAAAGCCTAGTTTCATCTGGCAATTTCAAAAGTTTAAAAGCCCAGTTTCATCTGGCAGTTTTCAAAATTTCAAAGCCCAGTTTCATCTGGCATTTTCAAAACTCCAAAAGCCCAGTTTTGTCTGGCACCCCAAAGCCCAGCTTGCCTGGCACCCAAAACCCAGGTTTTAATTTTCTGTTATCGGCCCTCTGCTTGGCAATGGTCGAATTTAAATTTCTGTTCTGTGAGCTTGGCCCTCTGCGAGGCAATGGTCAAGTCCAGGTTTTAATTTTCTGTTATCGGCCCTCTGCTTGGCAATGGTCGGATTTAAATTTCTGTTCTGTGAGCTTGGCCCTCTGCGAGGCAATGGTCAAGTCCAGGTTTTAATTTTCTGTTATCGGCCCTCTGCTTGGCAATGGTCGGATTTAAATTTCTGTTCTGTGAGCTTGGCCCTCTGCGAGGCAATGGTCAAGTCCAGGTTTTAATTTTCTGTTATCGGCCCTCTGCTTGGCAATGGTCGGATTTAAATTTCTGTTCTGTGAGCTTGGCCCTCTGCGAGGCAATGGTCAAACCCAGGTTTTAATTTTCTGTTATCGGCCCTCTGCTTGGCAATGGTCGAATTTAAATTTCTGTTCTGTGAGCTTGGCCCTCTGCGAGGCAATGGTCAAGTCCAGGTTTTAATTTTCTGTTATCGGCCCTCTGCTTGGCAATGGTCGGATTTAAATTTCTGTTCTGTGAGCTTGGCCCTCTGCGAGGCAATGGTCAAGTCCAGGTTTTAATTTTCTGTTATCGGCCCTCTGCTTGGCAATGGTCGGATTTAAATTTCTGTTCTGTGAGCTTGGCCCTCTGCGAGGCAATGGTCAAGTCCAGGTTTTAATTTTCTGTTATCGGCCCTCTGCTTGGCAATGGTCGGATTTAAATTTCTGTTCTGTGAGCTTGGCCCTCTGCGAGGCAATGGTCAAGTCCAGGTTTTAATTTTCTGTTATCGGCCCTCTGCTTGGCAATGGTCGGATTTGAATTTCTGTTCTGTGAGCTTGGCCCTCTGCGAGGCAATGGTCAAGTCCAGGTTTTAATTTTCTGTTATCGGCCCTCTGCTTGGCAATGGTCGGATTTAAATTTCTGTTCTGTGAGCTTGGCCCTCTGCGAGGCAATGGTCAAGTCCAGGTTTTAATTTTCTGTTATCGGCCCTCTGCTTGGCAATGGTCGGATTTAAATTTCTGTTCTGTGAGCTTGGCCCTCTGCGAGGCAATGGTCAAGTCCAGGTTTTAATTTTCTGTTATCGGCCCTCTGCTTGGCAATGGTCGGATTTAAATTTCTGTTCTGTGAGCTTGGCCCTCTGCGAGGCAATGGTCAAGTCCAGGTTTTAATTTTCTGTTATCGGCCCTCTGCTTGGCAATGGTCGGATTTAAATTTCTGTTCTGTGAGCTTGGCCCTCTGCGAGGCAATGGTCAAGTCCAGGTTTTAATTTTCTGTTTTCGGCCCTCTGCTTGGCAATGGTCGGATTTAAATTTCTGTTCTGTGAGCTTGGCCCTCTGCGAGGCAATGGTCAAGTCCAGGTTTTAATTTTTTGTTATCGGCCCTCTGCTTGGCAATGGTCGGATTTAAATTTCTGTTCTGTGAGCTTGGCCCTCTGCGAGGCAATGGTCAAATCCAGGTTTTTGTTTTCTTTCATGTTTGAAACCCAGACGAAATTAGTGTTTCTATCTTTACTTAACTTTTACTCAGATAATACGAAAATATCACATTTTCATATTATCCGGTAAAATCTAAGTAAAGAGGGGCAGCTGTCAACACCCAATTTCGTCCGGGTATTTAAATATTAAAACTTGTTTTTATTTTTATCTTATTTTTTATTTTTATTTTTATTTTCATTTTTTTTTTATTTTATTTATTTTTATTTTAGTTTCATTATTTTTACCTTTCATTTACTATTTGTTTAGTCTTTTTGCTTTTATTATTTGTTTAGTCTTTTTGCTTTTATTATTTAATTTGATTTTCTATAAAAATAATAAAAAAAAAAGGAAAAAAAGAAAGAAAAAAAACAAGAAGAAGAAAAGAAAATAATAAAAAAGGGGAAAAGATAATGTGATCTATGGGTGGAGTGGCTCAACAGAAATGATTCCTCCATTAGGCAGGGGTGCAATCCCACTACTGGTTCAACAGAATCTTACTCCAAAACTGTTTCTCCATGGCATAACAAAAATCTCATCACCCAACACTTCATCATCCATGACATACACGATATTCCTTTCCTCTCCACCTCTCGGTTCTGCCAAATTGGTAACAACCTCAACCACGTTTTTGGCCTTTCATTCCCAATTGCTCACTCCCAACAAAACCATCACCAACCACGCTGCATCGCTCCAACCATTCACTAGCTAGCCTCAGCCCAATCATTCTCCATTCACCTCTATTACAATCCTAATTCTTGAACCATGAGAGGTGGGCACACAATCTTTTCTTCTCCATGATTCCCTTTCAATCTTCGGCAGCCAGGACCCTTCCACTGTTTTCATCTCCATCAAATCTTCATTCACAGGCTCTTAGTCACATTTTTCTCAATTATTTTTCCCTGCATTCAAACGAAAACAGAGAACCAAAGAAAAAACAGAGAGAATCAATCACACACAGATTCTCCCCTCCATCTTCTTCAACACCAAAAACAGAGAGAAAGACAATATCTCCTTCCTTTACCTTCATCCCCATAAAAAGCAGAAAATTCCCCTTTGGCTTATCACTGCTTCATGAAAAACCCATCACTCACTACCTCTTCCATTTACAGAGACCCATACATTCACTCACTACCTCCTCCATCAGAAACACCAAAACCAAAGCAAAACAGAGAAGAACCCATTCTCCCATTTTTCTAATCTCCCTCTATACCGCTTTTCCCATGACCGTCATACTAACCTACACCTAACCATTAGCTCTGGAGGTCCCTCACCCAATTCTCAACCATTATCTGCAAACGCCATTCACATACAACAGAGAACAAAAAAGCAAAGCCAACAAATAAAAACAAGGGGAATCCATTGGAAGCACGAGGAAAATGATAGAGAGTGGAACCCCAAGAGATTCAGCTTCTTCCTATTTCAAATTCACTCTGTGAGAGAAACTTCAGCAAGCCATAAACCAAATTCTATCAATCTCCATAACCACCAGAATCCCAACAGAATCCAAACCCAATCAAAGCACAGAAGCTGGGCGAAGGGTGGTGGCGTCGTCTGGTTTCGCTAATGGTTTGATTTCGAATTCGGATAAGAGAAAGGGGAAACCCCTATCTTTGAGCTGCGTCGAATCGATAGTTGACGAAGGAGATCATTCGACGGGGAGGAAGGCCTATCCATGGTGGTTTTAGCAAGCGATGTTGGTGACGGTGAAGATACATCGTGAAACCAGAGGGTCTCTCCATCGCGTTGGAAGGAAGACGGAAGGTAGAGCTGCTCCGACTGGCGTGGACGGTGTCATCGGTGACAGTCTCGGTCAACCAAAGGAAGGTGGCCGCTACGACGCGAAGAAGACCCCTGGCGGTGACTGGCATCGTCGCCAGCGATCCTGATAGTGAGAAGAAGAGAGATTGTGGTGCGGTGTCGGCGAAGGTTATGGCGGTGATCGGCGCCACTAGGTGACACCTCGGACGACGACTTGCGGCAGCCCGCTCGGCGGAGACGACGGCATCCTCGCGTAAGGGAGACGAACCGTTCCCTGCTCGTCTCGTTCAAGGGAGGAGACGAGTCCCAGCTTAGCTTTCCTACTTCGCAGCTTTGGGTTCAAGTGGAGAGGGTGAGAGACTTTGATCTTGGATGCTGATGGCACAAATGAGAATTTTTGGAGAACCCCTAATGAGTTTGCTCTTAGGGTTAAGTGTTTGGGCCTGGCCATTGGGCTGTCGTTTCTTTGCCTGTCACCGCATAACTGCTATTCACACTCCCAATCCATTTCTGCAAACAAGAAGGTGGCCTCGGGCCTGGTCAGCAAAATATCCAGTGGCACCTCCAATTTTGCTGCCGCACCTCCTATCTTTGGGCTTGGATCGAAACTACTACAGGACACATCAACTTCACAGCTGCATCCCTGTCTTTGGGCCCAGACCAAGATTTCGAGTGGCACCCCCCAATCTTCACAGCTGCACCCCTGCCTTTGGGCCCAGATCAAAATTTTATGTTGCACCCCTGGTTTATATCTACACCCCTATTCTTATTGGGCTTGGACTGTGATTTTTTTTTTTATTTATTTATTTGTTTTGTTTTTATTTAGCTTTATTATTTGTTTTATTCATTTGTTAATAAAAATAAAAATAAAAATATAAAAATAAAATTTCTTTTACAAAAAATAAACAAAAATATGTTAAAGGTTTAAGCGTGTGTGCGATCATTCGCATCAGCCTCGCGCTAAAATCTTTTCTCCCTTTTAAATAATAAAATATTTTAAAGGTTTAAGCGTGTGTGCGATCATTCGCATCAGCCTCGCGCTAAAATCTTTTCTCCTTTTATAAAAATAATAAAAAATATGATTAAAGGTTTAAGCGTGTGTGCGATCATTCGCATCAGCCTCGCGCTAAAATCTTTTCTCCTTTTATAAAAATAATAAAAAATATTTTAAAGGTTTAAGCGTGTGTGCGATCATTCGCATCAGCCTCGCGCTAAAATCTTTTCTCCTTTTTAAATAACAAAATATGTTAAAGGTTTAAGCGTGTGTGCGATCATTCGCATCAGCCTCGCGCTAAAATTTTTTCTCCCTTTTAAATAATAAAATATTTTAAAGGTTTAAGCGTGTGTGCGATCATTCGCATCAGCCTCGCGCTAAAATCTTTTCTCCTTTTATAAAAATAATAAAAAATATGATTAAAGGTTTAAGCGTGTGTGCGATCATTCGCATCAGCCTCGCGCTAAAATCTTTTCTCCTTTTATAAAAATAATAAAAAATATTTTAAAGGTTTAAGCGTGTGTGCGATCATTCGCATCAGCCTCGCGCTAAAATCTTTTCTCCTTTTTAAATAATAAAATATCAAAAAGGTTGAAGCGTGTGTGCGATCATTCGCATCAGCCTCGCGCTAAGATCTTTTCCCCCTTTTATAAAAATACCGAAAATACCAAACAAACTTCCAATCAACTTTTCCAAACAAATTCCTCAAACAAATTTTCCAAACAGTTTGAAAGAACTACGTAACCCTGATTTCTCATTCTAAATGAGAATACGTAGGAGCAAGGTCAATCCTTGTCGGGCCCAAAAATTAAAAAAATATATTTTGTCTTGATTTTTATTTTTTTTGGGAAAGTTAAACATTTTGCAAACCACATCTTTATTTGCGTATTTAATTAAAGGTACTGCCTTAGGGCAGGCGTTGTGGGGTGCTAATACCTTCCCCACACGTAACCGACTTCCGAACCCGAATTTCGGTTTTCGTAGACCATGTCTTTTCTTTATGGTTTTTCCATAGTTTTCCAAAATAAACTATGGTGGCGACTCCAAAATCTCTTTTTCAAAACACGTTTCCTTTTTTGGATCGTCGTCGTCCCGTCGCGATTTTTCGGTTGCGACAAGTAGCAATGAACAGACACGAACCTAGGAAGCTATTAAAAACCAAAACAGAACCCAAAGACTACAATCCTAACGTGAAAATTTAAAACAGGGAAGCAAAATAAAGGAAACCTACTCTAAGTTCTATTTCCAGGAACAATTTGAAAGAATTAAAGCATCCTAGACTATATCTAAAACAGATTGACAAACAAAGACTCCACAACGTTCCTAAAAGAAATCTATAATGGAAAAATCATAAAACAAATGTCTATTTACAAAAACTAAGACAATTACTAATGCTTAAAACAGGACTTAGGGAAACTAAAACAGAAACAGGAATAGAAGAAAAGAAATCATACAAACAACTATAAATTCTAAAAATAAAGCCTAATCCTCAAACAGATTCTAAAAGCATAAAAAAAAACTAGGTATTTATAAACTACCAGACCTAAAACTAAAGGAAAAACAACTTAGAGAAAAAATTTACCCCTACTTTAGTGCAAAAACCAATGCTGACAGGGTTATATTTACATCAAAACAAAAAAATTTAAACCTATAGCTTCCCACCCCCACACTTAAGAGGCACATTGCCCTCAATGTGTGAATTAGAAAAGCTTTCTAAAAAGCACAGAAACAACACTAATATGCACAAAACAGATATGAAGATGGATGTACACAAGGCATAACTACTCAAGAACAAATACTAACCAAGTAATCATAAAAGAAAACGGAACGAAAAAAAATGAACACATTTATGAAAACAACTATGAAAACCAGCACACTTTAACTCCACGTGAATAGAAGCATTATTGGAAAGCAAAAGAAAATGTACATCATATTATAGGAGAAAAAAATAAGAACAGGAAAAAGAAAGCTTATTCTCAAAATTTTCTATGTGTTGCTTGATGCTTCCTTAGGATTCACAACTGGTTGAGCAGGGATGCCTCCAGCCTTCTGATTTGCCAGTTCATTCACAGCATGTGCCAACTGCCCAATCTGCATCTTCAGGTCTTGAATAGTGGCTTCCAGGTTTGGGTCCATTTTGACCTGCATTGGTGACTGATTCTGCCTAAACTGTTGGTTCTGTCCTCCATAAGATGATGCATTTTGCTTATACTGCTGTGCATACTGATTCATGGTCTGCATCAACCCATTTGTTTGCTGCCCTCCTTGCTGGTTGTAAGAGGGAGGCTCATATCTGGGGTTCATCCAGTTCCTCCACCCCTGATTTTGTGAACTTGAGGCTTGATTATATTGCTGCTGCTGATTTTGATTCTGCCATGGCTGGTAAGTCTGCCTGAAATTTCCTTGCTGGCTCTGAAATGCAGCTGCCACAGATTCAGCTCCAAAACTGTCTTGAATTTGAGGGCACTGATCTGTGAAGTGCTGATCCGAAGCACACAACCCACAATGCTTCCTTACTGCATTCACTTGGCCTTCCACAGCCATTTGCCTCATCAATTCAATCAGCTCCATGATTTTATTCCCCAGCAGGAGGTTATTTCCAGTGAACATGTTGGTCTTTACTGAATCTGAGATTGCATTTAGTTGTATCTCATGGACACCCTTGCTGCTGCTACTCCTGATAAAAGTTTGCTGATAGTTTTCAGCCATATTAGCTATGAGATTCCTTGCTGCTGAAGGTGTCTTATCCATCAAAGTTCCTCCACTTGCAGCATCTATCATATTTCTCTCTTGAGGCAGCAGTCCCTCATAAAAGTATTGCAGCAGTAACTGCTCACTTATCTGATGGTTGGGGCAAGTGGAGCACAACCTCTTGAAGCGTTCCCAATATTCAAACAAATTTTCCCCAGGCAGCTGTCTTATCCCACTTATTTCCTTCCTCACAGCTGCTGTTCTGGAAGCAGGAAAGAATCTCTCCAAGAATTTCCTCTTCATTTCACCCCAACTAGCTATGGGAACATTATGAGAAAACAGCCACTCCTTGGCAGCATCCTGCAGTGAGAAAGGGAAGGCCTTCATCTTGACAATCTCCTCAGGCACATCCAGTGGTTTCACAGTTGAACAGACCACTGTGAACTCCATAATATGCTTGTGAGGGTCCTCCCCTGCTAGCCCATGAAACCTTGGCAGAAGCTGGATGAAACCAGACCTGAGATCAAAGTTGGGAGCTCCTTGCACATTCGGCACTTGGATGCACAGGGGCTGGAACCCGATTTCCTGATTAGCCAACTCCTTCAATGTTCTCTCTCTTTGCTCAGCAGCCATGTCTTCACTCTCAGATGTATCTGAAACACACTCAAACGAAGGTGGAGATGTTCCAGTAACTTCAGACTCACTATGGTACTTTTCCTTCTTGATCCCTTTCCTAGTTCTGCCAATTTCTGGGTCCAAAGCCAGCAAAGGGCTATGATTGGCTCTGGTCATACACTTTCAACTCTCACAGCTGGATGAACAATTATTAGTTTACAAATTCAGATAAAAAAAATTATAATCTTAAGTATGCACTTCTGAATTCAGTCTAAATCTCAACAGATGTATTGCCTAAGCACTCAGCACACAAACACAGTAATCACCAACAGTTTTTCAAATAGAATACCAAAACACTTAGAATCAAAACAGAGAGCACAAGGATATCTAAAAGTTTGGACTAAGAAAAACACAAAAGGAAAATTACCAAAACCCAGAACATTATCAAGAGAACAGAAAACAGTATATTCAATCTACACTAACTAAATCAAGACAGTAATTAACTAAAGCAAGAAAAGAAAAAATTGAGAGAAAGCTTATTCATGGTGGGTTTTCCAGAACTGGATCATTGAATTGCAGTGTTTTTTCCTCCTTTTCTAAAGGCTGCTTCTCGTGGAAGATCTTTAATTGATGACCATTTACCATGAATGATTTATCAGCCTCTAATTTCCTGATTTCCACTGCCCCATTTGGGAATACTTTGAGTATTTCATATGGACCTTCCCATTTTGATCTCAGCTTTCCAGCTATCAGCTTCATCTTTGAGTTATATAGTAGCACTTTCTGCCCAATGCTAAACTCTTTCCTTAAGATACTCCTATCATGAAATCTCTTCACTTTTTCTTTATAAAACCTTGAGTTTTCATAAGCCTCCAGCCTGATTTCGTCCAGCTCTTGCAGCTGCAATTTCCTCTGCTTCCCTGCTGCATTATACTCCAAATTACACCTCTTAACAGCCCAGAATGCCTTGTGTTCAATCTCCACTGGTAGGTGGCATGATTTGCCAAATACTATTCTGAAAGGTGACATCCCAAGGGGTGTACGATATGCTGTCCTTTGTGCCCAAAGTGCCTCATCTAGCAATTGACTCCAATTCTTTCTATTTGGCTGGACCAACTTTTGGAGCAACTTTTTCACTTCTCTATTGAATACCTCTGCCTGTCCATTTGTTTGTGGGTGGTAAGGTGTTGACACCTTATGTTTGACTCCATATTTGCTAAGAAGTGCTGCTATGAGCTGATTGCAAAAGTGTGTGCCTTGATCACTAATTATTGCCTTTGGAACCCCAAATCTGCAGAAGATGTTAGTTTTCAAGAATTGTGAAACTGTTCTAGCATCATTAGATCTAGTTGCTTTTGCCTCTACCCACCTAGACACATAATCTACAGCCAACAGAATATAAGAATATCCAGATGAGTTTGGCAGGGGTCCCATAAAATCAATGCCCCACACATCAAAAATTTCACAAAATATTATTTTCTGCAATGGCATCTCATTTCTTCTAGTTATATTCCCCCCAGCCTTTTGACAAACCTCACAACTCTTCACAAAATTATAGGCATCTTTGAATAAAGTGGGCCAAAAGAACCCACTGTCTAACACTCTTCTAGCTGTCCTAGTTGGGCCAAAATGACCCCCTACCAATGTATCATGACAACCATGCAGGACTCCATTTATTTCACTGTCAGGCACACATTTTCTAATAATTTTATCACTACAAAACCTCCACAAAAAGGGGTCATCCCACACATAATACTTTGCATCAGATTTCAATTTATCTATATAATGCCTAGATGCATGAGCAGGCAGAACATCAGCAGCCAAATAATTAACCAATTCAGCATACCAAGGAGGTTGAGTTAGAGCAGAAAATAAAAACTCATCTGGAAACTTTTCATTCAGTGGAATTTCTTCCTCCTTCCCTGTTATTCTGCTCAGGTGATCAGCCACTTGATTTAAGGCTCCACTTCTGTCTTTAATTTCTATATCAAATTCCTGCATCAGAAGCAGCCACCTCATGAGTCTGGGTTTTGAATCAGCTTTCTTCATCAAATATTTCAAGGCTGAATGGTCTGTGTGAACCACTGTTTTTGATCCCAGCAGGTATGGCCTGTACTTATCCAAAGCAAAAATGATGGCTAACAATTCTTTTTCTGTGGTGGTATAATTTCTCTGGGCAGCATCCAGGGTCCTGGACGCATATGCAATGACATGAGGGATCTTTTCACTTTTCTGTGACAGCACAGCCCCCAATGCAAAGTCTGAAGCATCACACATTAATTCAAAAGGCAATTCCCAATTTGGAGGTTGAAGGATTGGTGCAGTGGTGAGTTTCCCTTTCAGCTCATCAAAGGCTTCCTTACAGACCTCATCAAAATCAAAAACTACCTCCTTTTGTAGCAATCTAGACAGTGGCAAGGCTATGTTGCTGAAATTCTGAATAAATCTCCTATAAAAACCTGCATGTCCTAGGAAAGAACGCACTTCCCTCACAGTGGAGGGGTAAGGTAGAGCAGAAACCACATCTATCTTAGATTTATCTACTTGGAAACCCTTTTCAGAAATGACATGTCCTAGCACTATCCCTTCATTTACCATAAAGTGACATTTTTCAAAGTTTAAAACCAAATCAGTTTCAATGCACTTTTTCAAAACTTTTTCTAAATTGCCTAGGCATTCATCAAATGAGGCTCCAAACACCGTGAAGTCATCCATAAAAACTTCCATGCAACTTTCTATTAATTCCGAAAAAATGCTCAACATACATCTCTGGAAAGTTGCAGGAGCATTACATAGTCCAAATGGCATTCTAGTGTAAGCATAAGTACCAAAAGGACATGTAAACGTGGTTTTATGTTGATCTTCAGGGTGTATATGAATCTGCATGTACCCAGAAAAGCCATCTAGAAAACAATAGAAAGGTTTACCTGCCAACCTCTCAATGACTTGGTCTATGAAGGGGAGAGGAAAGTGGTCTTTCCTTGTGGACTGATTCAGCCTTCTGTAATCAATACAGACCCTCCACTTATTTGCAACTCTAGTAGGCACAAATTCTCCTTCTTGATTCTTTACAATTGTCATTCCAGATTTCTTGGGCACCACTTGGACTGGTGAGACCCAAGTGCTGTCCGAAATAGGGAAAACCATTCCTGCTTTCAAGAGCTTGCTCACTTCGTCCTTCACCACTTCTTGAATAGCCGGATTCAACCTCCTTTGAGGCTGCCTGACAGGTACTGCATCGCTGTCCAGCAATATTCTGTGCATACAGAGGGCGGGGCTGATCCCTGGTATGTCCTCCAATGTCCACCCAATAGCTTTCTTATGCTTTTTCAAAACTTGCAGCAGTTGCTCTTCCTGTTCAGGCTTTAAACTTGCTGAAATAATCACTGGGAACTTATTTTCATCTTCAAGATAAGCATATTTTAGGTGCAGAGGCAGCAGCTTGAGTTCAGATTTTTGCTGCTGTTCTGGAGTTTCTTGTGCAGGTTTTTCACCATTTTTTAAGGCACCTTTTATGTCCAATTCATTCTCCTCTTCTGATGATTGTAATTCCACTGCTTCAAGGCATTGTTCTTCATCCCAGGTGCAGAATTCAGATTGCACTTCTCCCTCTACTATGTCCAAATCAGATTTCTCTAGCAGCTCCAAATTATTACAATAAATCTCTGAATAGCTGAACAAATCTGAATGGTTTTCCAGGGGATGACTCATGGCTTCAAAAATGTTGAATCTGACTTGGGTGTCTCCAAATTCCATAGTTAAATGTCCTTCATGCACATTGATAATGGTTTTTGCTGTCATCAAAAATGGTCTTCCCAGAATCAATGTGGGACTTTGCCTTGAATCCTCACCCTCCATTTCTAAAACATAAAAATCCGCTGGAAACATCAACTGGTTTACCCTCACCAGCACATCCTCCAAAATGCCTAATGGTTTTGCAGTACTTCTATTGGCCAGCTGGATGATAACAGATGTAGGCTTTAACTTTCCCAAGTGTAGAGCCTTGTAAACAGAACTGGGCATTACATTTATAGATGCTCCCAAGTCCACTAAAGCATTTGCAATGGTAAGCTCACCAATGGTGCATGGGATGGTAAAATGCCCTGGATCATTATGCTTAGTAGGCAGCCCCAACTTGGAAATGGTAGAAATATTCTTGATTTGTGGCCTTCTCAGTCCTCTTTTATAAGTGCACACTTCTTTAAGGAACTTGGCATATTTAGGCACCTGTTTAATTGCTTCCAACAGAGGCATATTAATTTCTACCTTTTGAAAAATCTTCAATAAATCAGCATCAGTTTCCAACTTCTTTGCTGCAGGTCCAGATTTAACAGGGAAGGGTGGTTCAATTATTATTTCAGGTTGCTGCTCCTCATCAACATTTTTTTCTTTCTCTACTGAAGCATGCAACTCTTTTCCACTTCTTAATATGACTGCACTGGTACTAGCAGTCCTGTTTAACTGCACCTCTTTTTTTTGGGCTGGCTGCATCTTCCCAAGCTTAGACTTTCCTCTCAAGTGAGGAGGAATGTACTTGGTAATCCCATGGTCCTCTGCAGAAGTAGTTTCTGCTGCTACACAGCTCTTTTTATCATTTTCCACACAGCCAGCTAATTGTTCATTCTCCCTACAATCTTGGTGAGGCCCCTGCAAGTTCATTGTGCTCCATTTCCCTTCCCAATTATTGGATGCTGAATCACGTGTTGCATTTAGAGTATTCTCAGACCAGTCTAACACCTCTGATGCTGTCCTCTTATCCTCTGCAGGTTCCTGGTTCAGCAACATCACTTGTTCCACTAGTTGGGTCATCACTTGAGTTAATTCTCTTAAATCCTTAGACTCTGTCCCAATTTCTGATACAGTAACAGCAACCTTATTGTAAATTGATCCTTGATAAGAGCATTCAGCCATATTACTCAACAGCTGCCTTGCTTCAACCGGAGTTTTATTCATCAAAGAACCTCCAGCAGCTACATCAACCAACATTCTTTCCCTCTGCAACAAACCTTCATAGAAGTATGTTAGGAGCAGAGAATCTTGCAACTGATGATTTGGGCACATGAGGCAAAGTTTATTAAATCTGTCCCAAAAATCAGACAAACTTTCATTCTGCCCTTGCTCAATGGTGCAGATCTGCCTCCTAAAGTATGATACTCTTGATGCTGGGAAAAATCTATTCAAGAATCTGATTTGCATCTCTTGCCAACTTCCAAAAGGCTGCTGCTGGTAAATCATCCAATACCTAGCAGTATCTTGGAGGGATAAGGGAAAAGCTTTCATCATAACCAATTCCTCAGCAGCTCCAGATGGTTTCATAGAAGAACACACCAAAATAAATTCTCTGATATGTTGATGAGGGTCCTCATGCTCCCATCCATGGAAGGTGGGTAACAACCTTATGAACCCAGGTTTAAGTTCAACTCCAGATGCATTCTGCTCCAGGGGTAAATGGGTGCACACCAGCTGATGTCGCATTTCTTGGTTGGCCATATCTCTCATCGACTTCTCCATAGGAAAAGTCATTCTAACAACCCAGTTATAGCACTCTCAGGCCACTAAAACTACCCCAAACAAAATTCACTAATTTCCCCAAGGTTTGGCAGAACATTCTCAGCCTAAACCTTCTCAGCAAAAATGCCAATCAAGCACACAGAAACAAGAAGAATAACACCAGGACAGTTTCCAGAATTAAAATTCAATGACTAAAACAGCACAGAAAATGAGCATTTACACTAAACAAAAAGAAGAAACAGATCATAAACTATAAAAGAACAGATATGAACACAAAACAGTAATGCAAAGAGCAAAACAAACCTAGATAAGACTAACCTATCACTCTAAAACTTAACTCGCCGAGTCCCCGGCAACGGCGCCATTTGTTGAACTGATTTTTGTCGCCTAAAATCAGAACAAACTAAGTTTCCCCAATAATGAAGTATAGGGATAACCTAGGTATCAATCCTCAGACTCGACTAGAATTAAGCTTAAAATGTAGAGTTTTATCTTGTATTTATTCTATTTACTATCTACTAACAAAAAAAGGTGGGGAAAAATTAAATTGAAATTTAAAAGGAAAAGAATCAAAATAAAAACAGAACCTATAAAAAAAATAAAAGAAGAAAGTAAGTAAACAGAATCTAAGCTAAAATAATAGAAAAAATATATAGAACCTAATTATACCTAAAACAGAAACTAAAGCTAATTCTACTAAGATTAACTATGTCCAGAGAAAGAATGACTTGAATCTGAAAACAAAAGTTTATGTATTCTAAAAGCAAAGAAAAAGGAACTTCAGATCCTAGGCTAAAGCAAAGATAATCATCATTTCAGAATTGAAACTAAGAGACAAAACTAAAAGTAGAGAACAAAAGAAATTGAATCAACTCAACAAGAAAATAACTAGAACTAATGGATGAAGCAACGAATCAAGTAAAAACTCAAGAATCAGACTAGCTCTAATCATTACAAGCAAAACATAACCTAAAATACTAAACCGAACAAGATCAGTGAGTAAAAATCACAAATATGAACCAAACTTGCTTGAAATGGCCTATCAATTGAATTATTAATATACAGGAAGACATCCCGTTCATAAATTGCCCACCTCGGGGTCTAAAGTTCTAATACAGAACTAAAAATGAATAACAATCAATTGATTTTCCAAATCAGAACATATTCAATTCCACAAACACAACTCACAAACATAAACTAAAATAAAATGAATTGAAATATATTTTTTATTGATTGAACTCTTCTCTGACTCGGGAAGACATCCCGTTCATTTACGCTCACTGTGGAGTCGTTTAATTCCAAAAAGGAATTATAGAAATGCAGATATCCGAGTTCGAATCATTTCCAAATCAAACCATTTCAGAAATTGAACAAACAAAAACGATCTCAACACAAACAAGAGTTGGATAAAAACACATGAAACAAGAAATTTGAACAGTATAGAAACATCAATTACTCAACACAGATGCACATCACAAAATTTTTATTAAAACGGAAAGAAAATACAAGAATGTACCGAAAAGGAACAAGAAAGAACACAAGAACTGGAATCTACCGGAAGCGATAAAACCCTGGACTCTCGCGTCGCTCTCTAAAAACGAAAAGATGGAAACTATTTCTGAAAAAAAAAAGTGTATCTATGTACATAGAAGGAAAACCCCTTTTTATAGGGTTCTAAAAAAATTTCACAAACAGAAAAGAAAAAGGAAAAAAAATGGAAAAGAGAAACTTGCTTGCTACGCTAAGCTTCATCCGACGTGGCACCTCCGGTCATCTTCGTCTTCGCCGGTCAGCTCCTCTTCTTTTCCGGGCAGCTCCTTCTTCGTCTCTCATCGCCCCTTTGCCCTAGCTCGAGGGCGTTTTTCTCCAAATGAGAGTGCTTCACGAATTCTTTTCTTCTTTTTCTCCAAATGAATATCCACGAGCAAGACCCCTAGGAAACTGCTGCCATTCCACTAATTCAAGTGCAACCCAAGTCCAGCCATGTGGCTTAATCAGTAGCAGCTCAAGTGATGGCTTCTCCAAAACGCTGTGCTTCATTAAGATGGAATCCAAGTAAGGTGGCAGCTGCGTTTCTGATCCAATTAACCAAATGTAATGGCCCAAGATGCACATGCAGCGCCAGCGACTCAGCTCAAAACTCAATGGCCCAATTGTTAAGTGCAGCGCCTATCTCCAAATGTGGCAGCAATAGTGTCGGCCCAATTCTATCTAATAGCACAACTCCCATTTAATTTCATCTGCAGCAAAGGAAACAATTTTCAATACCAAATTAAAGAAAAGAAAAGGAAATCTAACAATTGGAAAGAAAGATTATTTTATCAAAAATTTTCTAAAAAAAAATATAAATTTTCTAAAAAAAAATAAATTTTCTAATTACTAACAAAAACTAAAAATACTCTTTAAAAACCTATTTTTAACTAAGATTATACAAAACTATAGAATTTAAAGAAGAAAACTAAAACTAACCTATTTCTAAGCAATTAAGAAGAAAAATATACTAACAAGGACTTCTAGACACAAAGAAAGATGTAACTTTGGGGAGTTATCACTCAACCATCATACTAATGCCATCATTAAATAAATTATTTCACTACTTATCTGACCAAGTGAACACATGTACATGACTCCCACAAATTAATTATTTCAACCAATATCATATAAATGCAAGTTTCTACCCTCTTTGTACGGTGGAGATCCAATTAGATTAGATCCATATTTCTCTTCAGATTTAGTCTTATGTATTTTTGGATTATCAATTCCATTGGTTGAAAGGTAATCCTGACAGGTTTTTAAATGAAAGTTTAAGTTTTATATTTAATAAAAATGAAAAAAATAATATCAATATTATATAAAATTAAAGAACCATTAATTAATTATCTTGAAGTTTTGAATAGAAAAATAATATCAATATTTTATATATCATCTTTTAAATAGTCCATGTCTGCTATATATTTTAGACGATATTGAGATGGTCCTGGTAGCTCGTGGAACACAGTTTAAGTCAGCGACTGTTGTTCATGGTATGCAGCTATCAGAGGATGAGGTGAAAGTCTCAGTGGATGAAATGATCATACCAAATGCCTCAGTTCCTCTGGTCACATATGAGATTTTCACTGTGGAACAAGCATTCAAGTCATTTATCGCTTGGCCTAAACATTTGGTTGGTTCAGTTTCTGACCCCCCAGTATGAAATTCTTCTTTACACTTCTCAATTTTAAAGGTTATTGATGTCAAAACTTATACTATTTTTTCATGTAACAACAAGCGCAAGCACAGAAGAAGATTCCTCTATCTGAGGATGATCCTCTTGCTTCATTGCATCTACTAGCTGACATCCTTGAAGATAAGCCTTTGGAGGTTGAGTATGATGCTAATGTATTTGGGACAGGCTCTGAGGTCCCAATATACCTTCATAGCCAAGATGTCAGAGAGCTTGCGTCGGGAACAGAAGAGTTGAATATTTCAATTATTCAGTTATGGATGATGTAAGTCTATGAGCAATAATTTATATATCAAGTATCCTTATATCAAAGTTAATTTTTTATTTCAGGTATATGTTTGGGGTCAGTAACAAGTTGGGGCGTTCTGATGATTATGGATTCATTGATCCCCAATCCATTCATGAATCAAATGATTTTGATCAAATCAACATACATCTCACAAGAAGTTTTGCAAGTGGCAAGAAAATATATTTTTTGCCTTATATATCCGGGTAAGTGAACTTTGTTAAGTTATTATGAATTTAATATATGTCATTTTAATATGTGATTTTAATATATAATAGTTAAGTTATTATGTATTTCAGGCGGCATTGGCAGCTTCTTGTTATGTCTATACAGGAGAGCTATGCTTTATGGTTCTGCTAATTGCACAGGCCTCCTCCCACACATCTCAGACAAGCAGTTGATTGGTAAGAACCTAAATGTTTGGATTTTCTTTGTTATATAAATGAATGCTAAAACCCCTTTTTATATATAGTTCTATTCCAGCAAGTATGATGATGATTGGGAGATTAATTGCTAACAGTAAAAAGCTTGCATGGATTTCTCTCAAGGTTTGACATATGCTAAAGCCATACTTTCTTATAGTTGTTTTGTTTTAATGTTTTTCACTAACTATTTACAACTGAGATGATATATTGTAGTGTAACAGACAGAACGGGTCATATGAGTGCGGATACTATGTAATGTATTGGATGACCCACATTGTTTGTTCCCATATCACAAGAGGCTGGGAAACGGTAATATTCAACTTTAACAAATTTTGATTTTTTCCAAAATTTAGAATTCATATACACTAATTAATATTAATTGTCTTGTGCAGAGGTTCAAGACTACTACACCAGTTCCTGAGAAGCCACTATCGTTCATGAGGAAAGCAGCTGCAAAGTATATAGTTAGATTATATAATAGTTCTTAGTTACTAGATTTAAACATTACATTTGATTAGATTGTATTTTAGTAGACTTTGTAGTTATGGGATGTTGAAATACATTTGAATATGTTTAATCTGTTCAAATTAAATCTGTATACATGTTTTGATATGCAGGTCTGTTTTTGTTGTATTGGATATCACAAAAACAGACCTGCTATTTAAAAAAAAATAGGGGAATATGCCGCGGTTGTGGTAGTATATGCCGCGGTTGTTACCACAACCGCAGTAGAAAGTTCCACGTTTAATTTTTTTTTAGGTTTAATCCCTCCATTGGTCCTCGTATTTGTGTGCAAATCTTAGTTTGGTTCTCAAGTTTTAAACTGTCTCAATTGGGTCATAATTTTTGTAAAAATGCACACATTTTACCCTAACCGTTAAGTTGTCTCAAACGTCGTTAATTGATGCTGAGATGAATTTTTTATTTTAGGCTTAATCCCTCCCTTGGTCCTTATGTTTGTGTGAAAATCTCAGTTCGGTCCTCAAGTTTTGAACTCAAGTCCTTATGAAATGCAAACATTTTACAACATTTTACCCCAACCGTTAAGTGTATTGAGACGACGTTAACTTTGAACTGAGCTGTAATTTTTTTTTTTATGTTTTAAAATCATCAAATTCACGTGGCTATGGTATTTCTTTTTCCTTCCAATCACTGATCACATTTTTTCCTCAAGTCCTTATGAAATGCAAACATTTTACAACATTTTACTCCAACCGTTAAGTGTATTGAGATGACGTTAACTTTGAACAGAGCTGTAATTTTTTTTTATGTTTTAAAATCATTAAATCCAAGTGGCTATGGTATTTCTTTTTCCTTCCAATCACTGATCACATTTCAGTCATTCCTCCACCCTCAAACCCCCCGACTCACACCTTTTCTCCCTCTCAAACTAAAAAATGTCGTCGTTGTCGACAGTTCAAAAATTATGACCCAATTGAGATTTTCACACAAACATAAGGACCAAGGGAGGGATTAAGCCTAAAATAAAAAATTTATCTCAGCATCAATTAACGTCGTTTGAGACAACTTAACGGTTAGGGTAAAATGTGTGCATTTTTACAAAAATTATGACCCAATTAAGACAGTTCAAAACTTGAGGACCAAACTGAGATTTGCACACAAATATGAGGACCAATGGAGGGATTAAGCCTTTTTTTTAAATTACCCTTTTGGCCGCGGTTCTGGTACGAACCGCGGTCTATTCTGCCCTTTTTTACCGCGGTTCCAACCGCCGCATATAATGGTGGTAGGATTTTGGATTTTTTTTTTTTTAAAAACACATGTTTAGGCTGCGGGTGTGAAAGGAACCACGGTTTATTCACAGACTTTTTACCGCAGTTACAACCGTGGCATAAAGTCCCATACTTTCTACTGTGGCTTAATATGCCGCGGTTCGGGAACCGCGGCCAAAGGGCCAAAGCAAGCGCTGTCGTTTCCCCCGACTGCACTAGTGATAGTAAATCTTAACTTATTTTCATATATATATATATATTTATATCTTTTAGATTTTTTTTTATAAGTTTTACTTATTTTAATTAATAGTTTATTTAGTTGTTAATATTTTCAAGGTAAAAATATATTTATTTTATTTTTATAATACATGATAAACTTGTCTACCATACTTCAAAAACTTAAATACATTCTTACTAATTAATTAAAATAATTTTGTATATCATCTGGTTTACTTACTTTGGGAATCGTATTATTCACTCTAACATTTTCATTTATGCTTTTATTTTGTTTTCAATTTTAGTTCACACACACACACACACACACACACACACACACACACACACACACACACACACACACACACACACACACACACACACACACACACACACACACACACACACACACACACACACACACACACACACACACACACACACACACACACACACACACACACACACACACACACACACACACACACACACACACACACACACACACACACACACACACACACACACACACACACACACACACACACACACACACACACACACACACACACACACACACACACACACACACACACACACACACACACACACACACACACACACACACACACACACACACACACACACACACACACACAATTTGAGTTTTGTCTGGTTTTTTTATATATACGATGTTCTTTTAATAAATTTGTATTATTAAAATAAGATATTACATTATTTATATATATTATCATGTCACACAAAACATAAAACTAAATTAATATTTATAAAAAATATATTCTAAAAATATGAAACTTTTAGCTATTGAAACAAATACAAAAATCAATTTTATCATCTATTACTTCACTAGATATTATTATCTGACTCAATGTTTAAACTTATTCGTTTATTTACTAGAAGAATACTTCGTAAGCGCTTAAAGTAGTTATTTTCATATATGAACCCACTAACTATATATAAATATTCATATTGTTTTCCTTATTAAAACTTTTTATTTAAGTAATTTGAGTAAAAACAAAAAAACCTGCAAAATTCTTTTCATCATAGTGACTATAATACTTAATATAGTAACTTCAATTAGTTTTTTTTTCCTGATAACTTTATTCAATAAGAAAATGAATTACCTATCATTAGTGTAACAACAATTTCTAGAGTGGACGTATAGGAGACATTTAATTCTAATTCAAAATCTAAAAATAATTGGTAAGTCGTTATCCTTTTTGGTTTATCTTACTTGGTTTTAGTTAAAACAAAACTTTTGAAATACATTGAAATTCTTTACAATATCATCTCAATTGCGAGTTTCTTACACATATTACAAACTCTCTCTATCTCGAAAGTGTTTTACTCACAAGTTTTCACAAACGACACTAGTTATTATATATTTTGAATAAATATATAACCTTGTGAATCCAAAAATCTTGAATAATAAATCACCCTATATATATATAATAAACTTGACACCATCCTCAATGAAAACAACCTTAAAACATTATATTTATAAATATTTCTCATTATAAATAATTTATTTCACTCATCTCCACTTAATATTTTCACCAACATTAAATCATACATAACTATCGTGAGATTTTTTCTTACCCGTCTTTTCTTATTCTAATTGATTTCAAATTTAAATTTTGTCCTTAATATTCATTCTAAACTACATATTCCGTTTAAAAGTATTTACTAACGACAACAAAAAACCTTACTAAAAGTGTAATATAAAATAAAAAGAATTTATGATAAAATAAATAAACTTTCTTATATATGCAAATAAATTAAATTTAATATGCATGCCCAAATAATTTGAACACCGACAGGATGTACTCGTGGGCTGACCTGAGCAATCGAATCCTTACCATTCACACACCACAATAAAGACTTTTAACTTTGGGCTTTTAAAAGCAAGTCTATGGTAAATAACTATGTTTGACATTTGTGACAGATTTCTATATCTATTAACCATTTCTTTGAAAAATTATGGTATCATTTCTTATTTAGGATGTATTTACTTGGGGTGGTTGGAAAAAATGATTTGGGAGAGAGTGATTGAATGAATTTGAGAATAATTTTTTTATTGTTTATTTAAGTGGATTTGTTTGCAGAAATTGTGACAAAAAAAACAACATCGCGGCGGCAGATTAGACAGTACCAGGACGAGGAAGAGAGGCGTGGGCAGAAAATAATGTATAGACGCTTTAGAGAACACATATGTAATTATGAGGAAATCATCGCAAATCACCTCGTGATAATGAGATGAAAAAAAGAGTTTCATCTCATAAATCATCGCATTTCTTTGTTTGTAAATAAGCACAAATAAACATCTTCTACCGCGCAAATCATCACTCTTTTTTCTCATTGTATAGTGTTTTACCTTTAAGTGAACACAACATTGATAACTCACTAGCAGGTAGAAGAAATATATCTAGTTATTTGAAAATTACAATATCCAACTAGTTATAAAAGTGTGAATACTCCATGGTAACATTTTTTTCTCGTAAAATGATAAACCTTGAACTACCTACCATATACCATAGAAAGTTTTAGTTAAGTCGCTATAAATTTTGACCAGATATATAAAGATATAAACTAAGGTTTATCTACTATGTGTTGTAAACTTGATTTGAAGAATAATTTAACTTTACACATGGAAAATTTTACTTGAAATTTTGTAAAATCAATTTTGATTTTCTTAAACCTCAGTCCATGCGTACATTTGCAATAGTTAAATAAACATACAGCTGAAGGAAAAAAAGTTGAAAAAGGTAAATTTAGCTAGGGTTGGATTTGACCTTATAGAGAAGAAAACAAATGAAAGAAATGACAACGGAAATTGCAGAAATTGGAGGACAGAGGAGGAAAAGATGAAGTAGATTTTCAAGTTACTGCACACACACAGAGCCCTGCTACTCTGTTTTTTTTTTTCTTTTTTTGTGACAATGCAACGTCTGTTCCAACAACACATCATGCACGTAACTATTAACACCTACCCATCATTGAGTCAGAATACGATAATGGATCATGTATAAGGTGTATTCACAGAAAAAAAAGAAGAAGTAAACCCTAATGTTTAAATCACTTCATTTTTTCCAAATTTGTTCGAGTAAAGGTCAATAAACTCACAAATTCGTTTCTTTCAATTGGTCTAAAAAGTGATTTCCTTTCAAACAATCACAATCTTATAATTGTTAATAATGGTAAAAAAAAAATAACAAAAACAATAAAGCAAACAATTAAATCAAATGAATAGCAGAAACAATAAATCATACAATTAATTGAGTAATTTTCCATATTAATTAAACAACAAAGATATTTGATTATTCATTAAAAACAAAATAAATTAAAAAATATTTAATATTTTAACTGGAGAATATACCTTAGTTTTTTTCTTAAACTTTCTTTTCTAATAGAAATACAAAGAAAGAAACAACAATAAAATGTATGTATTAATATATAAAGACTATAACTCTTATATATATATATATATATATATATATATATATATATATATATATATATATAATTTTAGTAACCTACATGGATTATTTCTTTTAAAAAATCAATATTTTTAATTTGACTCTTCATTAAATTAAAATATTATATATAATATCTATACAATTAATATTTCATACACATATTATCTTAATAATTGAAATTATTAATTAAATCAATTTAATATTTTAAATGATCTAAAACATATTTAATATTCATAATAAATATCCTAAATAATGTGATGAAAAGGAAATAAACAGGAGAACCTATATTATTGAGATATACATTATTGAGCTGGTTTTTCTATAGGGTAATGATACTTTGACACCTAAATTTGATAAAATTTTGACACCAGACACGTGTCATAAGCTAATTGGTCCATGAGTTTTAAGTTTTAAAAAATTGAAAATGAGGTGGATAATGAATGCTGCAGGGGTTTTGAAATGCAAGATTGGATTTAGATTCATTTCAAAAAAAGAACCTCATTTGCACCAGAGCCTTCTTGAGAACCGTCCTCCCTTCTACCCACCGACAAGCTTTCATCTCCCCACAAGGATCGACGGCGTTGACGGTGTTTCAAGGTTGCCGAAGTGTCACCGTTAACCGAAACTCATACGCGTTTCCGTTTCGCCGTTTGGAGCGAACTTACCCCGAAACCGCCGTTGGAGGTGTTTTTTTGAAGCTTTTTTTCGTTTGTTTCAGTAAAACATTGTTTTGATTCAGTGGGTTTTAGTTTTTTTAAAATGTTTTGGGCATTTAGGGTTTGTTTTGTTATTTGGTTGTTTCTTATGTTATGGTTAATTGTGGTTTGAATTTTTGTTGAATGTTTTCGCGTTTATGTTGTTTTTGGGTGTAAAGTTTGAATTTTTTTGGTTAATGATTATAGTTGGGTTATTTTGACTTAGGTTTTCTATTATGTTTTGTTTGACTTATGAAAAACACACTTTTATTTTCACCAAGGATGCTCTATCATTCATAAAACATGCATCCTAATTCAAAAAATGAACTTCAAAAATAAGAAATGCAGGTTCAGTACAACATTGGTACCATAGTTCAAATAAGTGGAGAGTTTAGTTATGATTTCTGCACATGAAGGTAGACTTTGTCCTAAATACATGTTTCCTATTAAAAAAATTAATAATCATGTCCATACACCTTTGTTGTGAAAATTGATGAATAAATGTTGGGTTGATGGTGGATTTTTGTTCTACCATGTTGATATACGTGTATAAGAAGTTTTTGATGGATTGGATTGTGAAATGTGATGGAAAATAGGGAGTTTCAACTTACTTTTTATCAAATACCAAAATTGTGTGTTTTGGTTGGTTGATTAATTTTGGATGGATGAATTGAAGGATTGTATGGAAATCTTTGGTAAGATGGAAATATGGTGAGTTAACCATCAAGGTTTTCATGTTGTAAAAAGTTTATGTGTGGAAAATGATAAATCCAAAGGTGTATTTTGATGAGTAAAGTTTATGAAGTTATTACTTTGAAATTTATAGAGTTGTGGAATGGTGTTGAGAAATACGAAGGGAAAACAATGCTCAATTACACATGTGTAAGTTATCAAACTTTTGATGCTTTGGACCTTTGATTCAACATTGGCATTTTATTGATATTGTGTGCATCTTTTTTCTTTGCAGGAGGAACTATAAGAGGTTAGGGAGAAGTATGTTTGTGATTGGATTTTGGATGTTGACAATGTGTGGAGGGATGAAGTGTTGCAAGATTTAGGGTTGTTGTAGATGTTGTACAATCCGAATTCTTGCAATGTAATTTATGGTTTTTTTAGAACTATTTCATAATGTATTGATTAAGTCTAGATGTACGTATTTATTTTTTACAAATGATCAAAGAAATGTATTCCTTAAATTTTTTGATAATGAAATTTTAAGATAAGAATGATAATTGTGTTATTTTTGGTGTTCATTAACAGAAGGTTGAATAAAATAATGACAATTTTTTGTGTAGGACGTTTGTACTACAGTCCCCATGAAATGTATGTCATTATGTGTGTTCAATGTGGTATTGTATGTTGATTAAATGTTGAAAATTAATTATTGCACTTAAGCACTAAATGACATGAACTTTGTTGACCAACATGTGCAAAATATTTGCCCTAAGTGTCATAATCATTGGCTGAACATAACTTTTATGTCCAGTAAGTGGATAAAAATAAATTCTAGCTTCAAAATCAATGGAATTTTCAAAGTTGACCTGTTTGTGCAAAACATTTGCCTAAACTCTCCACTTATTTGGCCTCTGGTACCAAGGCAGTTTCTGCACCATGAGTTTTACAAAGAATGGTTCATTGAGGATGAAGTTCGATATAAATTTTATAATGAATTCTTGAACATAATTGTATGTCCAATAAGTTTAAAAACTATTGTTCACTTAAAAATAAATGACATTTTCAAAGTTGACCTATCTGTGCAAAACGTTTGCCTAAACTCCCCACTTATTTGGCATTTGCTACCAATGCAATTTCTGCACCATGAGGTTTACAAAGAATGGTTTCTTAGGGATGAAGTTCGATATAAATGTCATAGTGAATGCCTGAACATCAATTGCATGTCCAATAAGTCTTAAAAAAATTGTTCACTTCAAAATCAATGACATTTTCAAAGTTGACCTGTTTGTGCAAAACCTTTGCCTAAACTCTCCACTTATTTGACCTTTGCTACCAATGCAGTTTTTGCATCACGAGTTTTACAAAGAATGGATCCTTGGGGATGAAGTTCGATATAAATGTCATAATCAATGCCTGAACATCAATTGTATGTCCAATAAGTCTTAAAAAAATTTGTTCACTTCAAAATAAATGACATTTTCAAAGTTGACTTGTCTGTGCAAAACCTTTGCCTAAACTCTCCACTTATTTGGCCTTTGTTACCAATGCAGTTTTTCTGAGTTTCGTTTCTAAGTCACAAAATGATCTTCAAAAACAAGAAATATACCTTCAATACACCTATGAGACCATAGTTCAAATAAGTGGGGACTTACATTATGAGTTCTGCACAACAGGGTAGACTGACTTCTACATAAAGCTTTCCAACTTCAAATATTAAGTATCATGTCCAAACACCTTTAATTTCAACAAGGAGGGTTTATTATAATATTGACTTTCGTAATATTTTTCCAAACTTTACAAAATCAACCAAATTTCATTCAACCACTTTCGTACAATGAAATTCAATTCAAATTAATGGGAAAAAACAATTCTTTGTACATTAATATATTAACTAACAATTAGATTTCCTATTGTACTTGAACATCATCAACTGAAGTTCTTAACATTTATAAATTACTACAAATTATTCAACTACTCATTCTTTTCTTCTACCATTTGCAGTAAATAGAGTTCTATTTGCCTGACTCTTGAATCGTCTTCAGGGTACAATCTTCATTCGGTCATACATTGTGCTTTGCTTCATTTCATCCTACGTTCAAACCCTGAGGTTTGCTGCTGATGTTGAACCAACATACTTTGACAAGGATCTTCACTTCCACGAAACGCTTTATCCCCAAACTCCTGACCCTTATCTTCATTTTTGGCTTCAACCAACATTCTTAAATGATGAATAGCATGTCGGCAATAACCCGTGTTTATTCTTCTACAACACGGATTATTTTCTCCTTATCTCCTTTATTTTGCCGGTTAAATGACACACCATATTTCTGAACAACTTCTTTCACCATACCATAACAAAGCTATTCTTTTGACACCCCAACATCAACAACAACCTAAAAAAATGAACAAAGTTCATTATATAAAACACAATAAAAAATAGATTGCACCACACATTCCTCAAACAGATTCGCCTAAATTCACACAATCTCGAATTCCAATTCAAATTCATCCATTCCATCGTGTTTTCAAACATATTTGGAGTCCAAAATCACTTAACAATCAATCATAATCATCATAAACACCAACATATCCATTTTCTCATGCAAAATCAACTCTTTTAGTCACACACCAACCAGATTTTTCTGCATAAATTTCCAGCACACAAAGAGCCCCAAAAATGTTCAAAATCCATCCGAAAATAGTTTATACACATCACTCATTCATCCATCATCAAAACAGATTTGAAATAGTACAATACTCAATGAATTTCCCAAAAACTCATCATCAATTTTACCCATCAAAATACACCTTTGGATTTATCATTTTCCACACCTAAACTTTTTACAACATGAAAACCTTAATGGTTAACTCGCCATATTTCCATCTTACCAAAGATTTCCATACAATTCTTCAATTCATCCATCCAAAATTAATCAACCAACCAAAACACACAATTTTTCTATTTGATAAAAGGTAAGTTGAAACTCCCTTATTTTCCATCACATTTCACAATCCAATCCATCAAAAACTTCATATACACGTATATCAACATGGTAGAACAAAAATCCACCATCAACCCAACATTTATTCATCAATTTTCACAACAAAGGTGTATGGACATGATTATTAATTTTTTTAATAGGAAACATGTATTCAGGACAAAGTCTACCTTCATGTGCAGAAATCATAACTAAACTCTCCACTTATTTGAACTATGGTACCAATGTTGTACTGAACCTGCATTTCTTATTTTTGAAGTTCATTCTTTGACTTAGGATGCATGTTTTATGAATGGTAGAGCATCCTTGGTGAAAATAAAGGTGTGTTTTTCATAAGTCAAACAAAACATAATAGAAAACCTAAGTCAAAATAACCCAACTATAATCATTAACCAAAAAAATTCAAACTTTACACACAAAAACAACATAAACGTGAAAACATTCAATAAAAATTCAATCCACAATTAACCATAACATAAGAAACAACCAAATAACAAAGGAAACCCTAAATGCCCAAAAAACTTAAAAAAAAACTAAAACCCAACGAACCAAAACAATGTTTTACTGAAACAAACAGAAAAAAGCTTCAAAAAAACACTTCCAATGACGGTTTCGGGGTAAGTTCGCTCCAAACGGCGAAACGGAAACGCGTATGAGTTTCGATTAATGGTGACACTTCGGCAACCTTGAAACACCGTCAACGCCGTCTATCCTTGTGGGGAGATGGAAGCTTGTCGGTGGGTGGAAGAGTGAATGGTTCTCAAGAAGGCTGGCACAAATGGGATTCTTTTTTTGAAATGAATCTAAATTCAATCTTACTTTTCAAAATCCCTGCAGCATTCATTATCCACTTTGTTTACAATTTTTTAAAACTTAAAACTCATAAATCAATTAACTTATGACACGTGTCTGGTGTCAAAATTTTGTCAAATTTAGATGTCAAAGTATCATTACCCTTTTCTATATATGTTCTCCCAAGTTTTTTTTTTTGTTGTGAAAATTATGGGAGATGTAATTAAGTGGCAGCACCACACGTGCATGGTCTATGTGGTTGAAAGTTACAAGTGTAAACTACAGAGTGGAGACAGGATAATAATGAACTATGAACAGAACAGAACCGTGCGAACAAAAATCTGATTAACCGACATGTTTGATTGATGGGATTACTATTGTCATATGGGGCACCCGTGTTTAAAACTGATGTGACATACACACTTCCTACATATCAATACATCAAAGATAATGTAAAAATATAAAATATCTCTTTTTCATCTTTATAACAATATATCACTTCTTCTTTCTGTTCTTTTTTCCTCTCAACCTATCCAAATCACTAGCATTGATTTTTTTTCCCTGTAAATTGTTAAAATAATTAATTTATACAATCTTAATTTATAATATATTACACTATTCATTAAATTTTTTATATAATAGTCATGATATGATGCACAGATATATGTTTTAAGGATTGTAATGAGTTTCCGTACTCAATCTTTTTATTATTAGTTTATAAACACGTAATTCAATAAAGTTTTCTTTAAGAATCATTTTATATAAACTATGTTGGTTTAGAATTTTAGAGTTTGAAATTTATCATCGAGCTATGTGTAAAGTTATATCAGATTCAAGATTAAATTATTCTTTTCATAAGTAGAAGGATTTGATATAAAAAATAAGTCTGCGAGAAATATATTTTGTTTGTAGAAATTATAATCTATGCATGATTTTATACCAAGTTAGGTAGATTGATTTTATAACAAGTTCTATACCAAGATATTCTTGATGTTATATGACTAATGACTAATTTTATTAAAAAAAAACGTGTGTAGAACTTAAGATGTGATTATATTAGTGAGTAAATGCCAAATTTTCATCGTTAAAGCAAACATTTACATTCTTCGATTTAGGTATATTAAATAAGTCAACGAAATATTGATGTAAACATAAAAATTATAAATAACCGTATTAACTTTCAAACAAGATAAAAATCAAATTTATATGAATAGTATAGGTTTAATACCTATAAATGATAATGAAAAAAGTATAAGATAATACCTAGTTAACCTTATGTGTATATGTGTGAGAAAAGGTATATATTAAGATGTATGACTATGAATGACTTAACATGTTTCGAACTATTTTTGTTGATTATGTGTCACGAATTAGGAGATATAGTAACATTAGTACACTTAAATTAATTGAATTAGTTTGTGATTAAGCATATGCTTGAGTTGCTTGTGTTTATCTAGTTCTACCATGACTTCTTTATACGTGTTTATAATATGTGTAGGGTGACGTATTAATCATTTCTCTATCTTGTGTAGTTTATTTATTTTGTTTAGGTTGAGCTTCCTTTATCTGTTTTTATTCTAGGCTATATAATTATATATGGGTAACATTATAACAAATATACATTAGGTTTTAGTACATAGTTTCTTGTCAATTTATTTGATTTTATTCAATTTGCAAAGTGAGTATGACAAACTTCAAAATACATATTTGTATATTTGTGTATGTGTAAGTCTTTATGTTTTTCAGTTTTTTAATCTCTTCCGCTGTAATAGGATAAATATATCATATTGAACTTTTCATATAAAAAAATGATTAAGAGTATGTTTGAGAGAGAAAAAATGGATAAATTTGAGTGTATGTGATACTAAAATATTTGTGTTTATTTTAAGAGATTTTGAGAGAACAAATGGATAAATTTGAGTGTATGTAATACTAAAATATTTGTGTTTATTTTAAGAGATTTTGAGATGAAAATGAGTGAATTTGAAGATGAAGTCGGTAAAAATTTATGAAAAATTTGATAGATGTAATAGAAAAAAAATGTTTATATAAATCAAAATTCAAGACTATTTTTTTACTGTTATAGTTATTATTATTATTATTACTAAATTAAATATTAAATATTATTGATGGAATTTTAGCTATAAAATGTGAATGTATTATTTGATAAAATTATAAGAAAATTAATTTAGGCACAATAAATATGCACACTAAAAGCGTTGTAAAAAATACAAACAGCAGCATGGAATTTCCTTCTTAAAAATATAAAAGTAAACAGTAAATCCCCTCCAATATTCTCTCTGTTCAGAAGACTCTCATTTTCCTTTATTATATTTCTTAATAACATCTCACAAACACTCTCAAATCCATTGAAATGAACATAGAAATCACTCTCCTTTCCATCTTCAAATAGTAAATTTGTAGGAATTAACATAATATAAGAAAACAAAGGTGTTTTTGGATTGGAAAAAAAATTAGAGAAAGAGTGAATGAAAGAATGGAAGAGGTTTGTGTTGTTGTTTGAATTAATAAATACGAGAAGATGGATAAATATTTTTGAATGATTCGAGATACGAAAAGTTACAAGAAAATTGTATTAAATTAAAAAAAAAAAAACTCTTTTGTCTCTACATTAAAAACAAAGTGAAAATAAATTAAATTTAGTTAAAATTAATTTTTAGTTAATAAAGAATATGAATTATTTTTTAAAATAAAATTTTTGTATGTGTAGTTAATTTAAAATATTACATGATTTTTTAAAATGATTTCCTTTGGTAAATATTAAATTTAAGAAATTATTAATACCATCAATTAATTAATTTTGTCATTATTAAATTGATTAGTAATTTAAACAATATTATTGTAAACAACTCCAAGAGAGGGACACCAACCACAAACAAAAGTAAAGAGGCCGAAATCAATTCCCTGCTTCAAAACTCTTTCAAAAAGTTAGAATATATTATCAAAGTTCACATTTTTTTCTTTGTATTCTCCCCCTAACTGGATTTTGATTTTGGAGGACATTAATGGGATTAAAATCGAGACATTGTCGGAATAATTATTTTTTAATTAATGACTCAACATTTTTATTAACATCGATAGGAGTATTTTGTAATATTTAAGTTGATGGAATATTTTTTGTAAACCAATACCAACACATTATTTGATTTTTTTTTTTGTATTTAGTAACAATTAAATTAAAATAGTTTATCTAAATAAAAAAATTGAAATTTATTAGATTTGGATCGCTTTATTAAACAGAACATTAAAAAATAATTTAAAATTGAATAAATTGAAATTTAATATATTTAAACATCTTAAAAATTATAAAATTTTCTATCCAAATACAATACTAGTCTCTGACACATTAAAAATGATAATATAACATTTTGAAATAATCAAAACAGTGACCTACCAAAACGTTTGGAGAAACATCTGATTGTGTTTTATGAAAGTTTATTTGAGTCTATCTCTAAATCTCAAACCTTAACTAAAATAATGAAGAACATACACATTAATTAAATTGAAGAGATTGATAAATAAATCCTAATTTGAAACCACCAAAACCAAAATGTGAATTGAAGAGACAAAATAGATAATTTAAGCTTGTGATTTTGGTTTGGAGAGAAGAACAACTTTTTGTACTTTACTTTTCAATTTCTTTTGACTTTACTGCATATTTACAAGTTTCCCATTTACATTCCCCACAACATTCAGCTCATTTCTGTTTCTGCAAACTTTACTTTCAATGCTTTCTTTGCAAATCTTTATATTTTCAAATCAGCAAAGCCAACACTGTTCTTCCATTTAATTTTCATAAATCAAATTAATAGTCCCCCCTCTCGCTTCACTTAATCCAAAGGATAGAATAGAAATGTCTAAGTGTTAGAATATGTTATAAGTTCGACTCTGATCCTATTTTAGAAGTGGATTTTAATTGTAACTCAATTTTATAAAATCGACTTGTAAGATGAAGTTTAGACCTCACATATATATTATAAATTGATTTTTATTGACTTTCAAAAAGTTCTCAGTGATTTTTTGAGTGTTATCAAAAAACTATGAAAAGTGTTTGAAAATAGAATGATACATAAAGATAAGATGAAAGTGTATGTCTGAAGCAGCAGCCTTAAAAAGCAGGTCTGAAGATAAGGAAGTAAAAATGGAAGAGAGATGAAGAAATTACCTGAAACATGTATGCAGAGATAGGATGATTTAAGGGCGATGGAAAATTCCGAAGGGATGGCATGATCGAAATCAGTGAAAAACCAGAAGTGCATGGGAATGCAAGACTTAGATCAATGCGATCCCTTTGGAAGTGTCCACCAACAATAAGGTTATTGTTGTCGTCGTTGATCCAAAGAAGCTGACCATATCTCTATATATGCTGCTCGAAAACCTTCATGATTCATGACAGTAAAATAATGGTGGGGCTTTTCATGCCTTCCATGCATTCTCTACTTGTTTCAATTCTCACATGCACTTCGATTCACCTTTAATAATTAGAGTAAGTAAACATTAATATATATCTCTTAACCTATCTTAGGTGAATGAAGTGAAGACAATATGACTGAGTTTCCAATGCGTTGTATGTCATTGATTAAATATTGCATTAGGTTTTGGATGAAACATTGGGGACATAAAGCAAAAGCACACATAATGAAGGAAAATTCTAATGTGTGTCATTATCAAAAAAGACTATGCCTAGCTTCTTCCCAACACCATTAGCTGTTTGATAGCAACCTTCACCATCCTTAAAAGCCAAATAATCTTGCATTATATTGTCGGTCCTGTAATTATTAACACAATTCACTGCTCATTAAATCGACTCAATGAACTTCTATATACACCCACAGTATACTTAAGAACTGTTTGCCAATATATATATATATATATATATATATATATATATATATATATATTTTCTTTTTGAAAAGTCAGACTAACGATCATGGTCATGGACATGAAAAAGAGGTTTGTATTTCCCAAAACCATAATAGTTGAAAAACAATAAATTATTAGATGAGTGGGAATGGAGGACAAGAAAAAGCAAAGGCATTTATTTATCATTATTATTATTATTAAGGAAGGAAGAAAGGAAAATGGTAGCTACTATTTTACGATTTCTCTCTTCATTTTACTTATTTCCAAATTATAATAATATTATCTTTCTTTTTCTTTCATTCTTTGATATTATTTTTTCATCAACATCATCTGTAAGTGTTTTAAGATTTCGTCAAAAAATAATTTGACTTGATGAAAACATAAGGTAAAAAATATTTTTATCAAGTATTCAGTTCCCACTGTGTTGAAATAATTAGAATTCAATATATTACTAGTTGTATGTAATTATTTTATTATTTTTTTTTATGTTTGATGCATGCATGATTATTACACATGCACATGTCTACTTTTTCTTTTGGGTCAACTATTAAAATTATTTATTCATTGTTTTAATGACTTTTTTTCTTCAATTTTTGTGATGAATACTCAAACATTACCGATGAACGAACCAAAATCATCACAATTCTTCGTCCTACAACGCAATCAAGTCCACGCAAAGTTTGATCGTTTCTTTCTATAAACCTTTAGTTGTTTATATTATTAAATCATATCAAGTTGACGCTAAATTAACAACATAGACTAATTTTAACAACCACTTAGATATGGTGATTGATCTCTTTTATATTAACGGTTCTTAAGAATTGAACAATAAAGTGAAAAAATAAATAAAGAAGCAATGTTTAAATAAAGAAACAATGGAACGTTGTTCATGTCAGAGCAACAAATCAAAGCATGTAAAGCTTAAATAATTAAACCCACACTTTTGAATATATATGAAAAATCTTGACATGTAAACTCTGAAAGAGAAAAACACTAATCAATACGTAACAAGAGATTGGTTTTTGACTTAGGATAAAAGAAATCCTCAGTGCAACAAAAGAACGTGTTTTTCTTAGATAATCTGTAAGAAACTCAATAATTTGTTGTGATCAAAGCTGAATCACATGACTTGAAAGTTGAAGGCTGGCAAAGTGAACAAAACAGAGAGATGTAAATGTTTACGAAGTGGATAGTGCTAATCAAAGGGAGCCTCAAAAGAAAGAACTGCATCACATAGCAGGTAGGTACCTTTTCAAAGTACATAGGACGTTTGGTCAAAATCGGGAATCCTAGGGATCAGGACCCTACAGAAATAGCTTCAGATACTAGTACTACACAAGATTTAGTTCATGATGGACCGTCAAAAAACATACGATATTTAAAACTTCCACCTCATCCATATTTTCTGTCAGTTTATACACTATTAGTCATTTGATTCATGTTAAGATAAAAGAAAACTGAATAAGACAAATTAAAACAAAGTTTAGGGTCTGTGAATGAAAATTAAAATAACTATTTTTGTTTGGAGACAGATCGAGCACCAACTCAACAAGAGAGACTTTTTGCCATGACCCACTTAACCTACCCTTGGCGCAATTCCGGAGATTTCCCTTACAAAGTCTCCCTCTAAAAAAGTACTGTCTGCTACTCATTAGACACTACTAATTGCCTACCAACACCATCTCTCAATCCCTTACTATTTCTTCTCTTCCAAACTATGCACACACAAAGAAATTATGAACCACCACTTTCAAACTCTATTCACTAACTTAATCTTGCCTTTCTTCCTTCAAAAAAACAATAACTTAGCCACATACCTTCTTGCTCAAACCCTTATCAGGAGTTTCTAATTAATGAAGGGAAAACTTATAAAATGAGATTTGCATTGCTTCTATACTCAAAATTGATTTTATCTCTATTATTAATCCACGTGATATTTCCAACATCTACAACATTTACACTACTTAAAAATGGAATCACACCTCAACAACTTACAGTTTGAGACTACAAACACGGCAAAGGAATAGCCATCAAAAGAAACTCCAAATATTTATTGTCTCAATGCAAATTTACTAGCTTTCTAAATAAATTCAGAACCCCACAGAAAATAGTATAGCGTTCTGCAACAAATCCAAGCATCTCGATTCAAAATTACGACCAATGATATATACCTTTCCCTTCGGCTGATGTATATAGGCTATGGCCTCTTTGTCAGCTGATATATAATATATTGCTTTTCCATCGTCTGAGTAAAGTGATATACACTTTTCTTCACGTGAGTCTCTCGCTTCTCATTGGTATTTCTTTATGTAATCAAAATTCAACCACTATGGCCTCTTTATGATTCTTACACTCCACAATGGAGATAGTTAAATGTTTTTGGAGTTCAGGAATTCGTTTAGTTTACAATACATATGGAATCTCTAACTATGAGTAATAGAAGTGTTACACTTTTCAATTTACTATGCAAATTTGACTTTTCAATATATAATTACATTGTAAATATTCATTCTCCTCTTTAACATATTATTTACCTCCTTTTCATATTCTGAGTCCTTTTTTTATTACACGACGCAGTTTCTTTTTCTTTCAAACTTTTTTTTTATCATAATAGACTGAGTTTTAGATATATTAAAATGAGTTAAAATATATAAGTCACTTTAATTTATTATGAGTTCGAGGTAGGTTAAATTGAAAAATACTTAAGTTTTTTAAATATAAGTAAAATCGAACCTAACTCTCGTAATCAATAGATTAAATAAGTTCAAATAAGGTTGTAGATAGATTGATTTGTAACTTTTCGCCAACAAAATATTATTTTTTTTTTACTTTCTTTTTGTAAGTTTTTTTATTATAGATATTTATGACTTCTAATTATATAGGTTGATAATTTAAATCTTTTAAAGATAATGTTATGAAACTGTTTGAATTTGAATTATTATTTTATTTGTTGACCGAATTATGTATTTAATTTGCAACTATCATTTTATAATAATGTTTGGAAATAATGATGAGTATTTTAATTATATAGTTATACATAGATTTAGTAGAGTTGATATACTTTTATGGCACTCCAATAAATACAATAAATTGAAATAATAAAATATTTTTAATGAATCAATCGATATAATCAAATAAAAATATGTTGAGTTGAATTGTAAATTTTTTAGTTTATATTTATAGATATTAAAATGAATTTAGACTTTTGAAAAATATTAATTTTAATTTATATAGTTATATGGACAAGAAAACCCCATCCATCAGAGAAGATTCGAAGGCGTTATCTCCTTAATCAAATGCCGAAGATTTTAACCACAGAATTACCTAAAATTTGTAGGGCATTGTCGTACGCTGAAAAGAATGATTCAATTGCAGAATACTGAACTCTAAAAATCCCTAAATCCCTTTCTTCCCGCGCCTTTCTCTTTCGTATTATTCTCAAATTTCTCGGTTCTTCGCCGTTTTCTCTCTCAAGAAAATGGTTACACAGTTCGGCATCAAATTGGCCGTCCACCTGATCACTAACCACTTCGGCAATCTCGTCGCTGTAATTCTCTCACTTTCGCGTTTCCCTGATTTATTTTGCATCGGCATTGATATTGTAGTTGTGTGTGCAGAAAGTATGCGAAAATCTATTTAGTCATGGAGCCCTCACTTTGGATCAATTGGTTCGCTACTCGGAGCTTACTAAGGACCAAGTTAAGAACTCCCTACTCGTCTTAGTTCAACACAATTGTTGCCAAGCATTTGTTTCTGCTCCTGAAGGTGACGGTATCATAGCACTATTTTTTTGTGTAATTCCTTTGTTGTATTCTTTTTTTGCTTTTCTTTTTCTTTTTAATTATCATTGTCTACTTGCTATAAACATGTTGGAGTAAAATAATTTTTATAAAACGGACTTCCTAGCTGTAGTGGTAATGTTTGCAACGAATACTTCTCCATTAGGGCGTGATTGGCTAATTATAATGTTCTGAATTATTATGAATGCAGATTATGATGTTCACAGATTCAGAGTTAAGACTCAGTACTTGGTGTTGTTTGATAACATAATCCACCGATTGAGATTTTCCAAATTCTTGGAGACTGTGTCGCGGAAGCTTGATAAAGAAGTCGGTTTGATCCTTATTGGCTTCTTTGAAGCTTTTCCTTTTATGACTTAGAATGCTCAGTATTTTCCACTTGTTTTGCAGTGTGTGGAACTTCTTGATGGTTTGCTTCGCGATGGTAGGCTTACCCTGAAACAAATGGTTGACAGAGCAAGTCAAGGGAAAGGCAAGTGTTTTATGATGCACTTTATAGGTCGAGTGCTGTTTTGCTTATATTTGTTGATTTAATTATAACAAAAGGTATTTTTTACACAAATCCGCACATATTTTCTTTTAAGATTTTTGTAACCTAACGACTAAATCATATGTGGTTTATTCATAATTCCTTTTTGTTAATCATATGAGGGAACCGCAGATAATTTTTAAAACTATGAAAACAAAAGGTATGTTTGGAGTGGATCAAGGTACATGTACTGGCATTGGGGTCTGATTTGGGTTGGGTTATAAGTGTGGTACATCTTACACAACTTACTAAATTTGTTGTACATTGGGTTACAGTTAGAGTTAATGATACACAAAGAACTATACGAGTCTTTCTAAATTATGTTAAAGGGTGATATTATTATTATTACTAGGCCTATAATTGAGCAGGATATTCATTTTAATCAAACATATAACTGACTCTGAGTAATATGTTGAAATTACTGTATTTAAAACATGGTTGAGCTGACCTGGATCTCGCAAAATCATGAATCCTTTCAAATTATTTTATTTTAAATGATATACTTGCAGAAAATGCCGTGGATACAAAAGTTGTAAGAGAGATACTGAGTAAGCTTTTAACAGCTCGACTTGTCGAACGCTGCCCTGTCCCTGAGCCAGTTGTTTCTACCTCATTTAAAGAAACTACTACTAGGAAGCGGGGTGCTAAGTCTGCCAAGGTAAATAACTGCTCACTCAGGTCAATTTCTTTAGGTTGTGTGATCTTTGGTTAATGGTTTGGGGTGAGAGGCATTTGCTGTCTATTGGTGTGAGCAGGTGAGATTTCTAATCGGGTTCCACTAACAGCTTTGTTGAGGAATAGTGAAGCTTTCTTCCCTTTGATTAAACTATATCCTAGTCGATATGAGATCTCTAACATATATTGAGATCGATTTACCAATTAATTGTAGATTTTTGTATGCACGATGATCCTTCATATATTGCTTGTTGTTTAAGATGCTTAGTCAAATAAGTGCTATTAAGTTGAAAATTCGCAAATATTCTTTGTTACCATTTTATTGAAATTGCAACAGCAATGTGTTCACTCTTAGAAGCTGGATAGAGTTTTTTAAAATCACTTTAAACTCTGTAATGTATGCCTTTCAGATATTTGAAGCACCCGAGACACTAGAGCAACGTGTTGTAGAAGCAGCAGTGCCTGGGGATGCAATCAGATTTTCATTCACCGCGGATATGAAATCTAATGTTGACAGAGAAACAAATTCAGATGATGATGAAATTGGTAGCGTTCAACAGAATGAGGGTAGGACTATTGTCATCTTTTGTGGTCAGATCAACTTAGTAGTTTTCAGTTAACAAAATTTTTCATACAAGTATAATTTTTTAAAGTCATACAAAATTTGGTGCAGAAAAAGAGGAGGAAATTCTTTGGCGTGCCAATTTTGAGGAGTTTATTCGTCATCTTAGACATAAGGTAGATATTACAATATATTTCTTATCTAACATGGTACTATCACTACCCAGTCTACCTTTTTTCCTTGAATTTTAACCTTTTTTGTACATTTCTTTTATTTAACTTACTGTGAAAGGGTATTGAGCTTCGGAGTTATAAAAGCATACTAGATGGTCCGTGATAGTCAAACGTTTTGAATAAGAATAACAGATATTTTATTTGCAGAAAAGCTATTTTCTAGAGTATATAACTGATGAAAGTTAAATTTGATTCCCTTGTCTTTCAAAGAGCAAAAATTCTGTTTAAAATTAGTCAAATGAAAACTAGTAATAATAATGTCAATCTGGATAAACAAAGCATCAAATCACACAGATTGCTTGTTGATTGACACTTCTCTTTAACATTTGGCTTGGTCAAATTTAAGTTGACAATATTTTTGAAGCTATGTTCAATGGTCATCTTTGCCACGAGTTAGCATCAATTTGTATCACGTTACCTTTTGTACTTGTGAATTTATGGAATCATCTAAAGGAAGGGGGCTATATTTGCATGAATGAATCATTATGTAATGTTTCCTGTAAAGCAGTTTGACATTTACTTATTTTTCCTTGTTGATGCCTTTATGATAAATGTGACACCAGAGGTTTTGTTATATTGGTTATGTGCTCTTTGTTTTCTTTTTAATTGTTCTAATTAATGATTGTAAAGGTTTCATGGATATCATATTTATTCACTATTGGGTTGAATTGATTGAGATAAATTTTTTTAATCTTCTGTCTGCATGTTGTTGTCAGAAGCTTGCAATTAAATATTTTATGCATATTGTAGGCATTGATTGAGAATATAAGAACTCAGCATGATGATGGAACTGCTACTGTCTTAAGTGCAGTATTGGAGGCAACAAAAACTGTAGAGAAAAAAGTGAAAATGGAGAATTCAGGTGAACCAAATTCCTTGCTTTATGATTGTTTTTTTTTTTTTCACTGTTGAGAAAGAATAGAGGGAAAACATAAAAGATCTTTGAGGAAATTATTAAAAGGGATCTCATGGTTAAATATACTTGACAATTTAAGTTTTTAACTTAACCCAATCTATGTAGCTGACCCAGTGTGACAAGGTTGCTGTTATGTGTGACCTGTCTTTCAACAACTAGTTCGTGTTTTTCACCTTCCTAGGATTTTGGTGGAAGTAATGAGGCCATAGATAGATGGATGGATGAACTGATGGATAGAGGCATATGGCCTAACCTCTTTAAAGGGGTTTCTCTTGTTCCGTTTGCTCCCTCCCTCTAGTCCTCTATTTTGTTTTTTTATTAAGGATTCCCTATCCTTCCTTCTCTTTTTTAATTGTTCTGTTGTAGATAGATGCAGTCATACAGTTTCTTTAAATGGGTTTCCCTAGTAGATATGTTGGATTATGTAGCTTGTTCCGTTGATTCTCTCTCCCTTGTTCTCTGTTTTATTCTTTTGTTAAGAAGGATTCCATACCTCTCTGTTTTATTCTTTTGTTAAGAAGGATTCCATACCTCGCTTCCCTTTTGTAACTTTTCAGTTATAACGGATTTTTGTTTCACCATATAGAGAAAAGAAAGATGTCCATGCGACCACTGTTATCTCATGGTTATTTATGGATTTATGTCGTGTCATCCTATGTTTCAGTTCCCCTGTCACTGGATACAATTACCGCAGAGGTGATGAAGACTGATACAGGACGAACGATGACTATAGATCGTATCAGAGCTTCCCTTAGCCAGTTGGGCTGTTCGCAGAGGATGATTGTAGATGATGCATATAGTATTGGTAAAGTTGATATTTTCCTCATGGAGGACTACTTCTGATATAAAACATCTATCATTTTATTTTCTTATTTGCTAATGTTGAAGAACTCTTTCAATGTCCTGGTTTATGATTCCTTTAGTGGTTTGTAATTCAGAATTCTTCCCTTTTCAGATTTGAAGAAAATTATTGAACGGGCTCAAAATGAAGAGGTTTTAATCTGTGTTGTTTAGTAATTGCACTACACAGACATGCATACACATACATATTTTGGTTGTGTAAAACTGTCTAATTTTAGGTTCCGTGTTGCAGGTTGAGTCAATAGTGTTGAAAAGGTATGGAAGGGATGCGTACAGAATGTTCAGGCTACTGTCAAAGGATGGTTGTTTTCATGACACAGATAAGGTGATTTACTCATTAATGAAGTTAAAATTAAATTTGCTAATAAATGTAGTGGTTCTGTCAGTCTTCTTTCATTGATGTTGACAGTTTGAGATTTTAGTCCAATTAACTTGATGCTTTGGATTATAGTTCACTGCAGTAACCCCATGTGAGTTTTAAAGTTTGAACTGAGTAATGACATTTAGGGCTGTTTGAAATATTATAAATGTTCTCCCAGCAATCTCTAAATATTTTATATCTTCATTTGTTATTTAAAAATTATATTAGTGTACACATATACCTTTAGTTTTAAAAATTGCTCTATTATGTAATGGATTATGGTACTGTACCCATATTAATGCAATATGGATAGAGGATCAAACCTCCTACGTCAACATTTCGCACCTAGTGTCAGAATTTCTCCCTTTGGTTATTTCATTTATTCCGCTCATTTCTTTAAATAATACATACCCATTGATAGTAATGAAGATAAAATAATTCTATTTCCTAATTTATTTAATCAAAGTTAGGAAAGCTAATAATATACTACCACGAATAAGCAGATATATATTCCCAACATATACAATGTATGTCAGCAAACAAAGTAATAACAGAATCCCTTATTGACATCCCTTTCAAATTGAGGTGGCTGATAAAAAAAATCAATTTACAATATTTACTTATAAGAGCCTAACAGATCGGAACAGTAATTATCATATCATTGACAAGATAAGAAGATCAATTCCATTGTTCATACGATGAATGAACAAGGAGGTGTCACATAGGCTTTAGTAAAAGAAAAACCAAGAACAGTAGAATGGAACTTTTCAACCTTTCAAACCATGCATGAGGAGCTTGTAGGTATCCCTACAATAACGTTTGCTCTTTCATAGATAAAAGGAGAACAAACCCAAAGGACAAGTCATGTAAATATCTTCGTCCAAGTCACTATAAAAAGTTGCTATATAGGTTATGTAATCAGCTCAGGTTGGGCCTCGGGTACAGTGGAAGACTCATCAAGATGACCCAAGAATCTTTTCCCTTTCACAAACATTTGGAATTAAAATGACCAGGCGGGATCGTTTTTCCTGTTAAAGCGAACCATAAAATTTTCATTAGCCACAAGACAATAACCGAGAAAAAAGAGAGAAACTCCATGAACTAGAATCATCGAGCATGAAACCCACAGGAACTAGGAGCCACCAAGAAGACAAGAGTGAATATCTCGCTGAAGGAAACCAGGGATGATTCCATGTCAAAATTTTTCTCTTTGGTGATTTCCTTCATTCTAATTAAGACTCTAATTCTATTTCCTTATTTAATCAAAATCGGGAAAGCTAAAATTCTACAATGAATAAGCAAATATTCATTAAAATAAAAGAGATTCCATTATTGACACAAATAACCAATTATCTCATGCAAAAGCTGTTAGATTAGGATCTGTAATAACTTCATCTACGTTGACAGTCTTCCGTGATGCTTCGCATATACGGAAATCCAATGAAGATATTTATAAACTGATGTTTTCTGCCAGGAATTACATAATCCTTCTTTTTTTTCAATTCTAATAATAAATAAATTCAATGGACTCATTCTGTAGTGTTGTTGTGACCTTTAAGTGCTTCTGTTTAATTTGTAGATAGCAGCATCTACCCTGGTTGAGAAAAAGGAGGCTCCAAAGTTGCTATATAGGTTATGGAAGGACAATTACTTGTATATGGAGGTGGTCTATCTATTCAATATTTATTAACATTTTAGAAATCAGTTTACCTTTTTGTCTTGATATTTCATCTTTTCACAACTTAATCGTTCTTACAGAAAGTAGTTGCAACGGGAGTGAAGCAAACAACTATTTTGATGTGGAAAGTCAGTAAACCTCTGCTTTGGGAACATGTACTGGATGAGATGTACCACGCTGCCTTAAATTTGAGCTTAAGAATGGCTTTTGAGCAGGAAAAGGATGAAGAGGTTAGTACATCTAAAGTTGTTCATAAATTGATTGACCACCATTAAGTAAAAATGTTTATAAGATTAGGTTATAATATCTTAAGCAAGTGTCGTTTTTGTGTAAACCTCGTTTTGAGACGAATGTGGTTGTTGTAGTTTCCCATCCTCCATAGATTTATTTTAAGGAGTCTTTCATCTCTTTATTTTTATTCCTAATATAGTTGATATTTGTATTGATTTACAATCATCACTGTATTTTTGTCGGTCATTAGTGTCTTGCAAAATTATTGAAAAAAAATCATAGCTGAATTAATAAAATGTTTTATTCAAGTAATGATATTGATCCTATTATCTGCAAAAAGGGATACATTAAGGACGTGTGAGATAGCTGTGAAAGTTAACATATAATAAACATTGAAAAGTTATCGTAAGTTAAATTGTTAGAAACATGAAATCAGCTTTTTAATTTTCTTTTTTAAATTTAAACAAACGTCCCCCAAAACCATCAATAACTCTCCAAAAACAATTTTTTTTCCTCCAACACCGGCTAAAAAAATCAATAACTTAAATTATTCCAACATACTGAGACTGAAGTTAAGTCGTCAAGTTTCTGAAATGTAGACTATACAGATTTGTCGTCTATTTTAAAGCATACATATATTACAACTTAACTAATAATCATGTCTTTGTAAATCTTTTAGGTGCAAATGGCTATAAAGTTTGCATTGTACATTGTTTTTGCCCATTATCAAATATTCCAGTCTGAAGTAATAATTATGGAGTCTACCTTCTATTACTATTAGAAAAGGGCAGTTTTCAGTAAGTAGTTTTAGGTGCTATAATTCACTATCTGAGCTGTTGCCAATTTCCATGGACTTCTTGGCATAAGGACAGTTGTACAACATGCAATGCTTTGCATTTTTACTGCATTTTGCTGCGTTAAGTTTAATATATATGTTGCTTGGTTTGCACTGAAGTGTTCTTGCTTCTTGTTTCAGCTTTTAAATGTTCCTAGAGTCAAGCTTAATGAGGCAGGGCCACTGGAGAAGAAATACAAACGGCTAGTAAGGGTCTGGCGTCTCCTGGGGTCATCATTGACGAAGCTCGCTGAAGCTCTCATGCTTTTCCATGATTTCTGAATACAATTTTTTGGGATAATTATAATATTTTACTTTTTTATCAAAAGAATGACAAATTTTAACGGTTCCTAACAGCCAGAAACTTTACTTTCACTGCCGTTAACAAACTGGCAGATACTTGCATATATAAAACAAAACGAAGTCACGGGAATGAAAATACCACTTACCATGTTGGTAATCTTTTCTCAAAGCCACGGTATAATTTTTTTAATTAGTCAAGCAATTAATTAAGCACTTGATCCAAAATGGTTATGAAGTAATTGGGATGAGGTGTTTTCAATTTCATTACATAGAACAAAAAGTTGGGAGGAAAACTTAACCAATTCCAATTCTGTTTGTTTCTGATGAGGAAAGAAATGCGCATGTTTTGTGTTGTTTCAAAAGAAATGCAAAGTATTTGAAAATAGTAATGATAGAATGATACACTTTTATATTTATTTAATAAATATATTAAAGAGTAAAATAGTTATAAAACAAATGAATTTTTGTTTTTTTTTAAAAGGAATAATAATATCATGTGAATGCACAATTGAAAGGAAACCAAACTTTTTCTTCTAGGAATTCCTTTGGGAATTTATTCAACTTTGTTATTTTAATCAACACGTAGTAGACGGTAACATCATACAAATTAAGTACAGAAGTATTCAAATTTACGGTTATTTTTTTTTTTAATTTTACAGTCCAAAACCAAGAAAATCTATATGACACTTTTTTTTGATAATATGTACAGAAATATAAATAAGTTTTTGTGGCCCGTGTAACAGATAGATAGATACATACATACATACAGATATTTCCTACTACGTTGATTTATTTATTTATTTATTTTCATCAAAACTAAAGTATGTTTAGTTTTGAATTATAGCATGTATTGTTATGAGAAGTATCATGTAATCATTCAAAATATTTTACATTTATGTTTCTTTTACCTGTTTTACGTATATCCTTTTTTACGAAAAATATAATTATTTATTTTATTAAATATACCCATCAAAGAAATTTCAAAATAAATTATATGCTGATGTTAAAATAAATTATTCATTTTAATCACTTTGTTTCAGAATAATTTTTATATAGATTTAATAATAAATTTTAAAATGAAAATGTCAAAATTAAAAGATAATTATGTTAAAAAATAATTCATCTAATACTATTACTTCATCTATCACTTCACAAACAGCACACAAAATCAATGATAAATTGATAGTCAAACAAACAAGAAGATATAGTGATCTGTTAACAAACCACTATTCTATCACATTATGTAATAGAATACTTTAAATTAATACTTTAAATTAATTTTTATTTCTCTATTACATTATAATTTATTCCATAATTAAAGTTTTTAAGTTTTTTTAAAATAAGATATCATAATAAATTAATAATTTTAACAGATGGATTAATTCGTGTACTTCAATAGTTTTTTTTTTTTTTTTTTTTTATATGATGGATGGGATGATGCACGTTTAAAATGTTTTGAAATAGGCAGTGGTTATAATTCCCGTTGAAAACGTTTATACCTAAGCCTGAGCACTAACAGGCCTCGCGTCTATTTCTTTTTTGATTTAGACAATTTTAATTCACCTTAACCAAATTATTGTGAAAAAAAAAAAACCTTTATTTTTAGCAAAATATTTAATACAGTTATGTATGCACAACTTAAACATGGAGCAATTGTTAAACCCAAATATTCTAAATTTATTATAATAAATTAAAGTGGTATATATATATATATATATATATATATATATATATATATATATATATATATATATTTCAATTTTAATTATATCTTGTTCGTTTATACTTTTTTATTTGCAAATTCATTGAATTTAATTTTTGTTTCCTTTTGCAAGAAATTATTAAGAACATCCACAATGTTTTGTCTAGTTCATCAATTAAAAAATACTTTTATTTTTGGAAAAGAAAAAAGTCATTTGTTTCTCCAATAATGCATACATAAGAAATTTATTATTACAAAATTATCTCACAACACTATAAACAAGTGTTCATTATTTGCTACAATAATATTTTCTTTAATTTAAAATGAAGTACGACTTTCTCCTCCGCCCATCTTACCGAACGTGTTTTAAATCCCATCCATATATCTTTTGGATTATAATTTTGTACTTTGCCGTTATCCCTCTTTTGTCGCTGTCTATTAAAAAAGGTATTTTTTAATCTAATTTTACATTTAAATAAACTGGTTAATTAAAATTTAATTATTTTATACGTTTTTTTTATTATTTAAAGTATTTCTTTTATTCAAGTTCTTTTTATTTAATTTTTGTTGTTAATGGAATAATATAATTATTTTTACTTTTTTCGTTTTTAATTTTAACTCGTTGATTAGTTATTTTCCTATTTTCTTTTAATTGGTCAGTCAATTCATTATTTTATTTTTCAATAATAGTCATTCAAGATGGAAAGACAGATATATTATCCTATTTATAACAAAATCAAATAATTTTTATTATTTACATTGAACATAATGAAATTTCATTCAAAATTTATAAAACAGTTAAAATATGTGTTTACTCAATGCAATACACATATTATAGAATGCTACACAATAAAATACATTAAACTTCTTTATATTAGAGCTGTCCAAAATTTATTGAAAAAATATTCAAATATTTATACATTAATATTATAATTATTATTTATGAAAAGATATCACTTTATTATTATTGTTGTTTATTTGAGATAAATATTATTTTAATAATATTATTTGATATCATAATATAAATAAATGGTCTTTATTAATTAATCTTATAAATATAATTATTACTTTTCAAGAAATACTCATTCTATCTCTTATTCATTTTTTCTTATGACTTAACAAAATGTAATTAAGTTTATATATATATATATATATATATATATATATATATATATATATATATATTCAAGGAAAGATGTTCATCAATTTATTCTAAATCACTAACCATTATTTCTTTTATATTTGATTTTTCTATGAAAGTTTAGAAAGTCCCTTTTTTGTGTGTGTATAAAATAACTTTACATGAAGTAAAGCTTCAAAAAGACTCTTAAAAATATTTGTTTTAAAACAATTAACTCTAGTAGTGTAAATTATTGATAAATTAAACAATATTAATTTTACTATTAAAATTTAATAATGTCAATAAATATATTACACGTAAAATAAATTATTAAGAAATTAAAAAGCTTTAAAATAAATACATAATAAGTTGGCATTAATTTTCTAGTTCATGTTTCTCTCGTAGCAGTGATAAAAAAAATTAACAAAAAAAAAATTGTGATGCTCTCGATGGCTGCACTGTATATATTTTAACTTATTATGTTAACCGCGGATTCGCATGAACTCCGTTTGGCTTCTTTATGGCGAAACACGGTGACGGTGAAGACCTGATCTTTGTTGCTTTTGCATATCGCGTTGACTACAAATAAGACGACAAAGATTGTGTTTTTCTCACACCTTTTTTGTTTCTTTCTTAGTCACAATTTTTCACTTCTAAACATAATTAAGCTCAAAAAGAAAAAACCGACCAAAAACTTTGACACACAGATGGACCCAAAAAGGGAAAATATTCAAACATGTCGCGAGGGTCAAAAAGTCAATCCGTGGACAAAAATAATAATAATAATAATAATAATAAAAAGCTTGTTCCTTTTCGTAGTCAAAAGCCACCAATTACTTCTCCTATTCAAAACCTTCCTATATAAATACAGACTTATATTACTATCTTATACCCACAACACAACCATAATCTTACAAGTTGAAGTATTAAAACCATACAAAGAGAGAGATGGAGTTTTTAGGGCTATATGGGCTTCTTGTTGCCTTCTATGTCGTACTTTTTCTCTTCTTGTTCTTCATACTAATTTTTTCTTGGTGGGTTTTCCCTAACCAAAAACTTAAGATGCTTAAGAAATGTGGGTTGGAAGGGCCAACCCCAAGTTTTCCACTTGGGAACATTGAAGAGATGAAAAGAAAGAGTATTATTAAATCTTCAGTTGTTTCCTCAAATCTCCTACACGATATACACTCTTACGTTTTCCCTTACTTCTCTACCTGGCAGAAGTCACATGGTAGGTTTCCCATCTCATGTATATTCATTCATCTTCATAATAACTCACATCGGTCATGATGTACATGGAGGTGTTGCTAAGTATGCATTTTACTTTTTGTTTGTGTAGGAAAGGTGTTCGTGTATTGGTTGGGCACGGAGCCGTTTTTGTACATTGCAGAGCCAGAGTTTTTGAAGAAAATGTCGACAGTGGTGTTGGCCAAAAGATGGGGCAAGCCAAGTGTGTTTAGAAATGACAGAGACCCCATGTTTGGGAGTGGTTTGGTCATGGTTGAGGGCAACGAATGGGTTCGTCACAGGCACATTGTTGCTCCCGCATTCAATCCCATTAACTTGAAGGTATCTATCCATTACATTTGATTTGATTTTGGATTTTCTTCGATCTGCATCCAACCATGACAAACGTGGTGCATGTATGAAAAGAATAATTACATTAGTTTTGAATCCGGTTTTGATGATTCTATTATTCTTTTGATGTCAATATTTAATGATCATAAAGCATACGTCTGATTAGTTTTGCATTATCCTGTGTTATGTGATATCTAGGGAATGGCCAACATGATGGTTGAATCTACGAATCAAATGGTAGACAGATGGTTTACCCAAATAAACTGTGGGAACCCCGAAATCGACGTGGAGAGAGAGATTATAGCAACGGCTGGAGAGATCATAGCAAGAACAAGTTTTGGCATGAAAGATGACAATGCAAGAGATGTTTTCGACAAATTAAGAGCCTTGCAAATGACCCTTTTTAAGACGAATCGATACGTAGGTGTTCCCTTTGGGAAGTATTTCAACGTAAAGAAAACATTAGAGGCGAAGAAACTCGGGAAAGAAATCGACGAACTCTTGCTGTCGATCATAGAATCTCGGAAGAAGTCGGCGAGGAAAAATGGTCAGCAAGATCTGTTAGGTCTGTTGCTGGAAGAAAATCATGAGGTTGATGGAAGCTCAGGGAAGACGTTAACATCGCGAGAAGTTGTTGACGAATGCAAGACCTTCTTCTTCGGAGGTCATGAAACCACAGCACTTGCGATCACGTGGACCTTGCTGCTTCTAGCCATGCACCCAGATTGGCAAACCCAGTTGAGAGACGAGATACGAGAGGTGGTGGGGAACACTGAAGAACTTGATATTTCTATGCTCGCTGGTTTAAAGAAGGTACGTTCTTTGATGTTTTTATAAGATTTGTCCATTGATATTTGTTGTGATATGGTCTCCGTACATTAGTAAACTAAAAATGTGTTTGAGGAAACATGCAGATGAAGTGCGTAATGAATGAAGTTCTAAGACTGTACCCTCCATCACCGAATGTGCAAAGGCAAGCAAGAGAAGACATAAAAGTTGATGATATAACAGTGCCTAATGGAACGAACATGTGGATAGATGTGGTGGGCATGCACCATGACCCTGAGTTATGGGGAAAGGATGCGAATGAGTTCAGGCCAGAGAGGTTCATGAATGATGTGAATGGTGGATGCAAGCACAAGATGGGTTATTTGCCTTTTGGTTTTGGAGGGAGAATGTGTGTTGGTAGAAATTTGACCTTTATGGAGTACAAGATTGTTTTAACTCTTGTTCTCTCTAAGTTTAGTTTTAAGGTTTCCCCTGATTACAAACATTCACCAGCTATTATGCTCTCCCTGAGGCCTAGTCATGGACTTCCACTCATAGTTGAGCCCCTTTAGACAATTTTACAGACATGAGATGTGTAGACATTCTTAGTTATAGTTGTCTGGGTTTGTCAATGTTGGAAAACACTGTAAGATATGTTTTCATCAATGTCACTCCCTCTGTTTTGTAGATTCAATTTATTTATGTCTTAAGTTGAACAAGCATCTACCATATCACTCCACCACCACGATTCAGTATTAGTAATACTCTCTTCTTTTAAAAATCTGCATCATCTGTACTTCGATTCTACAATATCTTTCCGTAAATCATTGTCATTTTAAAGTGCTAAATTAAATACCCTGATGTCTTGGATCCATACCAAATTTTAGCTTGGTGTTAGCTATGACCTTACAATCTAGTTCATCAAACATTCCGGTTTAATGGGAAAAAATGTCTAAATATATAGATTCTCGTAGTTCAAAAGCATAAATAACAAATTATCCAAACGCTTGCTGCATAAACCAAAAGTTAACATTCCTTTTAAATGCTTAAAACCAAACCTATTTAAATTCCAAACTACAGAAGCATCACCAAACTTCACAATCTACCACATGCAAGAATATTTCTAACCTCTATGTTTCTTAATTTAGAATTCGCAGCCCATTTTTACTGTAAATTAACTTCCCTTGTTTTGATTTTCCTTATTGATTAAGAAAATATGAAGAAGTAAAATACTAAAAAAGACTTGTCGATTACTTCAATTGGTTTAATCCTAAAGCGAAACCCAAGATGGATTCCCCTACAATTTCTCTTAATTTGAAGGAACAACATAAATGAGAGTAGGAATGGAGAAGACCTGTGTTCGGTGAAATTAGAAAAAAATTCTTCTAATTATTTTGTGCACCCATCATATACCAAACACATTCATCATTTACCTCATCCAATGTTAAAATTTTTGTATGAATTTTGTTGTTATGGTTTATTTCACAAACCGTACCGTCATGAAATCATTATTACCACATGAAAAAGTATCTCTTTGTGATCAAACATTATAAAGATATGATAAATAGCATGCATTTACATAACCTATTATATTTGATTTGGAATAATTTGTATAAAATAAACACATATTGAATTACTTTTAAGATAACAAAGTATATGTTTTAAGAAAATATCATTTTCATTGAAGTGCATAATGGATGTAACTTTGTTATATAGAACCTTTTAAGTATCCTTATTATATAAGCCTTTTGATATAAAAAAACACATTTATTTAAATGCATAATTTGTAATATGAAATAAAACTTTGTCCTTCCAAAATCCTTCATTTCAAATTATTTCTTTAAGCAATCAATTGTATTTGTGAGCTCATTAAGAGTTTGATTGATGTTTATGTCATCTATATAAGTAAAAATTATATGACAAATTCATTTTTTTTATCTTTTCATATAAATACAAGGACAAATAAAATCATTTTTATACCTTTCTTTTAACAAGTATTCACTAAGAATTGTTATACCACATGTCTTGATTGCTTTAATCCATAAAAGGGACTTATTTTGATTTTATTGAATAATCATCTTTAGAAATTACATTGGTAGGCAAATTAATAATTCTAAAGAAAACTATACGAATAGAAAGTTTTGTTGGAATAGAAAGTTTAAACTATATATACCACATGCACTATATCGATTTTGGAATTGATATAAAAAAACCATTTAAATGATATAAAACGACTTTCCTACACTAGTGAATATTATCATTTTTTCTTTATAAACATGCAATACATGATAAATCATTGAAATGCACTACATGAATGATCTTATTATCAACTTTCTAAATATTCAAATTAATTTTATTCTTTAGATAGAATGATTTAATGTATAAATTCTAACAAAAATCTCATCAATGTAATGAAAATGAACTAATTAAATCATTTTAAAAAAATCAGGGTACTAAATTGAACCAAATAAAAATTAGGGATTAATTGAATTTTTTTTATAAGAATTAAAGTACCAAAATAGGATTTTAACCTAATAATAACTATTCTAAAAATAATAAGAATAACACAGATGAAAATTAATAATGTCAAATAATTCTTATCACAAAAATAAAATTATAAAATAAAATTGTAAATGAACAAAGAATTAAAAAGAGTTTAGGTTAAGACATTCGTGTGTTAATAAAATATAAAATTGATAATGAAAAAAAAAAGAAATAATAAAGGAGAATGAAAACTATTTTTCTTATATTATTTGGAGAAAAAGTCTTATTTATAACCCAAAATATATAACTTCCAAAAGATACAACTCAAAGAGTTAATATAAATAGCTAAAACTCATCGTAAAAATTAATTAATCAATCATATAAATAATTATAACAAATCAATTAATTAATTAATCGTATAAATAATTATAATAAATCAATAAACAACCATCTATTCATAATAAATAATAAAAAAAATAACTTATGAAAATAGTTGTAATAAAAAATATCCACCATAAACAAAATTTGATTATTTTATTATATCACATTTTAACATAACATCTTGTTATAATTAATAAAAAATAACGTATTGCATTAAAGCCATATAATAGAAAGTGAAAAGAATTATATATTATTAGTATGCTAAATAATACGATAGGACATTATACTACCAGTCTTATTATATATATATATATTAAGGTTTAATACATTTACAATCAGGAATGGTCGTACGGATACTATAACGAAGAGTTCACGATCTATGTCGCGACACACGCCTTTTGTGGAAATGGAAAGTGCAAAGCCCTTCCAAATTTACTAAATTTAGAAAATATTTTGAACTTTACTTTTTTGAAATAATTCAAACTCAATTAATATACATTTTATACGCATCGAGCATATATTAAACCAAAATAAATGAAAACTTATTTATTGGTCATAATTTATTAAAAATACTTTAAATATATAATTCACGCATACCTTATATTTGATATAAAAATTCTTACTTAAAACATTTACATTTTTACCGGTCATCAGTTTTGACCATTGAATTATTTATTAATCATAAATACGATTTGTCCATTGTTGAGAAAGTTTTCACCATATTTTGGAGTCTGGTCAACAATATTGACCACGGAATTACTCAATTAATATATGTGTGATTAATGGCTAACTTGCATATTCTTTGGGGAACGAGACACTTGTTTGTTAACATAAATAATAATTCCTCATATCATATTAAATTTCACTTTAATTCAAGTTGTTCAATAAATATATAAGACTGCTTCCCAAACTTAGATATATATAATTAATAAGACTTAGCAACCTTTATTTAAAAAAGAAAAAAAATTGTAATAGTGTGAAATATTCATATACAATGTCTTCAAAATACTACTATAGTTTACATTTTTGTTTAGAAAGACATTAAAATAAATGGTTGCATACGTTACATAATTACATTGATGAAGGAGCACCTTATACAAAAGAAGGTTTATGAAAGATGAAAATATGTAAATGATTTTACTAAATGTAATCATTAAAAAGACTTATATTGGAGGTCAAAGTCAACCTTATATGTTTCTGTCCAAAATTAAAATTGGGAGCCAAAACTATTAAGTTACAAATATTTAGCATATTGGCCAACCTTCCTATGGTGGGTTATTAATTTCATTATTTATAATTAAAATAATTGTTTGAATATGATAATTTAAGATTATGATTTTTGGGTCTCATGAAAGTTGTAAGAATTATGGAATTTTAATGATGAGAAAGACGACCTATTCTGTTCAGAGTTCGTAAAATAAAGATCCATTGGATAAAGTTGGAGCACTTGTGTTGGTAATGAAAGCTTTAGCTTAATCAAAAGGTTTATTGCGTAATAAACAATTATGTCATTAAACATGATCAACGTGGTCGATTACTAATTAACAAATATACATGAGAGTTTTAGACCATGCTTCATCACTTTCAACTTTTATTTCGCGTATTCTTCATTTTATTTTGAAAAATTTACACAGAAATCCCAACATATTGCTTTAATTACACATAAATTCATATAGTTAAAGTTATTATAAAGAAATATTCTAAATATATAAATTATATTTATATTTTTGTTAAATATCCCGTTATGAATTTATTTTTCAGGTTTAAATAACTTTATATGCTACTTCAGAATTTTAATAAGATTCTAATAAACAAAAAAGTTGTTATGATTCTTTATAAAAAAAATAGCTTTATTTTTCCCGTTTATTAACATCTATTAAATAATAATTTGTCCGTTAAGTGATACGCCAACGGTGGAATATTATTATTTTTAGTTCCATTTTTTTTACATCTATTTTTGGTTCTCAATAAATTTTTTTCTTATTTTGGTTACTTACAAAAATTTTATTTATTTTTTTAATTTTTACCGTTTATTGACATTTTTGCGTCGTCTAAATAGGATGACATTGTAATTTTTAAAGGAAAAAAAGTATTACGAGGAAAACAATGGTCTTTTTTTAGAGTTTGTATATTGTATATGTTTCAATCTTCCTTATTGAAGAATCTGATTTGTAGAGGATGGTTTTTTTTTTCTCAAATTCTTCAACTTTTTTATGTTTAACCCTCAAAAAAAGGGAATATTAAAAAGAATAAGAGATAAAAATCTTAACCGAAGACACATATTTGATCAATTTCCTTCAAATGAACTAATTTATAAAAATAATATAATTTGTATCACATTGAGTAACTCAGATATTGACATGGTTACTTAAGGAATAATTCGTGACTTAAAAATGTAAATAATAGATAAAAACCAAAATAGAAATAGTTTCTTTTATATAGAGGACCAAAAATTAAAATGTAAAAATTCATTAGAAAACAAAAAACAAAAGAATATGTGGCAATCTTACTAAACTTTCAACACGATCGGGTTATCATATCCATGAATCTAAATAGAAATAAAATTTTGGTTTAATATTTCAGTAGGTTTTTATTTTCGTCCAAAATTTTAAATAGGTTAATTTTTTTTTTGCGTTTCAATTGGGTTCTTATTATTGTAAAATTGAATCAAATAGAAGTTTGCCATCAAATTGAAAAGACGTCGTTAAGGAGGGTGTTACCTGACATGCTGATAGTATACATGTGTAAGGGAAATTGACATGCTGACGTGGCATGCTGACACCCTGGTGGTCGGTCACTCGATCTGGTGGTCGGCCACTCGGCCTGGTGGTATTAGGAGACCGTACGGTACTAAACAAGTCATATGTTAATGCTATAACAAGTCATAAATCTTCATTGAATTGACTTCTCATATACTAATTCTCATAAATCTTCATTGAACTGGCACCACCAGGCCGACAGACCACCAAATCAAGTGGTCGACCACCAAACCGACCATCAGGCCAACCACGAGACTGAGTGACCGAATACAAGGCCGACCACCAAGCCGACCACTAGAGTGTCAGCATGCCAACTTCTCTTACGCATGTATACTGTCAACATGTCACGTAACACCCTCTAAATGACGTCTTTTCAATTTGACGAGAGACCTCTATTTGATTCAATTTTATAAAAATAAATACCCAATTGAGACGCCGAAAAAGAAAGAAACTTATTTGAGATTCTTGATGAAAATACAAACCTACCAAAACATTAAACTTAAATTTTTTATTAAGAACAAAAAAAGTGTCTTTTAAATAGATGATCATATAAAATCTTCAAATTTATGAATAATAATTTTTTTAAACTTATTTTTTAAAATTGGTGGGTGGTTAAAAACCTAATTTTATAGATGATTACAGAAGAACAATAATTTGTAGTGTCATCCATCCTATTTAGATTCTGATATGAAAGTATTACCAAAAATGGTAATACTCTTTCCTGGTTTTTGAATTAATTTAATTTTTTAATATGCATGACGCATTTATTTCAACAAAATAGAAAGTGATGGGAACTAATTAACCAAAATTTCTCTCTAGTTAAAAAATATAAATCAAAGTCTTCTAAAATGGAAAAAAACCAACCAAATTAACTGTAGTTTTGGCAGCAAGTTTTTAGAAAACTATATACGCACACGTTTTAGTCGCGGTTTCATCTTTCTTACTGTTTAATCAAATATTGATTCATAAATAGACTTTTTTTTTTTATCATTGGATTCTTGGTGTGAAATATCTATTAGTTTTTCAATATAATTAATGTTTCTAAAAATTTGACGGATTATCTGTTAAAATTTTCTTCCGTATATTTTTCCATTCACAAAATTTGAATTTAAAACTTTATTTGAAAATTAAATTAAATTTCACTTAAATGTTTGAATTCATAAATCATAGACACCCTTATATTTAATATTAAATTATTATATTTTCATTATGATTGGTTTTAATTTTGGTGATTTGTGTTTGATGTTTTTCAGTAAAAAAATTCAATTAGAGTTAGTGTATGAAGATAAATAATTAGCTTGATGAAGAACGAAAATGTTATGATTTTAAATGTGAATTTGCTTTATTGGAAGTAAGAATGAGTCTTAAGACTCGTATATAAGAAAGAAAATTTACATATTTTTTATTTTAAAATTTGAAATAGAAAGTAATGTTTTAACTTTCTTATACTATGATTATTGGTATCAGATTTTGGAATAATTGCTCCTAAGAAAACTCGGCAAAAAGTTTATTGTAGTACGTAAGTTTTTGCTTCAACAAATATAGAAGTGATCTCTAAATGATAATAACAACAAAGTAAAGGAACTTAATTATTATCAGCTAAATTAGTTTATTTCTTATTTGGTAAATAGAAAATACAAATTGATTTATGTTTTGAAATATACCAATTAGAAAATCAAATGATGCGAATATAATATTTGAAATATGGCTAAAAAGAAATATATTGGTGAAAGGTGGTGAGGAAGAAAAATAATATTAAAAGAATATATATAAAAGCGTGTGAAGAAGAAGAAGAAGAATCACGTTTGTAATGTTTTGTAAAAGATGAAATTAAAACGTTTCCACTCCACTCCGGTAAAATAGGTGATTTGGCCGACCACATTATGACCTTATAAGTTACTATTCTATCACCATTCAATTTTATTTATCAATTTATTTCCTATATGTCTCATATATTTTACTTAAAATCAAATTTTATTCACATGTCAGGAAAACTTAAATCATAGTTTAACATTGTTTGTATTGTAACCTTAACCTTAAACAACCAAAACAATAATTTCATCTTACACAAACTTCCATATTTTTGTACAATAATATAACTAACTTGTTTACTTTTTCATACATATAATTAATTTATAAATAAAGTGTATGAAAGTGATGCAAAAGGTGATGATGGCTAATGCACCGCCAATACTTCACACCTCATCCAATTTTTCTATATTATTCTTTTTGTTTCCTCAACTTCCTCCGTACAAAAACATACCGCGTATATGTACACTTTTTTTTTTTTTTTTCATTTTGAGCCAAATGTAATCAACTTTTTTATTAAATAATATAAGTCCTGAAACTATACATCTTAAAGGTAAAAAAAAAGAATACTTTATCACCAATAACATGCATATTATGTACTTTTATAATTAAATACTTTTTAAATATTATTTTTTGAATATTGTCTGAATCTTCTGAAATATAATAGTTTTTCATGTAATATACTAAGACTACATCATTAGTTTTGATGAACACGGAGATAAAGACATGAGGAAAAGAAGAGACAGTCTAATTAGTTCAAATAAAACTAATACAATATAATAATTATAAGTAATTAAAATTTTGATTAGTAATAATAATAATGATTAATTTAGACTATAATTTATAAATTAATTATAAACTATTTTAGACACTAATATCTTTTAGTTTACAAAATATTAATTTTAAATTCAGTTTTAATTTTTATTAATTTTACTCAATTAATTTATATCTAGTAATATTGTTTAAATAGTTAATATATAATAAGTACATATCACTTTGTAATTGTTTTTCTATTTTTTTATCTTTTAAAATTATTTTAATTTTTATATTTAAAAATAATGTTTTGATTTTACGTGTGTTAGTACCATATCTCATCTTATATTTAATTCAATTTCTATATTTATTATTTTTATTTTATTTTTTTAAATTGAGTAATTTTATCTTTTCTTTTTCAAATTAAAACTAAATTTAAGTTTTATGTGTAAATTTTATATTGACTTTTTATTAAAATTAACATTTTTATTAATATATTCCATAATATAGCTAGAATTAATTTAAAATATGATAAAAATAAACTAGAATAATAGAAAATTTAAACTGACAAAAATAATGGAGTGATAATGTAATTAAATTTTAAATAATAAATCACGGTTAAACTTTTTTTAATAAACACATTCAAATTTAACAAATTCAACTTAAAAAAAAAAAAAACTCTAATAAGTGAAACACAATGCTTCATTTTTTTTCTTCCAACCCTCACACATAAGTTGGATGAACATTTAAAAATAAAAGATAAATTTAATGTTGTCACTTGATTTTAAATATTTATTAAATTATTTTTAAATCAATTCTAACTATATTCTTATAATATAATTACAAGAATTAATTTAAAAATAATTCCATAAATATTAGTTAGTAAAAATGTAAATTTTAACAAAAATATCAATATAACATTTATATAAAAAATAAAATTTGATATTAATTTTAAAAAAAAGTAAAACTATTTCATTTAAAAAGTTGAATTATATTAAATAAAAATAACAAAGAAACAGAATTAAATATAAAATATGACACATGATAGTCACGTCGTAAATAATTTTTTTTAAATCGATAAAAACATAAAAAGTTATAATGGATAAGTGACATATATTATTCCCACAATGTTAACTATTCAAACCACCTTATAAAAAATTACTTAATTGAACAACATTAAAAAAATTAAGACTTGATTAAAAAAGAATCAAGAACATATTAAAAAACTGAACAAAACAGATACCAAAGTAATGTTTAAGCTTTGATTTTACATGCATTACACGTTTTTTTTTTCTTTTTTTATATCATATAAACTTATTATATTTATTTTCCCTCTTAGTGCATATTAGGTGTTGGTAAACCTTTTTTGGTTGTGAATATTTTTTTAAAAGAATACCGTGTTATGAAATGCTGTAATGAAAAGTGTTCACAAATTACTGTTCAACGGACTGGTACGAAAATTATTATATTGACGATAAAATAAAGACTCAAAAGGACTGACTTTAAATATTAAAATGAGATTTTGTATAATTGGAAGGATTGATGAGCTAACATATTTGATGTTTGAAGAAGAAAAAGAAAAAAAGGTAGCAAGAGCTTTGTTTTTCAGTTTTTATCTAAAATTCCAATGTGGTCCAGTCTTAGAGGTCCAGCCGAAAAGTGTTCAAAAACAAAAAATGCGACCAATACATATGGGTTTGACACGAAACCGAAACAAAATATTCAAATATAATGAAAAGGTCAAAATGTTCAAAGTGTCTCAAAAGATAGTAATCTCTACTCGTTTAAGAAGTCAATCCACCAATTCTACTACTCAATGAGCCTCCTATAAATACCAACAACACAACCAAACACTACAATGAACCAGATAGATCGAAATAAGAGATATACTGCTACAAACCTTAATACAGAAATACATACATATACAAGAGAGAAAGATAGGAAGAGATGGAGTCTCTAGGGCTAGTTGGGGTTCTTGTTGCCTTCTCAGCTGCACTTTGCCTCATCTTGTTCTTCATACTAACTTTTTCTTGGTGGGTTTTCCCTAACCAAACACTTAAGAAGCTTAAGAAATGTGGGTTAGGAGGTCCCATCCCAAGTTTTCCTCTTGGAAACATTAAAGAGATGAAAACAAAGAATATCATTCAATCTTCAGTTGCATCCTCAAATCTCACTCATGATATACACTCTAACGTTTTTCCCTACTTTTCTAGCTGGCAGAAATCACATGGTAAGCCTACTGTGTCATATATCATTGCAATTTTTTTTTTTTTCCCGCAAACACCCCTCTTAGTTTTTGTTTGTGTAGGTAAAGTTTTTGTGTACTGGTTGGGCACGGAGCCATTCCTGTACGTTGCAGAGCCAGAGTTCTTGAAGAAAATGTCGACAGTGGTGGTGGCCAAGCGATGGGGAAAACCAAGTGTGTTTAGAACTGACAGAGACCCCATGTTTGGGAGTGGTTTGGTCATGGTTGAGGGCAACGAATGGGTTCGTCACAGGCACATTGTTGCCCCTGCCTTCAATCCCATTAACTTGAAGGTACCGTAAATTTCAGGACTACTCATCCAATTCTACACACTTTTGCTCTTTTGCTAGATACAGTTAATATGTTTTTCACGTTTGAAACATAAAATATAACCATGTAAGGATACATTATCTTGCAGGAAATTACTCCGAAATCAATGACTATTGTTCAATCAATAATAATATTCTATTGTTCCTTTGACGTCAAACGTTTGATGTCTGCTTTGGCCAAAAGCATATATTCTGACTAGTTGTTGCATTTTATCCACAGGACATGGCGAACATGATGGTTGATTCCACGAATCAAATGATAGACAGATGGTTTACCCGAATAAACTCTGGGAACCCCGAAATCGACGTGGAGAGAGAGATTATAGCAACGGCTGGAGAGATCATAGCAAGAACAAGTTTTGGCATGAAAGATGACAATGCAAGAGATGTTTTCGACAAATTAAGAGCCTTGCAAATGACCCTTTTTAAGACGAATCGATACGTAGGTGTTCCCTTTGGGAAGTATTTCAACGTAAAGAAAACATTAGAGGCGAAGAAACTCGGGAAAGAAATCGACGAACTCTTGCTGACGATCATAGAATCTCGGAAGAAGTCGGGGAGGAAGAATGGTCAGCAAGATCTGTTAGGTCTGTTGCTGCAAGAGAATCACGAGGTTGATGGAAGGTCGGGTAAGACGTTAACATCGCGAGAAGTTGTTGACGAATGCAAGACCTTCTTCTTCGGAGGGCATGAAACCACAGCACTTGCCATCACGTGGACCTTGCTGCTTTTAGCCATGCACCCAGATTGGCAAACCCAGTTGAGAGATGAGATACGACAAGTGGTGGGAAACACTGAAGAACTTGATATTTCTATGCTCGCAGGTTTAAAAAAGGTAAATTAATCGCTGATATTTGTCTTGTATAAAAAAAATAGTTTCCATTTATTATTTATTGTTTGAAGATGCAGGTATGATGTGTAGTGTAGCTCCTTATCCATCCCTGGGTCATAATGGCACTATTAACTCGTGAGAATTTAGATGCCAGAAAACACGACTTAACTTCACACACACAACAAAGTGTCACTTTCTTTATAACTTTATTTAGTTCATAGAGTGAAGCGGAAGCCTTTCCAATTCTGACGTGGTTTTTTGTCTTTATAATTGGCACTTGATTACAACATTGACTTTACATGTACGTAGGGTCTCTTTCCTTTTCATATTTAATATATAAACCAATTAATTAATTTCAGCACGTGGTGATTAGAAAATGAATAGAACACGTCTTTTGATTTGACAAGGATGATAGTTTTGTGTTAATAAATTGAAAAATGTTGCATGCAGATGAAATGGGTTATGAATGAAGTTCTAAGACTGTACCCACCAGCACCAAATGTTCAGAGACAAGCAAGAGAAGACATAAAAGTGGATGATGTAACGGTGGCTGATGGAACGAACATGTGGATAGATGTGGTGGCGATGCACCATGACCCTGAACTTTGGGGAAATGATGCGAATGAGTTCAGACCAGAGAGGTTCATGAATGATGTGAATGGTGGATGCAAGCACAAGATGGGTTATTTGCCTTTTGGTTTTGGAGGGAGAATGTGTGTTGGTAGAAATCTTACCTTTATGGAGTACAAGATCGTTTTAACCCTTCTTCTCTCTAACTTCACTTTCCAGATTTCACCTTCTTACAATCACTCACCATCTATTATGCTCTCCCTAAGGCCTAGCTATGGTCTTCCACTCATTGTTCATCCACTTTAAATATTTCAACTCATTTTTACTAAATTTAACCCAAGAATCCCACCGCCCACCTTTGCTTCCTATCATCCATCCAAATTTATTCACAATTTTGATTTTACAACCTCAAATATCTCTCATAAGATCTCTATACTGTTGCTCCTCTTCTGTACTCCTCATTTCTCTATCAGTATATATATTTGTATGCATGGAATCTACCTCATTAGATATATATACATCCCTACATTTATATCAAGCACGTGCTGAAGCTTGTTTTTAAATTCTTCCACTCATACTCATTGTAAGCACTTCCTGTAACATGAATGTTTTGAAAAAGAATCAAATTAGTATTAGTAAGAGAATTCAATCTCTCCTATCTTTTACTTTTATTTCTAGCTTATTCGTTAAATTAATTAAGACTAACAGTATTATGACACACTTTTACATTCATATAACATAGAATACAAAGATAAAATATCATAAAAATGTAAACTTTTCTATTTTTTTATGAAAAAAGAAAATAAAAAATAAGTAAAAAAATATCAAATTTTTTTGTAAAAAATTTAAGTATGTCAAATAATTTTTTTCTTAAATTAACTTGTTTAACTCACACTCTCTCTCACTTTTTAACCTTACCAATAAACCAAACTTTATAACCTTTTATAAATCCGTGATATATGATAAATCATCTGCTTTTAATATTAATTTATATATTGATAATAAATTAATGTAAATTATGAAAAGCTTAAGTATACTTTTGAATTAATTAAAAATATCAAAGTATATATCTCACACGACAAAAATTATAATGAATAGTTAAATAATTTTTTTTTCCTCATAAATCTCATATATGAATTTCTGGTTCTAATTGGTACGGATGATGTTTCACTTTCAAGCTAATGATTGGAGTAATAGTACTCAATTGAACTGGTGGATTCAGTCCTATACTAATAATCATGTTCACCATAAAATAAAATTCATATTTTGATAATCATCAGTGGCATTTGCGACTTGTCTTACAAAAGTGAATATTTGCATTATAGTTTGTAAAATAATTTTAAAATGTGCATATAAAAATTAATGTATAAAAAATTTAATGTCAAGCATTTAACCTTAAAATAACTTTAAACTATTAAATTAAAAAATACTGAGGAATTTTTGAGTAAATTCATCATTTCCCGTCCGTCACTTTCTATATTACAGTTGATATACCAATGTTAAACTTTTACGCTTACGGCATCAAAAGTTATATAAAGTATAAAATTAATCAAATAAACTATTGCTTAATGTTCTTGTAACGTCCAAAATAAAAGGTTAGTTGTTGATTCATTACACTGAAGTAATTACTATTTAAAATGTAAATGTGTATTATAGGATAGTAAACTGACAAATGTCTGATTTGTATAAAATTTTCCATACAGGGTTAAATTGCAATAGGTTTAATGAATCTATTAAAAAGAACAAATTCTTTAATATATTTGTTAAAGTATTGTACTCATATTGTTTTCGGGCACCCGTGTCAATAAATTCATACATAATTATGAAGTGTTTGTGTTTGATGATTTGTTAATCATGATTAATAATTTAAAAATCAACTAAATAAAAATTATTTATATTACAATTAAGAAGCATTAGTTCTTCTGAAAAAAAAAAGAGTTTCATATTATAATTTTATGGTATACAAAAAATTGATTACTTTTTATATTATATTTTAAATTAGAATAGTAATAATTATAACAACAATAATTAAAGTAATAAATAATGAAAAATCACTAAAAGAAATTACTATTGGAATATGATTTTTCATAATGATTTCACATAACATAGTGTGATGAATTTAAAATAGATTCTAGAAGATAAATTACTCGTATGAAAAATTCGTTATATATATTATTTGTAATAAATAACTCAATATTTTTAAATAAATTCAACCGATAGGAACACAAAAAAAATTAAGATATAAAAAATTGTAATGAGTAGTAAATTTCAAATATTAAACTATTTTATTGAAACTTATTATTGCATAATTGGTATTGAAAGCGCTTACGAATAATTTGTAAATATTCATGAAGTTTATCAATTAACATTTTATTCAATAAACAATCAAAAAGTTAGATTTGAGAAAGAGACAAATAAAAAATAAATATGTTACAAATAGAATAACAATTACACCTGATATGTGTTGAATGTTATACACCTGATATTTGTTGAATGTTATAGGTTCTTTTTTTTTTTAAGATTTTCAAAAAAAAAAAAATTACAACACTTTTTTAAGTAGTATTGGTTAGATTTTCTTTTTTATCCCAGATAATTGATTTCAATTTTTTTATTTTCATTATATAAATAACACCATGTAGTTGATAATGTGAAAATTAAACGTGAAAGATACCATCTAACTTTCAAAAGAGATTGATCTTGACTCTCATGATAAAACGTAGATATATTGTAAATTGTGTTTGTAAAATTTGAAAAGCAATTTATAAGTTTATAAAAACCAAATTTATTATTAGAATAAATATCGTGTGATCATTATTTTTTTAATATAATGATATTGACAAAAATAACATTTTTATCCAAACCATTAACTTACAACCTTGTTTTAAGACTATTTACATAATATTTTTTAAAAACATAATTGATACACCATAGAAGAAAAAAAATAAAAATTACTAATAATGTATAAAACAAACTATTAGCTATAGATACGAAAATAAAAATTTATTCAATTAATAAAATATATAACTTTTTAATATGCTGAAATTTTAAAAAATGTTACTAGTAAGTGTTTCTAAAAAATTCTATCATTACTTTAAAATATATTAACAAAAAATATAATAAATCATCTTAACATTGATTATATAACTTGTATAGATAAAAAGATAAATATACATACATACATACATACATATATATATATATATATATATATATATATATATAAAGTAAAATAAATTGTATTAAAGAATAAACAAAATCTAAATTATATAATTTTATATAAATAATGAAAATGAAGCAATAAATTTGATGAAGTGATGATTATGATTAGACAACGTAACCAACAAAGCAATGAATGCATGAGTAGCTGATCTATCATCACGACAACCTCATATCCAACATCCAATGCTATTATATATGCTAAGTGCCCATTTTTTTTGTTCTTTTGTGAAAAAGTAGAGGCTCTAAGAACCCATCCACCCACCTCACTTATATAATTTTTTTTCCTTCTGATAAAAAAATAAAAAAAATTATATTCTTAATCTTTGAATTTAGAACCTTATGCTAAAATTAAAGTTGCCTAATCTACATTATCAGAAAAAGTATAACTGGTGCAAGTTAAATTAGGCCTGGAAATGTGCCTAGACTCCTTAAATTCATATTCAATCCAATAATAATTAATTTAATTTAGTACTTATGTTCATATTAATATTGTACTTATGTATCAGATTCGAAATCAATGCTTTTGCACTAATGGAGTCATAAAAACTTGTTTAAAGGGTTGAAAATTCATAATTAAACATATAAAGCCAAATTATATATAATATTTAATCTTTATATGTATATGTTACATGTAAATATTTGTAAAATGAATATTTTAGAAAAAATAACCATAAACAAAATAAAATCAAAATATAAAATTGTTAGAATTCTTTTAGTAGTATATGCCAGGAGATTGATACTTTTGAAATATGGTACCATTTTCAATTTGTACAAATCTCATTTTACAAATCAGTTTTGTAGGATTGAGTTAGACTTAAAATTCATTTTTATAGTACAAGAGTTATGAATTAGAACCTATCATAACAATATTTATTGTTGGTTATGTCGTTTTTTGACTTTGAAGTAGGATATGTGGTTTTACGTCTTACTAGTTTAACTCAATTATGAATTAAGAAAGAAATATTAGCAGCAAAAATTGAAGTCATCATATTAAAGAGAAACTATGAATGATTTATTTAAAAAAATAGCAAACACTTTATTAAAGAAAAAACGTTGTCCCCCGTGTCCACAGAAAAAAAGAAAAGAAAAAAGAATGTGCATAAAATAAAGAAGGAATGATGAAAAATATAAAAGAAGATTGACGCATGCATATAATGTTAATGAAAAAGGTCACACAGAGTGTTCTGATTTCCGTGTTGAAAGTTGATGATCACTTACATGTATTCTTAAGTGGAATGTTATCCAATCCACAAAAAATAAAATGTTGTAAAAATTGAAATAATGAAATGTGTAAAATTATGCATATATGTGTGGGTGTGTTGTTGTCCTTTGTCAACGAGGGAATGAATGAGAAGCCAGGTTTTGATAGGCTAACGTTAAAGTGTGCAATAATTGTTACTGTATAGTTGTGAAGTGATTTCGTACATTCTGATACGCTTACGTCGTTTAGGGTTTTTGGTTTATTTTATTGTATCTTGGATGGACTTCGATAAAACCTATGAAAAAACCAAATGTCATTTTCAATAAAATGAACGTCCACTTGTTTTTTGTTTCGTATGAATAAAAAGAAAGGAATATTGGATACCTAGTTTGGCTAAGGAGCACTCAAATGTTGTTTTTGATAAACTTAGTCCTACTTTAGGTTTATGGGAGTGAAAACAAACACGTAGTGATAAGATAAAGAAAAATTTAGTGCATGCTTTCAGAATATAATCTTCCTTCTAGGTTTTAGGATGAGATTTTCTTGCGATTTGGTGGGAATAAGTTCAAAAAATAATATATAAAAATAACTTATATATTTATTATTTAATATTTTAGATTGAATATATATACATTTTTTTTTCATATCGTTGATAGTGCTTATAAAAGGGAGAAGAAGGGTGAATGATGGTAGTTAGTGATAGGTGTCGTTGGGATGAGTGGTGAGATTGTATTATTGGAGGAAAAGATATTAAAGAAGAACAAAAGGATTTTTACTAACACATCATAACTTCTATAATATGGTTTTATGAAGATATTACATTCATTTTATTTCAAAGAACATATAAAATAATAATAGTCCTGAGAATTTTTATTTTTATTTTAAAAGGTGTCTATATTAGTTGATATAATTATTAGTAAAAGTTTATATTAACTAGACAATTGTATTATTTATCTTAAAGATATTGTACGATAACAAACAAAAACAAACCTATAATGATAGGATTAAAATTAATTAAACGGTAAAAATATATAAATTACATTTTGACTAAATATAATTTATGTTAATGGGATAAAAAAGTGAAACTATTTATATTTAAAAACAAAAAATTCTAAGTTGGAAAAAGGGTCTTCATTTTTTCACTAAGAAATATGATGATAGAGAGAAAGAAAACAAAATATAAAAGACAATGTATGTCTTTTAATATAATTCGTGGTGACAAATTCAGTTAAATATTTTGTTATAATATAAAATAAGGTTTAAATATTTTGTAGTAGCTAATGTCAACATTTTTCTAAGATGTATATTTTCACATATAAACATTTTTGGTTAAAAAAATATTGGTTGAAATAATGAAAATAAATTATTTTATAAATATTATTCATTAATTTTCAATAATAATTACAAAAAGAAAAGAAAATTCCAACAAATAGAATTATTTAGAAAAATAAATAAATGCTAGAAAATTAGTAATTTATCAAATCATTCCTACAAATCAATTATTCTATTCTCATTTCACACTTTATTTCCTCTTTCTAAGCTTTCAATACAAATCATCACAAATGATCACCTAAAACAAATATACACAATCCCGACGAATTATCTCAAATCAATCATCACAAATATCTACAAATACAATGACTAAGTTTTAGATTTTCTTTTGTAGGCTCTTATAGAGAGGTATTCGATTCCCCACAAGTTTTGAAGATATGATTTTTTTTTATTAAGATCAACCTTTAATTTTGATGTTTGGTGCTTATGATCGAATTCTTAAGAATGAATCTTAAACATAATAATGTCTGGTATGCAGTTAGCAATTATTTTGAAAATTTGAAAACACTTTAATAGTTGCAGAAAGTATACTGGGAAAGCCTTCTTATTTGTTGAAGCTACTGTAAAAGTTATTAGACGACTTCAACTTAAAGCTTTCTTTACCTTGATCGTATCCTTTCTATTATGTTTCAGGTTTTGTTTGCTTAGTACTTGAATGGAATTACAAGATGTATAAAACAAAAATAGTCATATTTTTTTTTTTTCTTTTATTTTTACATAGAAACTCCTGGACAATGATGGGATAAAGGTAGGTTGGTAAAGAATGGTAACTCCAATTTCAACCATCATACCGAGTCTTTAAAACTGCCAATTGAGCTGGGAGAGGTTGTTGGAGTAAAATGGTCAATCTTATGTTGCATGAATGATTGCCATGGCAATAAATAACTAAGTAAAAGGATATTTCCTTGCATTGCTGTTTAAAAACTTCAAACGTGAAGAGCCTAGAAAAGGGGCAAGCTTGGGGGGAAACGCACAAGCATCCATTCACTCTCATATGAACAAAAATGAGTCCATCCAATTTCCTCAAGCAAAGAGAGCTTTAGTTCATAGAATTTCTTTGGGGCAGGCTCGGCATCATCTTCAATGATGTCATTCAGTACCTGTATAGGGTTCACATGTATGATCACAAAAGAGAGGGTCATAAATGGCAGAAACTTACAAATATCTTAGGAAAAGGAAAATACCTTCAATGCTGTCCCAAGCCTTTGATTACGCCTCTCGTTTGTGACCAACAGGATTCCATATTTTCTGCACTTGACATCAACCAATTTCTTCAGTTCATTGAAGTTCTCTTTGAACAAGTCTGGATGAGCCTCATCATCCTTTGATTGCTCATCAGTTTTCTCCACATCTTGTTTTGCACCTTCTCTGGCAACCAAAGCCAAGGACTTATCTACCTCCTTTGACAATATACAAGTAAGTCAACTTTATTTGATAAACAATAATTAAGTGATACTATTGTCATAATGGAAATCTTTAACTTATTCTGACATTGTAACATCATACCAACCCAATAAGCTCTTCCAAACTTGAAAAGACTAGCATTTACTATTTCACACAATATGACATCCAAGGTTTGAACTTAAGAAGGAAAATATATGGCTACCTGACGATATGAATATCTACAAGATCAAATGTTGATTTTCTTTGAACCGAGTATGTATTGGGCTCAACTAAAGCTAAGAGTACTTCGACCATACACCTAGCCAATATGGGCTCTTCAAACACACTCTTTATGCCCAGGATTACATATTAGGAGCATGGAGTCTGTATGTTGCAATGCCATGTTAGTGTTATGAATGGACTAGGCCTAAATGAATCTACAAAGCTACATCAATTGGGGTGGATTTGTTTGAGTCCTTAATTACTGTTGGCTATATACCTAGCCAATGAGAGACTATAACAGATCTAAACGGCTACTAGGTTAAACAAGTTTTCAAGATAAACTAACATGGAAAATGAAGCAGGCAGAACATATCTGTCAATGGACATCCATGTGGATGATCTTTCTAATATCAAGTTCCTTATATCTTTTCATCAAGTCCTCCCATAAAAAAATAATATGTGGATGATCTTTCTAATATTAAAAAAAAAACCTGCATTAAAATGTGCTTGAGATTTAAAAAGAACAACCATGTGTCTTTACTACATTAGACCAGTGATGGTAAGGATATAAAGAAATTGATCTATGTTTTTTGGCCTTTTTCAATATCATCTACATGGTATTTCCCCGTTTTGCATGTGAATACTGTTACTGTTAATAGTGTACGCTCATTGCTTTCAAGAACATAAAAGCTCTAACCTTCAAAGACGCAATCTCTGCCAGTGCAAGCCCCTTTTGGTAAAGTGCTTCTGCCAACTGATCACGGGCTAAGTCCATCTCTTTCTTGGTTTTCTACAGTGAGATTAAATATCATTGAGTGCGAACAAATCGAAAAGTGAGAGTCCATATCGTTATATTAACGTAGTGCCAAAATTCATTGTCTAGGGGAAGGAACTTCCGAAGTAATTTTAGCTGACAATGATTGTTCTAACATTTTATACATTATCAGGGTATAAATGTTCGTTTTCAATTTCCTATCATTTTCAGACAAACAACCGCACAGCCAACTTCTATAATTATAAAATTCCAAGTGCCAAAATCACAACTAATCATGTAATATTGAAAAATGCTCTGGAAAAACAACACTCACATGCTATGTCAGTGGCAGGGATAACTAAAAGGATAGGGAACATAGATAAGCACCTCTACTTCCTCATCTCCTGGATCATGTTTTAGTGCAAAAAATTTTGCTAACTCTTCTTTATCAACACTGTCAATAACCTCATTTGCTGCATCAATTATCTGCAAAGTGTACTCAAAATTGTCAAAGAACTAGCCTTTTCATATCATTCACGCATTACTAAATTGAACAATACTTTTATCAACACAAAATTTCATCAATATAAGCTTGTAAAGGAAAATCGGAGAGAGGGGGAAGGGGGGAAATAATAGTAAAACATTGACTCGAACAATATGTACCTCTTCATGATGAAGAACTTTGTCTTTGATATAACTTCTGGAAACTAAACCTTCTAAAATCTTTGCAAGCAACGGTGTGTGCTTTGGATATTCAGTCTGGAAGGAAACATAAATTTTGCAATGATTTAATTTCAACCTATATATATATATATATATATATATATATATATATATATATATATATATATATAAAGAGAGAGGAAGAATTGTATACTGACTTTGAGTGAGGCAGACAACTCCTTCCATTCAAGGCACTCTTCATTGCTTCCTTGTTTTAGACCACCAAACACTTTCATTTTTGCATCTCGTACCTGAAGGACAAGTCAAGGCCAACTTAATAATACCATTGTTGAGTCTTATGAAGGGAAATTCAATAGGGAGATTTGACACCAATGAGTCAACCCACATAAGAGACTATAACACTACCTTCCACCCAAAGTCTTAAGGTATGAGTTTGAGTTTTCTTCATCATATATTGCTCAGCTTTATCATTTTTACTCTATATGCAACTCAAACTTACCCTTGGAGTCTTACCAATTAAGGCAAAAGACATACGATCTGAAATCTTTCATATCTACTTTGTGATAAATCAGAACTGTTAGAGAATGTTTTCTGGATTTGAAAAGATAGAAAAATAAAAACAATTATGACCTTCCGGCACAAGATATTCTTACAATAACTTATTATATTTAGTTTACATATATTTTTAAACTGTTACTTATAAAAACAAAAGTTCGCATCCTCTACTTAATATATAGCTAAAGTCAAGGCTTGTCTATCACTCTTCAATTAAATTATAAATTTATTTTTATAAAATTACTAGAATTTAATGAAGAAAAATACAAGGAGCTAGGTTTTTCACAAGGCACTAATGTTTTATAACAATACAAATGCCTAGGCTCACCCATGTTTTTATTGAGCAAAAATAAATATAAAAGTGAAATATCGGATGGGATAAAAAACAAAGAAGCTGTTCGGCCAAATAATTGCATACCTCTTGTTCTAAGCGTTCGGAAACTGTCTTTTTGGAAGATAAGGAAGAACTTTTTCCCTTGTGTTCGTCAACCTTTCAGCAGAAGGTAATAGGAAAATATGATTAGACATTAATGTATAGCATACGCTTATAACAGCCGATATCAGCAAGCTTGGTGCTTGTCCAAATCAGAACGTATTGGTATGTACAATTACAGAGCACAAAGGAAGACCTTAAGGTAGGTAACTGCATAGGTAAATGATAACCTTATTTGGGGGAATGATATAAGAAACCCGATGTGACACAGGATGCTTTTCTGGACTTTTACCATCCTGTAGACCAGCAAATGATAGTTTACCATATGATATTGATCCCACCAACACAGATCCTTGTAGACAGTTCTGTCAAAATAATATTACAAAGGTTACTAAATTTTAACAATACTCCAACGGCGATACACAAAGCAAGGAGGACAATATACCTTGGGAAGTTTGTCTTTTGGTGGAGGACCAAGATAAAATCCTTCTTTTATACTATCAATGATCAAACATCAGTACCACAGAAAAATTTAACATTTAAACCTTAAGAGCAAGGTAGGGACTATAAACCAGTTAGATACCCTGGAACTAATGTTGAGGACTTAAAGGAACTATCTCCCATCACTGGACCATCAGGTTCAGAGAAAAAGCATAAGCGAATGATCTCCTGGAAACAAAGCCATACATAAATGGTGATTAAACAAATATAGAAGGAATCAAATAAGTGGCCAGGGCTTTGATAATGTATATAAATTTGTATCTTCCACGAGCATTCCAACAAAGGTAAGTTAATCATGAAATCACATCAAAACTTCCAAGAGAAAAATCAAATTTAGGAACAACTGACCAAATAAGAAGCTTCATTCTAATTCTCTATATTTGACTGTGTTCCAGAGAGAGTTATCCGAGGATTCCTCAATAGAGCATTCGAGTAAAAGTCTATCTTTTCAGAATTCAAAGTGTAAGCCGTTTTGCAGGATAATATGTATGAGTTTATTAGTCTCTTATTATCAAGGTTCTGTTATTAATTTATAGAAAATAAGTTACTGTAATATGTGCTATGTTTGACATCTCATGCTGGGTGTTTACCATTTTTTTTTACGTTTCTTAACAAATCGCCCCATGCATCCAAATAGAAGCTAAAATGTTATAAATAAACTAGCAAACATGTCTATAAGATAGGAATAGGAAAATTGTATCAGGTATATTGTGTTTCCATATTTTATATAATTTAGTTGAATCAGAAAACGAAATAAAAATTGAGTAATTAACTAACCCGCACAACTAGTTTCTGATATTATGGTGAGAAAATACTTTTTCTTGTTTTTGGTCAGCTTTTGGGGGTTGCTTTTGGAAAACCATTGGAAAAACTTACAATCATGTAAAGACAATGAGACTGTTGTTAAAGCAAAAGATACAAGGGATGCACAAAGTCGTTCAAAATTTCATGTACTACCTTCTCTTCTAAATTCCGCTGGATGAATAACACCAGCTGCTTCATCTTTTCCAAAATCTGCACATTGTCATGCCTGAAACAATAAATTATATTGAGTATTCTTAAAATATGGACTTATAATGTAAACTGACCTATAAAACCAATTTATAAGGTGAATCCAAACTTCAGAAGTTCTCTTTAAGTGTCTCTGATGAATGTAAGACTAAACTACTATCCTTGAGGCTGTAACTAAGACAACCCACAAAGAAACCACACAACAAAAGCAGGCTAGAGGTTTCCTCAATAAGGCGATTTTCCAACAAGTCTATGACCATTTTTGATGTATCTCTCATTATCAAATTTTTAAACCCTAAAGCTATTACACTTGTAATAAATAGGCCATCTTTTTTTTGTAAGCATTAACTAAACCTTCAGGTCCTTAGAAAACAACACAACTGGACTATTTAAAGTTTATTTATGCCAACTAAAGATCAAACACCATAAGAAACAAACATAATTGGTCATCCCAGTACATGGTTAAGAAAGAGTTGTACCTTAAATACAGTTGTAAATTGTATTCTCCCTTGGGAAGTTTTGTAGAGCTCGGATAGGCATCTCCAATTGAATATACTTTCTATAATCAGAATTGATAAATATGAAAATAAATTACGAGGAGGTTTCTGTTCGAACATATTTAGCATGTTCTAAATATGACACAGGACATTCAACATGTGTCATTTGTATTTCCCTGTTAATAATGGCAAGGTCATTTCCCGGTAAATACTAGTTTAGAACTAGTATAATGTAATTTTGTACACAACTGATAAAAAAATAACTAAGTTTTTTAGTCCATTTTCAAATTTGTATACAGCTACTACTTTATCTTTAAAATGTTCTAGACTAAAATTAAAAGGTAAAAAGAATAAACATCAGTTCAAACCACTATTTTTCCTGGATTTGGATTAGTTTGACCCATCTTTAAATGAGTCAATTATTTAAAATTAAATTGCAAGTTCTAAAGTGTTATTTGTGTATCATGTGTATAGAGGATATTTTAAAGCAATTTTTGTTTCCATTTTTATTTCCAGTAATTATGATAACAAGATTATTCCTGGTAATCACTAGGTCCAGACTAGTATATCCTAAGAAAATAATATACAATTTCAGTCTTCTTTTTAAATCTTGCTATCCACAATGCCTCAGAAAAGTATCATATATGATAAATCATTCCCCCATCCCTCAAACTTCAATCTTCAAAAGAAAAATGAAATTAAATATCAGAATGAATATACCTTGTTTGAATCGGAAATGATGTAAAATTGAGATTCAAATTTAGTATCATATATCCGATCATTTAGAAATGGTATTTGAGGTTTTATTTCAGCTCCATCTTCCAATTTGATCTTGTATCTGAAATCAGAATAATGAGAACAGGTAGGCTAAACATTGCAAAGATAAATTAAGCACACAAAACAATTTATAACTACACACGTTAACGTCAATGCTAGTATCTGCTTTCCAGAGGAGAGTTTGTCACGATCGCTTGAAAGTGAGCTAATTGTAGCATCTATTGGTCGATAGGGCACCCTTATCTGCAATTTTTTAACATAAATTAGGACAATAAGTTAAAGCTCATTACTGTCCCACATCAGAAGCACAATGGAATAGCACAAAAAGAAGTTCAATTTTACAAGATAACCTTATTCAGAATTCCTACTGGTGCAAGTTTCTCAGATGCCAATAGCGCTTCAGCATCAATTCTGATTGGTGCTTCACTCCCATCAAGTACAATTTCCTCTTGATTGACTTTTATACCATGAAACATAACCTGGAATTTTATATAACTAAACAACATTGTATCTCAATGAAAAATCAATGTAATTTCCCATTCAATTCTTTGACTGCTATGAGAAAAGTTACAGTCACAGAAGAAAACAAGGCACCTTTCTCTTCAAAGCATCCAACAATATGCAAGGCCTAGTTACAAAAGGTGCTGAACTTGAAGGATATGACTGTATACATACATAAACACATATATTTGCACATCTAAATTCTAACACAATTTCTTTAAATGTGAATTACAAAGAAAGCTCATTTGTATGCTTCATAAGAACATGCTTGATTTTTCCACTAATTAATAAAATTCTACTTAAACTGCACAAGCCAAAGAAAATGGGGAAAATTTGTAAACCATAAACATCATTGGGTTCAAAATGATGGAAAATTATGCCCTGCTTGAAGATTAATTAATGTATTAGGTCATTAGTTCTTTTCATACCATCATATCAAAACTCCCTTTGGACAAAGGGAAACATTTATAATTAATTTAGGCATTTATTGTCTGTCCTTGGCCGTGTTATTTTCTTCAATTATTAATCTAAGGGACATAACTAACAATCTTGGATTTCAATCGAGATTCAATTTCAGTTGACAATGCCAATCAAATCCCAGACATCTTGATGCCATCTGTTCCCATGAAAGATTTCTTCAGGGTTATTGTTAGGGTATATTCTAGGGAAATATATGGGAAAGATTTATATTAAATAAAGATATATTCTAGGGAAATATACGGAAAATATTTATATTAAATGCAAATATATTCTAGGAAAATATTTAGTAAGAGAGGGACGAGAAATAATTAGTATAAATAAAGTTAGAGTCTAGGGTTAAGGGTATGCTTTTGATTTGTGAGTTTTGTAAGAGAGGTTATGCTCTCAAATAACTAACGGAGATCCTGCTCCTAATCATTGTTTGTTTCTCTGATTCAGTTATTTCCATTCAATAAAAGAGGTTTCATTCAGCAACTATCTATTGTTCTTTATCTGTGAGAGTGTGTGAGGAAGTGTCCTGTTACGTTCCCTACTCGGATACGTAACAGTTATTAATGTGGATTAAAAATAGTTGGTTACTATCTGATTGAAGAGGAACGCTTTGGAAGGTGGTTGTTTTGTTGGCATCTCTTCAAACTTTCAGTGTTCTGAGCATACAGGTACTTCAAGAATCTCCTTGTTATTATGCACAAAGTGATTGAAGAGCTCTCTTCTAAAAATGTTTTTAGAAGCATTATTTTTAGCATCTTATATTATTTATGGTGGAAGTAAATTTCTTCTTATTATACAACAGAAAAAAAAAAAAAAAAAAACACTAAAATCTCCTCCACATTAGTGCCACACATAGCCAAAAGCTCTTGGTAGCCATTATCAAATTAATAAGATGGCGTAACAAAGGAGTTTAGATAAATTCTCAAGACCACCAACCGAATGAATGGGAAACAATCATAACTTAGTTTGACCAATTCGATAAAAATGAGATATAGACATGAATCCTGTTACCTCAAGATCCACCCTGGTGGTCTCATGACTGCCAATGCCACTTGACCAAAACTGAGCTATTACTAGTTCCAATGTCTGACCACCTACTACCCTAAAGGTAAAGCTTTTGGCAGCAGGAGAGGAAAAAGTTATCACATTCCTCCGTGCAAAAGGTCTTCGCAATGGACATATCTACACATAGAGAGCATGTCAAAAGAAGTTCCATATTTAATCTACAATAGTTTCAAACTGCAGCTTGTACCTGAACTGTGTGCACAAAAAATCTTCTAACTGTATCAAAACTTGATGCATTCATAGTTGCTTCAATCCAAGATGCACCATTTGGCACTTCTATATACTTCCTCTCGACATGGCCTAGTGAAGCAGAAAATTAAGACATGAAGAATTGGTTTTAGGACTAAAGAATGTAAACTAGACAAAAATTGCAAAAGCACTGTGAAAAATTATTTAAATGCACTGAGATTTCTGGAAACATTTTTAAAAGGGCACCTGGCAGGAATAACATATTTGAAAATGAAACTAGAGGATATCTGTCAGTTACAGCCATGGGCTTGGTTACAGTAATTGGAATTCTGAAAATAGGACCACGCCATGGTGCTTTGTAGTCAATACCATAAAGCTCATAGTAATGCAGACCGTCATTTAAATTGGTAGGATCCACAATTATGCTGAAACAAGAATATAATTCATCTGTCAATAAGAAAACAAAACCAAAAAAATTAGCAACTTTGCTATATAGTACATGTCTTGGCTTATGTTCATGTTTCTGTTACAAGTTGTTGTTCATTCACTTCATTGTAATTTAGAATGTTCCTAGGTTTTGCTAGAATACCTGTTAGTAGTGCTGCAGCTGTAAGATAATTAGAAGCTAGCTGAAAAAGCTTATCCTTAACAAATAAGAATCAGAAACCTCCTAATCTCATAACACATTATCAGTTTTCTTTCTCTTTCTTGAAATAAATGAAGAAAAGAAAGAAGACTATTTTATAGGAAAAGTATATTTTAGCAGAAAAGTTTAAGAATGATGCATATAAAAGATTAGGGATTATAGTATAACAATTTCAAGGAAAATAAGTTGGGATTATGCATATTAACCGTGGAGGACTTTTTTCTCACATAACAAGCCAGTTTTGTCTGTAAACGGGAAGTTCATGTTACCTAGAACCTGTTTGGACGAGCTTCCTTAAAAGCACTATTAGGAGAGAAAAATATATGAAGAAAAAAATGAAACTGACTTGTCTATAAATTAAAATTAGCTCATGTACATAGTAAAAATAAAAAGAAAAAATATTGGAGAAACTACATGAGAGAATTTTAACAAATTAGTTGATGCTAAGTTAATTTAAACTTACGGAAATTTTCTTTTCTTCATATTTTTCTCCTTTGAAAGCCCTTTTGAAAAAGCTCAACTAAACATACCCCTAATAGTCATTTAAAACAAAAGTTACAATAGCTTATAATAAACAAAACACAAATATTTCAGACAAAGAGATATGTTCATGAACAATGCTTTTATGGAAAATAAAATGCCAATGCCATATACTTACCATCTTTAACCCTAACCATTAAGAATATTAACCCTATGTACAACTTTGTGAAAAATGACTACCGAACTATGTAATCCAAAGCACTTTCTTCCTTAAGTTCATCTATGACACCACACATAGACAAGGGTACAGTGAGGCAAGGGGCAGCGGTGGCAAGGGGGCACAACAGCGATGACAAAGAGGTGGCGGTGGCAAGGGATGACTGCAGTACAGGGGCAGTTTGGTCTTTTAATCACCCAGATGGTGGGGTGCACATGAAAAGTATGGAGGTGCCGAAAGAAATGGCCTAATAATGGATGTGTCGTAAAAATTCAATTGTTTATTCATTCTCAGATATCTATCAGTCATACATTAATGTATTTCTATCCATAAATCAGAAATTTCGATAAATATAACATCATGACCTAATTAAAAAACTAAAACTCAGAATGAAAAGGATATGATAAAAGATAGCTGACTAACTTGAAGGTACGGCCATTATGAGTGAGCAATAGATACTCGGGGGCTTTCACAACCGTCTGATCTGATGATTGCAATTCAATGAACTCCTCAAACATAGCCAATTCCTCAAGCTTCTTGGCATCTTCATGAAATTTTGGATCAACTTGCACCGTCCACTGTCATAAGTGCAACACATTATAGAAAAAATACCCCCTCAGAGCACAAAAGAACTATATTATAAATCACTTTTCCGTTAATTAATAACAAATACAACAGAAAAAGTCTTACCCCACTAGATGAGGAGACTCAGATACACATAGATTTGATAAAACATGAAACATATAAGCAGAAATCTCAAAGCACAATTACCAGCATAAAAAAAAAATTCAAGACTCGTCACTTTTGTAACGGTTGGAAATCCCACATCGACTAGAAATAAGGCCAATTTATAATAATATATAAGTGAGTTGCAAACCTCACCTTACAAGCCGGTTTTGTGGGGTTAAGTTAGGCCTATAACCCACTTCTAACAGTAACACTCCTCCAACAATTTCTTAACAAAATATCAGCAAACACTACTTTTTCCTTTTATTGTACTCTATATAAAGGAAGGTAAATAGCGTTTGTCAAATTAACAAATTCTTATAGTTCTTCACCAGCATAAAAATTAGGTACATCCAACTATCAGTCATTGATTATTTGTTTTATCACAATCATATCTTTATTCCATTTTACAAGACTTGAAACATGCTACAATTCTCAATGCACACTAAATGTAAGAATGATGTTACCTCCATAGGTTGTCGGCAATCATTAGCCTCCCTCAAGTAGATGCCCCGTGACCAAGCATCTGCCATCAGCAATCATATAAAGGGATATAATTTGGACATTTAAAGTTTATGCTCTTACGAGTAAATCATCTTCACTTTATTTTTCTCACTCCAACAGCAATTAAGCACTACTGACACTGAAACTCGTCCGTTTTATTGGATTACTAAAGCGTGATTAATACGGCACTTGGAAAAAGGTGAAAGACATCCTGTTTTATTTACAGGTCACTGCTAGAAATATGTAGCCATGCAACATTTATTGAGGGTGCTTGGTTACTCCAGTTTCTTTTTGGCCTATTATTCTATTCCTCTGAATTATAAGTTAGATTGACATGAGTTCTGCCCCTGAATTATAATATGAATTTTAATTTGTTAGCAATATAGAAGAAAACTAGACCTTACTGTGATCTATAAAGAACTGCAGGTAACATACGGATTAAGAAAAAGTTTTGATCATGCATCAAATAAGTAGGGGATTAAAGAAACTAATCAACCAAACAGTCAAGTGGATAAAGTACACATGCCCAGAAGCTGAAGTAGGCATACGAGCCATCAAATAATCAAGATATTTACATCTATATTGTTTTATGAAATATCCATAAATTAAACCAATAGTTTGGTCTTTTTATTATGAGAAATTATTCTTAAGACACCAATCACATCTGTATATGGACAGCAATGTCCCCACTGCACCCTAACAAATTTAAACTTTATGGGAGTGATGACGATAGTGAGAAGTGTAGGAAGATGATCTCCTACAATATTAACAGCCCTTTTAGCACATTAAGAGACTTTCCAATGTTTTTCCCCATGTGCCCCATTGAAACGAAAAAAGTTTCAGAACTTACAAATACTGAACATGCTTCATATTTTACACATGTTACAACAATAACAAATATCAGATTGTCAGCAACCATCGTAGTTGTACATGACTAAACGCATAATGGAAAGTCCACAACAATGTAAACTCACTTGTTTTTCCAGATTTCTTGACCATTACTTCATACCGAACATTTGGAATATTTTGAGACTGCTTTATATATTCATAACACCTGTCATCGATTATTTGATGTAAGTCAAAAACAAATCTTAATAAATACTATTTACTAAACCTTCCATGAAAGCAAAGACTTGTAAAAATATCATACTTGTCAACTTGCATAAGCCCTTGCCCAGTGGACAACTTATCCTCAGGTGAACCGCCTATGGGAAGAGATGTATTTTCAAGGGCCTTCCTCACACTATATGGACTCACAGGAATCCCCTCAGCCTGTATGTGGAAATTCACATCACAGATTACCGATAAAACTGCATAATAAAACCAACTGAAACATACAGTCTAAATAAGAATCATGTACAAGAACCTTCATTGCACTTATGAGCAATGCAATTCCACCACAGGCTGATGGTGATGCCATTGATGTCCCATTCATGAGCATACGCCGTTGAAGGGTCCATGTAGGAACAGGAGCAACTGCACAACCAGGAGCACTTACAGAGACGCCAAGATCTCCATCAGTTGTTGGTCCACGGCTAGACCTATAAATATTTCCATAAATGAAATGAAAAATGATGCAAATCCAGAAGAACCAAGTAAAAGTTAAAAGGATATAAGAAGCAATCCAGTTATAAATTCACATAGAATAAAATATACCATGTGTATTCAAGCCCATCGGAAGGAGGTGCAACAACAGAATGAGCACCAGCTGCCATTGCAGGAGAAACATAAGCGCCAACACCTATAATATTTGAAGATGTACCACCAGGTGCCCCAACAGTGCTCAATGCTGGCCCACTATTACCAGCACTGCTCACAAATATCAATCGATGCTTGTTTACTGCCTAGATATAAATGATAAACAATACCCATAGCTTAGAGAACAGTAAATAACAAAGGAAAGATATCACTCGCCCAGTTAAAAAGGAAGTCTTAGAAGATACTTCATTCACAAGGTCAACGAACCGTCCATAGTCTGGCAGTGAAGTAGGCTCACCATAACTCATATTGATAAGATCACATTTATGCTACAACATAAATGAGACAAGGCACATCATTACAACGTAATAATCCATGTCAAGCATTGAAAAATTATAAAACAAAATTAGTTTTATCAAACACAAATACTAAAGACAGATATACATCAATTATTGAAATCTGAATGATAGTTATGCAATGAAGAAAAAAAAATATTTGAACCACCTCAACAGCAGCTATCAGAGCCCTAGTTAGACCAGTTCCAGTTTCCATTGAACCTAAGCGAGAGTCCCCAATTTTACAAGATATTAATTGTGCTCCAGGTGCAACTCCATTCAATAAAGGTTCCTGCCAACAATACTTTATATTATAATGTATAATACTTTCCACAGGAATTGCAATATATGGATAAAACTATATCTGTACCTCTGGGTGGAATGCAGCAGCTATACCAGCAACATGGGTGCCATGAGGGGAGCTATCTGTTACCATGCTTAAGACATTTCCATTACTATAGACATTCACAACATATGTACAAGCATCTAATTTGCTGAAGATACCATACTTCTTCTCAGTCCTGAAAAGTAGGCAGTAACAGTTATTATTCAAATCATTTTAACTTTTAATACCTACCACGATGATTAGAACTAAAATGCTGATTGCTCGTATAGCTAAACCGCATTCCTTTGTACAGTGACAATTGACTACTTACTTCAGAAACATCTATCAAGTATCAACTACTATGCTACATTAAAGATGGGAGAAACCACTGCATTTTTCCTTTTTAACTGTCATGTTACTTATTTCTGGAAAATAATAATTTCCTTTCTTTAAATTGTCCCAGAATTATTTGTGATGTAGAGATGAAAGTGTGAGGTGCTTGGAACGGCACCTATTGAAGAGGCAATTGATGGAAATAAGAAAGTCGGGATTGAATAGGTTTAGTAATGTGAGAAGACCAATAGCTCTGCTCCAGTGAGAAAACTCAAATATTAATAAAATTGAGAAAATATGTGAGACTAGAGGAAGATCTCATAAAACATTAGAAGAAAGTATCAATAAACCATTCTAGAAAAAGTTACCAAAAAAACAATAAAACTAAGTTAAAAATTATTTTTGATACAAACCAATAGCACATTGTTCAAGTAGTTGTATAGTACATCATGGCGTGGTTGCTATTCTTGTTAAATTTTTGTTCACAGATACATAAATTTGCAAGACACGTTAGAATCCATTTTTTAAAAAATAAACAGAGCTGATGTGCCAGAATGTCATAAAAAAAAGTTCAAAATATTATGTCATGTTCACATTAAAAAAAAAAGTTCAATTGTCTTAGAAGCAAGATATGATTTGAAAATAACATAAGAATTCCATGTAAAGCATGCAAGTCGTGCTCAACATTTATTGAGCTTCAGAAGATGCTTTTAGTCCTTTAAAAACTATAAATCAATGGATGTCTGGACAATCATCTTACATTTTCCTTTTAAAACATGTACATCATTATGCAACAAATATACCCTTTAAATCCTGCAAAGTTGTTTTGAAGCCAAAGCAATAAGACAAGAAAACAAAATTCATAAATAATTCAAAGGACAGCACACTTTATTTTCAATGCAAAGAAAACGAGTAGAAAGGGGGCAGGGGAACAAAGAGTCACATCATGCGTTCATGACAAACAGAACGAGATTTAATTAACTCGTAATGTGTGGCATGGGGTCTTAAGCAATAAATTCATTCAGCCAAAAAAGAGTATCTACCAATATCCAAATACTTTTGTGCACGAAAACAATCAACTGAGATTAAAACTTCAGGTAAATAACATAAGCAACCAAATGTACCTATAATTAGTTAAGGGTACAAAATTAGCAAGTTTCCCACAGTCTGGATCGTCCTCAAGACTCTGTGTGTCAATTGCAACTCTCCAAACCTCTCCATCATACCAGACAACAGCATCTATGGCAGGCCCTTTATCATCATAACTCTAAAACATATAACAGCATTGTCATTTTGGTAAGAAAACCAAACTGACTAAGACATGAATGAGATCAGAAGGTAAGTAAAAGGCAAAAACAACAAGCATAGAAGAATTTTCTTTTCCGAAAGATAGAGATGAAGCAGAAATTTGTGAAGAACGCAGCTCTTCAACGTTGTCTCACATAGGAACAAATACTTCATAAAAATATTATCATTGCTACTAGCTAGTTATGAGCATCACTAACAGCAGTAGAGCTACTATTGAAAAGTCATCTTAACTATGGTCTCATTGATCCACCATGGTTGCAGGCTCGAGAGAGTGAAAGAGTAGTCTCTCTTTGACTAAAATATGATCAATGTAATCCTGATAAGGCTTGAGAAATCCTCACCTTACAAGCAATTTTGTGGAGTAAAGCCAAGTCCAAAGTCCAAATGTAAGATGCCATGTGTCAGGCCGTAGCTCTAACCAAAAAGGAGTGTGCTGGAAAACCACCTTAATTGCAATCAACGCCAACCATCTTTAATGCAACACCTTTGAGGGCTACCTTAATTGCAACTTGAGGGAGCGCTTTTAGTCTCACACACTACTAGAAGTATGAAAAATGTAGTCCAGTTCTTATATGGCTTGGACAGTCCTCACTTTACAAACCATGTGTTGAGTAACCTTAACCCTTATGAACCATCATAAATTTATGGTTCTTACAAAGGATACAGTGGTTCATGGTTCCCCGAGGATGTAAAGTTGAAAGAGCCTTTTAAATATAGCACATGCAGCTCATGACAATATTGGTTTTAGCATATGTTAATATCTGTATAATTTGATTAAGAATAGCATTTATTAGGGGTATCTTTGCACGTCTACTGCAGTAAATACAAATATGTGGGTGAGGTCAACATTTGGCATACAATAACAAAACCTAAATGAACCATAGTCCTTACTGAGTAACCACAGAACAACCTTATCCCCTGGCATAATCACTAATGTCTTATACAAAATCACAAATTCACATTACAAATATCACAGGCAAGACCATTAGTACTATCACAACCATCATAGCAATTTCATCCTCGGTTTATTGGAAGCAGTATTGACAAGTGAGTGAATGAAAAAGAGAAATACATAAAGTAAAAATATGTTTGCTCATAAAAATAGTTCTTTAATTTCTATTTCTTGGACTTCTAAATTGTAGGATTTGTTTCCTTTAATTTCTCAATAACTTTAGGTACAAGTAGTAATTGTAATTTAGGTAATAATTGGGATTTATTGGAAATTCAATCAAGCCCAAATGAAGAGTTTCAAGTTTGACCAAGTAGGAAAAGCATGACAAGTGTGACATAAACATGGAAAGCATGAGGTATATCTTGGTCATTGATCTAGAACTAAGAAATTTAATTTTCGATTTTTGAATTTACCTCCTTTTTGTGTTTTGCAACATGGTTCAACCAAAGAAAGCTTGAATGGCTATATATAGTCATTCCTTGTCATTATAAATCACTTTTGACATATATGAAAATTTTAGACAGTTTAAAGCACTTGTGAAAATGATCTTCTTTGAATCTTAACCTTGATTTCCTAGGAGAAGGGGTGATTCTTTCTCAAATGCTTATGTTGGAGATGAAGGTGCGGCATATTTGCAAGTGGAGAGACCTGATTTCCACTATCTAAGTCTTCTCCACCTTTATATTTTTTATTTTGACCTCATTTTCATGTTCTAGCTCCAGTTCTTATTCCTATCACGCAATCTCTTCTAATACATTCAGTCATGTGTTCTTATTACCATTTCTAGTTGTTTCTAGTTCCTTTATGTGTTCGTATAGATTTATGTTGTTTCCCCCTTTTTTTTTTGTTAAAGCAGTATTTAACAATAAAAACCCCAGATATTTGCATCCCAACTACGTGACTAGCACTGCAAAACCCAACAGTGTGACAACCCAGACTCCGAAAATCATTGTGACAAAAGTATCAAAAGTAGAAATAGCAGGAGCAGATGATATTTCTCTTAAACAACCCTAAAATCATCAAATCAAAGAAAAAGAAAAGAAAACATTAATTCTGTTAAATTTAGAGTCCATGTTAATAATTTATTACTTTATAATTTACTTGGTTATAATCACACTATAAAAAGATATCACTGTTCACAACTCCTCAATTCCTTTCCATAACCATTATAGATGTCCTCATGAAGAAGATATAGACCAATGCCCAAAGTGGAGGAAACAAAACAACTGCATACAATCAAAAGTTCAGGGTACAATAATACATCATTCACCACGAAAATGACACCATATTTCACACATCAAAAGTATATTCAGCAATACAGAAATTCAGAATGTCATATAATTAAATGGATATTGGAATACAATACTGGTTTCAAGGAGTGGAAAAGGCAGCAATATACAGAACAACAGAAGTTAATAACAAGTTCAGCCCACCTCAGACTGCTTCCTCAGAAGATCAAGTTTATTCTGAATGTCTTCACGAACCCTTTTAAGATTAGCTTCCTCCACCTTCACGTGTTCCTAGAAAAAAAGATATATCAGATTTTGAGTTACGTGGAATAGAAATATATGATGGAATGCAAACAGGAATATTATAACAAGGAATATCTGTTCACAAAGTTATTAGAAATATAAACTGATAATCATAGAAATAATCACACTTCCCACAATGCTAATAATTTCTTACCACCTTTTATTCACTTCTCCTTTTAAGGCTATGAAGCAATTTCTCTATCAATCATAGAGAGAAGAAACTAGAAAAAATGTAACAAACTGAAACATAATAGAAAATGTACATCTGTCACTAAAAGGAAGGAGATTACTCTTTGTCTTTCCAGAAACCTTATTCATGTTATATGCATGCATAAAAAAGAGAAACGAGAAAAAATTACAAGAAAAAAAGAAATGCACATTAAAAAATTAACTCAGCTCTTGCAGCAGCTTGCTTCTGAAATATTTAAGGCCTAGTGCCTACTAAAAATGTTCAACTGTTATGAGTAGAACATATGTAGAACTAAAATAGTGGCATGTATAACACAAATGAAGCAAATTTTACAAAAACCTGATCAAAATCGGTAAGCTGCTTTACAGCCTTTGCAATTTCCTCCTGGTTTTTCTCATCCCATTTTTTCTTTCTTTCTCTCTGCCAATTATTAAATTAGGAGAAGAAATGGGAAAATCAAATCTATTAGCCATAGGTATTAAGTACAAATTGCAACTATAATAATATTCTGAAAATGCCCAATGCTACCTTCAAACGAGAAGTCAAATTTTCAGTAAAAAGCTCATAAACCAATTTATAACCCACATGCCAGTCACCAGAGGGATTTTTCCAGGCTGTATTGATGACCAAAGGTGCCCCTGTACAGATTTTGCATGAAGGTTTAAACACAGACAAGAACTTAATGGGGTTCATATTCATTGACTAGGGAGAAGGAAGAAAGAAACAGAAAAGAATGATTAAATATTATAGATACTTTCTTAGTAACGGAGCACAAAACAAAGCTAAAAAAAAAAAAATAGTTGAAGTAGGATTGAACTCATAACTTCGCCACTTTATTTAAGTATTAGAAATCAAGTAGTCGCTCACTGTGCACATGTATTTATGATTTCACTTCAATTAACTACTTCAATTTTATATTAGTCATTAAAAATGAGAAGTGTGAAAAACCTACGATTGTCACTTCAAATTCAATAGAATTTAAAACTGATAAGCAACTATCACAAGCGATACATGTAAAAATGAAGGCACTAGACAGTTGAAATAATACAATATATTGAAGAATTTTCCCATATTTTTCCTTAGCTAGCACTAACCAGAAGCCCCCAAAATACAACCATCCGCATCAGCCTTTACCACCTTTGAGGTATCAACGTCTCCGCTCCCAGTGCTGGAGGGGGAAATAAGTATATCATTGCTTATTGGTAAAGTAATACAAAGAAGATAAAACTTCAATATCTATTAGATAATTCCTACCAATCAAGAATATCGACAATTTTTGGTTTCCCATCTGAGGTCACCTGTAACCCAGCCGCAGCCGGGTCTACACCAGAATCTGTAAACAAGCAGTTCTTATGATTAAACTAATTGATCATATAAACAAGTACACCATTCGATCATTAAAATACAAACATAATAGATATTAGTCGATCAAATTTTTTTTAAAGAAATAAATTAGATCAGCACTATGCCAGTGACAGTACTACGTGGTGAAAGTTGCATCTATGAAAAATTATAATCATGCAAGGTCAGTTCTATTGAAGATCCTAAAGAACTGCAATACTTCCCCTCCGGACCCGATATACCACACCAAATTTTATTAATAATGTAGTCATCAAACATACTCATTGTGACTCCTCTCAATTCAGCCTGAAAATAATGCCTAAAACTCATATTTCTGTCTCCCAACAAAACTGTCCCCTCAAAGTTCAAAAACGTTCTTCAACCAAATACACAGACACCCAGTACTCAAATTAGACCCCAACATCAACTCATGTCCAATACCCACAACATGAACAAAAAAGGAGCACCTTTTGAAAAATGGGTACCTACCGAAGATAGCAATGAGAGCGCCGCGCCCGTCGTAATGTGGGTGAGCATGAAGGAAACGATCAGCGCCAATCTCCGTCTTGGGCATGAGAGAAGCCAGGAAGGTTGACTCGTTCAGCTTGGAGTTGCGGAAAGTGGCACCGTTGTGGTTGTTGTTATCATCGCTGCCACTACGAGAAGTACAATGCATTGTCAATGCATTGGGGACAACCCAATTGCTTCTTCTGAAGGAGGAACAGCGATTGCGTTTCCTTGTCGTTCTGCTTACCTTTGTCTTTGTTGTGGGGTGATGAATGGTGGTGAGAGTGTAAGAGGACAACGAGGGGAGTCTGAGTAAGAGTGTGTGTTGGTTATGCATAACGTGATAGTGGAGAAAGGGTGGCAGTGAATGAATTGAATGTTGATGACGTTGGGGCTGTGGTATTTACGGACTCATCTTAGATAGGATTGGTAGATGTGATTTGATTGGTACCATTTTATATGTTTTTGGAAAATCGCACAGCTTTGTCTCTTGATTAATGTTTATAACTACTGTTTTACAATTCACAAATGGCATAAGAAATACCTTAACTCCCTTCGCTGAGTACTATGTTTTTGTTGAGCCAAGCACATTTTATATCCATACTGAGTGTGCAACTCGATGAAAAAATCCTCAATGAAACCGCAGCAGCAACTACATGGGGCATTGCATGACTCTTCTGTTTGACAAATCCACCAGTGAAAAAAGCATAACATTACAAACCTTTGTCACAGTAACAATCAACTCCTTGCATAACTTGGCTACATGGTATAATTAGGACACGATTTCAATAACTTTCTATTATTTTCAATTAAATTTATAATTTCACAACATTCATCATAATTATTGTAGCAAAATTTCAATTTTAATTTGAGAATAATATTAAATTCTTTTGAAAATGATATTCAAGTTTTAAGTATTCATATATGATATCAAAATATGATAAACACTGTCCTAAGTTTTAACACGTCATATTTCATTTTATCTTTCTACCTATACTTCTGTTTCTTTATCAAGTGTTATCGAACATGATATTATCATTCCATAATTTTCTTTGAATTGTTACTACTGTTAATGGTAAGACTCATGTTATCTAGTTACTTCTTCAGTGCTTTGCTTGTATTAAATCAGGTTTACATTTAATTATAGTTCCAACAAAAGTCAGATTGGTTTAATCAAATGGATCGTTAGTAGTCTTTTCACCACATTTTTCAAGGAGACTAGTTAGAGTTAGGGTGTAGAAATACCTTTACCTGATTTCTTTTCATCCAGTTCTTGCTCAGAGTTATTCCAACAACATTATTATAGTCTTCTTGTATGACAAACATGTCATTAATTTATTTATCTTTCTCCTCTGTTTCTCTCTATCTGTCTTTCTTTCTTACTGTAAAAATTTGTGTCATCTTTTGCTGGGTATGAATAACTTTCCAATTAAAGACAGTCCATGCTTGGCTGAAAGAAAATATGCAAACAGATCTCTTACTTCATAAAGTTCAGATTATAATCTATACCAGAAAAGTCTTATAAAGAATGCAACTTACAAATACAAAAACATAACTCGCAATCAGCATCAATATCTGTAATTCATCATCTTTCTGACAAGGTCAAGAACACAGTGCCACAAGCACTGTGTAGAAAGCTTTAACCTTTCCAAAACTGCCAAAACACACATTATCTCATCAAGCCCAACAAAAAATAGAATCAACCTGAAACACCCTATCCCAATCAAGAACGCCACTGTGCATTAACCACTTTTAACAAACCCTGACTGCTTCTTGATTTTCTTTCTTCACTCCCCTGCTCCTGCTTGGATCTTTCTACAAGTTTTCTTGTGTTTAGAACTTATAGGGTACCAGAAAATAAAAATTTAACTTGCACATCGAGGTAAGCATGATGAGAGAAGCCTACAGCCAATCAAAGAATCAACTTGTCTTTGAAAACATCCGCAAAAGACTGACTTTCTAAAATTCTAATATCAAGAAGTACTGTTATTACAAAGTTAACTGAATGAAACCGTTGCCCATTCTTTTTGACAAGAAAATCAGTGCTTCACAGAAGAATATGTCGACAGAAATAATCACTTGTGAGAATGGAGAAATAACTTCGGGCGGAGTGTTATATTTATATTCATTCCTAGGGCGGTTACTGATTCTCTTAGCGTTAATTTTACACAATCATTTTCCTCGTTTAACAGAATTAAGAGCATATTTTAACTAAATAATTTAAAGTACATTAATTATAGTAACTAAATAATTTAAACTATAAAGGCTATTTATTACTAAATTTTAAATTAAACAATGAACCATATAATTGAATGTTTTAAATTTTTTATTTCTATGATTCATCTTGCTTATTATTATTTTATTCAAAATATTATCAACATTTATATTAAAAATTATAAAAAATAAATTGGCTTCAAAACTTTATTTTATTTAAAATATAATTAATAAAAATAATATTTTTAAAAAATATATATACAAAATAAACTGCTTTTAAAAAAGGGGAAATGAGCTTTTCAACTCCAAACAAGATTGTGTTTAAATTTTTTTTTTTTCACATCAGTCTCTTCTAAAATTACATAGTATTTAGGTGAACATTACTCGGTTGCTTTAAGGTGGATTGGTTAGTGTCTTTACTCGAGCATTTAAAATGTGATTTCTCACTTTCATTAAATACTAATTATAGCTTTCACAGATTTTCCAATAAAATAATGTTTTTTAAACATGTGTATTAATACACAATAAAGCATTCATGTTCTTGAAGCTTCTAAAATTAAACAAATATAACATTCCAACCGAAGGATTCTTGAACTCATAATGGAAATTCACGACATACAACATAAGTTGAAATTTAGAAAATATTTAAGAGTATAAAGAAATTTTTTTAAATGATACTCAAATATTTTATTATTAAAAACATTAAGTTATAGAGTTATATTAAAATAAGTTTCATTTTATTAAAAATCTTTATTTCTCTAAAAAAATTCTTTAAAATTTATTTAATTTTGTATAAGATTATGATATTATTCTTTATCTCTTTCAAAGTCTTAACATATTTTAATACTCCTAAGATAAAGGGCAAAATATCTAACCAATGAGTTTTACAAATAAAGTACATTTTTCTTTCTTTTTTTTCAACACCTCTTCAAAGTTATGATGCACGAATACAATATATATATATTAAAATAATATATATAATAATTCTTAAAAGCATAATAAATATATGATTATTATCGTATAAATTTAAATAATAATAATAATAATAATATATATTAAAGTTGTGAATATAAAAATGATAAATTATCATCATTATAAAAATATCACTACTTGATACTTCATTAATAACTAAAATATTATACGTAACCCAGGTGCTTAGTTTAAAAGCATTGAATAGATGAACTAAAGCATTGAATATGAGAATTGAAATGAACCTCATTGCTTTGTTTATGGTAATTGGAAGGCTTGGTATTCTGTGTTTCCTGGACTCAGTTTTACCACAATTCTTCTTTGCGTACGCTGTGAAGTTCAATCTAGGGATCTTGTTGTCCAAGAAAATTTGCATAAAAGAAATAAGTTGTTACAACACTTGTAAGCTAATTTACTTAAGGTTTGAAAGTCCTAAATTGAGAATATTTTTGGTGGTCCTATTCCAGTCTTGGCAGGCGTTGGGATAGTAGCATAAGCTTCAGCTACCTGATAATGTCAGGATTCATATTTATTTGCTGAAGAAGGTTAAAAGAACTCCCTCTCAGCCTTAAGGTCCATTGCCTCTTACTACAAGAGTTGGGTCCCATTGTTCAGCAATTTAAAACTTTAACTTGTACTATTATCTGTAATGTGCCACAGATTCTCATGCAATGGCATATTGTCATTAAGAAGCCATCTGGGAAGACTAGGAGGATATTCGCAACTCTTACCCTCATTTCAACCTAGAAGACTAGGTGACTTTTTTATACAAGGGTATTGTAACATGCGGCCAAGAAAGAACCTTAGAGGGAGAAGAATTAAATCAAAATGCGACGCGAAAAATGAAAAGATAGGCTTGTGGTATTCAATTTTCCTCGTATTCTCTTATGCTATCTCCCGGGAATACTTAGTTACTGATCTGAAGCTTCTTATTCTATCGGTTGCTACCGAACAATCATGAAGTTCCTGGTGTTATATATAGTCGCCTTTTATCTGTTTGATTCAATCACCGAGACATTATGTTCTTTTAGTTACAAATTATTAACTGTTTCAACTGCATATGATGAGACATAAGAAAAAAAAGAAAATAAAAATTCAAATTAATTTTATTGAGTAAAAATATTTTATAATGAATGGAAAATAACTGAAATCATTCAAACGACATTTTCTTTATTGGTTTCTTTATCACTTCCTATCAAGGAATTTTCTATCTGCCTAGCATTCACTATATGTGTATGGTTTTCTACTCTTGTACAAAAACTGCCTTTTAATTCTCTTTTAGTGGACCATCGGGGCTTCTATGTGAAAAATAGAGAATCTTGAGGAAAAATGTTCAGTTTAATCTTCCACCTCACCTGCAACATTTTAAATCGAGTCAGACAATGGAACTTAAAAGCCACCTAGATACGTAAGAGAACAAATACATTGTTTTATACAAGTCATTTACCTCAGCTTAGGTTCGGGTATAGTATTATGACAAGTTCCATCGCATGGATATGGACAGTCTATTTCCTTGCTTATATTCCTACTAAAATACCAATCACCAACCGCTTCTGCAATAGTCTGTAAAAGATAGTTTACCTTAACCATATCGCAGACTAAATTGTAGTGCCAAAAGTTCAAAGGAGGAAACATCAAATAACGAAATCCTACAATAGTGACACAGTTCAAAGATCTTATACTGTTATCTTTTATTTAGCAAACTGCTTCTCCATATACGTTAGATTGATGATTAAAAGTCAGTCAATTATTTTCATGCAATATAAATTTTCTCCGGACAAACTTGAAATTCCACACACTATATAGAGGTTTATTATCATCATATCACTGTCAATGAGTAAGATCCATACCTTGTTGTTTATTCTTGGAGAATCGTCTCCAAACCATGTATCCTGTGGTTCACTTTGGCAATGAGCAAAACATGAATTTATGAACACGCCCCCTCTTCTTGAATTCATATAGAATGGTTTCAAAGCTCCAAGCATGTCGAGCCTAAAACCTGAATACACGTGGATTAAGGAAAATAAGTTCTATTTACATCATGATGGGAGAGTTTTCAACAAGTGCTAACTATATATAAAATCATTCACAAAATAAAAACATTTTTGTATTGTAAACACTAGAGACTTCTCAATACATAAAATTTCATAAACTGCTGAGAAATAAAAGTTTGAAATAGGAACCTTGCAATATAGCAATTTGGTCTGCTGTACATGCAGCCGGGTTCAGCCTGCACTTGTTCCAGTGTCCGTGCAAATCCGCAGAGGGTGGCGCCAATATATGATGGAACTGTTGACATTTTAAGTTATAATTATCTCATAATTGGACAATTGTGCCATATAGGATGTTAAAAAAAACAAAATGTCATAAAAAAATATTACTTGGTATACATCATAGGCAGAGTTCAAAATAAAATATGGTGTTGATATGTATTTCAACGCATATTGTGGAAAGAAGCACTGCATATAAACATGAAAAACGTCAAAATTGTATATAATTTGCAAGAGCTAACGATGCAAGTTCATGGGAAATCATACCAAGGCTGGAAAGTACTGTTCTCTGGTGCAATTTCTATTCAGGTTCTGCTCTATCCCCTGTTGCACAAGACTTTGGCATGTTAAGACTGTTGAATGCTATGCTTCCTGCTATGCAATTTCAAAACTGAATGTAGAGAGTAAAAACATGAGGGCTCTTTTGTCTATTTTGTAAGATATTGCCGTTATGGATTACAAGCAATATCTTCGTCTTCTTTGGTATGCTTGAGCACTAAATTTTCTTTTCATTAAGACTTATTTACATGACCGATTGCTCAGCTATCCAGCCTATAAAATACGGTATATAAATAATTCCCTCTACCTAAGCTCAATTTTAATGACAAAAGTAACCAAAGTGTGTTATGCCATGTGATATCTACTACGAAATTGAACCATTCAGCAATGTGTAGAAATCCTAAAAGCGGTTTGTTAAGTTTCAACTTCAATATATGAAAAATGAACAAATGGAGAACGAAATGTCATCAGATGTGAGAAATTGTAAAAGTGAAGCAATATAGGAGTTGTACTGTCTAAAAATCTCTTTCAGCTAAGAAGATGAAAATCGTATAACATATAAACCAAATGCACATACCCACAAACCATTTGGGACTTCAATTCTCTTTTGATATTATTTATAAAAGACAAGTACCGTACATGTGTCGCATTTATGGAATGTTACCTGTAACCGAACTAGACTTTTAACGAAAAACCTCATGGTGTGGTTCAAATTGATGTCTCTTCTGTAAAGGGGGAAAGTAACTTCAATACTTAGATTTTGAAGAAATACAGGCGAAAATTATGTTGGAATGGCTCAAGATAGACTAAACATACTCGTCGAGAAAAAAACCGGCATCACTCAAGCATTTAACACTAGCATCCGTTGGCAATCGCTTGGCGAAGTCGTCACAATGGTGAAAGGTTGCTAAACCTCCTGCTGAGCAACCTGAAAGCAAAGCCTACACACAAGATAGTGTGTATTATAAATTCCGTTCATCTTATAACAAAATTTGTTGACTTAAACTCATGTTCAGTTCAGAGTTGCGAGAATGAACAAAAGCGAACTCTACAGAATTGAAGTATACCTTCCGTGCCTTTCCCAAACCTTGTGGTAGAAGGTCGTCAATAATGGCTTCCCAAATCTTTTGCCCTTTGAAATGAAGAGTTGTTGTCTGATATTCATCTCACAAACCCCAAGAGTTACTCAATGCAACAAAATTGGTTTAGACATGTTACATATGCTGATGAAACTTAATGCCCGTAAAGTTAATCGACCCAATATCCTCCTGATTTAGTGTAACTTTCCTTGGAAACTGTTTTTTAAATGACTTAAAGTTAGACCTTCTATCAGTAGAAGAGTATTTTCAAGATACAAGGTTAGGAAAAAAGTTCTTTAACTTTCCCAACTTTTTTTGACAAAGCATGTAGTATGTTTTTAAACATAAATTTAATCACATCAATAAAATAAAATGATACATAGTCTATTATCAAAAGATTGTTAAAAAAATTGTCAAAATATTAGGATCTAAGTTTAGTGTGTAAAATAAAGAGTAAATGAATAAAAATAATAATTAGGTATAGTGTTAAATGTAATATCAGTTATTAAAAATTCAAAAGAAACATTGCTCTTGTTTCCCTTTTTATATTCGGCTTTCTTTCTGATTTAGTCTGAACCGGTGAACTACCTTCATTGTTTTACAGTAATTTTGGGTTAGAGAAATGGTTTAGCCAATGTGAAAGATATTATTTATGATAGAGGAATGAATGCAGACTCGCATAAACGAGGAGTCGCTTACCTTGTTAGAGAACACAGCGTCTCCTGTAAACGAGGCTCCATCACAGTATCTCAGCTTTACACGGTTCCAGTTGTAAAAATCTGATACAGTACATTCACGGACAAACGCAATGATTTAATAATTTGTAAACATTCATAGACATAGTCTAAGAGGTAAAAAAAAAGATTTAAAAAAAAATACTTCCTTTAGTACATAATTCGACAAAAAAAGTTATTATAGTTAGTTAGACTTTACTATCGCAACAGCCATTTCGAAACTAAGTTAGTTTAATAAAATTTAACCAATTATATACTACTAAAATGCTAGTATTAAATTAAATAACTTGTATAAACATAATTAACCTATTTGTTTATTTACCGGTCAACGCTTATGAATCCGAAATTAAGTCTAAATTGATATTGTGACCAGTTAAGATTTTATTAAAAATATTATTGTAAAGAAAAAATTAATATTTTATTATTATTATATTTTGTAGGTGAAATATTTTTTTGTTGTTACGATTTTGACTGTTTCATTTATAAATAAAAATATTAATTTTCATGAATAAAGGATAAAACTATTTTTAATTTAAGTTATTAACTTTGAGTTGGATAAATGACCTTAATTTTTCTCTTCAATTTAAGACAATCAACTTTTAACAAAAATGATGTTCGTTTTCATCATACAGAAAGGGAACTACACTTTTCTTTTTCATGCAAGAAATGAAAAGAAATTAACAGGTGGGTATAGCGGATCTAAAAGTAACACATGATGCTCATTCAGATCATTCCAAATACTGTGACATAATTTTTGTTCGTAACATTTTAATATTATTTACATGTTATTTTTTGTAATTAATTTAGTATAGTATTTATGATTGTTATTATTAATTATAAAATAATTTTAAACTAATCATAAAATAACATATAAATAATATTAAAATATCATTATATTTTTGTATAAGTATGTCCAGGTACAGTTTAGCTGGAGATGGTGATTAGAAAATGGTGATGCAGGATGAAGAAAATGAAATGGTAAATAAAAATATGTTCTGTGAGAACCCCAATTGAAGAAGAGTACGGAAGTGACCTTTCAATTAAAAAAAAAAAAAACAAGAATTTCGTTCATTCTTCATTGGTTGGTTAAGTCTATCAAGGAACTTCTGGAGAAGACTATATCCTCCTCCTCCGAAGGCCAACTAAGTAGTTTAGTAATATATGGTTGCAAATACGAGGGGGAAATTGAACTGAAACTTACTAGAAAACGAGTTAATCAAAGTAATGTGAAACGGACCGATGGAACACCTACTCTGAGTTATAATACCAAAGGATGAAGCCAACCTTCACCGGTTCTGAGAGAAAGGTATAGTGTCTTGGTACTTGTCTGGAAAGGGTGTAACATAATTGTTGGTTGTGTTATTTTAAAAGAAAATCTTTTTATTATATTTACATTAAAATCATATAGAGAATTTTTATTTATTATTATAAAATAAAATTAAATAGTTTTAATATTTAAAAAATATGTATTAAAATTAAAATGTATGTACATAAAACTTCATATTTATTATTTTGTCATAAGCTCTTTCCACCAATCCTATTTGACTTCTAGAATCTTCTTTATAATGGCTTTGATATATTTATATGGTTAATGTATAATTTATTAAAACAATTCTTTAAAAAAAATAGTGAATATATGCTATAAAAATTTCATACTAAACACTCCGAAGTAAAAATTGAAGGTCAAACGACACGATAGGAGACAGGAGTCCGTGAAAGGGAATCATGACCAGGAGCTAAAGTTTACAGTCTACAGTATACACAACTGGATTGCCTATTTGTATGACTATCGTTTTTAAATTCAGATGACAGCTGTGTTTTAAGGACCACTCGGACACAAAAGGTGTAAAGTGAAGGAAGAACTAAATTGATATCCCAAAATTCAATACCTATATTAAGATGTTACCAATTACAAAACTGCTATTGCTCGACAGTGTCAATACTGGTATATTAAAAGAGATCATAAAAATATGATAGTGACAATTATAATAATAGTAACTACTTTATATTAATCACCAATCATTATATTATTTTATGTAATAAACCAAAAGAACTACTAGAAAAATAATGGATCTGGAGGTAATTAAAAAGGGATATAGCATAGGAATAAGAGTAAGAATGTTACATATGATGCAATATAATATACAGATAAAATGTTTTTTAAAATTCAAGGAAAGTTGAAGGTAGCTAGTATGCTATAAATTAAATATTTACTTTAAATTTCTAATAGAAATTTTAGAGTATAAAAAATTGACATGAGTGTAACAGTCACCGAAATTTAAATTGGCTCTCATATACACTTATTTTAAAAGCAAGAGATGAAAAGAGTAGGAACACTTCTCACAAAAATATGTCGGAAAAAAACATTTGTGACAACTTTCTTTGATGATATTATAACAATTAATCGTTTATCATTGTGTGCATTTCAATTTTTTAAAATGAAGTGTATGGTGCGTTTTTCTATAAAACAGTCAAGTATTGTGTACTGTTAAACAATTGAAATAGATTAAAAAATAAAAATATATCAATACTCATCAAGAACCATCTATGTTTATATATTAAATTATAATGTATTGAATGTAATTTAAAATGACTTGCATAAGAATACTATATTTCTAAAATGATTCATTATTGATTAAGCATTTTATAATCCTAAACATTTTTTCTCTTCTACCACACATTTCCAATATTCTAGATAATTTTATTACGCGTTTTGCTTTTATTTTGGCTTCATAGACTATTTTTATTATATTTTCTAAAATTTATTTAATACCAAAAACATTTTTACAATGCACAAAATCTTTATTAGTATTAAGTAAAATATAAAACAGTTAAAGCAATACGATTAATGATAAAATTCATATTACGAATATATGTTGTATTTATTCAAGTCTAGAAAAATTTACAGATTAAAAAATTATATTAAATAATGACTTTTTTTATAAACTATTAAATCGAGACAATGATTTTTTTTCACAGCAATTTCTAAAATATGAAATGATTAAAAATGAGAGAGAATAGAAATTAAAAATAAATTACAATAAAAATAGGACAAATAAATAAATAAATAAATATATATATATATATATATATATGTGTGTGTGTGTGTGTGTTAAAATCCATGATAATGCTGGTTTTAAGACCTTCACACTGCCTTGTGGCACACGGGGTTCATTGTGTATTTGACCTTTAAGAATTTTGTCATATTATGTGTTTGGATATTCATTTAGAAGTCAGATTTATGTAAAAATGTGGAAAAGCTTAAAATTGTGCTCCAGACCCAACCTAACATGTGAAAAACGACTTCTATATCACGTACCAAACACAGTTATATTCACCTAATCTGACTTAATTGCTCTGTATTATTTCATAAAAATGCAGTTGTTACCGGCTTCTAATGCACCAATAGTTGCACATCATGGAACCTCCCTTACTTGGTATAGCAGAACCCAGCAAGATGTGGATCCAAAAGTTATGACCCAAGCTATTATTGTTATTTACCATCAACACTAAGGAAATATTTGTTTCTCTTTATTTGTTTAGATGTCATCAAACACAGATAAATTTAGAAATTTTGATAAGAACAATTTACTCTCACATTAGACCTTATAATCAAAATAAATTTGATTTGTATTCAGTATCTTAAAAATATATTTAGTTAAATTTTGATATTTCTCAAGTAAAATAAAACAGAGAAAAAGTTGGTTAAGTTACCAGGATTAAGGGTGGCATTGTTGCTTAAAATACCAGAAAACACTTCCAATTTGACCATATAACTTGATGAACCCCTCCGAGTTTTGGCTCTCTCGAAGCATGATTTTAAGTCATTGCACCATCCACCTCCCTGGAAGGGACCGTAATTAATAAATAGACAATGATCATCATTGATGATTTATGAAGGTAGATCCAAAGGGGTTTCTTCAACTGGAATTTAATTTAGGCTCCACCAAACTAACTGAACTTAATACTTTGTCATTTCATTCAATCATTTCAGGTTTTCGTTGCTTTGCTTAGATTCAAAGTTTGTATACACAAAACTTTATTCTCCGACAATAACTCCACACATCCAATACTGCTGATAAAAGTGTTACCGGGGAATGCCCATTGTCTTTTTCTTCCTGTTTTTAATTTTTCAAGATGCTACTCAATATTTTTATATTACTGAATAAAGAATTAAAAGTAAAATAAGTTATTAAGATGGATAAACTACACTATTATTCTAATATACTCTTATATAATTTTGAAACTTTCATCATCTAACCTATATACACACGAAAGACATTGTACAGAAGTTAAAGAAAAATATTAATAATACAAGTTTAAGTAATGAATATATTATATGAAAATATAAGAATTTTTAATACTACAATTTGAACATAATTTAATAACAAAAAACATAAAACTATTATAGATAATTTAACTAACTTTAAAAATTGTTTTAAGATTTTATTCATATAATATATATATATATATATATATATATATATATATATATATATATAGTAGAAGAAATAGTAAATTTTAAAACAGAAAAATAATTAATGTTTTTTTTCTCTGAAACTTAAATCCTAATTTGAAACGAAATACTAGTAATTTGGAGTATTAGTAATTAAGGAGATACCATTCTAGATAATAAGAAATTTTTAAATGTTATAGAAAATATTTATGACAATTAATTAAGAAACATCAATGAAAATAAATCACTGAAAAAAAGTAAAATAGAAAAATATTTAAATAAAACCTTTTATAATAAATAAAATTAATAATTTTGTTATTATTACTTTAACCTAAGATCTCATTAAATAAAATAAGCGGATTTGAGATAATGAGAATTACTCATATATAACTTTCAAAAGATTAGAATAAAATCAACAATTAGAAGTCTTTTTAATTTTAGATTTAAATATCTCAGATTGTTATTTCTTATAAATAAATAAATATATTACAGAAGAATATAAAATAGAACGTAATTAAGGAAATGATGAATAAAATATTTAATTACTTTCAATATATAAATAATTCTATATGACAATATAATTTAAAAAAAAAAAGGTAAGTAACACAATCGAAAGTCTATGCAGCTTAACTGATTTAAATATTCAATTCGCCCTGCATGTCTTTTCTTTATAACGGGTTGAAGGGCTGCCAGGCCACCCATTCAAGCTGGAGAAAAGTGAATTATTTACCCTCAAATGAACCATTTTGAAAATATATTAATATATTTATTTTCAAATTCTTTACACTCAAATTTATTTTCAATATATAACGTCATCCATTTTTATTTTAATAGATATTCAGACGAGTTTGAAATTCGAATAAATACAAAGTTCTAATTTTATAACCTTTTTACCGTTTCCATTATTTATTTTTCTTATCATATTGTGTTAAAAATCAATGTATCTGAAAGTTTATTGAATACTAACTTTTATGGCTCATAAATTTTAAAATATCAAAGGTAAGCCGAAAAAAGTTACCTTTAAATTAAATAGTCATTTTTTAATAAATTAATTTAATAACTTAAATGAAAAATCTTTTAAAAAAGTTATAAAAGATATAATTAATTATTATTAATAAAAAAAGTTCAAATTAAGAATCATAAATATAATCTGTAAGATAAATGATTTTGCAGAAATATTAATAGTAGTTAATTTAAATTAATAACTTTATACTTTTGTGTTATATACTGATTTTATTTATATATATAGATAAAGACATTCAATAATGCTAAATTTATTAAATATAAACTAATAATTACAGTCAACACATTTATTTCAATGAATAATAATTAAATCATTCGTTTATTATTTATAATCTGACATTAACAGTAAATCATTAATGTTAGTCATATAAGTTATTAAATAAAAAATTAATATTAATGTATAAATTTATTAATTTGTGTAACGTCATTTGAATTAACTTTTAAAGTTTATTTAAGCTGATAAAAATAATTTAATTTTAAATTAAATGCAATTTTTTGAATAATAGAAATTAATTTACGTTAGTAATTTATATTTATACTTTTAAAAATATGTTAATATTCCTAAAAAACCTTTGAAAAAACAAACTAAAAACAAAAAACAGGTCAGAATTTGCTGTTATCAGAACCGAATTTTGATCTCTTGACCAGCCACCGTCTCCATCCCCATCTCCGTCACCATGAATCACATTTAGAATTCGGCTGAGCTGCTGAATTGAACTCGTAATGTAAATACGAGGGAATGGTTTCGATGAAAAAATTTCGTGGATGGGCTCATTTTGGAATTTGCTTTGAGTGGTAAAACAGTGAATTCCAGTTCCCTAAAGCTGCGCGCGCAAAATTCTAGGTGCACGACAAAAAAGCCATCGTCATGTGGCATTTTCAGAAACCAACCAACCTCTTCACCTCCCCAAAACAACAAAGACACCATAGCCACTTTTTCAAACCACAAAACCAGCATACTCTTCCCATTTTTCAAGAAAATATAGTATAAAACTCGCGAGACTCAAACAACTCGTAAGCATAAAAAACATAGCAGTATATGTCACTACATTTTTACCATACAAAAGTGCGCATGTCTTAAATAATTTAGATAAAGTTGAGTGCACAGTACCTCAAATTGAAGAAGCCAGTTGTTTTCACCAGCACCGAATCCTCTGTGCAAGTGATACGCCGGTAAACTTCCGTCCAAACACACTGCAAACATTTTTTTCCCTCCAAATTTCAACGAATAACAATACAAAAGTAATTAATAGTGAATCTACGAAAATGAAAATTAAAACGAACTTACGAGCGCCTTTAGCTTTGGCCTTGGAAACGAGCGTCATGTTCACGAGAAGCCTCTGTTGTTGCGAGCGAACGCGCCATGGCGCCAGCGTTACCAGGCACAAGAACGCGAGCGCCACGAGGATATTCATCTAGATAGAGTAGAAAGGAACGGCGTTGTTTACCTGGATTCGGATTCGCTTGGGAAAACGATAGGTGAGAAAGCAGAATCTAAAAAACAGTGCGTACCTTTGCTCTTTGTCTGGAATTGAAGGAATATTAACAATAATCAACATTCGTTGAGATTAATAGAGTTTTCACGATGCAGTGAGAGGAAGGAAGCGGGATTGGAAATCCACGTAAGTGAAATTGACGCTCATTAATTGCTTAAACGAAACGGATATAGATTAAACCTCGCGTCGCCATCGAAGCGTTACAATAATAATAATAATAACAACATGGCGCATGCGAAGAGAAAAGAGAACAATAAAGGAAAAGATTAGAAGGTGGAGAATTTGTGTCTGTGAAGTTAGAAGTTGCGGTTTTTGGACGCTTTGGAAAACGGCGTCGTTTTGGTGAGTGTTGTTGTTGTTGAGTGGTGGAAAGAGAGAAGGAGAAGGTGGCGTGGAGATGAAGGGAATTAGTATTGGAAAATGGATGAGAAGGAAGGGAATGGACGAAAGGCTTGAGGTTGAAATTGTGCGCAATATGGACCCACCAATAACAGAAATAAACCAATATGGCAACCAAACTATGTTTGTTGCTGCCGTGGGGTTTAGTATTTGGTGTAATTGAGTCTTCAAGCTATGGTTCACTTTTTGTTGCTTTCCTTCCCCCACTCATCTTTTTCTACACCACACACAACTTCATTCCAATTCATTAACACTATCTCCATTTGTTAATAGAGTTGTTAAATGTTCCTTTTGAATAAGTCGTACAAGTTGGGAGAGTTTATTTCATCAATTGCCACAAAATATGTGTTTTATATTTTAATTACAATTAAGTTGAATTAATACCAAATATAGTTGAAAAAATTATATAACTTAATTATACTTTTAGATTAAACCTATCACATGATGAGTGTAGATAATGTCTTAAACAGGTTATTATGACATTATCACATGACATGTGTAATGAATTTTGGACATATATGAATGTTGATATATATGGGTTTAATGGGAGTTTGTTTTAAGTGTAGAGTTGTGTACAGATAGGTGGAAAAAGAAAGGAAAAAGAAAGAAGGAACTATAGAGTTGTGTAGTGTGGGAAGTAAACGTGGTAGGTCCATTTTGTTCGCCTACTTGTGCTATAACTCACCTCGGTTCAGACTAAAGCACACATTATAATGTTTGTAGTTTATGATTTTTTTTTTTTCCTTTTTTATTAGCTATTTAAGTTTTTTTCATCTATACTGATCCTGATATTTAAAGTTCTTAATTAATTAAGACACATGCATAACCAAAAACCCAATCCAGCTTCGTCTATATAAAAAGTTGTCACAGACATGAATGCGTTGAGGAGCACATGCCATATCAACATTATTTACATGAAAAATTATTATTTTTATCCTCTATCCATACAAACATTATTGTTTATCCTTTTATCTTCTAAATCCGACAGCAGCAAGTGCATACGATTTCTTTAATGTTAATCTATTAATCAAACTGGTTTTTTCAACGCCTTCTTGACAAATATCTGAAATTGTAAAAGAGCATCTTTCTGTGAGATCCAGTTTTGTTTGTATTTTTTTGGGCATGTGGCTGAAGTCTGAACCGGGTTCTTCAAGCAGAGAATAATGGACAAACAGTAGTTTAGGGAACAGTGAAAACCTTAGAAGAGAAAAGTCAGAACATACAATTATTCGTGTGGTTCAAGAAAGAAAAAAAAAATGTCTGGATCAACGTTTACAATTTTTTTTTATCAGAAACGTTTAGAATTTGTAGAAAATACTAATTTTATTTATGCATGTTTAAGGTATTGCCGAATTTCGATTTAGTATTATATAAAAAATTCAAATTGATCATTGTATTACAACTTCATGACAAAATAATATCTGATTTACAGTTACATTAATCTTTCGAATTATGTTTTAATATCAAAAGAATGATACAAAACTTAACGTAATTAAAAAACTCTTTAAACATTCAAGAGTTAAAATAATTATTTCATCCTTTTACAGAATAAAATAACATTGGATTATCATTTGAAAATTAAAACAATCATTTATCCTTTAGAATTTGCACACTTTCCCTTTTTTTTTTCAGAAATTGGACTTAGTCTTTATTGTTTCAAAGTTGAAGAGAGAGCGCGCCATGTGACTTGTGAAACAATTATATTTATATGGGCCGGTCTGGTAATCTCGGTCCAATACCATGGATTTTAGTCCAATTTAGTCTTTTGACTGGGCTTTTCAAAAAATTACGTTCTGAGAATAGATGATTGGGTTTCTTATCGTAGCCCATTGCTTTCTTCCTGCACCCACAACTTTTGCTGCAGTTTTCATTTTATACCTACAAAATATTTATTAAATAAATAAATTATTATTATATGTGTGATGTAGGAGGTATAAAATCTGGAATTCTGAAATCCAATTCAAGATCACATATTATCAGAAACTTTTTTATATTTGAATTTTGAAATCTGATAAATAAAATAAACAACAAAATTGATACTTAACGGGATGTATAAATTGGGTAAACAAAAATAATTGATACTTAAAAAAATATTTTGAAATCCAGTAAAAAAATTGATGCTTGGTCAAATTTTGAAAATTTGGTGACAAAAAAAATTTGTAACATCCCAATAAATTTTACTATGAAAGTATTAATCTATTTTAGGAGTTACAATATAATATAGAAGAACAGTAAAGGATTCAATTTAAAATTGAAGATATAAACGCTAGAATTTAACAGTTATCCAAACCGGAATACATGAATAGAAAATAGGTGCCGAGTTAACAATTTGGCTTACAAAACAATCATAGACCGGTTGGTCAGAATAAAAGTAAATCCTATACATAACCATCTATCAAACATAATACAAAATTATCTAGATCTAAGGACCGGACGGTCCAGTACTAAACTCGGGAATTTCTTCAAAATGCTCTTCGACGGGTACCGCGTCCGCCAAAGGCTCTTCCAAGGCTGCTTCCAAAGTAACTTCTGCTCACATTCGTAAGAATGATCATAGCATTTGAGAAAGAAAAAAACGACCGGTCGGATACCGGACGACAATGTACAAAACAAGAAAAATAAGGGTAAGCTTATGTACATTTAACTTATCCATTCAATATACAAACAAACATACTTTACAAAATCAATCAACACAACATATCATTCTCATACATAATATTAATCGACAAGACACTGTCCGGACCGTATGAACGTGTAGCTCGGTCGTCCCTAGCACCCGGGCGGTGTAGTAACTGTTCCTTCAGCTGCCGCCCGAGGTTAGCCCTCAAACGATTATACTCACTTATAACCGCGGGCCTCCCGCCATTCCCACACATGACTGACTTCTCTCTACTTGAGAAAATGTCCTCACGGAATATCGGAAACAAGGACGACACCGGAGTCATTCCCACATTCATACTTTACCAATCAATCATTCTAATTCATAAGACATTCCACCCGAGGAATTCTTTTACTTATTCAAATCTCTTATTTATTATCACTCTCATAAACAAAGTTATCGGATCAATGACCGAAATATAACTGGAATATTTGAGAAGACTATAAAAGACGATTATTGATTCTGATAGGCCATTCTGGCAACGATTAACAACTAATCCTCAAAGACTCAATAACAAAAATAACCGGGCGGTAGAATCAAGGTGATATTGGGAAAAGAAGAATGATTTGTTGAATACTGAACTGACAATGAATAAAGTAGCAACCACAAAGTTAACTATTACTATTAGTTACCCGGCCGGTTTTGGTAAAGAATAAAATAAGTAATAATCATATTAGAAGACTGGTCTATGACCGAACACTTATCCCAAAGAATAATATAAGCAAACACACCGGTCGGTCAAATAAATAAGCTTTACTAATCAAAGTGGTCACTAAGTAACCGGTCGGCTATTTACAAAGAAGGATGTCGTATTTATAAGTTTTACGTAGTTTTAAGTGTCAGCCAAATGCCAAACACTTTCCAGAATAAATGTTTAGTTTATGACTAACGTTTAGTAAGTATTTTGCACTGAGATTCTTAATGAAACAATCTTAAGTTCAACAACAACTTGGCCGAACAGTCCGATTAGACCGGACGGAAAAATAGGGGAAGAATGAATGATCCTAATGATCTTCAATCTCAACTCACGTTCTCTAAGTTTTTCCTTTTATTCATTTCTCATAACCCATATAACAATATTCCACATTCAGTTCATGCATTTCAAACAACATACTTTATAAACTAACATACATCGAATTATTCACATTTGCATCATATAGAACATCAAACTTAAATATTCATAAGCTTCCCTTACCTCTAATCCAGCTAATCTTCAAAAACTTTACTAAGAGATAAGCCAAACGTCCAAGAACTCCGATCGTGAAACTAATCGGTGCAAACGAAAGGTCTTCGCACCAGGAGTATATTTTCTGAAAGAAGTTAGATGGTCGGAACAGTGTTTGGGTTAGAAATTTAGAGAGAGAAAGGTTGAGCTTTTAGAGAGAAGGGAGAGAATTTGGAAGTTCAGAAGGTTGGTATTGAGGAGGAAGATGAAGATTTGCATGCAGAAAAGAGTTTTAAGATTTCGAAGATTCTACCTTAATTGCTCTTCCAGAACCGGACAGCTGGACAGTTCTCCCGGTGCCACGTGGTTCCCACTAACCCAAAAATCCTTCATTCTCTTTGCAGTCGGACGCATCCCGAGGTTGGGGAATTTATTGTTGCTGCAGAGTTTGTCTGCCACTTTTACTGAGTTTCAGTCTCTGCACGGGTTTCGAGAAAATGAATTTTAAAACTTTGCTGATTAATAAAAAGAAGACCGGCCGGTCGCTATTTGGCCGGCCCGAATTTATGGGTCGTGACATTCCCCCCAACAAATAAAAATTTTCGTCCTCGAAAATTAGTACATACCTTCGAACAAGTGTGGGTAGGCTTCCTTCATATCTTCTTCGCGCTCCCAAGTGACATCGCCCGTTCGGTCGTCCCAGATAACTTTCACCAAAATAGTGCGTTTACCGAACGGCCGCTTGGTTACGTTTGTCTCAACTCTAACTGGTTGTACTTCAACTGAACAATCTTCTTTAAGTTGTATGTGGTCGGCTTCGAGTACATGTGAAGGATCAGCGATATATTTCTAAGTTGAGAAACGTGGAATACCGGATGAAGGTTACACAAGGGAGGAGGTAAAGCAAGTTCATAGGCGACTGGCCCAATGCGTCTGAGAATCTGATACGGACCAAGGAATCGTGGTGATAATTTCTTTGGTTTGATGACTCTCCCAACGCCGGTCGTTCGATTCAGCTTTAAGAACACATGCTCTCCTGCAGCAAATTCTAAAGGCTTTCTCCTTTTATCTGCGTAAGACTTCTGTCGGCTCTGAGTTGCCTTAAGTCTTTCTTGAATCAGTTTCACCTTTTCTGTTGTTTGTTGAATAATTTCTGGTCCAGTCAACACAGCTTCTCCTTCCTGGAACCAGCAAAGGGGTGTTCTACATTTCCGTCCATAAAGAGCTTCATAAGGTGTCATTCCGATACTTGCATGGAAGCTATTGTTGTAAGTAAACTCAGCTAGCGGTAAAACTTCATCCCAAACTCCTAAGTGGTCCAACACGCTGGTTCTCAAAAGATCTTCAAGAGTTTGGATTGTCCTTTCGGATTGACCGTCCGTCTGAGGATGGTAGGCAGAACTCATTTGAAGTTTGCTTCCCATTTCTTGATGAAGCGCTTGCCAAAACCGGGAGGTAAATCTTGGGTCCCGGTCGGACACTATTCCGGACGGTACTCCATGTAGCCTAACAATCTCTTTAATATATAGCTGAGCTAACTTGGACATAGGCATTTTTAAGTTGATAGGAAGGAAGTGTGCACTCTTAGTTAGTCTATCAACTATTACCCAAATGGCGTCATGATGTCTGACTGTTCGAGGAAGATGGGTCACGAAGTCCATAGCTATACTGTCCCACTTCCATTCCGGTATTTCCAGCGGTTGTAAGAGACCGCTCGGTTTCTGATACTCGATCTTGGCTCTTTGACAAGTTAAACATGACTCCACGAATCGAGCAATATCTTGTTTCATTCCTGGCCACCAAAAACTCATTCGAAGATCCTTATACATTTTAGTTATTCCAGGATGAATGCTTAGACGACTTTGATGAGCTTCTTCCAAGATTATTCTTTTCAACTCGTCATCATTTGGAACACAAGTTCTATCTTTATATCTTAACAATCCGTCCGTTCCATCATTGAAGTCTTGGTGGGGTGGTATACCGAACGGTTTGGAAATTCTCTGCAACTCTTTATCAACCTTTTGCTTTTCTCTTATTCGGTCAAATATGTTACTTGACAATCGCATAAGGCTACAACTAATACCGGTCGGCTCCAAATCACAGTGCAGCTTCAAATCTCTGAAGTTCTCAAGTAGCTTCATTTCTTGTACCATCATTGTCGCCATATGTATGGTTTTTCTACTCAAAGCGTCGGCAACTACGTTGGCTTTTCCCGGATGATACTGTAAATCAAACTCATAATCTTTAAGAAATTCCATCCATCTTCTTTGCCTCATATTTAGCTCTTTCTGGTCGAATAAATACTTGAGACTTTTATGGTCGCTGAACACCTGAAACTTAGCACCATATAAGTAATGTCTCCAAATTTTAAGAGCAAACACTACAGCCGCCAATTCCAAATCATGAGTTGGATAATTCCTTTCATGAGTCTTCAGTTGTCTAGAAGCATACGCAACGACCTTCTCTTCTTGCATCAATACACAACCCAATCCATTATACGAAGCATCACAGAACACAATAAATGGAAGGTTAACGTTAGGAATTACCAGAACCGGAGCATTCGTCAAACGTAACTTTAATTCTTGAAAACTGGACTCACACCGGTCGGTCCAGACGAATGGCTGGTCCTTTCTGGTCAATTGAGTTAATGGCGCCACTATTTTAGAAAAACCTTCAATGAATCTTCTGTAGTAGCCGGCCAAACCAATAAAACTTCTAACTTCAGTAACTGATCGAGGCGTTTCCCACTCCAGAACGGCTTGCACTTTAGACGGATCTACAGAAATTCCGCCGGCCGAAATTACATGCCCAAGGAATTGTACTTGATTCATCCAAAACTCACACTTGGACAACTTCGCATATAGTTGTTTCTCCCTTAGCACTCCAAGAACCATTCTCAAATGATCTTCATGTTCTTCGTGACTTTTGGAGTAAATGAGAATGTCGTCAATGAAAACAACTACAAATTTATCCAAAAACGGCCGGAAGATCCGGTTCATGTAGTCCATGAATATTGCCGGGGCATTGGTAACACCGAACGGCATTACTACATATTCAAAATGTCCATATCTTGACCGAAAAGCAGTCTTCTGAATATCTTCTTCTTTCACTAGTATCTGATGGTATCCGGATCTTAAATCAATTTTGGAGAAAACTGAAGCTCCATGGAGTTGATCAAGTAAATCGTCGATTCTCGGCAATGGATATTTGTTCTTGATGGTTAACTTGTTTAATTGCCGGTAATCTATACACAGCCTTGAACTACCATCTTTCTTCTTAACCAAAAGAACAGGCGCTCCCCATGGTGATGCACTTGGCCGGATAAACTTCTTTTCCAACAAGTCTTCAATTTGCTTTTTCAATTCCGCCAACTCTGCCGGAGCCATTCTATACGGCGCAATTGATATTGGACCAGCTCCCGAGATCAAGTCAATGGAAAACTCGACCTCTCGGTGTGGAGGAAGACTTGGGATTTCTTCTGGAAACACGTCCATAAACTCTTCCACTACCGGACGGTTCAGATCCGGTCGGTCAGTTCCGCTCACGTCCAGATACGTGAAAACAATAAAACCCATAGCGCCTTCAATCAAGTCTTCTCTCATCTGGCCGAGTGTAATCGTAAGTTTCTCTTCTTCACTTGGGAAAATCAACTTCTTCTTCCCACAATCAATAAGAATACGATTGGTGGTCAACCAATCCATTCCTAATATAACTTCAAGATCTTGAAGAGGTAAACATATAAGATTTACCTTGAATTTGTACCCCTCTACCTCAATAGGACACTTCACACATACAGTGGACGTCCTAACCTCCCCAGCTGCCGGTGTTGACACCACCAAGTCAAGCTGCATTTCACTCTCAGCTATTCCCAGTTTATCAACACATGCCTTCGAGATGAAGGAGTGTGTTGCCCCCGAATCAAAAAGCACACAGCATGACATTCCATATACTAGACAAGTGCTGATTATGAGGTTACCTGAACCAGCAGCTTCAGTTCCCGAGAGGGCATATACTCTACCGACTGCTTGGGCTCTACCACCACTCGGAGATGACCTTCCAGCATTCGGTGGCCTGGAAAATGCTCGTCCACCCATGTTGCAATCTCTTTCCAAGTGCCCATTCCTTCTACACTTGACACAGAATTTTGTATTGCCCTGCCTGGGACAATCTCGCATGTAATGAGGGCCTCCACATGTAAAGCAGCTGACACTCCCTGGTTGACCGGTCGGTCTAGCAAAATTTACTGGCCGGACGGCCAAAGCAGAAGAATTCTGCGAAGACGGTGGTCGAGAATATGGAGTCGCCCTAGGACTTGAAGAATTTCTTGCTACAATCGATCCTCTGGTAGTAGATGACTGTTGTTTCTTACATTTCTCAGCTTCCATTAAATTTTTCTCCAATACCTTAGCCCTTTCCACCAAGGCCGGAAACTTCTGGATACAATGACTTGCAATCACCGGTTTCAAGTCTTCCCTCAGCCCATTTTCGAATTTCCGACACTGCCATTCTTCACTCATTCTCATCGTATAAAACCTCATCAACTGCTTAAAACGGTTTGCATACTCTGACACTGTCATTCCGCCTTGTACTAGTTGAAGAAATTCAACTTCCTTCGCAAACCGGACGCTATTAGGAAAGTATTCTTCATAGAACTTGCTCTTGAATACTTCCCATGTGATAGGAATACTATCATCTTCCAGCAGCATTTTCGTACTACTCCACCAATGTCCAGCCTCTCCATTCAACAAATACTCCGTGAAGGCTAAGCGATTTTCATCACTACACCTCTTAGCATCATAGATACGCTCCATATCGCGAAGCCAGTGGTCAGCTTCATCCGCACTGCAATTTCCACTAAACTTGGCCGGACGGTGCTGGAGAAAACTTTCCAGACTCCATTCAGTCTGTGTGTTTGAAGAAGAACCAGATGGTCTGGCAGTTGATACTCCACTGGATAATATCTCCATGATCTGCCTTTGTGTTGATTCTGCTGCAGTTCTAGCGGCTTCTGCATTCTGTAATGCTAATGCATTCTGTTGAGCTAAGTTGGCGTTCTGTTGAATAAGATTAGCGTTCTGTTGTTGAAGTGCTGCCAACACTGACTCCAGCATATTATTACTTTCGCCGGACGGATCCCTAGCGACCGGTTGAGGAGGTGGTCTAGGAGCCATCTTCTGTTTTTAATCAGAAAGAAGAACCCGTTAGTCCACAAGAAATCAGAAAATTCTGATCGAACATGTAGAGTACGTAGCCATAAGCATAATATACTCATAACCTACAGGTAGTCTGAGAAAGAAACTGCTCTGATACCATTAATGTAACATCCCAATAAATTTTACTATGAAAGTATTAATCTATTTTAGGAGTTACAATATAATATAGAAGAACAGTAAAGGATTCAATTTAAAATTGAAGATATAAACGCTAGAATTTAACAGTTATCCAAACCGGAATACATGAATAGAAAATAGGTGCCGAGTTAACAATTTGGCTTACAAAACAATCATAGACCGGTTGGTCAGAATAAAAGTAAATCCTATACATAACCATCTATCAAACATAATACAAAATTATCTAGATCTAAGGACCGGACGGTCCAGTACTAAACTCGGGAATTTCTTCAAAATGCTCTTCGACGGGTACCGCGTCCGCCAAAGGCTCTTCCAAGGCTGCTTCCAAAGTAACTTCTGCTCACATTCGTAAGAATGATCATAGCATTTGAGAAAGAAAAAAACGACCGGTCGGATACCGGACGACAATGTACAAAACAAGAAAAATAAGGGTAAGCTTATGTACATTTAACTTATCCATTCAATATACAAACAAACATACTTTACAAAATCAATCAACACAACATATCATTCTCATACATAATATTAATCGACAAGACACTGTCCGGACCGTATGAACGTGTAGCTCGGTCGTCCCTAGCACCCGGGCGGTGTAGTAACTGTTCCTTCAGCTGCCGCCCGAGGTTAGCCCTCAAACGATTATACTCACTTATAACCGCGGGCCTCCCGCCATTCCCACACATGACTGACTTCTCTCTACTTGAGAAAATGTCCTCACGGAATATCGGAAACAAGGACGACACCGGAGTCATTCCCACATTCATACTTTACCAATCAATCATTCTAATTCATAAGACATTCCACCCGAGGAATTCTTTTACTTATTCAAATCTCTTATTTATTATCACTCTCATAAACAAAGTTATCGGATCAATGACCGAAATATAACTGGAATATTTGAGAAGACTATAAAAGACGATTATTGATTCTGATAGGCCATTCTGGCAACGATTAACAACTAATCCTCAAAGACTCAATAACAAAAATAACCGGGCGGTAGAATCAAGGTGATATTGGGAAAAGAAGAATGATTTGTTGAATACTGAACTGACAATGAATAAAGTAGCAACCACAAAGTTAACTATTACTATTAGTTACCCGGCCGGTTTTGGTAAAGAATAAAATAAGTAATAATCATATTAGAAGACTGGTTTATGACCGAACACTTATCCCAAAGAATAATATAAGCAAACACACCGGTCGGTCAAATAAATAAGCTTTACTAATCAAAGTGGTCACTAAGTAACCGGTCGGCTATTTACAAAGAAGGATGTCGTATTTATAAGTTTTACGTAGTTTTAAGTGTCAGCCAAATGCCAAACACTTTCCAGAATAAATGTTTAGTTTATGACTAACGTTTAGTAAGTATTTTGCACTGAGATTCTTAATGAAACAATCTTAAGTTCAACAACAACTTGGCCGAACAGTCCGATTAGACCGGACGGAAAAATAGGGGAAGAATGAATGATCCTAATGATCTTCAATCTCAACTCACGTTCTCTAAGTTTTTCCTTTTATTCATTTCTCATAACCCATATAACAATATTCCACATTCAGTTCATGCATTTCAAACAACATACTTTATAAACTAACATACATCGAATTATTCACATTTGCATCATATAGAACATCAAACTTAAATATTCATAAGCTTCCCTTACATCTAATCCAGCTAATCTTCAAAAACTTTACTAAGAGATAAGCCAAACGTCCAAGAACTCCGATCGTGAAACTAATCGGTGCAAACGAAAGGTCTTCGCACCAGGAGTATATTTTCTGAAAGAAGTTAGATGGTCGGAACAGTGTTTGGGTTAGAAATTTAGAGAGAGAAAGGTTGAGCTTTTAGAGAGAAGGGAGAGAATTTGGAAGTTCAGAAGGTTGGTATTGAGGAGGAAGATGAAGATTTGCATGCAGAAAAGAGTTTTAAGATTTCGAAGATTCTACCTTAATTGCTCTTCCAGAACCGGACAGCTGGACAGTTCTCCCGGTGCCACGTGGTTCCCACTAACCCAAAAATCCTTCATTCTCTTTGCAGTCGGACGCATCCCGAGGTTGGGGAATTTATTGTTGCTGCAGAGTTTGTCTGCCACTTTTACTGAGTTTCAGTCTCTGCACGGGTTTCGAGAAAATGAATTTTAAAACTTTGCTGATTAATAAAAAGAAGACCGGCCGGTCGCTATTTGGCCGGCCCGAATTTATGGGTCGTGACAAAATTCACTTTCGAAATTTGGTGAACATAAAAATTTGACATTTAATCGAATTTTTGAATTTGATAAACAAAAATATTAAGATTTAATCAAATTTTAAAATCCAGTAAAAAAATTAACACTTAAGTGAATTTAGAAATTTAATAAACAGAAAAATTCATACAATCGAATTTTAAAATTCAAAAAATTAAAAATTTGATACTTACCCGGATTTTGAAATTGAATGAAAAAAAATTTTCACTTCACCAAATTTTAAAATTTAATGAAAAAAATATTCACGCGGATTTCAAAATCATTAATCAAAGTTTGAACATGAAAGATTATTACACAAAGTTTGAGCATGAAAGATTATTGCATAAAATTTAAAAATAACTAATAATTCCAGACAATGTAAAATAGAGTAAACTTGTGTATCACACAAGATAGAGAAAATATAGTATTAAAATCTTAATGTTTAAAAACGACTAATCAAGCTTATAATATAAATATTATGCAATATTTGGTAAAATCATATAAATTTAAATATTTAATACTTAAAAAAATAAGATTTGATGAGTCAAAGTATGAACATGAAAAATTAATACATAAATAAAATTTAAAATGCCGAGTAAATCAATGTATAAAAAATAAAAAGAAAATATATTGACAAACATATTAGTGTTTGAAGGTGATTAATCGTGTTGATTTAAAAATGATGAAAAAATCTAAATGGTTTATCACAAATTCTATCATTATATTAATAACTAATTATACAAATTTGAATTGTAAAGTTACAAGTCAATTTAATACTTTTTTATTTTTAATAGTATATCAAAATTAATATGATAAATCTTTTCATAAATATAAAAATAAATATTATTTAATAACATGTTTAGTATTAAAAACTCATCGGAATGATAGTTTGACACATACTTTTGAAAATAAATTCATTTCACACAGCTTTTTAATAATAAAATATTAAACTAAGACATTAAAATAAAATATAAATTAAATTACTAAATATAATATTATTAAAAGGTTGTGTAAAATGGATTTTTAAATGTATAATCCTATTCAAAGTCAAACTATCTCGAGTAAAATATAAATATAAAGTTAATCGTTGGATAAAATATTATAGAAACATTTGATTAAATTCTTACATATTGTTTATATCTTGTGTTTTGTGTGATTGAAACACAGTAATCTAATTTGGCTATTCCTAATAAATGCAACATATTGGTTAGATATTTAGTTTACTTAAACATACAAAATCACTTTGTTCCATGTCTTAAAAAATACTATTTTTTTTTTCTTTTATAGCAGTTATGTTATAGATAAAAGTAAGAATTAATTATTCATGGATTGTTTATCTAAAAGGATATTAAGTTGGTTCTTCAATTTTTTTATTTTATTGTATAAATAGGGTTAAAATCAGTATCATGCGTTAATTTATGTTTTTTTTTAAATGTTTTTTTTACACGTCAAATTACGTTATGGATAATGATAGTTAAACATTATTTTTTTTAAACATTTAAACATTAATTACGTCTCAATGTGTGATTGGTAAAAAATTATTCCAGAATCAATAATAATAATCATAAACACTAGAGTAATTTTTTACCAATCACATATTGACAGGTAATCAATGTTCAAATATTGTCAAAAAAATATTGTCTTAAATATCATTATCATTATGTTATATGTTAGTGTCATGTAATAAAATTTCAATTTAGTTTTTTATTTAACTCAATATCAATTTTTGTAAAAATGAAATAATATTTTTTTTCAAATTAAAATAATTTTTTTATATAAATTTTACACTCATGTTTTTGTTAAATATTCCCGAAGAAAAAGTAAACTAACTTTAAAATCTATATCAAATTAAAACTATAAAATACTTTTTAAAACAGATGATAATCATAAAAGAAAAATTTTATATATATATATATATATATATATATATATATATATATATTCAACTTGAAACTTAATAAATTATACGATTTAACTTATTAATTTCAATTTTTTATGTTATTTTTTTATTTGATTTATGTTTTGTTTTAATTAGATTTAATAATCATATGCAAATAAATATATTTATATAAATTTTGAAATTAATTTAAAAATATTTTCATAAATATTCAATAAAAATATTAATTTAATGAAAATAATAATATAATATTTATAAAAAAAAAAATTTATCAATAAAAAATAACATTTTATTATTTTTATAAAATTAAAACTAAATTAAATAAAAATACAAATATAATAACTAAACTGAAGATTTGCAACATAACTCACACTACTACTTTTACGTCGTAGTAACATTTTCACAGTAACAGTTTCACGCCATGTTAAATTAAAATGTTAAAAAAATTTCAAAAAGAGTTTACAAATATTCAAAAATAATAAAAAGAAAATTTGAAAGAAACTATAAATTAATATGTGACATTAACTGTTGGTATACACTTTTAAAAAAATTAATATAAAATTAAGACGAAAAAAACATTCAACTTTAATAAAACATAAACCTAAAAATAGCAAATAAATACGTAACTTTTTACGGTTAAATATTAAATTATGGTTTAATAATAAAATTCAATGTAAAATTTATCTTAAACATTACAGTGTAGTAACAACACCATGTCATAAAACTTAGTCATCATACCTTTTATATTAAATCCCTCTTTTTTAAAACTAAATTATAATCAATTTACTAATTTATTAGAAAAATGTTATTGATTATATACAAAATTAGGGGGGAAAAGTGGGAAATAAGCGAGAGTGATGGGTTAAAAATGAGAATATGGATAGGTTGACATTCACATCACTTTGGGAGAAATGGGTGATATCTTTGATTAGCGCAAGAAAGCAAAGGGTCTCTCTAACCTCTGCAAAAGTCCAAGGTCAGTCTTTTCCCCTAAACCCTAATTCCCCAATTTCCTTTTCTTCCATTTTTCATAACACACTTCGCTTCAATATCCCGGTGGGTTTTGATAATTGTAGATGTGCTAAGTTTTTAATCTCCGATTCAAAATCTTCAACTTTTGCGATGCGGGTCGGTGTTAGTGTGGTTTTTTGTGGGGTTAATAGATGTGATCGTGAGAAAGAAGAATAAAGGGATGATGAGAATTTTGGGTGCATTACGCAATTTAATTGCTTGTTTGAAATCAATAAAAAAAATCTGTCGAACTTCGATTTGGGGTAAATAAAACCATAATGTGAACATATCCCGATGGTTGTGTTTGCTTTAGAGGGATGGCACTGTTGTTGTAGTGGGTAGACCTTAGAGGAAACCTTTAGTTTTGTGTGTGTTCTGATTCTGAAAGTGTTTTTGTTGCACATTTGTTTTTCAATGAAATACTTACATGTGCTTACAAGGTTCATTTGCTTTATGCAGGTTGCACGGTCTTAACTACTTAGGATTTTATCTTCAAAATTAAAACTGTGCAACTTTGGTTGTAAAGTTACAGGTGTTTAGTTGTGTCTGCATGAAAGCAGGCTTGAGATAATTGTACCTCTTGTAAGATGGAATCCCTTTGGAAACTTTTGTATTTGCTCGAGCCTGCACCTGTGACCCTTATCACTACAGCAGTGGCTGTGACATTTGGATCTGCGTTTCGAGCTCTAAATTATGGCAAGGAAATGGAGCGTAATCGTGACTTATCCGAAGCATCCATTACATTGGATAGGTCACAAGCCTTGATGATCCCTGTCATGAGCTCTTTTAGCTTGCTTTTGATGTTCTACTTGTTCTCATCTGTCTCGCAGCTTCTCACTGCATTCACTGCCATTGCGTCCGCTTCTTCCCTTTTCTTCTGTTTGTCTCCTTATGTTGCCTATCTAAAGACACAGTTTGGTTTAGCTGATCCATTTGTTTCACGATGTTGCTCAAAATCTTTTACACGACTCCAAGCTATACTGTTGGTAGTTTGCTGTTTCATAGTCGCGTCTTGGCTTGTTTCTGGTCATTGGATACTGAATAATTTATTGGGCATATCTATATGCATTGCATTTGTAAGCCATGTTCGTCTCCCAAATATCAAGATTTGTGCAATGCTCCTTCTTTGTCTATTCGTATATGACATTTTTTGGGTTTTCTTCTCCGAAAGATTTTTTGGTGCAAATGTCATGGTATCGGTAGCAACGCAGCAAGCATCAAATCCCGTGCACACAGTTGCTAATAGTTTAAGCCTTCCTGGGTTGCAACTAATAACTAAGAAGTTAGAGTTGCCTGTAAAGATTGTTTTTCCAAGAAATTTGCTGGGCGGTGTTGTTCCTGGAGAGAATGCGACAGACTTCATGATGCTTGGTTTAGGAGACATGGTATGACATTCTTACCCTCTATCTCTAACTATATGTGGATTTGTCCGCAACTGTTTCTGAGTTTTAGACTGTCTTTTCAATTGTTTACTGTCATATGAAGTACTGTGTTGTTTTGGATTTACTGCGCATAATATTGAACTATAGAAAGCTTCATGTTGTCTGATTTAAATCGGTTGTGCCAATTTCATATGCCGTGCACTTCTTTCTCTTGTTTTCTTCATGGATCATGCCTAGCTAGGTTTTATGTATGTTATGTGGATTAACATTTATTATCATTATGATTTTGAACTCCTTTTCGGGGAAATATTATGTCATATCATATGCAAGAGCAAGAGAATAAAATTGAAAAAAAAATACGGCTATTGTTCACTTTGTTATATTGTACATGTTGCTGTAACCTCCTTCCCCTGAACCAATTTATATTGGACTGAAATTTGAAAGGGTTTTTAATTTCTCATGCTAAAAGGTGGTTTGATTTTATTGAAATTTATGTTGTAAGATAGCATTGAATGTGATAAGTTAAATGTTTATGCTTTCTTTGTGCTCCAGTACTTGTATTGTCAAACTATCAATTATTTGTTTACAGTATCAACGTAGGCTGACCATGTCTTATAAATTTTGCTCTTCTTTTTATAGGCTATCCCAGGAATGCTTCTGGCTTTAGTCCTCTGCTTTGATTATCGCAAGAGCAGGGACATTGTAAATCTCTTTGAGTTACATTCCTCAAAGGGGCACAAGTACATATGGTATGCACTACCTGGGTATGCCATTGGTTTGGTAACTGCTTTGGCTGCTGGTGTCTTGACTCACTCACCTCAACCTGCACTTCTTTATCTGGTATTTCTTTCTTTTCTTTTAATTTTTGTCATTATACTGATTTCATAGCTACCTTTACTTTTTACATCATTTATTCCAGAACTTTTGTTCTTATCATATTTTGTATATAGATTTTTCTGTTTCTGTGCTCATGAGCACGGAAGACATTGGATACATCTTATTAAAACACTTTAAGTTACTCGAGATCGCTGGCATAGAATGTCTTTTGCGTTTTTGATATAATAAAAGTTTTTTTTTTCAGATAAGAAACCTTTTTGACTCTTTTCATGTGGCCATGGGCACACAACTGGAATTCCCTTATCTATTCATATATTGGGAGGTTTTAGGTTGTATGACTAATAAAAGAAAGTAGTCACAGTTATTACTCATTTTAGCTTTGTTATTTCTCTATCCAGTCTATTAGTATGGCATACCAACTTGAAGAATTGCCATCTTGAAATTCAAACTGAAGATGATTTTGCCATATTTTTTTGGGTTAAACTAAATAGATCAAAATAGGAGATTGTTCATCAATCCATTATCTATGTGATGCAATTATTGGCCTTATGATGGATCATAAAAGTTGACTCCTTAATTTCCCCATCTCTTCTGTTATCAGCATATGTAAAAGTTGTTTCTATGTTCCTCCTAGGTGCACTTAACATTAGGGGTTACAGTAGCCATTGTTTATATACCTAGCTTCTCTTGTAAAACTTGGTTCTATGTTCCTCCTGGGTGCTCTAACAGTAGAAGCTACATTTTCCATTGTGTAACCCTTACTTCCCTTGTAAAAGCTGGTTCTATGTTCCTCGGTGGAGTTATCTAGATTTGTACTGCAGCTATAAACTGAAATTATTGAACATTTTTTCACGATGTATATATTGAGTTTGTAAATTGCAATGTTAGTAACGTGCTATTTGTTTGTCACTTTGTCATCTGTTTTCTAGGATCAAAGTCTAAGTGTCATAATGACTACTTTCTGTTGGCCCAGTGCAAGTTGCACTGTACATTCGATCATGTCTATTATTTTTTCGAAGTTAATTTGCTTGGTAGAATTATGAAACAATGCCATTCCTGATCCATAGTTCTTATTCTCATGATTGTCAATGGTGCTCCATTCTTAAAAGCATTCAAACTCATATCTGTTGGAATTATCCTAAATGAATACTATTTAAACAGGAACCTGTCTCATTTTCATTCTAGTTTCCTGTGATCATAATATGGAATAAACATTAATATCCTCTCACCATAATATAGAAGGAGATCCGTGGGTCTGATACATACCGAAAATGAAAAGTAAACTTAATCTAGGATAATCTTGAGCTTTTACATATTAATGTTAAATTTTACAGTAATTGCGTTAACCTTGGTGCTGCTGATTTCATGTTTTGGTGATTTTATGATGTGTTTGGTTTCTCTTATAATGTTCCTTTTGTTGGTTTGTGTAGGTGCCTTCTACTTTGGGACCTGTGATTGTGATCTCTTGGATGAAAAGAGAATTACTTGAGCTGTGGGAAGGAAACATGCCGAATCTCAATGATAAGGATCGCGAAATAGAAGTTTAGTCTAGTAACCCCGCAGGATTATAATAGCTAAACACAAAGTTGTAAATTTACTGAGAACCTTTAATCGTCAGACTCGTCAACAAAATTTATAATCTTGTATGTCTTGATGTTTCTATTTATACACCATACATAAATTGAGCGAAACAAAGTTCATAAGAACTCCTCTATGCTAAACAAGCAAGCATAAGACTTAATGTAACACTTGCCTTAAATCTCTAGTACTCAGGGATAATGATAATATCAAAAGATACATTTTCTAATAATAAAAGTACAACAATAATGTTAGTGATTTTGTTATTAACATAAGTAAAAAAAACTGTTTGTAATGTTTTTATTGTCATGCAAAAACATTTGGATGAATCTATTGAGATAAATTGAATTTCCAACTCTTCCAGCAATTTCGAAGCAGTTCTCCCGACAGAATGTTATGTGACATGTCCAAAAAACTAAGATCATTCTCTTCGATCTTTGTATGCGATTAGGTGGCATCAAGGATCTGGATAAACATAATAAGGAACATGACAATGTCATGTGTTGGAAAAACAAAGAAAAGCAATCATATCCGGACCCATAACTATTTTTATAGGACCCATCGATGAAAAAATTCCAACAAAGAGATTTTAGATTGTTTGTATTTTTTTTGTAAAAGCTTATTGTGCTCCATATGGTGCCACTGTTGTTACTTTCATTAAGACATTAAGGATTGTCTGCTCCATATATTGGTAACTGACATAACTGCTGCATTTTTTTTTTTTGCAATAATTTCAAATTCTTGTAACTTTCTTTCCAATCACTCTCTAAGGAGGGATATAATTGTCTCTTCCATTTTAGAAAGATGAGCAGTGGTCATCATCAATGAAAAACATTCTCCTTATTTCTATCATCGTGTGTATTTTATATTCCATCCGAAAGTGGAGGGGAGGTAAACTTTTTTCATTACAAGAAAAAAAAAAGGAGAAAGAAAAAATTAAGCTACTGTTAAATGTATCTAAAGGATGAAATAAAATCAGTAGGCTAAGAATAATTTTTTTAGTGAAGAGGAAACGAATACTTTTATTTTCTTTCAACCAAATACTTGATGTGTTGAATAAAAAATTGAGTTAAACTGTACTTAGAACCTTATTGCTTTTTCTAGTTTTTCTACCTACCACTACTTTCTTTCCAACCTTTTCCTACGGTCTCTGCTTAGATCATTATATTTGTTTCTTTCAGCCTTCTTTTTACACTGCTTCAGAAATTATTATCTTTTCATTTCAAATAAAACATTTTTATTTATTTATTTAAAAACTATTATTTGATAAATAGTTCTTTAGGCACCTAACTCCCTAAACATGACACAATTTACTTTCTTTAGTATATATATATACGACAATTTCTTTCATGTTAAATTTTGTACGATTATTTCGTTTTTTATACTGTTTTGTGTTTGTGCATAATTCACTGTTCAAAATGAATGGCGCAGACAAATTATCGATTAAAATGATATTCACTTGCATGGATATTTAGAAGGAAGGAAAGAGATTCATTATTTTTTTATCAATCAATAATAAAAATCAAATCATGGGAAACATAACATTGAAAATTAGTAATTCCATTAGCCAAGTCATTACTTTCGTCAATAATCATTGTTTTTACATCACTGATCTATCATTTACCGAAAACTTTCATATACGAGTATACACTTTAGATATAAATATTTCACACACAAAAAAAAAAAAACTAATATCAAAAGTAAAATTTACTTATGCATTTTGAATATACCTCCAAATAAAAAAACACGCATAGTAAAGGTGTCTAAATTTGCTAACAGTCTTTAAATTTTGGTGATCTAAAATCTTTATTAGAAAAGTAACAAATGAAATTAAGAAAAATAAAAAAAATACTCTAATGAAAAGAGAAGAATACACGAGATATATATAAAAAAAATGTTGTATAACCACTTTGGAATTTCTCTAAAAGATAAAAAAAAAATCTTGTGATTGCACTCATAAAAGTTTATTTATTAAAAAATCAAAGCATATTACAATTATTAATTTATTTATCCTTTGATGCCATTTTTCACTACTTAAGTGGAATCCGTCGTGCATTCTATGAGAAATAATAAATATTCGAATCTATGACCTTCATTCTAAGTTTGCTTTAATAAAGATGAAAATCTCATTAAAATAACAATGAAACGTGTAAAAGCAGAATTGGCCGGTGGAAAATAAGACATTGCCTTGTTTTTCTAAGTGTTGCCTTTATAATCAATTAGTCAATGTTATATATAATATGATATTTCTTAAAATTTATCTGTAATGTGACACTTTATTTTAAGGTAAATATGTTAAAGTAAAGTATGAATTCAAATTTTAATTTAAATGAACCACCACTGTGAATAACTTTTATGATGTTATTAAATACAAAATAGTGTGTATAATAAAATTATTTACTTTTTATAAGTTAATGTTAAACATTACAGTGAATTTTAATATCTCATTTATATTAACACGTTAAAGTCTATCCATTATTACTTGAGTGTAGTTAATATTTTCGTCTATTGTTTGTAAGAAGATACTTCTATTAAATACTTCTCTCCTTATTTGGGAGTTTTTAAAATGTTTTTAATGGACTCTGATTCTTGATTTTCCTTGCATTTTCAAAATATTTTAATTTTATTATAAAAAAAATCTATTTGAAATTAATGGCAACTTCTTATTTTGTGAAGTGTGTTTATCATCATTGTTGTTTCGGAGTATATGGTGAAGGTCAATAGTCCAACATCATATAAATCGTCTATAATTTATCATTTTAAATCTCCCTTCATACGATTCGACCGATAGTTTATGAGTAAATTAATTAATAAGTTATTTGTGGGTGCAGAACTCCGTGACGTAAATGTCCATATCGCTAATGAGTGGTTGATCCATTAATTAAAAAGGAATTTATATTGAATGACATTCATATATTCAATTATATATCTCAATCATTTTCCTCTCTCTTTTCTTTCGTTTCATTATTTATATCTTATTTTTTTCTTGCTTTGTTTGAGTAGGCAAAACGTCAAATAATGATTTATTGTTCTGTGGCAACTCGCAAGCAAACATTATCCATCACCAAACAAAAATAATCAGTGTTTTATTGGATCCTTGTTGCACATTGACCTTAATTACATACATATTTTAAAGTCTAGTATTTACTATGATTTTCTTGGATTAGTAAATTCGAAAAATGCTTCTGTAGCCACAAGTGGGAAATTTACAATGCTTTTCCTTTGGCCTCTATTTGTGAGTGTCCACGTGAGAAAGGCAGAGAACCCACCATGATTATAGTTGTTAATCTTAATTAATTAACAACTCTTTAACACTGCCCACTTTAACTTCAAAACATATTTATTCAGACATCCTTGAGTTTTATATAACTATTTTATCTTTTCAAATAATAAAATAATAACAAGACACGACATTTTGAAAGGAATTGTATCAATAATTAATTAGTCTGATATCATTTTAGAAGAAAACGTTACTTATCTCAATTATGTGGTATGCTAATCACTAATAGAAGGATTCATTGTATCTAGGGTAAATTTTAGGTAAAATTTATAAGGTTAAATGCCTTTTTTTTTTCAATTTTGGTTGAGAAAATTCGAAATGATCCCAATATTTTTTTGTGTGTTCAATTTGGTCTTAAAGAAACGTAATTAGTGTTCAATTTAGTCCTTTTTCCAAAGGCCGTTTAAATTGTTAACAGTCAACTATTCAACTCTGGAGTCAGAGAATGAAATGTCATTTATGAACTGATGTAAATCTAATGAGGTGAATTTATTATTTTTGAAATTCTTTTTCTGATATTAGGCTTATTATTTTCAATTAAATTAAGAGTATTGATATCTAAAGAGTTGATCGTGATTTGGAAGGGAGATATGCAACATTGGGAAGAACATCAATGAATGGTCCTAGCAGCACCCCATAGTCCAACGTTGTGAGAAATATCGCCGCTGGTCGTACCCATTAGCTCCTCCATAGGATGGGATATGAAAATGGTAGGAAGAAAATTTATAGCTTTGAATTGGATAGATTCTAAGGAGTATGCTCACCACCCATCTTCTCAATGACAAACAAATCGAACTTCTTTCACGACACAAACAAACAAGTACCAATGCTCTTATCGCCACACAACATACTTTTCATTTTGCTTTCCATATCTTTCTCACCAATCGTAGACAACTTCTCCTTTTCTTTCGATTCCCAAAATATATTATATATTTAAGAAAATCTATATTTTATTTCATATATCTACTTTCATGTTTCAGACGATAAATTGGATTACAACTTTCATATTTAACAAAAAATCAAATAAAACTCTAATATATAAATAACGTAAAATCTTATCTTTTTCATACTAAATATATAATTTTCTTAGATTATATTTTGGAAAAAAAATATGCTTAGCTTGATTTTTTTTATTAGATTGTCAATCTTTATTGTAAACAGAGGAAAATCAATAAAAAAAATGTAATTAATATGGAAGAAAAATGAACATGCTGAATATTGTATTGAAATTTGTGTAAGATTTAAAATATCAATTATAATTTTGAATTCTCATGTCAAAACTTAAATACAAAACAAAATGTGACGGGGAGAGCGGTTAATAAATTTCCAACAGTGAAAGTTATAATGCAAACCAACGAAAAGAAAACATAATAAAAATTGTCAAGAACTACATTATTATTATTATTTTTTTCTGTATGGGAGCTTTGAAAATCTTGCAAATGAATAAAAAGAGAAAAGACAGAGACAAGTGCAAGTGCCCTTCTTTTGGTAGTTGGTGCCACAACAAGAATTTTTTTCTCCTTTTAATTTCATTTTATTGAATAATTAATTGTCACTTTGTCGCAACTTGCAAGTGGAAAGGAGTTGTAAAAATTTTCACATGGAATCGCAAACTCTATGCATTCACCTGAAGTTTACCCATCATCATCATCATCTATTCTACGCTGTCCTTAAACTTCTCTTCACAAAGTTCCAATCTTCATCGCAAACTCTTTAGCACTCTGAGAAGAAAATGTCAGAATCTGAGGAAGAAAATACAGACTGTGTTCCAAGGTCAAAGCCTGCAGAGGAAGGTGGATGCACCATGGACTTCGATCTCGACTTAGAAACTTCATGGCCTTTGGATCACATGGCCTTCGGCTCCAATCCCATGTCACCTTTTCTGTTCTCCTCCAACTCTGACCAGCCTTACTCTCCTCTGTGGGCTTTCTCTGATGGAGAAGACACCAAGTTTCCAGCTTCTGCCTTTTCTGATTGCCAAAAGATCTTCCCTTGTATGGTTTCAAATTGGTTTTCTTTGGACTTCAGTTTTGGAATTTGCATCCTTCTTTTTGGACCTGCTCACACCCTTTGGAATGTAACTTGAATAGATGCAGCTGAATTTTATTTTATAGATTTACAAATGTAATATGGGGTGGAATTAGTTTCTGTAGTGTATGTTCTTTTGGTGTGAGGAGTTTCCTTTTGCCCATTTTTAGCTTGAAGTTTATGCGAATTGTAAAAAAAAAAATACATTTTTTTAGAACAACCATTTTAATAGCCAATTACTTTGGTTGAAGCCCTTTTTTATTGCTGAGGAACTTGGTTATTATGCACATGCAATATATTGATGGAACTTATGGGATTGAAGTTGAATTTCTTTAATCACCTATTATAAACGCAGCAGCTGAAATTTCATGGCTTGACATGGTTGTACTCCTTTGAATGTGGTTTGTTCAAGCAAGCTAATGTTTTTAGGCCGGAGTTTTGTTTGTAATATGCTTCCCTTGGATTTTACCTTTGTCATTGTATGCTACATTTTTTTGTATGATTCTTGGAGTATTTATGAGGTTTGGAGGTTGTAGATATGTGTGAAGTTGAGGTCAGAGGTGTTATTACCACCATAACTGTTAAGCTTTCATTGCCTACTATCCCTGTGTCCTTTGGTGCTAAACATGAATTTTATTGTTTCTTCAGGGATATGCAACTATTCTAACCGAAGCAACTGTTTTCAGGTGATTCAAATTCAATAGCTGAAAAGCCAGAGGAGAATGATGACAACAAGAAGCTTTTGCCACCACTTGCGCCTATGCCACCACTGGAAAATGTGGGCGGATACTGTGTAATTAAGGAAAGGATGACACAAGCGCTTCGATACTTCAAAGAGTTGACTGAACTGAACGTTCTGGCTCAAGTTTGGGCACCTGTGCGGAATGGTAATCGGTATGTGCTTACAACTTCTGGTCAACCATTTGTTCTTGATCCACACAGTAATGGGCTGCATCAGTATAGAACGGTCTCTCTGATGTACACGTTTGCTGTGGATGGGGAGAACGATGGAAGTTTGGGACTCCCTGGACGGGTTTTTCAACAGAAATTACCGGAATGGACTCCCAATGTTCTGTATTATTCTAGTAAAGAGTATCCACGCCGAGATCATGCTCAACATTACAATGTTCGTGGATCTCTGGCTTTGCCTGTGTTTGAACCTGCATTGCAGTCATGTGTTGGTGTACTGGAGTTGATAATGACTTCTCAGAAGATTAACTATGCTCCCGAGGTTGATAAAATCTGCAAAGCCCTTGAGGTTGGGTTTCTTCTAACTTGGCTAATTATGCCCATAATTTGCTCATGTTTGACAAATATCATGTGATGATTACATGTAATTGTATACCGACATCGATCGTATGTTTCCTTGCAGACAGTAAATTTGAGGAGTTCGGAAATTTTGGACCATCCATACACTCAGGTGATTTAACCATCAGACATGGTGCATCCCCATCTGTTATATTGCTGTTGTTCTTTATCTTAACCCTTTGTTCCCACAGATATAACTTGGCAATGCTTTTAAACCAGATATGTAATGAAGGCCGTCAGAATGCTTTATCAGAGATCTTGGAGATACTGACAGTGGTTTGTGAAACTCATAATTTACCTCTGGCGCAAACATGGATTCCCTGTAAGCATCGGAGTGTCTTGGCCCAAGGTGGTGGTGTGAAGAAAATTTGTTCTAGTTTTGATGGTAGCTGCATGGGGAAAGTTTGCATGTCTACAACTGACGTAGCATTCTATATTATAGAGGCCCATTTATGGGGTTTCCGTGAGGCCTGTGTCGAGCATCACTTACAACAAAGTCAAGGGGTTGCTGGGAGGGCTTTTTTGTCCCACAGCATGTGCTTCTGTTCAAGCATTACCCAATTCTGCAAGACTGATTACCCCTTAGTTCATTATGCTCTCATGTTTGGATTAACAAGCTGTTTTGCAATATGTTTACGAAGCTCTCATACAGGAACTGATGATTATGTATTAGAGTTTTTTCTGCCTCCTAGGATCACAGACTTTCATGAACAAAAGACTTTGTTGGCGTCCATATTGGCAACAATGAAACAGCATTTCCAGAGTCTTAAGATTGCTTCTGGTGTCGAACTTGAGGATGGTTCGGTTGAAATTATTGAAGCAACAATTGAAAGAATTCACACGAGGCTTGAATCCATTCCAATTGCCCCATCTATTAGATCACCACCCAGACCTGATACTTCACCAAATATGGAGGAGGAAGTTCCACTTGATCCATCAGAGCAACACATATTGATGTACTGTGATGGTACCAATCATGGAGCGAATCTCAGTGATCAAGCAGGTGGGAAAATTGATCATATGATTACTTTAGAGACTAAAACCTCAAAGAAACCCTTAGAGAGGAAGCGTGGAAAAACTGAGAAATCAATCAGTCTTGAAGTCTTGCAACGATATTTTGCTGGGAGTCTAAAAGATGCTGCAAAGAGCCTTGGTGGTATGTTCAACTGCTGAAACATATCGATAAAATGAATAGTTTTGTTTGTTATCTTCACAATTTACATCTAGCAGGAATCATACATTTATCTAAGAATAATATTTATATTTGTCTGTGAATACAAATTTTGCTGTAGCACAATGAACTTTATCTCTACGAACCTTTTCTTGGTGTACAGTTTGTCCTACCACAATGAAGCGCATCTGTAGGCAGCATGGGATATCACGTTGGCCATCTCGAAAGATCAACAAGGTTAATCGTTCTCTGTCCAAGCTGAAGCGTGTTATTGAATCTGTCCAGGGTGCTGAAGGAGCATTTGGTTTGAATTCTCTCAGCACAAGTCCACTTCCCATTGCAGTTGGCTCCCTTCCTGAACCATCTACTCCAAACAAGTTCAGCCAGCCAGTCTCAATGAGCATTAGACCATCAGAACCTCAGATGAAAGTGAATGAATTGAGTGCCTCCAAAGAACTAGAAACAAACAGAGAAGCAGGAATGGAAGATCAATTGGTAGGAGGAAGAATACATAATCTCGAGAGAGTTACCAATGATAAAAGAGGTTTTACTCAGGAGATTGGGAAAGAACCAAAAAGGACTAGAACTGGAAGTGGCTCAAGTGAGGATAGCACAAACCCTACTTCTCACGGTTCATGGCATGACAGTATCCCAAATGAAAGTTCACATGTAAAAGATATATTCATTACTTCCAACCATGATCAAGGTGCTGTGCTAAGGAGATCACCAGAGTCAACACTACAGCCAGCCATTAATACACCGAACCAGTCCACTCCTTTCCGTATGCCTGAATTTGTGGCTGCAGAACTTCAAGAGCCATTTGGAGGGATGCTAGTAGAGGATGCTGGTAGTTCTAAAGACTTAAGAAATTTATGTCCTTCAGTAGCTGAGGCCATTTTGGAGGACCTTGTTCCTGAAGCTTGTGGGACTAATCCTCCAGCCTTAGATTTGTCTCCCAAGCAAAGCATGGGTACTCCTAATAAAGAAGTGACACCTTTTGCAGCAACGAAAGAAATGAAGACTGTGACTATCAAGGCAACATACAGAGAAGATATCATAAGATTCCGGGTCTCATTGACATGTGGCATTGCGGAACTGAAAGAAGAAGTTGCCAAAAGATTGAAACTTGAGGTGGGTACGTTTGATATCAAGTACCTTGATGATGATCATGAATGGGTTTTGATAGCCTGTGATGCAGACCTGCAGGAGTGCATGGATGTGTCAAGATCATCAGGAAGCAACATAGTCAGGGTTTTGGTGCATGACATAACGTCCAATCTTGGAAGCTCATGTGAGAGCTCGGGAGAGTGAGAAGTGTGTGTACATAGGTTTAGTTTGTACTCTAATTATGTAGGTTCTTTCTCGTTTTTAGGATAAAAACAGGGAAACAAAATAGTTTTTGGTTATCCTCTTCACAAATTGTAAGAAATTTCATATCAGATAAAAGGAGTTGAATATTTGTTGTCTAAGAATTAAAGAGAGGAAGACTGAAAAGAACTTAACAGAATCCCTATGTATACAGGACCAATTGGTTATTCTTCCTAACTGCTCATCCCAGATATCATTATATAGTATCATATTCCAAAAAGTGCAGTCATACAAGCCTATAAAGTTTTTCAAGAATCTCATTATAATTAATCTTAATTTTTAAGAAAAATACGTATTTTTCTTTCCCAATTGTAGGAGGATCAATTCCATTTCAGGTATGGACCTATAATCAAACCAACAATTTCCATAAAAAGAAATACTAAAATTAGAGTGTAATAATTTATTTAAAATTCATCAAATGTAATATTTGTAGAAGTACTATTGTTGATAAATGCAATATTTGAAATTGCATCTTACATTAAATTTATGTTATATTTTTTAGAGTATAATAATTATGCAGAAAAATTGAATCTTTTCGCTGTTTATGAATCTTAACCAAGTATTATTTGTCTTAATGCACAGTTCTCATACTAACATAATGATATACGAAACTTAAACTAATGCAAAACCTATTTTACTACAGAAACCAACCTATAAATTAAATGCAATGAGCAGAAAGTAGTGGATTCAGTGAGTGACTCTTGAGAGTGTGTGAATGTCACTTTTAACTGATTCTTGATCTTGGTGTGTGTTTGGCTTGATATTTTTGGTGTGAGTGAGTGCAGTTCAGAGGTGATTGAATTCTTAGATGGCATCGATCACTACTCCAGGTTCTCTTCAAATTCGATTAGCATTCACTCCCTTCAATTCCACGAAAATAAACCCAATTTTTTTCCACACGCGCTTCACCAACGTCGATCATCGTCGCGTTCGCCTTCTCTGCGTTGCAAATCACGGAAACGGGTCGGGTTCTGTTCCTATTCGGTCCGGGTCGGATAACCGTTCCGTTTCGGAGTTTAAGAAGAACCAATCATATGGAGGTGAGTAATGTGTCTTAAATTCCAGATATATTATTCTCTCTTTTAGATTTAGGTCAATGATTCTAAGAGAACGCTACGGATTATAAAACTGATTATCTTGTTTTTTAGTTTTATCAATTAGCGAATAGTTATTGGCCGTGGTAATTATTTAAATTTTAAAAATTGTTGATGTATGAAATGTTTGCTTGCGTTATATCTCGTAGTGGGATTCGTTTTCCATTCATTTGCTTTTCTTTGTTTGCTTCTTGTACTTTAAACAATGTTTGGTTAATGTTCTCAATGAACACAAATAATCAGGAGAAAGAAATAAAAGGCTAAAGCGAATTGAGTTTGTCCTATAAGTTAAAATTGTCATTCAGAGAAGATAAACGAGGGAGTTTTATAAATTAACTTATATATTAGTTTATTATTCTTTCTTATTTGATTTTTGGGTGATGACATATTGTAGCATTACTGTTTGGGTAAATATTTTTTATTCCAAAACAATTGAGTTTAGTTGATTTTGTTTCACATATTTGGTTTTTAGTAATTGTTACTTGTATTTATTAAGTTTAATATTGATTAATGTTGAAAGAATCGTTAAGAATTTTAAGTTTACAAAATAAAGATAAATTCAATTGGTTATTAACTTTATTTCTTTTCTAATAAATATATGTGATTATTACTAAAGATCATTAACCAACCAGAGATCAAACAAAACTAACGTAATTAAAGTTGTTGGACTAGAATAATAAGAAATATGTCAATAGTTTATATACTAAATTGACTGTTTATCCTTGATTCTTTTGACCATGCTTGATGAAATATGTTTCCAAATAAAGCCTCTGTATTGATATGGTGCATATAGTCTGTGAAGTTGATGGTTTCACATGCAATTGTAGAGGGTTAGCGGAAAAGATATTAACATTATTTTTGTTGCTGTTAGTATTTCTCACTACTTGACACTTTTTAAGTAGTTTGTTTTCAGGAGTTGTGGGAGTGGGTGTGGCTGGAATCTTTCTTCTTTCAGGGATTGCTTTTGCTGCCTTCCTTGTAAGCATGCGAAACGGTGCCAGTAAGTCAACTGCTTTTGCTTCTGCTTTTGCCATGCATTAACCATCAAGTCGTCTTGTGGGGCAAGTTATCTGCTTTTGAGTGAAGCAATTTAACTTATGCATGCTTGACTGCGTGCAGGACAAGTGAAGCCCCTGAATACACATCAGGGAGTGCTTTTATCTTCTGATGATTGTAATGACAAAACAGAAAATGTAAACGCTGACAACAGGGTGGAGCAAGGAGATATTAATGTAGAAGGTCATACAGATATATCCCGGGGTTGTTTATCTCCTGAGTCGGATAAGATTCCCAATGGCCATAGAATTGTTAATGATTTTGACATAGAATCCCAGTTGGTTCGTGATATTCATAACATAGATGATAATGCTGATGCCATCATATACATATCCGTTCAAGAAGAACTACAGCATGGATCAGTTGTTGATGATGGGTATGTTGTTCCCAGGGAGGGTACAGTGGCACTTAATGATCCTGAATCTGAAACTCCTATTGATTCTTTGGATAGTTATAGATTTAAAGATTTTGATAGCAGCTCTGCTGTAGATACAGATAACTCTACTACTGAGCTTAAGGAGAACCCATCCTTCATTGAACCAAGAAACATGTCCAACATTGATGCCGAGCCCCTACCAATTATATGTGAGCAGCAGGATGAAATTATCGGTTCAAGTGGCAATAGAAGTTCTGCTACTTTTGATACTTTAAGTTTCGTAGCTGATGATGAAAGTGTACCAGTCAATATTGATTTCAGTACTCAGTCAAATAAGACAACTTCAGATCCTGAGGTTTTTCTTGAAGAGGATGATCCATCAGTTTCAACCAAAGGAAATCTTGATCTGAACAATATGCCGCAGGTTTCAGACAAGTCATCCTTTGAGGAGCAGAACTTTTCAGAAGATGACCTGTTGACAAAATCAAAAGTCTCATCAATTAATACATTTGTAGATGGACAGGTAAAAAATGATGATAATGAGGTTAATAAATCTAGATCTGAATCTTCAAATCCTGGAGCCTTTTACTCTGCGCCTGGTATTCCTGCTCCATCAGTAGTTTCTGCAGCTGTAGAGGTGTTTCCTGGAAAGGTTTTAGTTCCTGCAGTTGTTGACCAAGGCCAGGGACAAGCATTAGCTGCTTTGCAAGCTCTGAATGTATGTCTTTGTTCTTATTTGCATTTTTAAACGGATAGTAGGTCAAACATTATTTTTGTGAAGCATAAGGACTACATATTTAAGAACTTGGGAAAGATGGACTTGATAGATTTTTCATTAACACATTTTAGATATAGTTTGGATTTTGTTACAGTAAAATATTCCAATTGGTCAGATAATTATTGAAAAATTTGTATATTCACTGAAAATTTTGCTGCATAATCAGGTGATTGAGTCTGATGTTGAACCCAGTGATTTATGCACACGCCGTGAGTATGCTCGATGGTTAGTGTCTGCTAGCAGTGCTCTGTCAAGGTAGTTATTTATTTCTTCTTTCAATCACTGTTATGTGAAATAACAATATTCAAACAAGCTATTTGTATTATTGTAATATGTGGCTGTATGTGTGCATTTCTGATTGTTTTTTCAGGAAAACAATCTCAAAGGTATTTCCTGCCATGTACATAGAAAATGTTACTGAGCTTGCATTTGATGATATCACCTCTGAGGACCCAGATTTTTCTTCCATTCAAGGTGAAAGTAGGATCTTTGAATGTTGTGTTTTAATACAACAGCTTGTCAGTATGTATGACTTTTTCCTAGCTTATCACGTCTAATGAATATGGACACTTCAGGCTTGGCAGAAGCTGGACTTATTGAAAGCAGGCTTTCAAGATGTAATGGAAAGTTGGTTACAGATGAACACTATGGCCCATTTTACTTCTCTCCTGAAAGTTATGTGTTTCGGTAGTGGATCCGGTCACACTCACCTACACACTTACTTCTCGGTCCTTCGAGCTGTTCGGTCACCTACACCTCTGCTCCAACCTCCTATCCGTCCGTCTTACGCACCCTTCTTCCAGTAACGGTCGGTCGGTTACCTGCCAAAGATACTTCGACGCTCAAGTTAGAATTAAGTCCGTTCGGTTAATCGGTTCTTAGGTATTAAATACAGTCAAATTCAATCCACCTACCTCTGACTGTTGAGCTCTATATATAGTGTCAGTTTTGGGCCCTAGGTTAAGGCTTTACTAATCAAAGCCCAATAACATTTTAATCAGGGCCCAAAGCTGTTAAACTTCTATTAAAATTAACTTATTTCGTAAACTCTCGAGCCTAGCCGGTCGGCCATTTTGGTCTTTGACAATTTTTGATACTGGCCTACCATAGGTCGGCCAAGTGCCCAGTACACATTTCTTACTGCTTTTCGACAATTGTTGCTCTCGGTCGGCCTCTGGCCGGACCAGGTGACCAGTATGCTTTACTAAATTTGGTATATGATATCTATTCTGTCGTTACCTTCATTTTACTGGGCCACATAGTTAATATTCATCGTTATTGGACCTATCTTTTTCAATTATTCACAATTTTACATGGTTTCCTTTTTTTCTTTTAATCTTGTAACTTTGTATAGCATTGGCTGTGATTGTGATTCCCTTCTCTCTTATATGCATTTCTCGCAGCCCTTTATCACGTCAAGATCTTGTTAGTTGGAAAATGGTCCTAGAGAAAAGACAGCTTCCAGAAGCAGATGGAAAGGTTTCTTAACGTTGTTCTGTTGTGCTTATGTTATTCTTGTTTTTCTAGTTGCAGTTGGACTGCAAACTAATCAATTGTTTGCTTCAAATATGATCTTGCATGGACAGATGCTGTACCAGCTTTCTGGTTTTATAGATGCTGGTAAGATACACTCTGATGTAATCCCTGCACTTGTTGCTGATGTATCTGCTGGGGAGCATGGAATAACAGCTCTTGCATTTGGTAAGTCATATTCTCTTTTGAAGCATTTGAAAAAATTTCGTTTGTCTTACATGTCTTATTTGCTTTTGATTTTAACTTTTTCTTCTTATTTGATTTGCGGTGTGTGTGTGTGTGGTGGTGGTGGTGGTTAGGTCATACACGATTGTTCCAGCCACATAAACCTGTGACAAAGGCCCAAGCAGCTGTAGCTCTTGCTACTGGAGATGATTTTGACATAGCTAATAGAGAGCTTGCACGCGTTGAGGCAGAATCTTTGGCCGATAACGCTGTTGCTTCTCATAGTGTTTTAGTAGCTCAAGTTGAGAAGGATATCAATGCAAGTTTTGAACAGAAGCTTTCCATAGAGAGGGAAAAGATCAGTGTTGTTGAAAGATTGGCCAGAGATGCAACATGCGAGTTGGAAAGGTTGAGGGCTGAGAGAGAAGAAGACAGAATTTGCTTCATAAAGGAACGAGCTGCTATTGAATCAGAAAGGGTTGTTTTTTCTAGGTTAAGGCTTGAGACGGAAGATCATCTACAAAACATTATGAGTGACAAGGTTAAAATAGCTCATGAAAAAGAGAGGATTAGTAAGCTTCGGGAGCTGGCAGAAAATGAAGAGAAGGAAATTAAGCGAGTGCAGTATGAGCTAGAGGTTGAACGGAAAGCTTTGTCAATGGCAAGGTAAAATTATGAAAATTCATGAAGCAACTAAATCGGTTTGATCATCTCTAAGTTATGGTTATAACATAAAATAATTGTGGGAACTGGCAAATAATGTTTTCAAAATTGACTATTGGTTGTTGTCTAGATTGATATTTATATTGGACATTTGATATTGACCTGCCATATAGTTGTGTTATTTTACAAGCCAAGTGTGCGGTGTCAGGGCATGGGCAGAGGATGAGGCAAAACGAGTAAGTGCATATGCAGTGGGCTTGGAGAGGGCTAGAGATCGTTGGGAGAGGAATGGAATCAAAGCAGTGGATGATAACTTCCTTGAGGAGCAATTATCGGTTAAAGATACGGTTGAGCGGGGTGAAAACTTACTGGAGAAGCTAAAGAAAATGGCAGCAGATGTGGGAGGAAGAGCTCGAGATATGATGACGAGATTATTCTTATAATTTCTCAATTCGTATCAAGATTGAAAGAGTGGATAAGCAAATCTGGAAAACAAGCTGAAGAATTGAGAGAAACTCTTATCGCAAAGGCAGGCAAGTCAGCTCATGAGGCAAAGCGAGTTGCGGGTGATTGTATAGAAAGAGTTGAGAAGCTCACTCAAAATTTCAGGACCTGATCTCTCCCTATTATGCTAAGTTGCTTTGGATTACACTACCCATGTCAATAATCTCATTTTTGTACAAATCAAATCAATAATATAATGATGAAGTGAGTAACCACATTTAATTCAATATGTTATTTTCCTGACTCTCCTTTGTTTTAAGAAATCAACAAGTATCCATTCAAACATTCAATTATAAACGTAGTTCAGTATACACATTTGAAAATCTAAGTTTTAATTGTAAAATAATTAAAATAAATAAATAAACGGTAAACATTAATCAAATGCTAATGGTAATTAAATACATATGAAGACTATAATATATAAATATAGCAACATTGTTTGTATAAATGAAATCAATAATGATAGAGTGAGTAACCACTTGTAATTCAACATGTTATTTTCATGACTCTCCTGTGCTCTAAGAAATCGACCCAGGAACAAGATTTTGCTTTCTTTTCAGCATCCATTCAAGCATTCCATTATCAGCATAGTTCACGACACATTTAAGAATCTAAGTTTCAATTTAAAATAATTAAAATAAATAAATAAACTGCAAACATTAACCAAATGGTAATGGTAATTAAATAGATTGGAAGACTATAACATATAAATATATCATCAATTTTTGTATAGATGAAATTAATAATTATGGAGTGAGTAAAGTATAATATAGAAGTATAGCATCAATTTTGTACTAACAAAATTAATAATGATGGAGCGAGTAACCACTTATAATTCTATAAAATTATTTTCATTACTCTCGTATTTTAAGAAATCAACCCGAGAACAAAACTCTGGCTTCTTTTTAGCATCCATTAAAACATTTAATTATTAGCATAGTTCACGTAAACTGCTAACATTAACTAAATTGTAATAGTAATTAAATACTTTGAAGACTATAATACATAAATATATCAATTTTTGTATAAATAAATTTAATAACAGAGTGAATAAGCACTTGCAATTCAACATGTTACTTTCATAACTCAAAGAAATCAATTAGCAAACAAGATTTTACCTTAATTTCCGCGTCCAATCAAACATTCAATTATTAACATAACTCAATATATACATTCGAGAATCTAAGTTTGAATTATTAAATAATTAAAATAAATAACTACAATCATTAACCAATTGGTAATAGTAATTAAAATAAAAAAATTACGAGTGCTAACTTCTTAAACAAAATATTCTAGCACAAATTACAAAACAAATAACCATTAAATAAAGCTATTGTATAATGGTTTACAACATCCAATTTTATCTTTACCCAAGTCTTCATTTTATTATATGCTCAAAATAATGGTTCAACCTCTAAATATCCCACACCGATATAACTTCTTAATCAATGATTTTCAAGACGGGAACAAATCTTTTCGACAGCTATTCTAAAACATTCAAACTTTTAGGCGACAATAAAAGGAAAGTCGAAATAGCAGTTATCGTATTAAAAAGGAGACGGCTATTTCGTGCCCGGGAACGATAAAAAAATGACCAATGCAGCATGCAAAATAACCCTTGGAGTAAACATAAATACCAAAGATCAGATTGCTTAAACAGAAAATAGACCAATTGTACTTTTGCCCACAGAGTAAGATCGTTAAGTAAAATAATTAAACCAAGGCAATAAGACACCATAAACGTCAATACACAAAAATCCATCTACTGAAACTAAATCAACGTAAATATGACTTATTTCTTCTTGTCTCCAGCTCCACCAGCCCTGCACACAAGAAAATAACATTAGCATCAGTTAACTGATACGGAGAAGCCAATCATTAAATAGTAGGATTATAAGGTATATATAAACATAGAATAACCTCATTTTGCGGAGAACGTTGGACATCTCCTCACGCTTCTTCTTGGCACGTTTGTGAGTTCCAAGCTTTCTCTTGGCAACCTTAAGTGCCCTCTTATCCTTCCCAACCTTAAGCAACTCAGTTATACGCTTCTCATACGGTGCAAAACCAGCAACCTCTCTTATGAGATTCCTCACAAAGTGCACCCTTTTGCTTGTTTTCTGTGTGCACAACATAAGGCAGGTCAGATTCCTTAAAAAAAAAGACAGATTTTAAATCTGAGAACTGAAAGTAACAAAATTATCAAATAAATTCTCTACTGTACAGAATATTAGTCGTGGCACAAAACCATGTTTCCCTAACACAAGAAACTTCTAGCCAATCTAAAACCAAATAAATACAATAGAAGGAGCAGAAATTTAAAACCTCAAATAGCTTTTTATCATGCAGCAAAAAAAAAATAACAAAGAACAACTATTTCAATTAGATAGACAACCCTAAAATTATAGTCACTGCTCTGAATAATAATTTGATCCCAATAACGGCATTCCAATTTAAAATGGTGCAAATAATAAGTGTAAAAGAGTGAATCAAAAATTGAAAAAACAAGGATAAAACTTACCCCCTTGCGATCTGAGGGGCGTGGAGGCAATTCCTTCTTGGTGACGACGTGACCCTTGTTCAGTCCAACAAAAAGGCCCGTACTAGGCGGTTTGGGAGCCATATCTCTGTCACAGAGCAAACAGGAATCAGAATCGTTAATGGTCTGTGTAATCAGAAGCTATTGCGAACGAATGAAAAGGAAACGAAACTCTGATTTAAGAAAAAGAATGAGAGACGAAAAGCCAGAAGCCATTACCTGGCGCTGATTGACAGAGAAACCCTAACACCAGAAAGTGCGGTGAAAGAGAGTGAAGAGCATCTAGGGTTTTTCAGGTGATTAGCATTTTATGGTAGAGACCCAGGTCAAGTCGGGTCGTGGATCCTTAATAACTGGGTCAGCCCATATGTAAAAAAAATAGATCGATTCTATCTGCAGGCCCTTTTTTTCTCAATGTACCCCATAATAATTTTTCTTAAATATTATTCTCAAAATAGTTCAGTCCAGTAAAGTTGCACTTTTTCTTAGGGGATTTTCATGGTATGTTTTTTTTTAAAAAAAAAAATCGAATCGAATTCAATCACTTTAGTGGAATTTCGAATTAGTTAGTTAATAATGATAATGATGATTAGATGGGTTATTGAATTCAATGAAAAGAAGTTGTCTTAGTTAGGTCATCAAAATTAATTAATTTTGTTTGCAATTAAAAGTTTTGCGCGGTGTTATATTATGTACTTCTTAATTTAAGAAATTTAACATTTGATCTAAAATAAATTTAAAAGTAGCCCTTATTAAATAAAATAATTGGCTAAACTTATTCAAAAACACATTTAGGAGAAAACAAATATGGAACTTATAAATTAAAACCAACTAACTTATCTACATCTTTTATTTTCAATTTGTTCATAAATTAATTTAAATTTATGGAAGCTTATCTTCTTTTAATTTGAAATGCTTTTGAAGTTAGGAATGAACGAATTGATGATGTACAATAAGATTTCACTTATATGAAAAAAAAAACGTTTAACCAACATTTTAAATGAGGTTTACAATTTGGATTGGGGGGTTTTGTATTAGGGTTAATAATTTAGTGTCCCACCAGATCTAAAGCATGAGGTTATATGGAAAATTTTCAAATACTTAACATAAAATTTGATGTAAAAAACTATTATCTAATTTAATTTATTGGATGCGCCTTATATTTTCTTTAATATCTGTAATTTCTCATCCTATTACCTCTAATCAAGTTTGATAAATTTTATAAAGTTTAAAATTTGTAATTATTGTGAATTATAAATATTTTTTGATACCATTAACTAAACCAATTATTATAAAAGATAAAAAGAGAATTAGAAGTGGACTTTGTGTGATATCATATTAAATAATAGAGTTTTAAAAGCTAACTCAACTCACAAAATCCTGACTTGTAAGATGAGGTCTATACTTCACTTATATATTATAAATTGTCTTTATCTCTGTGTGATTTTCAACAAATACATTATTGTTTTTTCAAACAACAAATACTTTTTTGTTAAAAGCAATTTTTCTATGCTCTTATATTTGAAATTGCTAAGCAAAGATTTGTGCTATCATGCCTATGTACCCGTCACACACTAAAATTAAAGTTAATCAAATGTCAGTTCTGAAAGTTTTAGTGACTGTGCTTGTTATGTCCAAACAGCAACAATAAAGTATACCACATTTACATCAATAAAGTTAAAGATGAATAACTCACTGTTTTGGAAAATTATGTCAGTATACATATAAGTTGATTAAATCAAGGCTTGCATTTCTGGTAACATCCTTTTGGCATTTCCAACTCTAGTGTTTGCTAATTTCAAAAATTGCCATGGCCAACATATGCGTCTCACTTTATGAATATTGTTTTCACATCTATCTGTTTCTTCTACTTGTCTGGTTAGTTCTTCAACTCTCCTACGAAGTTCAACTGCTCTAGCATCAGCCAGTTTCAAAGACCTCTCTGCTGCTTCCTGTGCAGTTATTGCAGTCATTGCAAGTTCCTCTTTCAGTCTTAATTTTCCATTCGATATGTCCAAAGTAGTCTTTGTTTTATGCAGTTCTTGCTTCAAGACAGCCACCTGGTGAAACATTAAGATGCTCTCAAATGTCACCACGTTTTGGTAAGTTATGAAAACATAGTTCTCCACTACACAACATTTTCTAATGAATCTTTACCATTTTCTCACGCTCTTCAATCTCTACCTTTGCAGCTTCGACTTCCAACTCACAAGCTTCCTTCCATCTAGCAACTTCTTCTTCCGCTGCTTTCATTTCCATCAAAAACTCTTCTACCTTTTCACAAGTCAGACAGAAACCAATGTTGGTAAGAAAAATAGATCTTATTAGGGAAATGTTTTTTCATGTGTTGATGAAGCAGTTGATTACATTTTGAGTCAAGGTTCTCTCTCTATCTTCTAACTCTTTAATGTAGAGTTTGTTTTCTTCAATTTCTTTTGCTTGTTTTTCTGTGAGACACTGGAGACGCTCTGTATCTGACCTGGCATGAGGTTCATGATAAATAATCCAAAACCAAAGAATATGAACTCCAATATATAGTTATAAACAGCAGCAAGCCTCAAACAAAAATAATCTCAAATAGCCTAATCATTATATAAGCCAACAATCAAAGAAAAATAGGAGGCATCAATTTAATTTCACTAATTTTCCTTGTAAATCATGCAGTATTAGCAGAAACTCCATATCATTATGACAAAAAAAAGTATAATTTCAATATAACATCAGGTGGCAAAGTACCTAGATTCTTCCAAAGATCTCCTCAATCGAGTGATTTCAAGACGTAAATTCTTCATCATTCTTTCCACGGTTGAGGCCTTGGAAAATAGCTATAAATTTCAGATAAAAGAAATAGATGATTGTTCTAGATATTAAGAATGAAAAGCGTAATAAGAGCTTACCACACTAACAACTTCCTCTTCACACTCACTGCTATCTGATTTGGCCCCAGAAATCTCCGTTGATTGTTCACTGTTCCCACCACCCATCATGAACCAACCAAACTGCAAAAGGGGCATCCTTTTATGGTCATGTCCCTTTATTCTCTTCTCCAGTGCTTCTTTCTCCAACAGGGCAATCCTAAGCAAGTTATTCACATCCCTATTCTCCTCAGTCAAACTGATCAGACTGCTCTCTAATTCTTTCTTCTCCTTCCTCCTCGTCTCCTTGTACCCATCCACCCTTTTCTCCACCTCAACCGCAAGCCTCGAGATCAACCTCGACTCTTCTAACAACATCCTTGATTCCACACCTGAACACTCCTCCTTACAATCTTTTTCTGAAGCTTCGTTCTTTTCTCCCTCTAACCCCTCTATCACTCTAGACAAGCTGTACTTCGTTGAAGTCAGAGAATCCAAAACCATAAACATCACCCCATTTCTCTCTTTCCTCTCACTCTCCAATCTCTCAACCCTTTCTTTCAAAAATTGCACTTCTTTTCCCTCCAACCCATCTTTTTCTTTTTCTTTCAGAACCTCTTCGAAGTAAGGGACCCTGTCTGAATGATGAGGACGGTGAGAAAATTGTTCCATGTTCATATAATAGTGGATGCTTGAGGATCTTCATGAAGACAAAATAAAACTAGAGTTAGAGGAGGTCGAGAAAGAATAGTTTCAAAACTACCAGTCAGAGGGAAGGTTAGTTAAAGGATGAATTTCAACTTTTTGCGGCACTGATGCTTCGTTTTGTAAGAGGGAAAGTAAATACAGAAAAATTGTTACATAATAATGGTAAATTATATTAATAATTAATTGGAAAATATAACTTTAATGTAAAGATTCAAATGATTATTAGAATATTAAAGTATTAAAGTTATTAGGATTATTTTAGAGTTATTAAAATTAATTTTTTTCTTCTCATTTAAAAGGGCATTTTGGTATTTTTATTAAAATTAATTAAAATACCATAAAAGAGAAAAAAGTTTTACGACAGACATAGAGTTACGTATCTGAAAAGTGAAAAAGAGAGAATGAACGTTCTCATAAAAGACAATATAGAAAGCGTTGACAGAGAAACTATCCTTGCAACTTCTATATCATTAAGAAGGCATTAAAGAGGAGTAAAAGGAGAGAGAACAATTGACAGGAAGGGATATATATACAAATGTTCTCATAAAAGACAATATATAAAAGAAACATTTTTGGTCCTTCTGGATATTGCCCTTATTCACTTTCATTGGGGCTTTGTCCTTCTTGTTCTTCTTTCCTGGTTTGACTTTACTGAAACTAGGACTTTCATGAGTTGTGAGATGGATAGAATGATCTCTCATTTTCTTTAATCTCCCTTCCTCTTGTACCAACATGGCTTTGATTTCTTGAAAGTTCCACTTGTCCTTAATAGTGTTGTAATTCACTTGGAACTGGCCAAATTCAGGAGGAAGAGAGTTCATGATGAACTGTACTAGAAAGGACTCGTTAACCTTCATTCCCATCGACTTCAACCTTGCTGCTATATTAGTCATTCCTGTTACATGTTCATGTATGGGTTGTGACCAGTCAAACTTCTTGGTAGTCAGCTCACTCATAAGGGTTCCCACAATAGACTTGTCAGTTATGTCTGATTGTGAGTACTCCTTGATCATTCTCATGAATTCCTTTGCGTTTTCTGTTTTGGGCATGGAAGGCTTTACGTTCTCTGCCATAGACATGCGCATCAAGTTTAATGACAGCCTGTTAGACCTATGCCAAGCCTCGTAAAGAGACTTCTCATCGCTGGTACTGGTCTCTGTAATGGCTGCGGACATTTCATCCATCATTATAGCCATGTCCAAGTCTAAAACACCCAGTTGGAACTGGATTTGTTCTGACCAGTCAACATAATTTAGCCCATTAAACTTGACGACATTGTTGCTCAAACCTGCTAAATTCATGTAAGCTGGAAATAAAACCTGCTAAATTCATGTAAGCTGGAAATAATACACAAGCTCATACATTAATGCTTTGATTAAAAATTATGGATTCAAACAAATTACTACACTAGTCATACATTCAAGTTCACCTTTGGGTGACACTTAAACTGATAGGTAGTCAATTAAGTCATTCGTTTTCACCTTTGGGTGATTCTTAAACTGACAAATTTCATATATAAAAACAATAAATCATACTTAAGTCTATATGTATGTTATCTTTGGATATACAAACATATATTGAGTACATGAAATGTTTCACTTTAATGTCATCAATTATAAACCATGGTTCATTCACCTTTGGGTAATCCATAACATCCTTACATCAATGACTAATAACTCTCCGAAATTCAACTTAATTGAATTTCCTTCTTCCAAATACATATAATTCATAAAACAAAATTATATATATCATGCATGTTAGTAAATATACTTTTCAAATTAAAAGTATATGAAACCTTCCAACTTTTAATTCACATTTAATTTCCATTAAATGCACATTATAAAAAAAAAATTAACACGTAACAATAAAATCGTTTTACTACGAGAACAAATACCACAACATAAAAGTTGCACCCAAAATGGAATTCTGTGCGCAACAATAAAATTGCTTCGAAAATGGAATTCCGTAATTGAATCAAATCACAAACATGCAACACCTTAATACAACAATAAATAAAAATGGCTTCCAGGGTGAATGAAATTCACGAATTCAAACAATTATCCAAGAGTTAAAATTGCTTTACTGTGACGTCAACAATCATAATAAAAAATAAAACTTCGGCTTCCAAAATAAATTCACGTTACAATGAATTTCTTTCATCAACATTTTAACTTTTGGTTACTGTTGCACAAAATTTTCAATTTCGCCATAAAGCAACTTTAATGAAAAGTGTGCACAGATCCAAAATCAAATTAATGCGATAATCAAATTATAAAAAATTTGGCTTCCTGGATGAAATTAAGGATTGAAACAATCATGCACTAGTAAAGGCAACAATCAAAGATTAAAAAAAATATTTGCGGCTTCGGAGATTCACACATTACAGTGAATTTAATTATTTCATGTGAATAAAATAATTAAACATATGAAAATTTAAAATCCCTAAATTTTACAATTCAAAAAATTAGGATTTTAAAATTGAGAAAATTACCATTCATGGAGTACCATAAAATTCAAAACCGTGCTAAAAGACAATATATATACATGAAATTTTACTCTATATTCTATTTTTATATTTTTATATTTATGTATTTATAGTTTTGTTTTTTTTTTACTGTTTGAACCAATATTATAATCTTCTTTTGTGTCTTCATGTTTGATATAAGATTTGGTTTATTGAGAAGTCTAGTAGAATATAATGGGATTCGGAATTCTGTTTTACATTGTACCATTTTTTTTTTATTTTTATCCCAAATCTATCTTAACCTGTGCGTGATTGATGATTTTTGTAAAACCCTAAATAAAAAGGGCTATTGGGCCTTAAGTTGGGAAAACCAGCCCATCAGCAAAGGACCCATATCCTTAGGAAGGGGTCTTCTGAAAATCAGAATTAGATTTCCCATTTCTACTCTTTGCTTTCTCTCTCTAGACAGAGCTATTTTCTTTCTAAGAAATTTGCTCTGTCTTCTCTCTAAGAAAACCACTCACCGAATCGATAAAAATTTTAACTGAAGGTACTACAACATTGCTTGCACCAAGATCTTCATTTTTAACCGAACAATTTCTCTGTTCGTCCCGGTAAGTGTTTTTTCCCCTCTCTTTCACTGTTCTAGAACCTAGGATTTGGGGTTTTACTAATTTCATGCAGTTAGAACCCTCCCTTTTCTAATTTATATTATACTTTGGCTCTAAGAGCTGATTCCATCACCATTTTGGTGATTATAGGTCCGGTTGATCTTGTCTCTGCGTTGGGGTACTGTCTTGAGGTCTTGTGAGCCTTTATGTGTAACCAAAAGGTAAGGGGAGCTAACTATATAAATATGTTGAATTGCGTTTGTACACTGGTTAACTCTGTTTTAATGCTCTATGCATGTTAAATTTAACTGTGATATATTGTTTGATATTTAATTGTCTCTGTTTTAAGTATTTGGTCTTGGAATATTCTGAACCTTTGGTTCATTCTCTATGTTTGATTGTGATGGTTATAATCTGACTGGAATTGTGTTACTGAACTGAATTTCATTAAATTGATGATCCTGGGAACGATTCCTGTTTGTATATTGATTATGATGTGCTATGAAGGAATTTGATGAATCTGTTTGCTGGAATAAGTTGGGGTGATACTAATTTGATGGGAAATATGGGTTGAGTGTAGCCTCAGGTTTTGTGAGAGGGATGTATAACTTTGGGAATTAGGGAACTAAAAAAAATAATAGGATAATTGATTAAATCAAATAAAAATACTTTGGACTTGTTGGGAACCTTCTCTGTTGGTAGGATAGAGAGAACCTAAAAACCAGAGTCGCACATCCCTGATCATAGAGCAGCCCTGGCCTGGTCCAGTCAGTTGTGACTAGTCATATGTGTTGGTGTCGAAGGTGAGTCTGATGCGTTAGACATCTGTTCTCTCTCCGGTGACCAGTGAGGTACGAGAAGGATTGGGAAAAATATAGAGTTCTTAGGCTAGTTATATAACCAGCAAGGAAATTGGGTAGTGAGGTCAGATTAGGAACAAGTATCTTATGGTAATGAAAAATTTAACAGAGCAACTCATTTTTACTCTAGGAACAAATTAAAATGAACAAATTAGTTTAAATAGACATGTACATATAATTTAGTTAATGTACGATATATATATATATATATATATATATATATATATATATATATATATATATATATATATAATCCATGATTTTTATCTTTTGATATATATTACTGTTTGGTAATAACATGACAATATTGTCTATTTGAGATGATTGGAAGTGGTTGTGGAGCATGTTCTGTTATATATGATTTGATATTTAAGGCTTAAATATGTGGTTTGATTATAATTTAAAGGTGTGTGAATTGGGAAAGACTGAAACATGATTTCATGGTTGCTTATGATAGTTTCAAATGTAGAATCTCTTGGTGAGATTCTTAGTGCTTTAAAATGAAAGTAGGGGCTCAGCCTTGGGAGTCATCAATGGTCAATCAAACTCACTTAGAGAGGTTGGACCATGTGGTGAGAAGTAGCAGGAGGTCTTTAGTCTTGGGGGCTCTCAGTATGCCTAAGGCGCGGAACGGACTAACCTCGTGAGTGTGGCAGGATGGGGAACCCAAGTTTCATAAGTCACCACGGGTGCAAGACTCGCCATAGCCCGACTATCATTTTAAAGTCCGGACGAGTCAAGTCTAAAAATTTGCATGTTTAGGTGATATTTCTGAATCTGTTTGAAGTGAATTGTTCTTGTATGTTACATGTTTAACACAATGGTATGATTTTATATAATTAGCTCACCCTTGCCCTTGCTTGCTTGTGTTTGTATCATGTTGTATGCGTTTTCTTTTGCGATGATCATCCACTTGGATGGGAGCAGATGGCGAGGAGATACTCTGGAAACAACAACTCTCGATGGGAAGACAGTGTTGCTGCCTAGTTCTCTAGGCTTTAATTTTCTTGTCCAAGGATATTTTGAAGAAACTTTATTATGTTCTAAGTTTTTAAATTCTCTGTAATTTATAGGGAGAAACTCTATTACTATAGTTTTCAATTCCATACTATTTTAAGGATGACTGTAATCTTAATTACTCTGGACTGTTTTCCTATATTATGCATGATGACATTTTGATTATGTATGTCTTTCTATATAATTGGGATATCACAGTTTTGATCACTTATTCTTGTTTGATTTTTATCCTGAGCTTTTTTTTTGTTATTATGTTGTCTGATTAAACATCTGCATTTGTATTTTTAAATTAACAAAATTATCTAAGAAAAATACATCTAAGACAATGTGAATCATTAAATTTGTTTATTAAATAATTAAACTTAATTCTAATATATATATATATATATATATATATATATATATATATATATATATATATATATATTGTACCATCACCGTCTACTAGTCGATTTTAGAAAAAAAAATGGATTATCATCTAAAAATATGGTTTAATTAGGATATATGATAAAATGAGAGTTTGAGAAAAAATAATCTACTTCTTTTGAGAAAAATTATCATATTAAGATAATATTAATTAGTTAATATATTTTGAACGGGCGTTTGATAATACATCTAAGACAATGTGAATCATTAAATTTGTTTAGTAAATAATTAAACTTAATTCTACTATATATATATATATATATACATATATATATATATATATATATATATATATATATATATATATATATATATATATATATATTTTGTACCATCACCGTCTACTAGTCGATTTTAGAAAAAAAAATGGATTATCATCTAAAAATATGGTTTAATTAGGATATATGATAAAATGAGAGTTTGAGAAAAAATAATCTACTTCTTTTAAGAAAAATTATCATATTAAGATAATATTAATTAGTTAATATATTTTGAACGTGCGTTTGATAATTACTTTTTCATATTTTTATGTTATTTTTGTATGTTATGTTATATTTATTTTATACTCATTCTTATTTCCTCTCTTTTACATTTTCTTCACTTTAATGAATTTGGAATTGATTGAATAGATTTGAAGGTAAATTTATTGTTGTTTATTTGAGTAGATTTAAAGTAAGAAGGGATTTTGAAGTAACTTTTGTAATTTATTAGATCAATCAAATCTTACACTAATTTTCAAAAACTTTATTTTCAAATTTATTTTCTCTTACCTCCAAATTCATTTAAATAAACAACAACAAAATTTACCTTCTAAATTATTTTATCACTCTTCCCCAAATCCATTCTCACCTCTAAAAAATGTTTTCCAGTATACAGCGTGTGAACTTCTAAAAAATATTTTCCTATAAATGCAAGATATTTGGGAAGGAAATGAAAATCTCTTAATTGAAGTATACTTTAAATAAAAAATAATATCTAAATTAAACTATTTTCCCTTAATATTAATATTAAGAGGAAAAATAAATAAATAACTACTTTAACTTTTTTTCTTTAATTTTTCTGCTAAGTCAAGTACCGTATGCTAAGTCAGATATTTGTAAAGACTGTAATAGTCAATGATCGTAAAAGTCACGATGATAATTACAAAAATAAATATTTGTCAATGATATCATACGAGAGGTTTTTTTTTAAAAAAAAAGAAAAAAAACGAGTTTTTTAAAGTAACACGAGTGAAATAGAAAAATTGAATGATTTATTTATATATTAAAAAATATAGAACCAAAATCACATCTTTTATTTAAAAAATGAAGAAAGATGTTTGGAAATCAAAATAAAAATTGAGTCAACTTAACGTATTTGGATATATTTTGTTTTAAGTTTAAATGTAACGATTCTCTATGCGCCATAATGAACAATCTTAGCTGTCCTCAGTCCCAGTCAACAGTTTTTAATGATAAAAAAATGCCATTAAACTGGTTTTACTATTTAGTGTATGACAAACAGTGTAAAATGATAATTTATTAATTGAATTTAGAATTGTGAAAATAAGTTAAATACGATAATTAATCCGGCCTATATACTCGGTTGCATCTGAAAAAAAAATATTTTTTTAAGTGGTTCAATTTTTAATTCCACTCATCTTGATTGACTCATCAGTCCACTTATTTTTATTTTTATATTATTATTCTATGAAAATCTTAAAAAATAACTTGATATTTAGATTATATTGTATTTTTTTATTATTTTGAATTGTTCTGAGTTTAATACCATTTTGAGAGTAAAATTTATTTAGATTTGAATTACAAAAAGGTTGTAATTTATTTTTATTTTTTTTTAAATTGTAATTAAGTGAGTCTGTAAGCCAACCATTTAACCCACCAACCTGTAGTGGATCGGACTGAATTCAAATTTTTTGGACTCGTTAATAAATGAGCTAGGTTGTATTGACTCATTTAGTGACCAACGCATAGTGGGTCGAACCGAATGAATCACCCATTTTGACAACACTAATTTAAATGCATAAAAATTCCATCTTTATTACACAAACTTGTTGGGTAAATAATTGTTAATTTCTAAAATTTTCCGCATCTAATAACACTTGGTCCAAGTAAATAATAGGTATTCTAAATAAAATTGTTTTTTCCAATCAAAAAATTGATTTTTTAATTAACAAGTCAGAGAAAAACAGTTATTAGGTTTACTATTTATACTTTAAAAAAATATATTGGATAAAAGTATATCTCAAATATTATTTGATGTAATTATAACTGATTTAAACGAAAAAAAAAATTAAATCCAAAGAACACTGCCTCTGTTAAAAGAAACGAAATCTGTGAACAAATATATGATTGATTATACATAATGAATTAGAACAACTAAGTAAAAAAGTGAAGTAAAAAATGATCAAGTTTATTTTAAAAAAGGCAAGTATGTAGTCATTTTGATTAATAAACATAAACTTTTTCATAAGTATAAAATTTATGATGATTTTGGAGATATGAGAATACTAAAAAAGAAACGAATTAACTTCATGAATTCATTCTTGATCGAATTTTCGAAAAGAGATGATCAAACAATTTATCCGTACTTAAATACGTAAAACAATTACTTTTTTTTTTCAACAAAAGTGTAGTAGCCGTTTTTTTGGATAAAAATTGAAAAGTCACTATATTTTTCTTTTCTTTTCATAGATTCAAATAAAAAAATAAAAAAATATAGGTATATACTTTTAGTTATACAAGTTATCATAATTGCAATAATGGTTTAATTAAAAACAATATTTATATAGTGAATTGGGAAATGGTTATTTATTTATTATAAGTTGTTAAAGTGTAAAGTTGTTTTCTAATATACAGATACTAGTTGGTATAAAATAAACCTACTTGTATGCAGTTAAGCGATACTCTATTACCTATTGTACTATATCGTTGACTTCTACCTAACAATGTAAAAAGCATCTCTTCTTATTTTAGACAATAAACAAAGAGTAACACATAATCTAAATCATTGTTGGAGTTTTAACTACAAGAGCATCTTTAAAAACAAAAAAATCACCAATATAAATATAAGTTTTTTAAAATTAAAAAAATCATATAGAAGTATTATTTTTTTCAAATTCAATTAACTTTTTGGAGAAAAAATGATATTAAAATAGTAGTTTTATTGAAGACAAACTTTAATAAGATATTAAGTTTAGAGACCTATTGGGTATGAAACAAATGAGTGAAAAGAAAACGATAAAGAACATAGTTATCTGCTCCTAAATACTGCAGAGAAAAAGTTATCTTCATATCCGATGTGCGACTCCTTCTCCTCTACGGTTCACCAAAGCTTCTCCCACGGGGCCCACTCACTGAAGAAGAAAACAACTTTTTTGAGGCACTAATGCCATAAAAATCAATTCCTTCTACTTCACTTCAACTTTCACACTCTTCGCCAAGTCCTTCCTAATTCCTTTTGTTGATTCTTCCTTCTCCCTCTCTTCTATTTTCATTACCTTCTTTCTCTGATTTTTGAATCGCTGGGTCTCCGCAACTCGGAAAGATTCTGCCGAGCGCCGTTCTTGCACCGATTCGCCGCAATCTGGTTGGTTCGGATCCGATGGGTAGCATCGTCGTGGAAGACGCCGATACTGACACAGTGTATGTGGCGGTGGGAAACAACGCGGAGAAGACGCAACAACTGTTGCATTGGACGGTTAAGAATTTCTCTGGCAAGAATGTTTGTCTTCTTCATATTCACCGGCCTTACTCCCTCAATTCGTTCTGTGAGTTTCTCCTCAATTATGCCTTTTAAGTAGAAAACGTAAATTATCTTTTTTATATATAAAAATTAATGAATAAAGGTGCGTCTTGTTGTTGTTTTCTTTTCATCAAACGTTTAGACGAATGTATGGAGTTTTAGTGGAAAATTGGCTGCTGGATTGGTTAATTATTGGTTTAATTTGGTTGTTGGGTTTAGATGGTTGTTTGTTTGGATTGACTTTTTGGGTTGGCTATCAATTGAAGAAAAGCTCGAGGTCGGGGACTTTTCAGAAGAAGGAAGAAAGACTGATAATGCTGAATTGAACTCTTGGATTTGAGGGTGGAGCTGAAAAGGCAAATATTGGATTATGTCGTTTTGCATTTACTTCTAGTTATTGATGAAATGAAAGATGAAGCTATAAATGGTGAAACTGCTTAGTAAACTGGTGATTGGGGTGATATTTGATTTGTGGCAAGTGTATAAAGGTTTTAAAAGAACAAGGGTGAGAAGAGGGTAATTGAGTCTAAAGTGAGTCAGCTGATGACTTGAAGCTTAGGTTTGACTTGCAAATATAAAGATGAACCTTAAGCTTGTTTCATCGGTTCAAATTAGCCAAATTTAAGGTTTGGCTTGGTTTGTTTAAAAATTTAAAGATTGGTCTACTGTTCAACTCATTTATAACTTAGTTTTCTTTTTCCTTTATGGGATTTTGTCTTGAAGAATTTTTTAATTACATTGTGGGCATTTTAATGATAACCGATGAAGTAAACATAGGATGAGATAGAAAAAGAATTTGTGACAATGCATGTAATTATAATTCTCTAAATAAAATTACTACTTACTAAGTGATACAAATATGTAAATTATTGTTATCTTCAAACCCACTTTCTTATCTAAAATTTACTTTTTTGTGATTCACACAGACTTACATACTTTAATATTAAGCTTATAAAACTTGAGATTTGACTAATTTATATGATGACTAAATAGAACTTATAGCCAATCTTTTGTGTTGCTTACTATTGAAAAAAGAGCTTGGTCAACCGTTCTGTTTTTGGATAATTATTGAATAACTAAATTCATTTGCTATCTAGAACAAGTTCTGTGTTTGATAAAAAGGTCGGTGAAAAACATGCTTATGAAAAATAATGAAATATTTTGCAGTTATTGCTTAAGGATTAAGGACGCATTGAATCTTAGAGACTGTTTTTTTTGGTCATCAAATAAGCTGTGATTGTGATGTTAAATGTAGTGGAGCATAAATTAAAACAGAAAAAATGAGAAATTTATGTGGTCTATTTTGGTATTGACTTGTATATTTGATATATAACTTCTGTAGTAAATACTGATCTTATTCTGGCTATATTCATACTAGGTAGGGTAGGTCTTATCTGATAGTTTGGTAATATTTAACAAACTAAGAACATTTTTTTTTTGTTTATAAGCATGTGCAACAGACAGGAATCTCTCTGGGTATGAACCAAAAGACCTTCCAATCCAGGCATTCCAGGATCAGGGAAATCAATCAGTGCACGAACTTCTAGACCAATACATTCTTGATCTGGTTCCTGCAGGGGTATTATCTTTTCGTATTTTTTTTTGTTTCTGTTGATAAATTTTTGACACTGAATATGTAGTCTAGTATTTATTTTAGTAAATAAGAAATTCAATTCAAATGTGAATTTGGTCCTCCCTTAACTTAAAAATGAGGAGTGTGGTGAACATTTTAAAGTGCACGATTTGTCACTCCATAACTTTCGATTAATCATCAATTCATAAGGTCATGCTCACATTGCTTTACCAAAATTTTCAATGGGAAAGTTCAAAATCTACCTTGGGTTCAACCGCTCTTTGGTCCTTAAAAAATATATCAGTCTCTCTTAATTTGTAGGGATTGTGTTGCATGTTTTAGAATATCGAGAATCAAAATATACATGACACAACTTGAAGGTGTAAATTGAACTTTTCCCTTTATTTTAAGAGCAACTAGATAAGAGTCTACCTGAAGGGTCTTTCAAAGGGGAATACTACCTTCTCTAAAGTGAACTTGTTATTTTAGTTATATTTAAACAGTTCAAATTATAGTAATGGAAGATCATTTTTTATGTTTATATCTATTTCATGAAGAAATCCAAATTTTGTTTACATTATGGCGTATGTCTGCATAGGTACGGGCCTGTAAATTGTTGATTGAGATGGATGATATTGAGAAAGGGATCACAGAAGCTATTGCTCAACACAGTATTAGATGGCTTGTAGTGGGAGCAGCAGCAGATGGATATAACATGGGGTATCAATTCCAATCCTCGGTAGCTTTTTAATTTTAAGCAATGATGAGCAAACACAATATGTGTATAAGACGCAATACCCATCTGATATGACGATATTATTAATCTAAATATATATAGGACATGTAAGATACATGTCTAGTTATGTATAGAAGTTCATAAAACATGAGGAATACATAATTTCAATTTTCAAAATTCAAATTGAGAAAATACTTCTTGCACATTGCATTAAACAGAATAAAACTTATAAATCATTGTTATCATAAGTCACTCCTATTGTCTATGAATATGAATACTAACAATCTTATTCCCTTTTGAGATCATCCACAAAAAGAACAATTTCCATTTTTTGGTTTATTAAGATACAATGCTTCTATGATTTTGTTACACATTCCATGTCTCATGTAGCTATGTTAGATATCCATAACGTTTTCTAATGGTTTGGATACTTCATTGATATGTGTTAGTGAAGTGTCTGTGAGTAGCAGTATCAAATGTGGATACATGATGAAAATAGAAGTATCGCTGCTTCAATTCTCATTAATTTAGTTTTTTCTTATCTTATTGAAGTCACTGGATACTTGTGCTATAAAACTAGAACTGCTTAAAGAGTGAAAATAAAATTGGTCTATACAACTCTAGGTTCATGGTTATATCTCTTGAACTTTCTTTGGAATAGGATTGTGGCATTGTGTTAGGGGGTTCCTTCTAATGTTCAACCATTCTGTATATAGTTGTTTTATGGGGGGTTTTCATTTCAGATATGCCTAGATATTGGACAGTTATGCTTCATTGACGGCATTTTCCATTTTTAGAAAGTTTCTACCTTAATACCCACCATAGTACATTGGTGTTCATGTTGGGTCACCAGTATTAAAAAGAGTTATGACTAGAAAGTACCACTTGGCTTGAGGATATTGACAAGATATCTGAAGTGAAACTTCCATAGTATTCAGCAAAGCTTATAATACGTACTATGTCAAAGAGTGAAGCAGAGTACTATATCCAAATAAAATGCCTATTTCTGTCTGGTTAAATGAAAATTTGCTTCATGAGTTTGCTTTCAAGTCTAAATTAGAGCTGTGTTAATTTGAATCTTTTATTTCATTACTAAACTATAGTGGTTGGAATTGCAGCAAACTGGCAAAGCAAGATTCGGAGAAGGCTATTTTTATACGCGAACAAGCATTGCTATCATGTAATATTTGGTTCATTTGCAAGGGCAACCTCATATGTACTAGGTAAAAATGTAAATGAAAATGATAACGGTACTGCAATGACATGATTCTAATGTCTTATGCCAATACTAGGGGGGACTGCACAAGTTTCCTTGTCAATATCTTTAGAGAAGTTTATGATATGGATGGATGGGCTGTCTAAAAACAGTATATTTATTCAATTTGGTTTGGCTTCAATTCTTTATTGATGAATGGTTTTATGATCTGAAAATAAGAAATAATAGGCAAGGAAAAGTGACACATTACAGGTAAAGCGATAGGTTGATCTAGGATAACATGAGGGAGAGGTTTCTAAGACGCTTTGGTCAGAATAATTGTAGGATAAAATGGATGTGATGGTTTGCACGGGAAACCCCAATGATCGAGCACTGATTCTCCATATCAGAGTTCCTAGATTCATATGCCACCAACAAAGGGCGGTAATGAGATAGGATATTACTTTTTGTGTGGTTTCCTCATAACAGGGCCCACAATAGAAGAATAAAATCAAATAAATAAAAGAAGTTAGAGTTGGTCAAAGTAGTCAGTTACAGAATCGTAGGGCAATTAACATAAATAGTGGGACGGTATATGGTCAGTCATTCTGCTTCTTTATCATCTTATAACTAGGCTTAGGACTGTCACAAAAAGGAAACCCCTTGAAAAGAGAATTTTCTCATTTTCTGTTGGTAATTAAGTAAACAGCACTACTGAGTAATCTTTTTCCTTGTCTCTGTTTTTTTTCAAGTACTTTACTGAAAAGTCAGAGAATATGAGGAGTGAATCATGATCATCGAGCATTCCATAATTATCAAATTTGAAAAAAAGACCATCACACTATTTTTTAAGAAGTCTAACGGTCAGATCTTTTAATTGATCATTCGTAAAATATCCAATGTTCCTTACGCATTGCTAATTTTTTCCAAGATTTATAAGTTTGCCCATGTTGGGCTGGGGGATGGCTTTTTGATTCATTAATGCCCATCTGTAGCTCAAATTTCAGAAGAATTTGACTGTAGTCAGTATTTAGTCATTTAGTTGGTATATTCTTACATATGAAGAGTATCCTAGACTCTGATGATAGCTTTATGTGTGAAGTATGACTTAGTTTCAGATTAATAATTTAATGTATCTATTATTAAGATGATCTAAAACAGGGACTTTTAAATCTAGTTGTGTATTTTGTGAAATATTCATTTATAAAAAATGTTATGTAATGAATTTGGATTGATTTTATTTTTATCTCAGTGCCAAAAAATTGTGATTCTTAAAGCTTTGGCTTTTAACCAAGTTTAATGGCATTGTTGTGTAATCTATATATTTGGATATATTACCCTTGTGGTAAGAGGTTAGAGAGTGACAGGTGATGCTTTGGTGGACAGAAATAGCTAAAGAAGAAAACATTAATTTTACTTTGTTGACAATTTACAAAATGAATTGTGTCACATTCGGAGGTTGGATGAGTAGAAAAGCAAACTCAATGGTTCTGTAAAGCAGAAGGGACCTTAATACTCCCACTAATCATGTTTTGTTTATTTAAATGACCTTATTACAAGTTTTGATCTTTCACTTAGATTTTTTTTTATGATATTCTGTAATATTGGCAACAACTCCTTTAGCTGATAATGTGTTCTATATCTGCCACTTTTATGAAATGCACAAATTAAATTAGGGTATATAGCAAGCATACTTCTGGCATTGAGGGTGGGCCTGCATTGTTGGTGTTCAATTCAAATACAGAAAAGTCTACATCGAGATCGACTCCAGATGCATTGAAATATTTAGGTATTCTTTTGAGATGTTTCTTTTCTATGTTTGTTATCAATTTAGAATGGCACAGCTATTCTTCAGATCTGGCCATTTATCAATTTCTATAAGGACTGTCAGGGGAATAACTTGTGACAGGTTTCTGCAGACTCTGGTGATATGAAAGAAATCCAAAGTCTCAGTTCCAACCGGTCCTTAAATACAAAATGGTCCTTTAATAAGGTCATGGACAGGTCAAAGTTGGCAGGTTTGATGTTTCATGAGGTGAGAGGTGATTTTTCTGCTTTAACCTTGGTGTAGTTTATTTATTTTTTTTTTTTATACTTTACACTTTCTGGTGTGCTACTACACTTTAGTGGTAGGACTGTACGAAATTTTTGTTCCTAAGTCAACACTTGAAAGTTTTGATTTCTTGTGAACAAGATTAGAGCGTGTATCAGAGGGGTTTTCAAGTTTGGTATTGTCTCTTATTCTAAAAATATATTTGTTTCAATACGTAGTCTGGCATCTTCCGTCTGGTTTAATTTTTTTTTTTACTGGTGGGATTCGAAGAAAGGGAACAAGCAAGCAAAATAAATGGTACACCACCGCAGATGCCAAGATCATGAAACCAAAAAGGGTATGGAGTGGCATTAAAGGCTGATAAAAAAAAAAAGAAAAAATGGAGTGACATTAAAGAGATGGAAAATAGAAAATAGTACTATCAAGATTTATGACAAACACAATTTTCATTGCTTAAATATAAAATGGTCTCTGTGGTTTGGTTTCTCAAATTTGGCTCGATGGTTACTATTTGGATTATAAGTATTATTTCTTAAAAATAAGAAAAAAGATAATTACGCCACTGTTTCCAATTATTTTTCTATATCAATCTTATAGCTTTATATTGAATTTCAATGGAGAAAGATCTTTTGGGCTATTCACTCTTTAATTAATTCAGACTGTCAGGCACACTACCTTCATCACCTGAATCCCTTATCATTGTTCCTTTATGTATATGGCACTACGGATTGACGTGAAAGCCCAAATCTCAGATAAATAGAATAGTCAAGTTAATGCAGCCAATTGATATGCTTATTCGTATGGAGAGACGTGTATAATATATGTTTGCATGAATTGCTGTCTGATTATTGATGAACTAAAGTGTTACCAGTTTTCTTCTGAAACTAGTTTCAAATTGCATTTTTGACAGGATGAAGCATTTGAAAGCCAGTGTGCTCAGGAAATAAGAAGAAGAAAAGAAGTTGAAGAACAATTGGCAAGGTCAAAGCAAGAAGTACAGAAAATGAAGAATCAGCAGGATGAAATACTAGAAGAATTGCAAATGGTCAAAGACCAAAATTCTGCGCTTATGAGCCAAATTTCTGAGTCCCAGTTTACGGTAACAGAGTTTGAGGAGAAGATCATATCAGCTGTGGACCTTTTGATAAGTTTCAGGGAAAAGAGAGATAGGCTTAGAATAGAGCATGCAAATGCAGTTAGGGAAGTCCAAGTGCTTAGAACATTCGGTGAAGCAGATACTCCCTTCTCTTATCAGGTAGAATTCCCTGCATTTTCTTTTGTGGAGATCAATGAGGCAACTCATGATTTCGATCCATCTTGGAAGATTGGAGAGGGAAGGTATGGAAGTGTTTACAAGGGACTTCTCCGCAACATGCATGTTGCCATTAAAATGTTACCCTCTTATGGTCAAGAGAGTCTATCAAAATTCCAACATCAGGTAATTTCATGTTATCTGTTATAGTTTCTACTTGAAAGTCTGAAATTAAACTAGAAAATATGCTCACTACGCACCTCCCACCAAAACTATTTAGAAGAGTTTTGGGCTGTACATAATTAATACTTGTCATCTCCACCATTTTGGAACAGTTGCACATATATTATGCTATAATACAACATAAACACTTCATAAATTATCCTACCTCATTCGATATCTGAAGATTTTTGGATAATTTGATGTATTTTTGAGCGAAAGGAATTATTGACATGGTGCATCTATGACTCTTTTCCTTCTCTTTTCTTATAAATAAGTTGTAAGTCTCCAAAGTCCAGAGTTCTATTTTATTTTCACTTTATAGTTTGGTCCAATTGGTTCCCGTTATCAGATTAATGTATATAAGTGTAGTACACACGCGCGCACACACACACTATAATTCCAAGCTTCTAATCTTCAAGTATGTTTGAAATTAAATTATGTTGAGCGATTGATCCAAAAAGGCTTGACTGAATACTTCTGTCATAGGTTTTGTGTCAATGAGGAACTCACAATTTTTTTATCGTTTTGTCTGGCTATATTATTGGTTGAATTTCAGGTAGAGGTCTTGAGTAGGGTAAGACATCCAAATTTGTTAACACTAATTGGAAGCTGTGCAGAGTCTAGGTCACTTGTGTATGAGTACCTAAACAATGGCAGCCTTGAAAGCCACCTTGCCCGCAAAGAAAAGAATCCACTTCCATGGCAAATTCGAATGTCTATTGCTACAGATATATGCTCTGCTCTAATCTTCATTCACTCCAGCAAGCCTTGTATTATCCATGGGAATTTGAAACCCAGTAAAGTTCTCCTCGATGCTAACTTTGTTGCCAAACTGAGTGACTTGGGCATTCCTAGTTTAGTTCAGCAAAGTTTGGATTCAGCTGATGCAAACACAATATATAATAGCCCAAATGAACGTTTGGCGTATGTGGATCCAGAGTATTTTGTCAATGGCAAGTTTACACCCGAATCAGATGTATATTCATTTGGAGTCATATTGTTACAACTTCTAACTGGAAGACCACTTTTGGGGTTAGTAAGGGATGTGAAGTGTGCATTGGAAAAGGAAAACCTTAAAGCAGTCTTGGATTTTTCAGCTGGTGAATGGCCACTTTATCAAACTGAACTGCTGGCATATTTAGCACTGAGGTGTTGTGAAAAGAATTGGTTGAACAGGCCAGACCTTGTGTCTGAAATTTGGAGTGTTCTGGAACCATTCAAAGCTATTCGCATTGACAAACCATATTCGATTTCTAAGAAGCTTCGTCGTGTTCCTTCACATTTTGTCTGCCCCATTGTCCAGGTGAACATCATACATTTTTTCCAAATGCACTTTTTTTTTTTAAAAAAAAAATGCTTGCCTTTGAAGTTCAGGATGGATTAGCGATCCTTACAACTTCATCTTATCCAATAACTGCCCCCAAATCTAGTAGAATTCTATCAAAATTTTCTGACTCAGTTTTGTTGTGCAGCTTTAACACCAAGTTTTTATAAGCAATTAAGGGGTCTGGTTATTCTTTTCTCCTCCGTCTCCTCATCTTACTAATTAACAACTGTTATAGCATATGCGAATTATTGCAATCATAAGTTAAAACATTGGGTTTCCGCGGGATTCCTTTCCTGTTTGTGATAATCATAACATTTACCTTTTGGTTTTACAGGAAGTAATGGAAGATCCATACATAGCTGCAGATGGCTTTACGTATGAAGAAGAGGCAATAAGAGGGTGGTTGAATAGTGGCCACGACACTTCCCCCATGACAAACCTGAAGCTTGATCACACGGATTTGGTACCTAACTATGCTCTACATAATGCAATTCTGGAGTGGCAACAACAGTAAACCTTCACTGTCCATTATACATGCACATATTACACAGTACAAATTAAAATCTAAGGTGAGCCAGTAAGGGTGTATTTACACTTGAATTTTAGTGAGTTAAAGTCATAGTGCTTTTTAAAATCCAAATACACCCTTGCTTTTTCATTTTAGAAACTTCACTTTTTAGAGATTCATGATATATTGATAGCAAGTTGGGATGGAAAAGGGAGGAAATAGAGGGCAAGGGAATTTTTTAATTAACCTTTCCCTTAATTGAGAATGACTATGTAAATAAACCTTGTTTTTTTTATTAATTGCAATTTAAAGTTCTCCAAAACTGAATGATTAATGTGTAAACCAGTCCAATCAAACATAATATTTTACTTCACCACCTTCTCTTTAAGGAAACGAGGTTTTTTTTAATTGACATAATATCCTTTTTAAATACCGGAAATGTGATTGATTCTTTTTCCAAGTATTTAATAAAATACAACAATTTTTGTATTGAATTTATTAAAGTTCTCTCGATATACTTCTAACTTTTCTGAAAAATAAATGATCGTATATTTGAATTTGGTTCCTTGAAATTGAAGGAAAGAAATAGTAGAGGATGTTGTAAATATCTTTACTTTATGTATTTGATTTTACCATGATTTTTAACGGTTCATTTTTTTTAATAAATAGCATTTTAACATTAAAGTGGATTTTTTTATACAGTCGGTGTCTATTAATAATGCAGATGTATTTTTATTTTTTAATTTTAATAATATTATTTTAAAAAAATATCTTTAAAATAACAATCAATATCTATTTTGAATTTGTCATGAGGGATATGGTGGATGGTCAGAAGCATTGTGCATGACAAATTAAAATTGTGTCATTTAAAATTTAATAGTGTTGGAGTAATTGTAATAGTAGTAAAATCACTTCATGATATTTTGATTTTATCAAAAAGCAGGAAACAATGTCTTGTGTGACAGAGTTCAAATAGATTAGAGAATCAACAAGGAAAATACAAAAGCTAAAGGTTGATTTCTTGGTGGCCTAGTTTACAGTTGCATATGCTCCCAAATGAAATTTGTTGTTGGTAAAAAAAAAGGACCTTGATCTAAAATAGACTTCAAGTAGGTGGTAGAAAGAATAGACATTAATCTAGACTTCAAGTACTATCATAAGTGATGAAATGTAGTTAAATGAATGACCAAATGATCTTCATGTGCTAACTTAGCATTTGAGTTAACTGCAAAAGTAATGTCTATTGAAATATAGTCAAATAAACAAGTTTATATATATATATATACAAAACCACAAAAATAATATGGAAAATTGATTAAAAATAGTGTTAATCTCTATACAAATTTCACTTATTTTTAAAAAATATATTTTGTTCATAAACTAAATACATATATACTTCGTCATTACAATTTATGAAAATTATATAAAATATCATTCTGATCAAACTATGAATGAAATATTTCTCACATATTCAAGGAAATAGTTTTACAATTGATTATAATATAATTTAATCTTAGAAAAAAATATATATTTAACATTTTTTTTTCTTTTCTAACTAGTATGAAAAGCCTTTTGTAAAAATCCCCAGAATTATCATGAACGTCTTTATGTAAGGAAGAAACTTACTCATGCTAAAAGATCCATTAAAAGAGTAATCCCTTTGAAATACTACCTTAAAGTAGTATTATTGACATTCTAACTCCAAGAGACTTTTGATTTATATAAAACATTTGAGATTGTCTACTGGGATTAAAACCAAATTGATAAAAAAAAAAATATAACGGATAAAAATAATTTTTGTTTTTTCTTTGGATATTTTTTTTTTAAAGCCAATAATTCTGTTTGATTTGGGGTTTCTGAATAAAAAATGTATGTCATTGATTTATTTATTTTTTTCATCAAAAATATGTCACCTACAAAAACATGGTGTCCTGATAAAGATTGACCGTGCCAATAACAATTTAGTCTTGTAATCCAATGTACTTTTTTTTAGATGACTACAATTTTTTCGTTAATACGGAAAAACATACTTTTGAAGAAGAATGACAAATTAAATATTGATATTTAATTACAAGACAAATTTACTAATTTTTAAGAGACAATTTATTTAATTATAATTTGGTTTAAAAGATGAAAATAAAATATTTATTTATGGAAAGAAAAACTTAGAATCAGAAAATTAAAAATGGTAAAAATTTATCTAAAGCAACCCAAAAAAAGGTTTAATTTCATCTTTATCTTTAATTCAAATGTGCTTTTAAAGCAAAATTGTAGCAAACCATGCATCAAACATCTTATTCATCTATTATGGAGATTGAAGACTAAGAAAATCAATATTCGTTAAGAAAGTCATACAAACTTATAATTAATTATCAATTTATGGAATAGATTTTATTTTTATTTAAATCTAAAATAGTATTAAGGAGAAAATAATATTAATTAGCAATATCGAACTAGTTGATTTTCTCTATGACGACCTTATTGAGTTTGTCATTTTCATTTTCAAGTTACATCAACGTCCAAATAGAAGTTGTTTTTGGAGTGGACAAGACCAAGCCCAAACTCTTTCTACCTTACATTGTTTCTGTTTAATTCCACCCCGAAATGACTAAAAGGACACCAACTCACATGTAAACCACGTGCAGTCCTGGAAACAGGCACGTGCGGGTACTCACTCCTTCCTCGGAATGTAAGTGGTTAGCTATGCTGTGAGTGTAAAACCAAACCACAATTCCATACCACGTTTTTTCACGCGCTATGAGAGAGCGTGGATAGAAATCTTAGCGGTGAAAAAAAAAAGTGAAAGAGTAATTAATTCAATATATTTTATTATTTGTTTTAGTTAATTTCCTTTTTTATGTTTTTGAAGTTGTTTCTTGTTAGAAACGTTTTTCTTTCGCCCTACTACAACTGCAGCCTGCAGGAACGACAGAGAGAGTTCTCTCTCATACGCTATTTTCTCGCGTTTTCTCTCACGATTTTCTTTCCATCCAAATCCAAACACTCTCAATCCCTTCAAAGCTGTTTCGCTTCCGCTTCGGATCGTCGCAACAGAGTTCGTTCGTCCTCCAAGCGATCTCTTCTTCCCTGGTACGTGATCTGCTGTCACTCCACTTAATTTTTTCACTCCCGATCTTAGATCACGTTCTTTGAATTCATTATATTATAGTTTTTTCGGAAAGTAAATTTTCCTTTCAGTGTCGTCTCCTTAGTCGAGGATGAAAACGAAGGTTGAATATAGGAGGTCGTATGTTTATGATAGATCGTGTTTATGATAAATTGTGTTAGGTTTGGTGAATCGTAATTTTATTGTTGAAGCCATGGTTGTCGAGTGCTTACCAATGGATAATGCAAGAATATAAGTCTCTTTGATAATGGAGTCACCCAACCAGGTTGTAGTGTAGATTCTACATCGATCTATTGTGCTCTAGGTTGAGTTTTGAAATGTTTTTGTATTTCTCTTCGATCTAATGTGTTGAGAGATTCGGTGTTTTGTTTTATATGATGTGACAATTTTCTTATCACTTTGGCATTGGTCTAGCAATATGTTATGTCTTGGCAATTTTTATTAGTTTCTTTGACATTCAATTTGTTGAATGAGTAACTTTCATCATCTTTTTCATTTCTCTTTTGAATTTAAATTTATTCCCATGTTTACGTGTATAATTGTATACTTTGTGCAGTGCAATCTAGCAAAATTTCCTGGTAAGATTTTTGTCTGAATAGATGCCAGTTGCAAAACTACCGGCCTCAGGCACAACCGGTTTCACAAAAACAGATGATGGAAATGATTCTTTAGATACAATATTCAGACAAGCAATTGGAAAAGAACCGTTGCTTTCCTTTCCTAGGGCCGGTGACAGCCCAGTACAGTGGATTCAATTACTTCATGCTTTAGATCAGCAAGGTATTTGCAATAAAGAATTAAGGGTTCATTGTAAAGGCATTTATATGCTGCCTGTGGTTATATGCAATTCACATGATAATGCAGCCTTCCTTCAACAGCAAAACGTAAAAGTCAATAAAAAGAGGAAATATAGAATTCAAATTTTAAAATTGCTAGACTGGTATTGCCTTTTCTGTGACCTATCGCAGGCTTGCTGACTAGTATATAAAAGTACCATACATAGATTTTGAGCTTGTTTCTGATGCCATTGATTTAAACCTTGACATTATGATAAAACCTTTCATCCATTTTACAGAACTTCCAGGGTGGCCTTTGCTCTCTCCTGTGAAGGTTCAGTTACAAAAGTGCAACAAGTGTTCTCGAGAATTTTGCTCTCCCATTAACTATAGAAGACATATACGTGTGCAGCACCGGTTGAAAAAGCTTGATAAGGTTATCTTTGTATTTATAATGAGTAGAAGCAATTATGTAACACATTGATGCTTGTAGTTCATGCTTTTGTCCCCTTGAGATTATTTTATTTTTTTTGTCTTTCTTTTCCAAACCTTCCTCACTTTTTCCTAATGCTTCTTACACATTGTAGGATTCTAAAAAGAATAGGGAACTTTTAGGGGCATATTGGGATAAGGTAACCTTTGATTGTTGTGAATTTCAGTTATATGTAGAATACACCTTGTTTTATGCATGCTGATATTCAATAACATGTGTAGCTCTCCATTGAAGAGGCAAAGGAAGTTGTTTCATTCAAGAATGTGATGCTGGAGGTAATATCTTTTTGCCTATTGACTAATTTATTTTTATATGATGTTAGTTTAATGGGATTTGCCTGCTCGAGGTCTGGTGATATGCCAAATATGTTAAGCTATGATTGGTAGAAATGAAAGTGTGAGCGGTTGAGTGACATGAGCTTCTCCATCTATTTCCCATTTTCACCTCAACTAAGATAAAATCCTGTTGGTTTGCCATATTATAAGATTTTCTAGACATGAAATCCTTTCAGAAATTTACTTTTCCACTTAGACTATTGTTCAGTGTGCTGTATTTTTTGGACTGGTAAAAGCTCTTTTGATTGCGTATTGGTTAGGAAACTTTCCTGTGATTGTTGAACGTTGTAGGTGCCTTTTCAAATGTGAATATAATTTTTTAAGCCTTTTCCCTGATCTCGTTTGGAAATATCATTGTCTTTTTTATATTGATAATTGATTGCAGACAACACTAATTTTTGTAGGCTACAAATACAATGACACACTAGTCTCTTATGCCTGTCTTCTTTTCTGCTCTTGTTTTTATTTTAACCTGAATTAGTCAAAGTATCTTTTATTCTTTTTTTGTTTCCATTTTAAAATGCGTTCCAGGAAGTTCCAGGGTCTTCAATTTTAGAAGCTTTGACAACTCTTAGAAAACAAGGATTTTCTTCTCTTCCGCAATACTATCTGAGGGCTGGTTCTGCCCTTTTGGTAAGAAACATTACATGATCTTGCTTATCAATTATTCACTCAGGCTACTTCTTGCTTGTACATTCCTTTGATATATTAACACAGCCTATCTATTTTTTTTTTGCAGAATATTGTTCAATCCAGGCCATCTAGTTTTCCTATATCTTCCCAAGAGTTGTTCAGTATCCTAGATGATTCTAGTGAAAAAACATTTTTGGTTGGATCGGCAGTGTCGATGCAAAGATATGTTTTTGATGGAGAGGCTGGAAAGATTGGTCTTGAACAAAAAAACCTAGTTGCTTGCACAAGTTTCTTGCTAGAGCAGAAACTGGTAATTTTTTTACAAACTTAAGAATCTGTCTGTTTACCTTTAAATTTCTCTTCCTCCCTCTTTCTCATGTGGTTTTTGCTACATTTCCCTTTTTGTTTGTAGAGACTAGTAGATGACACTGATGTCATTTTGTGGGTGTCTAGGCTTGTTTGTTGTTCGATTCATTCAATGACATTAGGAGTGTCGGTTATTAACAAATACCTTAGTTTGTTCAAATGCATGCTTCACTTATATCAAAAGTTAACTATGAACAAATCCGTAGTTATGCAGTCAGATTTTTGGTATAAAATAAATTCGTGGTTACTCTTCTATTTGGCTTTTTCCCAAGTGAGGTTGTTACACACGATCCAGATTTTATTGGTGGAAAGGGTCTAAAAAATGGTTTATAATTACACAATACTTCATGCTTCTATCATTGTTGAGAGTTTACATATGTTGACATATACATAAGTGGAAGAGTTTACACGTAATACAACAGTCCATTCCATTTTCTCAGTTACACAGAGAGGCGATAGAAGGGTTTAAAAAGATAATTAGTATAAAACAATATTTTGGCATCGTGTGATGCCCCGAAGTCTACAAAGTTTTAATCTTGTCACCTTAAGATTTGACTCAGCACATAGCTTGAGCTATAATGCCTTTTAAAACGATATGGAAGTGAAACCAAAATTATGGCATATCCTGCATGTACATTCTCTTAAGTCTGACGTGATAATATAACCTTTCTTTACTATTTGTTAGTTACGGCAATGATGAAATATGATCATTTATTTCTTAGTTACAGTAGTGATGAAATATAAATTTCATTTCACATAGGTGAAGTCTTGGCTTGCTGACAAGGATGCTGAAGCATTGAGATGCCAAAAGCTACTTGTGGAAGAGGAAGAAGCTGCTCAGAAAAGGTACATTAACCACTTTGTCCTTCAATCAATCTTTCTTGGTATCTTTTCCCCATTCCTTCCCTTGTTCTAGTGTCTTTATTTATATCAGGTCTTGTTGCTCTTCGTCTTCCCTGAGTTGTTCTTGATTTTTATTTCAATTTTTAGATTCTTAAGGAATGGAAAATATTTCAAGTGTTTGGTTGAGTTTTATTTAAAAGTATGATCTAATCTTCAATTTGTTTGTCTCTATTTAAAATTCGTATTGTCCTCCTTTACAGGGAAGTCACCTCAATTGGATGAAATTTAGTATTTAAAGTGGAGCCCGAGCATTACTCTATTTTTAGTAGCTCAGGGAATTTATATAGTCATTGAATCAATGCGTATGAAAAACAGTACGAAAAGAAACCTAACTTGGTTTTAGTGAGAGAAACAATAGGCCCTTCTGTCGAGAGAAACAATTCCCAAAATGACCAGGTTCTATGAAAGATACTGGTGTTTATTATGTTCACTCAGAATGAGTTATGCGTAGTTTTAGTGAAACTTTAATAGTCTCACTGCACCAACAGAACATCATAAGGCAACAATTTTTTCTCAGTTTACCCGTGGTCTACTCTCTGGCTTTAAGAATATTTCTAGATACAAGAATAGACTTAAAATGGACACGTATATGTAATGACTTGTATTTCTCTTTCTTTAGTTGTCTGAATTTTGGAATGACTTCGGCAACTTTTAATGACCTGTAATAATAAACAAAATTACATTATTTTAATCATTTAGGTAGTCAACGGTTTGCTCTTTAAGTTGTTTATATAGCGAAGCCAATAATAAGGTACTAGATATGTTATGTACTCTATTATAAACTAGTTATTATGAAGAGGTTCTTTATTTATTTTTTTCTGTCTATTCATAGAAAAGCTGAGATTTTAGAGAGGAAACGGCAGAAAAAACTCAGACAGAAAGAACACAAGACAAAGGAGCAAATTGAAAACAACACAGAAACTAAAGGAAACATAAGCAGCGCAGGAGAGGATGTATCACCAGGAGAAGCATCTTTGGGTACACGTGACTTCGATGCTCATAATCCAGATATTTTTGCGGATCATTCTCCTCCTCCACCACATGTAACTTCTCACTGCTTAGACACTAATGATGTTATAGAAAAGGATACGCTGTCAGGGTATGATGATTGTGACACGGATCAGTATATAGAGCGGCAGACACTACCAGGACATAATCGCCGGGGCACAGTGCCTGCCAGATGGCAAGGGCTACCAAAATCACAATGGGCTAGAGCCAATGGTTTGAATGTAGGCCAGAATTCTCAACCGACGAAGCTTGGAGTTATTCAAAAGCATAGAACCAGCCATGATCTTAGGGTAGCTCCTATAATCAATGGCAGTAAAGTTTGGAGTCGAAAACCTAAAGCAGAATCTAATGATTTGGTTCTAAAAAACAAACTGCTGAAAGAACCTGACAAAGTTAAAAATCATGAAGTTTTGATAGGATCTGTATCAGTTAGTCTGGGTAATTGTTGCCATTCCGGAGGTAACTTTATGGCACCCCAGCGGGATTGCTCGGCAGGGAATCTGTCCAAGCTGAATACTGCTCAGGAGAAACCAGGAAGCAACGGTCGTTTAACAGCTAAGTTTTGGAGGCCTGTTAGCCAGCATGGAACTAAAGACCCATTTCCACTTCAAAATGGTGGGACAGAAGCTGATGCTATAAATGGAAAAATTGATGAAAATTCGTCTGGTCAAAGTAGTTTAAGGTTGTGTAGTGTAGAGGGTAATGATGATATTGATTTTGGGGACAATTTTTCCCATAATGTGGCAAAAGTAGATACAGAAAGTTTACGTCTATCCAGCCATGCTGCAGAATCCTTTCTTGCCCAAAGTAATCCTTACCTCTTTATTCATTATATTGTTCATTTACTGTAGGTAGTGTGATTATTAAGAACCTGTTTGTATATAAGCTAGAAGTATTTTTGAGAGCTACTGAACTTTTTTCCAGTTGAGAATTTCTCAAAAGCTCTTCTAGCTTTATATTCAAACAGACTCTAAGTGCTTGGCTTGGTCTTAAGTTTGCTTATTTAACTATAAATTGTTATATACAGGATGGAAAGAAGCTATCTCGTCAGACCATGTAAAATTGGTTTTCACACCTGATTCTGAGCCTCCTGGAGGACAGTCTGTCCAGGATTGTGAACTAGCAGCAGATGCTTATCTATCTTCTGATGCGGACAGATGTGGCGTTCTTGCAAGTACAGAGAACCGGTTCCCTGCAACCTCTGGAGTAGCAAGATCTAAACCCAAAACGAAGCCTGAAAAAGGAATGAAGATAAAGTACATTCCCAAACAAAAAGCAGCAGCCTAGTTGTGAGAGACAAAGAAGAAATTGGATTATTTAATTATGACAGATATGCGTAGATTGACTTCTCGCCAATTAATTTATTAGCAGAGGTTCCAGTTTTATCGATGGTCTTCTGTCAAAAAGTTGGAGGTAGGTTTTGCCTGAAGGTTTTTTTATATTCCGTCCTTTTCCTTCAAATGAAGGCATAATAGGGGATTGTGCATTAAGTTTAAATTTTTTTTTCTTGTGGCATTTTTTTACCAAAATTTTGTGTAATAAATTTGTCTGGTTATTATTATAAAAGTGCATCCTCTTGTTTTTATGGTTATCACTTACAATATACAACCTTGTCCCACGGGCTAAAACTTGGTCAAGCAAGCGGCCTGTCTCGTGGGGTAGGCTTTACTTGTTCACTGAAAGTGTCTCAATAGTTCTATTGCGGATATAATGCAGAGAGCACAACAATTTTTTGCCCTGCCTCTTTATTTATCCGTTGTTCCTGCTTTAAGCTGTTTTATGGAGGTCTCCCTTTGGCGTGTTTAACTATTATATAATTTTGTCCAGGTCTCCATTTCATTGTCATCAATAATTACTCGAGAGAAAATCATTATTTTTTGGTTACAAAGTTACTATGTATTCGCTAATGATCTCTCAGCCTAATAAGCTTATTTCATAAGATTGATCCACAAAACTTAGTTCGTTTCATTCTTAGATTCGTTATTTGATGGATATCGACCACAAAAGGCATCAAATTTTTATGTTTTTAATTTTAAATATAAATTTAGAAACAAAATTAAACTATGATTTATATAAAATTGCTTAATATAAGTTTAGTACCAATACATTTGATTTTTTTTCTTCAAACAATTAAATTTATATAAACTTATCAGTAAAGTAGACTTCATAAGTTTAAGTGAAATGAATATGCATATAAATAAAATTAGATTTCAAACAATTTTTTAATGATTAATACCTTTTAATTTTATTTTGAAATTTATTTATCGTATTTATCCATTGATAAATGAGTAATTAAAATACGCTTAACACTAATACATTTTATTCACCAATATTCACTTAATGATGATTTTCTTTTTCATCCCTAATTACACCTCAAACGATTCAAATGATGTGCTTTGTGAAAATAAATGTAAACCCTTCCCTATTGAAAAATAGTCTGCGTTGCTATATTATTAAGTAATCCATATATTCAATTCAACTTCTCTTTAGGAAGATATTTTTGGATGAAAAAAAAAATGTATACAAAATTCAGCTGCATATTATCTATTCATTAGAGCTGCTGATACTAATATAAATACACGAAATGCAAAATTCAACTATTATAAAATTGAAAGTATAATTATAGAAGTTCTTCTGAAATTTATACTTATTTAAATAAATTAAATTAAATTTTAATTTAATTAAATCAAATTAAATTATAAAAATGTAAAAATCGTGTTTTAGAATTGATAACATGTTTAAAATGGTGACATTTAATTATTTTAATAATAAAAATTAAAGTATAAAGATAATTTTTATAAAAGAGTTTTATTGTCTTAAAATAAGAGTATTTTTTTAAACACATTTTTTTAAAGTTCTCTCCCTTCTTTTTAGATTTTTTCATTCGGTGCTCATATGTTTGAAGATCAGAGACTGAATGATTATTAAAGACACTTTTTGTTCTATTAGTTTCTTTATCATAATAAGTTGGTTTTTTGTCCCTTTTCTTAATTTGTTTGTTCCTTTTTTGTATGTGACTATTTTTAGCTCACATATAGTGTTTGAGTTTTCTTTGTTAGTTTTTGTTGATTAGTGATTTTAATGATATGTTCTGATCATGTTTGTGTTGTTCATAGGGGTGGATGAAGTTTCATAAGTGTTTGAGGGTGTTATAAGAATTTTTGAGTTGTTTGTTTTGACTTTAAGGTAAGAGAAACTAATTACATTATTATTATTTTTAATGTTATATATATATATATATATCTTGAAATCTATAATTACATAATTGAATTGTATGATAAAATTAATTTGTTGAGTTTGGTTTTATTGGATGTTCATCATGTTAAGTTGTCCTAATTGAAGTTGTGTTGTTGGAAAATTTAGAATTTGATCAATTAATCAAATTTATTAGGTATTCAAAACATAATTAAGATTTAATTATTTAAGCTATACTAATGAATATTTTATTTTAAATATATTTATTTAACTCATTTTTTAAAAATTATTTAGTTTTTTATACCATTTAATCTAGTGTCAATATTTTTAACAACACTAGTTGTGAAGAAATAGGAAACTTGTAATCGGGTATTGGACTCATATTTTGATATTTATTGAATGTATTATCACTTCTGTAAACAACAAAAATAGTTAATTTATTTTATTTTAGTTGATAATAAGATAAGTTTAAATTTTATTTTAAAGTACTGTAAGATTGAAACTTCAAGTACACGGTAGTATTTAATGAAGTAACAATATGAACAATTTGATCCTCAAAGTATATCTTGGTTTTAGGTTAATCGATGACTTCAAATAAGTTATAATATTTTTCCTAATAATTTTATTTTTTACGATCATTATTTGTTTCACATACACTTCCACATATTACCATTAAAATAAAATTCAATTGATACATAGAATAATTGCTGGTGGTGTGAAACTTGATGGAAAAAATATATTTCACTTTAAATGAACCAGATAAAAAGTTAATCTATTTAAATTTATTAAAAATTAAGTAAAATATTCAGTCTATCAGATTCTTTTTTATTACAAATCAATTTATTTATAACCATCAATTCATCAAATAATATATTTTTTAAAAATAGATTCTTAAAACCATATTTATAAAAGTTCATGTCAAAACTAAAATGAGTAATCAATAATAGTAAAATGATAATTAAATAAAAAAAAATTAAAACAAATCTCGTTAGAATAAAATTACTTAAGATATTTTTATCCTATTCCCTGTTAATATCATGTTGCACAAAAATTACATTAATTTTTTTTAGATTAAGAATTAATTTCTCACAGAAAAAACAAATCAGAAAGAATCTTAATGATAATTTTCAGTGACTGCAGAAATAAGAGGTTCTTAGATATTCTTGCTCCTTAGAGTGCCACGTCCACAATTAATTAAGTACACGTGTCACCATTATAAACCCAACCATGCCACGTATCAATCATCCTTATCATACTCACATAAACCTCCCTTTCTCCACCGCTAACCATTCAACCCTTATCTTGCCTTCTCTCTCAATTTCGTATACTTATCACCGTATTTGGTTCATTTACAATGGTAAAAAGCTTGCACCTTTTTCACTTATTCTAACCATTTTCCATCTGTGTCTCCTTTCTTCATTCTCATTTTGCTGAAGAAAATCAAATTTGGCCTTTCTTTCACAAACAAAATGTCTGGTGGGGTTGGTCCAACGGGTTCTGACATTAGCTTACCAAGAGAAGAACAAGTTCACAAAGAACATGAAGAACATTCACTTCACAAAACCATCACCACACCAAGAAAATCAAGTTTCCCATCTTTCCGGCATCTCAATTGCTTGGCCGTGATCATTGTCCTGTCTGCAAGTGGCATGATTTGTCCGCAAGACTTTGCTTTTGTGGCCTTCTCCGTAGTCTACATATTGTTCCTGTCAAAAGTGGTTTTCCCATCCCTTCACCCATCAAAGGAAACCACAATTTTCAACCCACAAAACAAAATGTTTGCCCTTTATATATTTATAGCAGCCATCATTGGACTTTTTGCCCCAATTGCCTATATCTTAGATGGAATATTTGAGGGTGATAAGGAAGGGATCAAGGCAGCAGCACCACATGTTTTCCTCTTGGCCAGTCAAGTTTTCATGGAAGGGGTGACATACTATGGCGGGTTCTCGATACCAATTAGAGCTTTTGTGCCTATCTTTTACAATTCAAGGAGGATCTTCACCATTGTGGATTGGCTGAGGAGTGAGATCAACAAGGTTAATGAAGAGCATAGTGGGTCTGCAAGGAGGATCTATGTGGGGAGAATGCTTGCCGTAGCAAATATGGCCTTCTGGTGTTACAATTTGTTTGGATTTCTGTTGCCTGTTTATCTTCCTAGAGTTTTCAAGTTGTATTACTCTGCTCCCAAAGAGAAGGACTGATCAAGGACAAACAAGGAGGTTTGCTTTTGCTTGTTAATGTTTATTATGTAATTTGGTTTTCTTCAACCTTAATTTCCTGCTGGTTAGTGTGTGATAGTATTTCCTTAGTGAATGTTTTTGTTCTTAGGTTTCTTGTTGCTGTTATTCTTCTCCTTTTACATAACAAGTCAATGTTGTTCTTTTTGTTCTTTTTACATAAACCAGATACTGATACAAGTGACTGCTGTTGAGTAAATGGTAAAAGTCTTTTGTAGTATAAATAAGTTTACTCAATGGTAAAGCTTCTAGCTTCTCAGTTCTTAAAGTGGGTATAAAGAGATCATAGAAGAGCAGAGGAATGGAAACATATGATTGTGTGATTGTTTGAAGGTTGTTGTAAAGGAAAAAATGTTTTGTGGACAAAAAGATGCTGATATTTTTACATATACATTAATGTTTTAACCATATTTCTTTAGTTTTTTAATTTAAAATACTAATATTAATATCTTTGATTATTTTTATTTTTATTTAAAACGGAAATATTATATTATGAAAACAAGTTATTTAAATAGGTGTGATTTTTATTTGAAATATGCCAGAAGCTTTTTTTTCCAAAAAGGAAAATTATCATTGTTTTTCTTGACCACTTTTACAATCTTTTCAAATTACAAAATGTAAAATTTAAAATAAAACTTTTACAGTCTTTATAAATTACAAAATGTAAAATTTAAAATAAAACTTTTACAGTCTTTATAAATTACAAAATGTAAAATTTAAAATAAAACAACATAGTTGTTTGAGATAAATATGGTATAAATATGAAAACTGTTATTGAATGCTGGTATAAAAAAGATGAGAATTGTCAAAAGGAAAGTTAAGAAAATTTGTTTTAAACACAAGTAAATTCACTCACAAATTGTTCTTTTAGCTAGTTATGGTCTACTATAATCTTTTTAGAACTCTTCTATTTTCTTTTTGTATTAATAATAGGTGTGAAAAGAATTTCGAGTTATCATAGAATTATAAATAATTTAGAAATATATTTCACATATTATAAATACATTTTAAATTTTAAATTTATTTTTAATTATATACTTGAAAATATGATTTGAATTATGTAATTGGTAATATATTTTTAAATTTGTAAAACTATGTTCTCGAATTCTAAAAAAGGTTTAAAAGTAGATAGTTTCATTTCGTTAACACCAGATACAAAGAAATTATTGAGATGGAGGAAAAAATAATATATTTTAATAAAAGATTAAATATAAATTTTAGTCTTTTAAATTTAGTATAAAATTATTATGTAAAATTAGAATTTGTCCAAAATCTTGATATAGTTTCATCTTTTAATTTTAAAAATTATTATAGTTTTTTAATTTAGTTACATTAAAAAAATTTAACTTTTAACTCGTTTTTTAATTTAATTATGTTAAATATTGTAAGTAAGTTAGGGTTTAGGGTTTAGGGTTTAGGGTTTAGGGTTTAGGGTTTAGGGTTTAGGGTTTAGGGTTTAGGGTTTAGGGTTTAGGGTTTAGGGTTTAGGGTTTAGGGTTTAGGGTTTAGGGTTTAGGGTTTAGGGTTTAGGGTTTAGGGTTTAGGGTTTAGGGTTTAGGGTTTAGGGTTTAGGGTTTAGGGTTTAGGGTTTAGGGTTTAGGGTTTAGGGTTTAGGGTTTAGGGTTTAGGGTTTAGGGTTTAAAAATCTTATTATGTTTAAATTATTTAATACGTTTTATTTTAATATAAAAACGTTTTAATATAGAAAAATTATATTCTAGACTTTATATTTAAAATATAAATTTATAGATTAAATATTTTAAATTATAAATTTATCGTCTAGACTCTGAATTGTTTAATGTTTATGTTTTTAAAATAAAGCTTCATTTCTTCTCTTATATGAATTAAACTCTATTTTTCTCTATTTTTTTTTTTTGTGAAAGATGACATTTGGACCATATCTCATGTGAAAAATATAAAAATTTAATTAAGTAAAAAATTATAGAAACTAAATTTTTATTAAATTGCCACGTGTTATCTTTTAGGCATTGCGTTAATTTATACTTATTGATGACAACATTAAATTGATTTAATACATATATTGAGAGAAAAGAAATCAAAACTCAAATTATTATGATCAAAATAGTAATTAAATTATATCTATAAATTTATGTTTTGAATTGTACATTTCAAGACAAAAAATATTAATATTTAATATATACCTAAAATTCTAAATCAATAAATAATTTTGTAACTTTTAAATTTATGGAGATGCAATTTAAACAACGCGGGCAGAGAAAGAAATGTCGTTTAGAATAAAATAACTTTCTCCAGTTTCATACTTTATTTTATTTTATTTTCAAATTATATAATTCAAATGTTATTTAAAAAAATGATTTATAGATTACATAAATTAATTTTTTTAATAAAAAATATTTTAAAATTACATAATTCAGAAATTATTATTTTTTAAAATTTTTTAAAATTATTATAATACAATCTGAAAATAGCAGGTAAAAAACAAATTATGGAGGTGCATGAAGAAACTGTCATCATAAGCTGGTCCAATTTGTTTTAGCATCAATACAGTCCAATCATGTCTACAGTTTAAAAGGAGAAGCTGAAATTCATTTTCCAAAAGTTTGCAATTTGATTTATATGACAGAAAATAAATTATTCATAAAATGTGATATCCATTATATCCTTATAGGTACATGAAAATTCGTTGCAATTATGCAAATAACTGATTAACTATGAAATTCAAGTAATCGATTAAGTTAAATAGTTTTACTTATAGTACAACAAATGTCTCACCATTTGTCATTGTCAAAGTAAAAGACTGTTATTTTTCCATTAATTTGCCCAAACAATTCTCAATTCTATTGGGATGACTCAACAATGTGAATTTTTTAACCCAAATCTAAATTCGGTGATTAAAGATATTTTTTTGTTTGAAGTAAATAATTAATAAAAAATTATTTATAACATAGTATAAAAAATTAATTTTATTAGTTTTGCTTTAATTTTATTAATTATTAATATAATTAAGTATGTATTTAGCTTTTAATAATTATCAGGTATTGATGATTTTTACCCTTTTACTTCACAATTGACCTTTTTTCAAAAATTAATTATATATTACTATCAATTATTTTAATAAACTTTAAAATTAGATATACATTAAATAATCTCAATTATTAATAAATTTAAATAAAACTAATAAAATTATTTTTCTTCAATGAAATTGTAATTATTTTTCTTTTATATATTTAAAAATAAAATATTTCAATATTAATTATAATAAACTAGCTAATTATCTTATACTTTTATCTGATATAAAAAACAATAAAGATAATAATCAGCTGGACAAAAAGTACACATGATCATACAAAGCAGAATTGATTGGAGTTGGCTATGTGATGTTTTTGTAAGCTTATAAGAAAAACGTTTTCTTAAATAATCCAGTTTCACTCAAACTTTAGTTGTAGTTTGCTTTGTTTAAGTGTAAGCAATTGAAATTGATTGATGCCTAATCTCTATAAAATATTTATTAGTGGTTATTTTTCTATCTAATACCCACTTTATTACATTAAATGGTATTCTTTATTTAATCACTTCTCTTTCACAATATTTATATGTTTTGTTTTTCTCTCATGCACACATAAATTTAAATTCATCACTATCGTAAATTTTAAACTTAAATACTTAATATGTTAATAGAGGAAACAATGTAAGTGTCTTATTCGATTGAATTAGTTTTTCTTTTCTTTTCAGTCTGATTTATTTTCAATATAAACATGAGATAACAATTTTTTTTCACTTTTATTTATTTTTTTAATTCAGTAATTGGCTTGAAATATATTATGCTTAGAGCTGTCAAAACGGATAACTCGGTTCGACTCGGTCCGACCCACCATGGGTTGTCACTTTGTGAGCCCACCCAACCCGACTTGTTTATTATCAAGTTAGAAAAATTTAAACCCGGTTCGACCCACCAAAATGGGTTGATTCACTGGCCCACTTAATTACAATTTTTTTTAAAATAAAAAAATTACAAAGTTTTTATAATTCAAACCTAAACAAATTTTACTCCCAAATTTCACTTCCAACATGGATTTTTAATTAATTTTGAAAATAGAGAACCTAAATCATTTTTTCAAGCAAAAAAAATCAATATTTTTTTACTAAATTAAAATTAAATTTTAATAAAATAAAATTAGATAAGTGGGTTGGTGGACCAACCCGACTCACTACATGTTCAACCCGCATTAACCGGATTTAAACGAGCTGCGTTGAAATTTGACCCGCATTTTTAACAAGCTCTAATTATACTTGACAAATTACTCTTTTAGGTATGGGTATGATAAATTTTAGTTGTGCAATTGTTTTTATATAATTATTTTTGTTGTGTGATAAATACAAATTTGTCAAAATACACTGTCTCACCTAATTTGAAAAATCCTAGTGTGAAAGCAAATTAATCTACTTTTTTTCCTACGAATTAAAGCTCAACACCTCTCGTATACCATCAAATCAGAAATTTGTGTAATTTCTTTAGATAAAAATATTGTGGCTGAAAATTACCCTTTTGAAACATTAAAATCATTAAAATTATATGAAAAAAATTAAATATGACATTTCTATATCACAACATCTCATATACCATGTCATCATGTGATTATTAATAATATTGATTGTCATTTACAATTCACTTACTAGGATAGGAAGTAATAATTTCTTAACATTACTGACTCGGCAAGGTGTAAATCGGTAAACTTATTAAATTCGACTGATATAATGATGTCCTTATTTAATATTTTAATTAACTCAATTATAGTCTAATTAAAATAGTAAAGGAAAGAGTATTAAAACTAAATACATGAACATGAAAAATGAAAAAATTTATTTTAAAACAAAAGTTAAAAGCACGTATTTTCAAGTGATAAAATTATTCTTACAAGTCATTAAAATTTTATTTTTTTATATGATTATTATGGAACAAAAGTAAAAAAACTTCTCATGTGTTTTTGTGATGGGAGAAACAATGGATAAGATATATAATATAATTATTCTAAAAAATAATAAAAACTCTATATTTTGTGATTGAAGGAGCAATAAATGTAACATCTGCATATTGCCTATTTGTATATATAAAATATCCACCTGGTTTAAGTTTCAGACAGTGCAACAGTGCCATTTCTCTGTGTGATAGATTTTGTCTGTTTGTGTGTGAGAGAGAATGTGGCCATTCGGCAGGAAAGGGGCTTCTGGGTTTTCATCATCATCCACTGCTCAGCAAGTCACTGAAGGTCTTGATGGAACTGGTCTCACTGCCATTGTTACAGGTCCCTCACTTTTTTCTTATATATTATTTTCATGGGTATCTTTCATCCATGTACAAAAAAACTTTTTTTTTTCCTGATGACCTTTTTGTCTGATCTTGCAGACGCTGTTTTGACGTTGTTTGGCTTTGAAAAATCTTTTTTATTCTCATGTTCTTACTGCAATTTTTCTTCTATCCAGTTCAGTGTTTGACTGAACAAATTGAAAAATGTTTAATCTCGGGTTCAATTGGCTTATGTTATTGCTAAGCAGACTAAGCCGTAGTGCTTTTTTACCTATAAATTTGTTCATCTTGTTAATGAGTTTTTTTAGTGTGCCCTATTGTTGAATGACCAATGATTTAATTTGGGGTCTCAATTGAGGTTCAGTTTGAATCTTTGATATCGTAAAGAATCGCGGCTCAGTCATAGACAATCCAAAAGGGCTGAAATTCTTATGGACTGATTTTTAAATTTAGACCTTCTGTATAAAAAAACTACTGGGAAGTAGCATACTTTATCTTTTCATATGTATGCTTTATTGAATTCTTGCAATTAGCATGATAAATAATTCTCGAAATATTTCATCTTTTAAATATGGTATGTGAACATTGTGGTAACAGGAGCATCCAGTGGTATTGGCACTGAGACTACACGTGTACTTGCTTTGCGAGGTGTCCACGTGATCATGGGTGTGAGAAATATGGTTGCTGCTAAAGATGTCAAAGAAACAATACTCAAGGAGATTCCCTCTGCAAAAGTTGATGCCTTGGAATTAGATCTCAGTTCACTGGATTCTGTCAAAAAATTTGCATCAGATTTTAAGTCTTCTGGTCTTCCCTTGAACATCTTGATGTAAGAAAAGCAGATGACATGAATCATATTATCAACTAATTATTCACTGTTTATTTTATCACTGTTTTTTAGTGAAATCGTCAGTTACTGGTTCTCTCTCATTGTGTGTGGCTATGTTGCAAGTGATATCTCTTAATCCTGATCTTTCAAGAAAGGACAAGGGTAATATTGTTTTCTGGTTTGTTTAGAAACAACGCAGGAATTATGGCATGCCCTTTCAAGCTCTCTGCAGACAAAATTGAACTACAGTTTGCCACAAATCACATAGGTATGTTGAGAATCTGATTGCATAATTCAAGCTCTAACTAACTGAGTGTTCTTCCATGTGGAAGTTCATTTGATTACTGATAATGACACTGCTTCATATTCACCGATATGTTATTCTATAACATTTTGGCACTTGCAGTAGTTTGTAGTTGGTGTGGGCCATATGATTCATATCTTTCTGATTATTTAGATAATTACTTACTTGGATGATCAATATATAGTCATAGACGAACGAATCCTTTCTTTTTCTCTCTTGGGTAAGTGGTCATAAGTCATTGAAATATTAAATGTGTGTATTACTATACTTAGGAAGATACGATTGTCTCAACCTGTATAATTGGGTGATATTTTACTTAAACGTCAAGGAGCTACATTTTTGTTCTTTTAAATGCACTGACTGAGAGATTTGTTAGTCATCTTAATACTGATATTTTTACTAATATAATTTTGCAGGTCACTTTCTATTGACAAATCTTTTGTTGGACACTATGAAGAAAACTTCACGTGAAACTAAGAAAGAAGGAAGAATTGTTAATGTCTCTTCTGAGGCTCACCGGTTTGCATATTCTGAAGGAATCCGTTTTGACAAAATTAATGATAAGTCAAGGTAAATGTGTAACCTAAATTCAAATTACAACAACATATGCTTTGGAGATGCCAGATCTGATAAAAAAAAAAAAAAAACCCTGTTCATAGGATCTGTAGATTTTTTTTTTTTGTCAGGAACTGTACGTGCAGAGGGCCTGTTTTTATTCCTGTGTAAATCAACATATTTATAGAACTTGAGTAAAACAGAAAAACTATCTGTTAGCAAACTGATAAAAGATAATGTAAAAAAAAAAGGATAAAACAGATTTATCCTATCAATTAACATAACTTTTATTTAAAATAAAATAACACAGTCTAATGCATTCTGTTTGTTAATTTGCTCGAACAGTTATATATTCAACAGGATGAAATGCTCATGGATATAATTGTAGACTGTATGCACTTCTTAGTTGCATTTATTGCATTAAGAATAGAGACACGATTATTTAGTACTTGTTGAAATGAGAAGTGTTATGCATATTCAATTATGTTTGCTTCATTGTTTACAGCTGAAACAATTGATTCACTTTAATTTTCTTGAAAAAATTAAGCACGAAAACATGATTCCTGTACCTGTAGTGTTTGTCAATTGGAAAACTGTTATATGACATGCATATTTAATTATGTTTGCTTCCTTGTGTTCAGGTACAGTGCCTGGGGTGCATATGGGCAGTCAAAGCTTGCCAACATTTTACATGCGAATGAACTTTCAAGGCGTCTCAAGGTGAGCTGGCTTCTCCTCTATAGTAGTGTAATTTACATAATATTTGGGAAGCTATAAAATTATTTAGGATCTAATATAAAATTACTTAATTTTAACAGTATTTTTCTTTTTCACAATACATCTTTTCTAATACCTGCTGGTTATGCAAATGCAATCGTGGATCATTGTGTTACTTTCTTATTCTGCTTTTCAGTGGCTTTCTTTTACTTTGTAGGGTTAGTAAAAACGTCACTTTGTTTTTGCCACATTTGCTGTTTTTTTTTTTTTATGAAATTTTGCCTGTTTCATCTTGAACAGGAAGATGGGGTGGAGATTTCTGCAAATTCTCTTCATCCTGGAGCAATTACCACCAATCTTTTCCGTCATACTCCAATAAACGGTATGGCATTGTACTATTCATGTCCTGTCTAAGAATTGTGTAGGTCCTGAGATTTGCTCTACTAAATCATTTATTCTGCATTATCTTGTTTATTTACTTTTAATTTCCTTTTAAAATGCAGTAAGCTCGTATATGTGTGCATTGTTTTTTTGTCATAAATTTGGTACACAAATATCTATGAAAAACCAACACCAAGAATAATAATTGGTAGTAAACATTTTTATTCGAATGAAAGAAACAATGCTCTTATTGTTCTAGAACCAACTGACTTGGGGTTTATAAGGCCTTGAGCTAGTTTATGGTGTGATCCTACATATGTTCTTTTTTCATTCTACCACTCACTCTTCTTCCCCCCATAACCTCTCTGCTAGGTCTAATTAACTAGCAAACTCAGTCAGCAGCATAACTTCTCTCCCCATATTGTTCTGTTATGATTACAAATATAGGGTGTATCTGGATTTTCATTTTCCATTAACACTGTATCGACATGTTTGATATATATTTTTTTTCTTCAGACTAGTTATATGTCAAATTTACCTCAAATTCCCGTTGACTTAAAAACTATGATGAGTTTTTTTTTTTCAACTTTAATTAAGTTCAACTAAACTTAATATTAATTCAAACACACATACACCTTCCAAATTATGGGTTTGGGACCCAAGTCTACAACTTCTCCATGTCTTGTTCGACGTTGATGCTTACATCAGGTCCATGATCAAGTGTTTTATCAGTCAGCCCTGCTGAATTTTGAATACGGGCATACTGAAGAAAAGTTTGAGCATTCATGTGAAGCACTTCTCATGGTCACTTGGAAATGGTCTTTTTAGTTTTAAATATCAATTCATCTCTAAGAATTTTGTTCATTTTTTCTATTGGAAATAATGACCAGCTGAGTTTCACGTACATATTTCTGTTTGATTTGTGCAGGTATAATTAATGTTATTGGTAGACTCGTTTTTAAAAACATCCCGCAGGTAACATCATTATAGATGTTGGACAATACTCATTTGAGATGCCAAACATTTATTTGTTCTTAATTACATTCAATACAATTTAAAACGTCTATTATGAAATTAACCTGAAGATAACTGACAATTCACCTAGATATAGTATCCATAAGGATACAGTGTCCTCTAGTATGAGAATCTTCTGAACCTTGCTTGCTGACCTTGTAATGCAGGGAGCAGCAACAACATGCTATGTAGCATTACACCCACAAGTGAAGGGAGTTAGTGGCAAGTATTTTTCAGACAGTAATGTGGCCCAAACAACCTCACTTGGGACTGATGCTGATTTGGCCAAGAAACTTTGGGATTTCAGCTTGAATTTGACCAAGTAAAAAACCCAGGTATTATTTTGTCAATGGAGATAGCATGCGTACTTGCTGAATGATAAGCTTCAATTATACGACTTAATGTAACTTCTATCAAAATTCTCATCACCTGTTGCATAGGCATGAATTTTAGGCATACAGTCTATAATTTAAAGTTCCTACTCCATTTTACTTGGCACAGAATTTATACCAGTTTGTATAAGAATAAAACTTTCTGTACTATTGTTTTCTCTTGGATGAGTACCTGGTAATGATGGAAGTAGTAGTATTACCAAATGTTAGTTTCTTGTTCAATGGTCACTCTCAAGTTCTATTCTCTTTTAGGTCTAATGAAGTTTTGCTTAGATTGTCTAGGGAAATGTACTAACTTCCTTATAATGTTCTCACCATTTACTGTATTTAAGTTAGTTTAATGTGGGATGAAAAAAAATGAAAATGGTGCAATTTTATTTGAAAATGAAATATATAAGATGTTACAGAAATAAATAAATCCTAAATAAGTCATGTTTGAAATAATGTTTTCATGAAAAAAATTCGTACTTCAGTATAATTGTTTTTATCAAAATTATATTTTGTAGCACTATTGTAATATATTGATTTCCGATTCATCAATTTAACATAAAATTCTATTTGTAAGCATGACTCTAGTAAACAAACATAACTTCAAATTTTAAAAGCAATGATAAGTTGTACTTACAAACTCCACTCCAATTATTCTTTATAATTATTCAAGTGATGATTACTACAAATACGACTTTAATGTAATTTTATTAAAAACTAAAATCTATTTATAAGCACAATTTTTAAATAAATTAAAATAATTTATTAAAACTATGCTACAGGTTCAACAAGAGCATTTTAAAAATGTCTTATTTTAAGCATCGTTTTTTTAATTCATGTGACTTCTTTTAAAAGAATACTCGCAAGTAATTTTCAAATAAAATTGTACTATTTTGAAGTTTTACTCTTACTTGTGCCCTCATAGATATAGATATTGCATTTCTACTACCTGTGTGCTCACATGAATATTGCATTTCCTTTGTTATTGTATAGATATTACTTTTGCTTATATTAACTAGATGAAATATTGTGAAAACATGTATTTTTCTGTGATTCATATATTTGAAGTTGAAAAATATTAATTTATCAGTATTGTAAAAAGGATATGCATAGTTCAACGTCATATAAAATTATTATAAAAATTAACTCTAATAAAAAGTGACAAATAATTTAGGGCAAATATTTAAAGATATTTAAATCGCTTTTTTCATTATTGATTTAAACATGTCTTAAATTCTTAATATGTGTTATTTTATTTTAATTTAAACAAAGTTAAGTTTAATCGAATATTAATTTGATGGTAGTTATTTTTTTTATTGCAAGATAAATATTAGAATAATAAATTAAAATTGTATTGAAAGTTTGATCATTAGAATAATATCAATAAAAAATTTAAATATCATTTCCAATTTTAAAAGTTAATTAATTTTTATAAGTAATAATTTTTAAATTTTAATTCATACAACTTTTATTAGGATTAAATTAAAAATAAATAAATTTTATTATATTTTTTAGAGTTAAGTTCTTATCACATCGTTACAATTTTTTCCATTCTTCTGACTTTACATATTCCTCATAAACCAAATAAGGTTAACAATCATAACATTCCTCCTGGATGATGACCATTTATAATTAATTACGCTTTCTTATTTTCGATTTTGATTAAAACATGAAACCTTTTCTATCAAAGATGCAATTATTGATAATGTCATCCTTATAATAAGTTTATATTTGTCAACATTACAATAGTGTGAAAATGATAAATCCTTTTAAGATATGGAGTCAAGTTTTTCTATAAAATAAGAAATTTGTATAATAATATCATTAAAGATGATCAATCTAATCATTAATAATAAAATTCACATCATCACATAATAACATAGTAAAATTTATGTTGAACTCTATAATTTTCAGCACAATCCCAGTTGTTTGCAATAACTGATCGCAACTTATTATAACAGTATCAGATAGCTCCAATGTGTAAAAATTAAAACTTTATTTAATTTAAAAGAAAAGTTAACCAAGATAAATAATAGAAATCTCTTAGACACGTCAGCTTGATGGTCAATTTCAGTCAGCTTAATTTTCTCCCCATTCCTGCTGCCTCCAAAATCTCTTCTCTGACCTCATTTTTAGGATGTTGAACCCATCCACACAAAAGGCTTTGCCGAAACTGCACGATTTCTTTCTGTAAAATCTTTTAAAGTTAGTCGCAATTCGATATGGTTAGCATAGTGAAAGACAAATTTATACTCACATATTCATAATCGGGCATGGTTTTGTCTTGCCATTTTACCGATCCATCCCAAATTTCCATGTACTTCAGCACATAGATGCCACAATCATGACTTTATCAAACATCGAAAGCATCAGTGAGAAACAATATCAGTCAACACTAATGCATTGAGTTCAATACAAGGAACACTACCGCTGCACACTACTCACATGTTTTTCTGCCTAGGAACATCAGCGTAAACCAGTGTTATTGATACATTCTCGTTGGTCGAACCAGGATTCATTAATACCAGCAGCTCCTCAAAACGACGTTTCTTTGAATTAAAAAACCGTTGATTGGTTGGACCAGACGAATAGTTAGGGATAACAATTTTACAAAAAAATAATTTAAATTTTTCCCAAGGAAAAAAGAAATGATCAACACTACCGTTGCATCATCCAAGTTCTTCTTGCTAGTTGAGAGTGTATCACGCATCGAGTCTAACACATACAGGGTTTTGTCCTTGGGCTGGAGTACATAACAAGACCAATGCTCCTCAAACAAAGTTGGTGCAAAAATCTGAAAGAAGGACAAATGCAACAATTTGTCATACCTGAAAGACACTGTATACTACCATACTCAAATAAAGTAGTTTGCAAGCCACTATAATTTTCATACTCAAATAAAGGTGTCACCATACTTACCAGTTTGCACTGATAGATTTCATAACCCAGTTTACTCGGCAAGATGAATACAGATACATCATCAATACACCAAGTCTTGTGGCTATCTTCATTAGAAAGATTTAAGTCACATTTTACCTTATTCTACACAGAAACATGACATTAGATTGTTATGCTCACTAGACGTTATATAGAACACGAACAGGACCGCAACTCTGTTGTTTATAAACATTATAGTTAACTACTGACCATAAATTGTGGGCTAAATATATGACGAGTGACAGTCCCATTTGTTTCCTTCTCCTCTTCCATCATTATCTTTCCAGCAGCTAAAATCACCTGAACGTTATATATATATTTTTCAGAGTTGTATGACATAACTGGCACCTTAAATTGAGCCTTTTGAATGTTCAATACTGACCATATTACTGACGCATCCTTTTGGTTTCATTGTATAGGTATCCCTGCGGTTTAAGTGAACGCCGAACATACTAACCACGACACTGGGATTTGTATTTGTGATCTTTGATATTAATAACAAAACAAAAAACGAAATAAAAATATTAAGACACCTAAGCTATCTACCTCAATTCCTCATTTGCCTTTGGTCGACGAGTACAAAAGTTATAAAGCTTGATCAGCATAGATTGGGATATTTTGTTCACATCCTGCTTTACTTGTTGAGTGCTGGAAGAATCCAATGGCAGGGATGGCTTTTTTTCAATGGCCCTGATAGCTAATTGAATAATACATTATCAAGACACTAGGATTCGGCTAGAGCAACTGTGGGTTTGAGCAGTTTGCAGCATCTGTTAGGATCAAAGCTCAGTTCCCGGGATGGAACTACAAATAAAGGCGAGAATGCAACCTCACACCCAAGCAATACTATCAAATAAGTCCCCTCAAATAGATGAAATATGCCTTCACTATTGAAGTCTAAATACTATATGGGAGCAATGATGAGATTTGTTTGGATGAGTTTCTCCATAAGTGTTTCTTAAAAAGGGGAAAAAAACCCTTTTTTTTTTATAAACTAAGATAAGCTTACGTATAAATTAAAAATAAAAATTTACAAAAAATATATTAAATTTCTTTTACATATTAACTTATATCAGCTAATTTTAGTTTACGAATTTTTCTCTCTCTTGTATAGAGATTCATCCAAACGCGTCTTTAGTTAATAACAATTTCAAAATATGTAGGTTAGAGGAAGAAGGAGATTTTGTCACAAATACCACTGCTTGAAGGATCAATTGCCTCACTCATCGCGGCTTCCGAGCTTCTTCCAGCTGTTGAAACAGGGAAGCATCATGTTAATGTATCAGGAGCTATTTGGAAGAATTTTTCAATTAGCACTTCTAAAAAAGAAAAATAAGAAAAAAATTAAATAAAATTTTCACAACGAAAAATTTAGAAAAATATACAAATTTTTACAAGTTATACTGAAACTTATAAAGAAGTTAATTCAAATTTTCTTTTAATTTTTCTTTCATGTAGATCTTATGGGTAAATTTATTCAACCTGGTCCTTAATACAGTCAAGGCTAAATAGTGAGTTCTGATATAAAACTTTCAAAACTACTGGAAGATATACAACATTAAAGTATCGAAATTAAAAATACTTAATTTAAGTTTTAACAATTTTCTAATTCAAGCGAGAAACTACTACAACTATTTATGAGTTTAAAGCAAGCAGATAGATATAGATAAATAGATCAATTGTATATACCTGCGGCAGTGCCCAATACTTTCTTCCTCTTGTTCTTTCTTTCCATTCTTACTTTCTTCCTCTTGTTCTTTCTTTCCATTCTTAACTTTCGCTGTTAGGCAAAAAAAAAAATACAGTATCAAAATTAATCAAGGAACGCAGATTTAATAAAAGTATGTCTAATTCCAACGCAAAGGAATACTAATGATGATGAATTTTGAAAACCAAGAAGAAAACATGAGGTGATTCATTTTCTTCATGGAATTGGAAAGTGTGAACACTATTGTAACTCGAGAACCCATTTAATGGCATAGGAGAAAGATATTTGAGTATTTAGAAGTGCAAACCCTAAGACGAAGACCTAAAGGAAATTAAAAATGTGCATGAAACTCCAACACTACACAACTTTCCCTACCATTTTTTTTTCCTTTTTTTTTTTCTTTCTTCTCAGCTTTCCTTTTATAGAACTATGGAACAATCTTTTCCACTGCTCTGAGCAAGTGAAAAGCTAGACACGATGATATAGAATTTTAACAGACTCTTTCAGTTGTTAAATTCTTTTTTACATTAACTAATGGATAAAAAATATTAAAATAATCATGTTGAAAGGTATCTTAGAATATTATAAGAAACATTACTAATGCTTTTTAATGAAAGAATACCTTTGTTTTTTTTTTTCTTTTTTCTTATAACCATTGTGATTTACATTATCACGCGAGTGAAATATTCAAGAGCCGTTCGTTGAGATATGATTTTATTTATTATTTGGTATTTTAGTTTAAATTTGAGCACTTTAAATTATGCAATATAAATTTATATTGTTTTGAATGAATATTTGTGGCAAAAGTTTAGCATTTATTTTCTTTAATACTATACTTTTTTTAGTAATTTTGACAAAGGTTTACTTATGTGTGATTTTATGAATTATGCTTTCTTAGTGTAAATGAAAATAAATAAGAATGATAATAGTAAATGAGAAATCAAGTATATAAAAATGTCCTTTGGATAAATAGAAACAAAAAGAAAACAAATTATCTATGCTTATTTAGAGGAGGACAAGAGTCACTACAAATAAATATATGGCTTCCACAGTAATTAAAAAATTAAAGATTTTTGCTATTATTATTTTTCTTAACATTGAATTATTCATTATTTAAAGAAATAGTTATTTGATTGGATTTCTGGAAGTTGAAAGAATTCATTTTATTTTAAAGAATCTGTTTCAGAATTAGTATTTACTGCTACTATAGATGAAAGACCAATTAAATTAAATAATTTACTTTCAAATTTCAAAGGATTTAATAAAAGTGTAATATAATACTATTTTACATCTAAGTTAAGTACTTATCACCAAATAGTTGTCTCAGAACCTTTAGTTTAAAGTTTTAGTTTTGTAGTTTAAATAGTTTGGATTTTCGACCTGCATATAAAAGTTTCTTAGTTTTCAGTTTTAAAAAAGTTGAAATTCTACTATTAATCAGTGTATATACCTCCAAGGAACATCTTATTCCAAAAAAACAGATATAAACTTCAACCATAAAATAAACTTTAAGGACCAAAAGTAGTGTCATCAAAATTTTGGCGGAATAAACTAAATAAATATATTTAAAACATACCAAAACCAAAATCACTTATTTGTATAGAGACTAAAATCATTAATTTTAAAATTTTGAAAGATGAAGATTTTAAGAAAAAAATCTTCAGACAGAATGAACACGCTTATCTTATAGTACTCTCCCGTATTAACCAATGATAAGATGATATTTCTTCCATTTTGCTGTTGAATAATAATGTACAGAGCAGAGCAGATCGAGTAGTAGAGTACTCAATGACAATAATACATTTAAGCCCACAATGTAAACGAGGTCCCCATCCCTAAATTCAGAATAATCACAGTACAGTTTCCTATCTACTGTACAACAATGTCTATCCTCCAAAAAAAAAATAGTCTACAAGTTAAGTTTTGTATCAATTTTAACCATTTCTCTGGTGTTCCAATTCCAGGAGATGCATTTGTCATTGCACGAACTCTGTCATTTCTAGTATCTCAAGTGCAGGAGAGAAACATCTCATGCAGATGCAGCATCTTAAATATGTTACATACAATAACAAGTTCCTCTTTGCCAACAAGTGAGATTAGTGTGAGTTGATTGCTTGATATGGACAAATTGTCAGAAAGTTTAATGCTGTGGCACAAATGGATGAACTCCACGAGCCTGAGCCTGAAGCCATGCAAAATGCACTATGGTGCCCGGTGCAGCCTATTCTCCGTCGCAAAGTTATTTACAGTGATTCTCTTGTGCTTTGGCTCCTTATTGTATAATTATATTCTCGCAAACAGAACAATGAACATATCGTCATGACCAAAAGGTATTCTGAGAAACTTCAACAGCTGCTCAGATGAGTGACCCAGGAAAAGATCATGATGTCATAAACCATTTGGGCGGCTTAGCAAAGATGAGTTGGGACTGAGATCAAGGGATGGGTTAATCTTAACATGTTCACGCAGCAGCTGCCTGCCAACACGATCTGCCAAGACTGACTGAAAATCATATGGCTCTGCATGAGGAGGCCTTGCAAACTGCTTAACCAGAACATCACTTTCAGTGGAAACCAGCTCTGATTGAATGTGTGACCCTATTTGCATTCCTCGAAAAATGTCAACAGTTGAGTCATGATGAGCAGGGCCATTAACGTACACGCCATTTGAGGACTTAGGGATGTTTCCAAAACTCTCTTGAAAGTAAATTAACTGTTTAGAGTGATTACCAAAAGGAATGGCACCACTGCCACCAGCGAGAGGTGTAGATGCCCCAGAAGCAGTTCGTGGGCTGGATATGGGAGAAGGAGACATTTTCCCATTCCTGTGCTGTGGTGATCTTGACCTTAAAAGTGGGCTTCCAATGGGAGATACGGGGCAAGATATATTCTTTGGAATATGGATTTCACTGGAGACCAATGACAAAAGTTCAGATTACCATTGACAGTCAGCAGTCTTGTATACACATTTCCGTGTGTGTGAGTGTGTGTGTGTGTGTGTGTGGAAGAGAAAGAGAGAGAAACCTTTCATGAGGATTAATTTTCAAAAATCTTGAAGAATGAACAGCAAGTCTATCTGAATCCAAGGTAGAAAGATTCTTTGCTTGTCCAATTGCCTGAAAATTTATAAACGATGCATGAAATTATTATGATAACTAGAGGATATAAGTAGAAATAAAATGAGATGCAAATATATATGGTTCCATTGATACAAGAAACTTAGATAAGATATAACATTTGAAAGCTAGTTCACATACAGACTTAGACCAGAAATACTGTAGAGCCTACAATTTAGAGAAATAAATGCTATACAAAATTTTTGTTACGGTTAAAATAATCAATATCGCAATTGTTAAAATTTCAACGATCCCTTTAACTGAACTCCATCCATTCACCAAGTCTATGACAAAATTCTAGCATGATCTGACGCAATGAGAATACAATTTATAAACCAACGAACATCTATTATGCTCCAACTATTGTTTTATAATCTCCTAAACCACATTTTGTCTCGAGATACTCTCTCTGCCTTTTCCTTCTGCACCACTCATGCTGCCTCATGCAAGAACAATTTCCATGGCAACAAACTATTAGATAACTCTGTAAGACTGGAATCACTTAGCAAGTGTTATCAATTGACAGCCATAATTAGTCTGACAGCCGGACTGTCAATCAGTGGGCGAAAAAGGTGAGAGGGTGAGCCCAGGTCTTTCAAACACCTAAGACAAAAAAGGAGCGAAAAGAAAAACACTAAATGGGCGTGGGATTATTCTCTGCCTTCATTTTGCAAAGAAAATGAGAGAAAGGGATTTATTTCATACAACTATTTCATGAAAAAAGACAAAAGTACCCTTAATCGTAATACAGCTATTTTTCTAATTGAGGATGTTTGTTTCATTTTATACGAATATCCCTTTTATTTCTTTACACTTCTAACACAACCAAACAACTTATAAAATCATCTTACTTTCTTTTCTAAACCAAGTATACCATTACATGCCGGTCAAGAGACAGGTTTCTGTCAATATAACATTCCATTTCTTTTCTATATTATGATCCAGTTCTATCACACGAAAAAGGAAGTGATAATATAGATCCTGCAAATACCCCTACAATCTGGACTTGGATCAAACAATTATGCATGCCTTTTGCCCAGACCATGCCTATATATAATAGGCATGCCAAAAACATTTAAACATCATGAGAATGTAATAGAATGAAGAACAAAAATCAGCATCACAGTTTCATAAGCAAATGCTTCCAATTTTGTTCTATTGCGTAGACAAATAAAGTGCAATAGTTTGATACACATGCAGCATAACATGCATCGATAGACAAACAAGCTACCCACCAATGCCAACGTGGACATACTACACAAATAAAACTGAGTTTCAAACAATTTGTTTTAAAATAGGTATATACCAGAGATTTTGCTCCCTGTGTAGTCCCAGAAACAGGATCCAATGCTTCAGGAACCAGAATAGGTCTTTCCAAAGGTGCAGCAAGTTTTACAAAAGGGTGGTCCAATAATTCACTCGCTGAAGGGCGATCATATGGGTTACGCTGAAGACATTTCCGAACAAAATCTTTTCCTTCATTTGAGAGATGATCTGGGATTGTTGGGAGTTCCTTGCTATTACCAATCTTGAACATGGCAGCAACCTGTTATGATAGCATGCAAATAAGCTGTGAGAAGAAATAGTTTACAAGAGTGTAATGTCTATAATAAAATTATCTTTAGTTCTTTGTGAATAAAATACTTCAAATAAATATTTAAGTAAAGGATAAAAGAAATTAATATAAGGTCTGCTATATTGACATAAGTTACTAACCCCTTCATACTGAAACCAAGGAGGTTTGGTAGTAGCCATTTCCAAAACTGTGCATCCAAGACTCCATATATCTACTGCAAGATTGCATCCATTAGAGTTCTTTATAACCTGAATCATCAGAGAGTAAGGAGGTTCAGTCACAAAAGCTAAAACATAATTAGAATATAAAAAAACAGATCTATAGAAATATTAGAACCTCAGGAGCCATCCAGTAAGGGGTTCCCTTGAATGATAATGGACACGATTGCCCTGTTATCTGAAAATTATGTAAGGATGTAAGCTAGACAGGATAAGTTATGCAATCTTTGGATTATAAAATCGATAAAACCAGATGCAATCTCAATGCCAACTATGCACAAAAACAAAACACTGAACTCAATAGAAACAGAAGAATCCAATGCCTTTGCCGATGGTGTTTGTCTTCAATGTTGGAGTTTTTTCAGATGTTAACTAGTAGAGACGAGGACCGCACACAAATCATACCATCATCATTACAGAAGGTTGGTAGTCCACAAAGTAGATTCAGAAAAGGTTCTAATATTCTTGGGAATTTATTACTTTAGGTTCTTCATTCTGGTTTATTCAGCACCCCTCTTCAATTTGAATTATTTTTCCGCTCCTTTTTTAATTCTTACGTTTTCTCTTTAGATATTTTGGGGGATCCCATCTCCACATCTTCTTAAGACATTTTAAAGCTCTAATAAATTGATAAGAACCTTGGGAGAATTATACCACAAAAACCTTGCTTTTTGTTGGAAAGCTAAAGACCTGTCACATTAAAATCCCATAATTCTAATTTGGAATCCAAGTCTCATCATCCAAATAGATCCTAACGGAAACATTGTACTAGGGGGAACCAAGTGTTTGTTGATGATTGTACTCAAATCTGGTCTAAAAGCTAGACTGTTTCTATAGTTTATTTGGAATTCAATGAGCTTATTTCTGGAGTCTAACAGATTTATAATTTCACTATACATCTCAATTCAAAGTTCATATGTAACTACTTAAGCTTAAATGCAGATATAATGGAAACCAGATAGTCATCATTTCTAAGCTTACATGTTTTGCCATGCCAAAGTCTGCCAACTTGACCCGACCAGTTGGATCTACCAGTATATTTGCTCCTTTGATGTCCCTTCACATATAAACGCAATTTCAGAGATAGACACCAGAACAGCAACAGAAAAAAACATTTAACTGACAAATAGATTACTTAGTTTACCGATGGAGAGTATTTTTAGCATGCAAATAAGCAAGCCCTGACAAAATTTGTTGAGTATAGCTACGAATAACTAGTTCTCCAAACTGCCCATATTCTCGAAGAAGTTTGTGTATGGAGCCACCAGATACATATTCAAGGTATATGTAAAGCTTGTCATCAACCTGTTTAAGGGATAATTCACAAGTCTTTATAAGGAACCACACTAACAAATACTGCTCAGAAATTTCCACAACCACTATGCTATCAGATAAACCACCAGAAACAAATATTCTATAACTAAAAATCAAGAATATCATGCATATATTAGAAGTGACAGTCTAGAACAAAAATTAACAATAGTCATAAGCACTCTCAGAGAGGTAAACATCAGAATCGGAATGCTAACACGTATCGTCAGTATGGTTTTGTAAACCAGAAGTGAAGGAGAGAACTTACTGTTTCAGAACCATAATACCGGACAATATTTGGATGCTGTAAACGGCTTAATAAATGAATTTCCTGCCAGTAATTTTTAAATGGGTTCTCAATGTCAAATTCAACTCAGAACTATACAAAATTGCACTTACTTGCATGAAATTAACTGGATTTGAAGGGAAATCAATTTACCTGCATAAATTGCTTAGCACTTTCCATTGACTTGGGATCATCTGAAAACAGGGTAACCTCCTTCACTGCACACATTTCGCCACTTTCACTGAAAAACAGAAACATCATAAACAAAGTCATTCTAATTAAGATGCATATAGGAAATGAAGGGGGAAAAGAATAAAATATGAAATTAAGAACATTTTAACTAAAGTACATACCTATTGAAGCCAAGATAGACATGTCCAAATGAGCCACTACCAAGCAGCTTTCCTTTCTTCCAACGTGAGCCAGAGCCTGGATTATCTGCTCTAGCAGGACTTCTTGGCATAGACGGAGATGTTGCTGCAGAATTTGAATGAGAGAATGGTGAGGAATTGGAGACTGACAAAGGAGGAAGTGGCAAACGATGAGTCTGCTGTTTCCCATCATCAACCCTTCCTGTCTGTGATTCAATGGGTGTTCCCCCAGCTTTGGGATGAATAGGTGTGACAGCTCCACTCTGAATTCTAGAGCTAGGACCAGGGCTAGTCATTCTGGGACTAGGTACAGGAGAATACTCTGGACTACCCCTGCTTGGTTGCCAAAATAAAGGTCCTGACATGTCCCCTCCCATCGAATTATGTCCAGAATTGTGACCTGAACCTGGACTAGAGCAATGTCCAGATCCAACAAAGTTGACCTCTGAATATGGCTTTCCGGCCCAAAAAGCAGAATTCAACACCTGATCTGTGCCAAATGCTCTCAGTGGACTTCTTGATGGACTTGACAAGGAACTATCCGGAGCACTGTAGAAGGCACCGTGAGGAGGAACCTGAAGATTTGGAACATGGTTGCGTAAAGGCCTCCGTTTTGGTGAAGTAGAAGATGTATGATTACTTAGAATACTTCCTGGTTTTTTTACTGCTGCTGAATTGAGCTGGGAAGCGACAACTGGCTGATCCTTGGGCATTGAGCTTCAGAAACAAAGCAACTATTGAGTATAGGAGAATGAATGTGTGTGTGTGTGTAATATTGTAATCACAAAATAACCAAGACATGTATACATAACAAGTACATTATAGTTTGAGGAAGCTACCTGGAAGGACTGCCAGCAGCAGTTCTAATCCCAGTCTCACAGTCAGCCACTAGAGGACTACGATTGTGTGAGTTTGGCTCATCACTGTCAGCAGAGCAATCACTAAAGACTGAAGCAGTGATCATATCTCCATCCAAATCTGCAGGGTTTGGCTTACAACGGATGCATCCAGGTGTTGGAAGTGGAAGAAACAATGATGGTTTGGAGACCTTTTCCAATCTTGATTTTGATGATATGCTAATTTCAGAATCTACTCGGCCTACACTTGAAGGGTGCAGACCAGGAAGAGGAAGTGGCTGAGCATGAGGTCTTTCAATGAAACTTTGACACCTGGCCACTTTGGAAGGTGAAGGTGATCTTGATTCAGTTGGAGATCGATCCCCCTTCTCTGAAACTGTGCCATTGCAATTTCTACGGGATCCTCCAGATCTAGTGCTTAGTTTACCTTCAGATGAAATTTTTAATTTCCGGTGCAGTGTGTCAAAAAAGCTTTCCTTATTTGATTTCTTCTTGCTTTCTTTTGATGATGATTTTCCCCACCATGTAAGCATATTTGTATTTTATAAATTGAAATGTGCCGAGCAAATTCTTAAAAGGATCCCAGTGATAGTTAAAAAAATCTATCATTTCACATCAGTAGACAGAGTTACCAAAGCCATGATGCAGCCATCAAACCTTTAAAAGTAGGAGAATCACAAATTCGAAAGCAACACCTTTAGAGAGACAGGAATCAATTATTTGAAAATATTTCAAAAACCTGCAGCAGAGAAAAACATGTACTTCAAATCAGTAAAAGATGCAGATACTTTTTAAGTCATAAATTTATATATTGTATCCAAATTCATCAGAACATGCATGCATACCAGTTCTTAATCAATAAGTCCGTAAAAAGCAATTCAAAATGATAGAAGAAGCTAACAATTCAGTATTTCTAGTTCATAACGCAACTATTAACTAGTAATTACATTAATCAGCAAGTATGGTACAAAAAGCACCAAATACCTGATCTACGACAAAGGATAAACTAATAACTAATCACTTAAATTAAACAATACAGTTCCATCAAATAATTGGTCTCCAGTTTCCAAGAGCAATTCTCAATAAAAATATATATGCTATATATTCAAAACATCAACCTCTAAGTACACGAAATAATCAATACAACATGACATCATTAGTCATTACTTGTACATGTGCCTTGTATGTAGATTATAGAACTCCCAAAACTTGAATAACTTTTAAAGACAGGACCAATTCAATATCCTTCATAAGCTCAAATTTTGTCATTTTCCAACTTCAATGCAAAATTCATATATCCTATTCTAACTTACGAGTCTAAAAGAAAGGAGGAATCAAGGATGAAACTCAACAACCGATACCCAGCTCTTAATCAAACCTAACCTATACATGGTAAAAATAAATACCTAGATTCCCCCACGTCCCCAGAAAAATATCACAACAAAAATTCCAATTTCCTAATCTCCCCCCTACCCCAATTCCACCAAAAATTTCAGGATCCCAAGAAGCACTACGAATCCATTGTTAAAAAAAGCACCTGAAAACAAAGTTCCACAAAGACATCATAATCAACTAACTTGTTGATCGTCAAGTGAAATCAGGAAAAAAGGGTAACCTAAAATGGTGGAAAGGAGGAGACTTAATCAACTCTGAATTGAACTGAACTCACTGTGCAAATTTCAGCTCGAATCTGAGTGGGGAAATTCTCTGAAGCCTTGGGTGCTCCGGAAAAGAGACCCACAGGGACCCAAAATGCAACAAACAGAGAAAGATTTTGCAGTGATTTGTAGTGAAAATATTCGCAATTGAAAGTAAGTGAAAGAGATCGCGTACAGAAGGAAAGAGAAAGTGAGACAGAGTGAAGAAGGGGTCTCCTCCGTCTCAATCAGTGTTCACAACTGATGATTACTTCATTCTTCTTGATAATAATTAAAAATAATTAGTTGTTGATATAAATATTAATCGCCAATTACCGCGTTCATTTGAACCCTTCCAAACATACTGCAGACTTTAAAAACATACTTCATTCAAACACCTAATTCACCAAAATTAAAAAGTAAATAATTTACTTTTAAAATACTGATTTTATTTTATATTATTTGTTTTTTAAATTATTTTAGATTATTATAAAATCCAATTATCTACTTCATCGAGATTGAAAAATAGTTAAATTACTTAAAAACATTTCCTTTACCTTTATTGGGTTTTTTTTTTCTAAAACCATTTCTTATGATAAAATTCAATTATATATGTCATCAACATTATAAAAAATAAAACCATAACTCCATCCTTAATTAAAAGGTATCTTGTATTAATTATTTTTTTCATGAAATACCATTAATAAAGTTATTTCGTAAATTAATAGTTAATTTATCCTATATTAATATTTTTTCTTAAATTACTTTTGTAAATAATATTGATTAATTATGGTGCTCTCACTTTCTTGCATAAGGAAAAAATGTATATTATATTTGAAATTTCATCCAAAGTACAAAATTTCCAAAGAAATCATACTACCTTTCGTCCAGTATTAAAAACTAATGTTTCTGATTATAGAAATCAAATAAAAGCTTTATTAATGGTATTTCATGAAAAAATAATTAATACAAGATACGTTTAAACTAAGGATATAATTATATACATTTAACTTGTACAGTATCTATACGGTTATATTTATACAATTATATAAATGAAATTTTCTATTTTGATGTACACATTACTTTCTATTTTTACCTTTTATTAAGTAATTTTTTATCAATTTTATCCTTTAAGTAATTGCTTTAATATTTTTTTAAAAATTCAATCTGTTTTAATTTAATTTTAGAAATTAAAATAACTATTTATAGTAAAACATTACATACAAAATAAATAAAAAAATATCTACAATAAATTATAAATAATATTTATATGTACTTTTATAATTTGTCATAAAAAAAAACTAATACACATGCATTTTTACTAGTAATAATATAGATAAAATCACAGATGTACAACAAAGATAGAAATACAAAAACTATTCTTAATAATTTATTTTATATTTTAGAAAACACAATATTAATTGTAATTTTAACTCTTTGTTGATTCAATTTTGAATGTAAGATGTACATAGAATTGAGACATGTGGTTAAGAGTTTGGATTGAATTGTTTTTTAATTGTTAAAATTAATGTATTACAAATACTTTAACCAAAGAAAATATCATGAGGTGTTGAATTTAATTTTTATTATTGTTTAATTGTACAAAAATAACATAAATGATAACTTATGGTTTATTATATTAGTACAAAATACAATGAATTTGGTTGGGTAGTTGTTTGAGAGGAATCAAATTAGAGAATGTAGTCTTTAGCCTGAAAAAGTCATTCAAACCGAAGGTATCATGTTGCTAATATTTTAAAGCCCAAAAAGAAAAGCATGCTTTTATGATTTTAGTTGCCACCTTTGTATATAAAATTATAAAGTTTAGGCTTAAAAGAGAAGAGCGATGGTGATAAGAATTTTAGAATAATAATAATATTTAAAAAGTAAAATTTAATATATGTGAGTATAAAATAATAAATGGTAAATAGTTAAGCCACTTGAATATATGGATCAACATCTAAGTCATAGGTATGCATATGAAAGGTATTAGAATAGATAAAGTTTACTTTAATAATCTTTTTCACTTAAAAGATAATGTTTATTTATTGAATGAAAAAGATACTTCTGTGAACACCACAATAGTATTAGAAACTTCCAAATAGTTTTCTATTTGAACACCATATTGTTTGATAGGACTCTATGTTCATTTTGGATGATAAATGAATAAAGAAAAATTATAAGAAAATAATAAAATAAAGAAAAATATAAGACTTGATGAAAAATACAAGAGGGGAAAATGACTTTTAAAAAATGATTTATTTATTGAAAAGAATTTGCTTTAGATTTTTTTTCATGGTTTTTTGTTATAGTCTCTATTTTTCTATTCTTTTAAAACGATTTATTTATTGAAAGGAATTTATAAAGTATGATTTTTGTTATGGATTTAATATATAGTATCTATTTTTTTTTAATAAAATTTAATGCGATGAAAAATAATTAATAGATTTTGAAATATAAGATCATAAAGTTTATAAAAATGTTTAATATGACTTGAATTAAAAATAAATATTTAAAATTTTATATTATTTTCACATTTTTTTCTAAAAATACCACAAAATCTCAATGGGAAAACTCCTTATTTATTAATTACATATTTTCTATATATATATATATATATATATATATATATATATATATATATATATATATATATATATATATATATATATAACTTAATTTAGTGTTGATAAAAAATTGCATAAAACATTCTGCTTATCATTTTACTTTCTGAAATTTTCTATGCTCCTAATTAAAAGGAGACAAAACAGTGATTATTGGACGAGTATAACATAACCTTTAATGTGATAGTTAGTTTTGTACAACACTCACTTTTAGATGAAAATCTGTCTTTAAAAAAAAAAATCCACAAAATTTGTCTTTCCAACTATATAACACAGTTATTTAAATAATTACCAAGTATTCTGAAAAAAGAGGGAAAAACTCACAGTGGTACTACAACAACAGTCCACAAAATCAACAAAGTTAGAATAACATTGACAGAAAACCAATCATTTTAATTCAATTATCAAAGTTGTACCATTATTTTATGTAGCCTGAATTATATTTATATTCTATATTTTAAAAAATTTAAAAATTTAGATGTATTTTTTCTTATATAATTTGAATCTCTCAACTTTATTTATATAATATGAAAGAATCGATTCCACCATTTCTGCAAGTGTAGTTCGCGAGGAAAAGGAGAGAGAATCAGTTCCGGAACCGATTCCATTATATATATATATATATATATATATATATATATATATATATATTATAATTTGTATGTTTACAAACGTAATTAATTATCTTGGTTTAATAATTTGTATAATAATTATTGGTCATAAGTATTGGTTACTTTAATAAAAGTTACAAGTATTATATAAATTAATAAAATATAATTATTTTATATACATATTTTATTATAAATTTAAACTGTAATCAAAATTTAAATTTTTAATAAATTTAAAATTTTTCAATTGAATCTTTATTATTGGATTTTTAAAAAAAATATTATTTAATTTTTTATTAATGAGGTGATATTAATATTACTTGAGAGATATAATTATTATCTTGTTGTATTACCTAATTTATTATCGTGACATAATTTTATAGTTTTAGTTGTATACTTTATATTATAATTAAAAAAAATTACATTATACATAATGGACTAGTTTATGATTAAAAGTTTATAGCATAATAACTTAGCAAACAATTTAAAACCAAAAATTACAATTAATCAAAATTTTAAAGATTAAAATTACGGAAATCATAAGATAAAAAATTGTTAATTTTGTAAAACATTGACCTAAAATTATGATTCATTACTCTATTTAAAAAGAAATAGACATATAGAAGTTAAAAATTAAACATTAAAAAAAATCCTGAATGTAACTCAAATTTAAACACCTCTCCCAGCTTTTGGCCTCCTGCAGTTCCAAGTCCTCACTCTGGCCGCCGCATAGCCCTGCCGCTTTGTTCTCTCTTCTTTTTCTCGCCGCCGCTGTGCTGTTTTCTCATCGCCACTTCTCTCTTTCTATTACCAAGTTAGTCCAGACAGCCACGAAAGAAGCTAAGTGACGGGTAATCTTTTTCAAATTCCCCGCCTTTTAGGGTTTCCTTATTTCGATGAAAGGTTTAGTTTTAGGATTTCCTTGCTTCGATGAATCAGTTAGTTTGAATAAACTTTTCGTTCAGTTTTATTATACAACGTGATTTTTCGACAGATAAATAGGGTACTCGAATGGGGATCGCATGGCATGTCCCAAGTTAAATGAGTTTTTTTATTAGCAATCCTTGTTTGTATCGAAAATCTTTAACACTGTATACCACCCTTCTTACACAACACTGTGTTCCATGCTTTACCCTATAGTATGTGCTCAATTTTTGGATGTTCTATTATTAGTTGGATATATCCTATTTGACACACCCTATTTAGTTTTCCTTTTCAAATATTGTTAAGAATGCCCCCCTTTGACTAGAGTGTGCCCAGAATACTCCTTATAACGCTTGGTCCTCCTTTAAGCATGCTCTGGGTGTGAATTCCAGCATGTTTTGATGACCTTTAAGCTTCTCTATAAGCATTTATTAGAGGAAAAAAGAAGATAAGATTAAATAAGTTTTCTGTGAAGTCTTATTCTTTTCTTGTATTTCTTCTTCGTCGAGTGCTTATATAGAAGTTCATCAATATGATATTAGAGCTTATTGGTTCTTGATTTTGGGTCTTCCACATATCTCTAGACTAGCTAACTTCACACTAGTGGCTGGTTAAGATGTGGCGCATAAGTCTCTCTCGTTCTCTGGCTCTATCTATCCATCTATCTATCTAATCCACTAGTGGCTGGTGGAAGGAAAGTGTCAAACTTGGTGCAGCAATTTAAGCTGCTGTTAAATAGCCAATGCATAAGTTGAACAGTTATTTTATTTTTTAATGAAATGATTATTTAGTTGTGTTTCATGATGACAGTGAAAAAGAATGAGGAAGCTAAAGTTTCATGAAAAGAAGCTTTTGAAGAAGGTAAATTTTTTGGAATGGAAGAGGGAAGGGGGTCAAAGAGAGAACTTGGTTATGCAACGCTACCACATTACTGGACGGGACGATTACAAAAAGTATCATCCATAATTCACTATATTTATATTTTTTGAAGCTGTGTAATTTCCTTTGTTTTTAGACTAGCTTTTAGTTGACCCCATCTGATGTTTTTTTAACTCTGGGACGATGCAAATATGGATAGATATTCAGGTTTAGGCCATATGGTTCAGAAGTTAGTTAACATATTGAAACAGATGGACGCAAAGGATCCTTTTAGGATTGACATGACTGACAAGCTTTTGGAAAAACTGTAAGTTCATTTTTATTCACTCTCGTGTATGTGAACATATGATGCAACATCAATTGATATATTAATAAAATATATCACTGAACATGGAAGTCATATATCACTCGGAAGCATATATCACTGCAATATACTTGCTGTCCCATAGACAAAAGTATTTGCCTTATTTCACACCTTCTACCAGTTGTAATTGTGTAATGCATATCTGCCATCGTGCAGTAGATGACTAAGGCTGAATACCTTGTACAAGATAAGTTATTGGTATAACATACTGTTGTGCTCCTAATAATAACTTCCTGCAGCCCATCAAATGGGTCCTTCCTAGTTCACTTAGACATTAGTTTCTATCAAAATGTAATTAAAATTGGTGAACTATTTGCAATTATCCTCCGTTGGTTTTGGTTTCTTGTGATGACTTTCCTTTAAAACTTTTGAGTTGGTATAAAATATTTGAATAGTTGTAACGCCATTTCAAGAAGCACAAGTTAGCCTTACAGTTTCAATAGAAAGATTGTTGATTTAAGAAACACATTTTATTTGTTATTGGTATGAGCCTGAAACAAACGAGAAAAATATTTGATATAATTATGAGCTATTATTTTCTTCCTCATTCTTTTCTCCTTTTTGGGTTACAGCTACAACATGGGCGTTATTCCAACCAGGCAAAGCATCACACTATGTGAACGCTTAACCGTGTCATCCTTCTGTAGGTAAAAATAATACTCTGCTTATTATTTTTTAAAATGAAAATTGAGCGATTAATTTAATTCGTTTGCACTTTTCTCATTAGAGGGTCCAAAGGTAAATATATCACGTGGAAGGTATAACAATTATAACTTGCGAATGCAGTTTAATAAATAATCATTACCGGATGACTAGGATCAATTTGAAGATAATCTTAGGGAAGTTACTGCATGCATTATTACCTGTTTTCTTCAAAAGATACTAACTTTTCTTCTTATTTGCATTATATTACCCTCATATTTTAGCTTAATGATTTTATCCATTGTGCAGACGTAGGCTCTCAACTGTTCTGGTGCGATTAAAATTTGCTGAACACTTGAAAGAAGCTGTCACGTACATTGAGCAAGGGCATATAAGGGTTGGTCCAGAGACGGTGACAGACCCGGCTTTCCTTGTAACTAGGAACATGGAAGACTTCATTACATGGGTGGATTCATCCAAAATAAAGAGAAAGGTGCTTCAGTACAATGACAAATTGGATGACTATGATTTAATGAATTAAGTGGAAGGCTAAATATGAAATCTGGGATGAGTTTTTTCTCCTTGGGGCGGTGGTTTAGACAGGCTTGGATTTTGATGGGATTGTTTTAAATTTTAAATTCATACCAGATTAAGTTGATGATGATGTAATGAACCTGGAAATTAGTGAATCAGTGTTTAAAAATTATCGGCATTTTTCCATTCAATTGTTTAGCGATCACAGCTACCCCAGTTTGGATTTTAAGTGAATGATGATAAATTCTGGTTGATAAGGATCATACTTTAAGATCGTTTGAACTTAGATAGTCGATTATATTTTCTAACCACGGATGCGTCTCCTCGTAATCAAGCTTCTTTAATAAAATGGAAAATTTGCTGGCATCAGTGTAGATACCTCTTTACTTAGTAAAATTCATTTTCTGAATTAATGATAAAGTATATGTACGTCATCACAGAAACGTTTAGAACCCACAACATTATGAACCAACAAAAAGTTGTATGAATGTCATGGTAAAGTCATTTTATTATCTTTTACTGCTACGCTGATTTGATATTCAAAATATGTTTAACATGCCTAGGAATCTCAATATCTTCAGCCTACGGCATATACGAGCCATTTCTGAATCCAAAGGATAGAATCACCATGCAATAATATGCAATCAGATTTCATTACTTCTGCATTGCATCCCATACTTGGCTGTACTGAATATGCAAATCAAAAGAAGCATCCATAATTTGCATAATTTCCCCATAAATTTTTGCTTAGCTTAAATATGTTTAAAAAAAAAGAAACAGAAGAAACAAAAATGTAGGAAATAATAATGATGATAAAAGCAGAACAAGCAAAATTCAATTATTTGAACACTTGAATTTGTTTTTCCTTTTCTTACTAAATTTCAAAGCATCATATGGCAACTATCTGCACATATTTTATTTTGCATAAGCGATCGATAACAAAGCATCAACATCCATTTTCTGGATAATGTATCCAGAAGTTAAAACATATTGACAAGAACCCTGTTTTTTCATTCTTTCGTTTTGTTTGAACATCTTCAACTTACAAGGCCCTTTTTCCATGAATGGTATTATCATCTTATGAATGTCAAACCTATAGCTGTGACTATGATCGTGGAAGGAATGCCAAATTTCAGGTGACTCCAGAAGGTTAACGTGTATGGTAGGTTTGGAGCACGGATAGCCTGTTCACACACTATCAAGTTAGCAGCTGATCCCAACAAAGAGAGATTCCCTGATATGGTGCTGGCCCAAGCCAATATCAGCCATGCCTTCTTCTCATCTGCTTTGGAAATTGCAGCAGCTGAGGCTGCTACACGTCCTCCAAGCAACAGAACTAGATAATAGCACACATAACAGATAGCTTTAGTTAATAGTCATGTATCATAAGAACAAAATTCTTTCACCATGATGGATACAGGTTTAGTTCAGATGAGTATAATTTATTGTTCCAATGACAATATCAAGCCAAAAGGAATATGACAAGGAACAAATAAAGCTAAAATATCTACTATTGGTGTTTGACCAGGTACCCCTCAAGCATAGTAGGTAAAAGTGTAATGTGATATCAAGACAAACTGAAACATACATAACATAAATACTTGTTCTTTATGATGTGTTTACGAAGATTTCCAGTGGTAAAGAGAAAAAGAAGTCTTTACAAACAAACAATTAAAATCCCATGAAATAAATAATAGATATCTATCAAAATAGAAAACTAATTCCACGCTTATCCAAAATTATTTACTCTTGTTAGGAGTTTACCACTGTTGAAGATACAATCTCTCGATTTTAGGGAACAATACGATTTGGTTAAATTTCGTTGACAATCCATCACATTTTTTCAAAGAAGTAAACTGATAAACAATCTAACTTCAATCCAGATGTTGTTCTTTAGTTCATTCACAGTATAATTCCTATTGTTTCAATGACAATAGAATATGCACAATAAGTTACAGCTTCAGGAAATATGTATTCTGAAAGTCATTCGGTGGATGCAATCACTGCATAGACAATTCTAAATGCTCAGTTTCAAGAAAATGGCAATCAATATTGTCCGTAAGACTACAAGTCTACAAAAAAAAAAAGTCAACAACAATAATAGTCTTATCCTACTGGGTGAAGACAACTAATTAATCACATAATACTATTAAGTTTGGCTAAAAACCAAATTCTTAGGAATATTATTCAACATGAAATTCCTTTCAATAATTTCTTCCATTTCCTTCTTAGTTTCTCCACCCTTTTCCAGTGTGCAGAAGTTATGCGATCTACACTGCTTACCAGGGCTTCCAGTGACTTTCTTGGCACATATCCCATCATCTAAACTGATTTCTAACATCTTTCAGCAAGTCTCACACCAACATCTCCCTATATACAATTGTCATCAAACCATACTTTCCTATAAGAAAACTAATTTTGTTGGATTTAACTCCTCTATGCAGAGTAAATATGAACATGAAAACGCAAGGATGAATCAAGTGTTAATTTGAATTCGAGCATCTTGTACTGTCAACTAACTTAATATCAGCAATAGAGGCATACTTATTTGCTCACTTTACACATTTTCTCACTTCAGAGGAGCAATCGGTTATGTCAAAGTTGTGGAACCTTTATTTTTTTCACTTTGAAGGTAAAAAACCTGAACTACCTCTTGCGTGTTATATCACAACAGATAAAGTAAAATAATACTATTCTAGTGTTTCATGCATTGCTTTGATTTCTTTGCAGTTTGCAATCAAGAACTTCTTAAGTTTCAATTCAGGGAACATGGAGGATGAAGATTTAACAATCAATGTTAACAAATCCACATGACTTTGGAATAACTCCTCTCCCAAACAGAAAACAAATAATAAATATTTTGTCGGTAAAATAAAACCAGGTCCACTTACCTGTCGGCACATTTGAAGCCAAATTTGATAATACAAGTATGACAACTGCAAGAATTGCAACTCCACTAGCTCGATCAACGCGAGAATAGGGCTCCATTATGTCCCACAAAGCACTTGGAATCCCAGTTTTGTTGAGGCCATCTACCGTGATAAACATTCCACAAAAGAATATCAAAAGTGAATACGAAACCTGTTAAAAGAGAAGAGAGAAAAACGTAAAATATTTGAACAGCAGAAGTAACTTTAGCATTCCAAGGAGAAGACAGAGGAAAAGAGAAAGATCATATTTAAACCTTTTCTAAACATGGCCTGGCATCTTTGAAATCAAGAACGATAAGGGCAAGCGCCGCAGTAATTGCAGTCCATGACATATTTAAACCTAGAAGTAAAGCAACCAACATTCCAACTGTGATGATGTAAACACAAGATTTCCACAGTACCCTTTTCCATCTTATGATAAGATTGTTTTTTCTTTCCGAAGGGTTAATAAGTGTATCCACTGTTGCTGAAGAACTTGTAGGACTAGTTTCCTCCTTTGTCAGAGATGGCACACCATTTGTTCCATCCCTTGGTAAACTTGATATTCTTGCAGAATCAAAAGTGTTACTAGAAACCCCAATAATTTCACTTGCAATTGATCGGTTTCTTAGAATCTGTTGAGGAGAGTTCTGAACACTGATAGCTTCAAGATGGGAATTCCATTCTTGAGAATTCAAGGATGAAAAATGAGACATAGTGGCAGGAGAAAACCGATGAGAATCATACTCCTCTACCACAGCTTCTGCCCCTGCATCTTCTTCGTCCTTATGAACGGACAATAACTTCCAATACATGATTAGAAGAATTGTAGCATTTGCTACAACTCCTGCCACCATAGCTGGAAGAATACCAACCAGAAAATTACCAAATGATATTTTACTCTGAACAGCTATAACCAGGTTTTGGGGGTTGCCAATTGGAGTTGCTGAAGACCCAATATTAGCACTCGAAGCCAGGGCAAGTAGAAAGGGTGTTGGTGGAAGGTTATGCTGCCTAGCAATTTTTAATATGAATTCAGTCAAAACCACACAAGAGGTGTCATTTGTGAAAAGAGCACTTGAGACAGCAGAGATAACACATATCCTACAAAGTAAGTCCTTTGCACCTCTACTCTTCCAAGCCAGCAACTTCCCTATATACTTAAACATGTCAGCTCTTTCAAGATAGACACTGACAACCATTGTCCCAAAGAGAAGACCAAGAATTGGAAGATCAATCGTGGCATAAGCATCATCTGGAGTAATAACTTGGAATAGGACCATAAGCATGGCTCCAAGGAGGGACCCTGCAGTTCTCCCAATAGGTAGAAAAGGCACAGCTGGAAAAACTGCCAAGACCCAGAAGATTGCAAATGCAATTAAACCAAATACCACTTTTGGAACAGGAGCCAATGCCATTATTGCGACTAAACAAGCAAACAACAAGTTCCTTGTTCCAACCAAAGACCGATACTTCCACCTTTATACTATCAACAATACAACACCACTCTCTGAGAAAAATTCCTGAAATATGAAAATTCAATCTCTGAAACATCAGCAAAAAATAAAGATCAGCAGTTAAGCAAGTGGAGCACTATACAAAGACAAAAGCAAACAATTTACTCGCAGTGTCATCTATCCAAATTACCAACAGCACAGAAGCAAAGGTTTCAGATATAGCAAAAAGAGTGTACAATTCATCCATTCTTCCTTCAGAAAAGCTTACCTAACTTAAGTTTTCATGGACAGACAATGAGGCCTAACTAAGAAGCATCAATTTTCTGTGGCTAACAACGTGTTTTTCTTTTGTGTGCTTCGCTTTCTTATGACAGAATAGCTTGGTAGCAGTAGATTGGATTACGTCGAGGAATATCTTGGTGAGTTAGAGTGAAACAAAACTGAAGCATCTTCAGTCTTTTCAGGTCACGCGCACGTCAACTAATAATTTACCATATCCACATGGTGAAATGTTACCCTATATTCTATTATATTACACGCACCATGTAAATCACCACAGAGTTAAAACTTGAAAAAGACCATTGTCTCTCAGAGCTGCTACCTTCCCAGGAAAAATTCCAAGAATCAATTAAGTATTCTTTTGTTTTCTCTGGTCGGTCTCCAAATTATAATTCTTTGATACAATGATCGATATTATATTAATCTTGAGCTTCAATAATGATTCTAAATATATCCGACTAATTAGAAGTACAGAAACAAAACTTGTAACTACTTTGCTTTGCCCACATACATAAGAAACTTGATTGGGTTAAACATGTTTTGTTTAATTAGTGGACATTATGAGCAGAGACAAATGGCGGTGATTTAAAGTAAGCTTTTCCAAGATGGGGATTGAGCTTAATGTTTGGTTATATTTTTCTCCATAAATTTAATAACAAAGACCGTAGAAGATTGATGAGAAAAAATGCTTTTGAAGTTTTCATGTAAAGAGTGTGAAAAGGTTAGAATAAATGCATAAAAGTGTAGACCATACAACATGTCCTTTTCATACATGGCGTGAGATTTGAACTGTATATTGTTTTTAAATCAGCCAAGTAAAGTAGGTTTCATCTGTTTTTTGGGCTGTTCTTCACCAAATATTGGAAGCTAGGAGTTAATAAAGCAGAAACTTTTTGGGAAAAGTCACTGTCAACAGAAGATGACATTTTTAATTGTTTAAATCGTACCTCAGTTAACCAACCATCTTTTGAAAAATAGTGGAAATCCCACTTCCCAAAATTAGGTTTCCTCACTTGTTTTTCACCTTTAACTTTCAAAATTGTTACTTTATCAGAAAACATTGAAAAAGAAAGGCTTAATAGCACTAATGGTCTTTATTTTGGTTGACAAAATTCGTTTTGGTTCTTATTTTTTTTTCTGTTCAATGTAGTCTTAAAGATTGTAAATTTCGTTCAATCTGGTCCTTTTTGGAGACACTGTTTAAATAGTTAACAGCAGAAACTCCAGCTGTGCAAAAAAGTGTTGATGTGGCATTTAACTGCCCACGTGGAGTCCGTACAGGCATAGTGAGATAAAATCTGAAATAAAACTAGGACCATTTCGAACACACTTAACGAAAATAGGGACCATCAGGGATATTAAGCCTTTCTTTAATGAAACCCAATTTTTAATGAGGGTGGATAGCCAAATTAGGGTTTTTAGGCATAATGAGGTAGATTTATTCATTTTGAAATTGAAATTGCATATATTAGGGTTTGCTTTTTGAAAATGCCACAACCTGGGAACACAACCTGGCATTTTTGAAATTCATTAGGGTTCTTAGAATTTGGGAACCCAACCTGTTTCACCTTTGCCTTCGTCAATGGCTACCACCCGCTCTTCCTCCAAAATCGCCGACAAACTCAAGAAGAGGAATAAGTTAATCACCTCCGAATAATGGGTTCTTCACCAACGGGGTTTTCATTTGACAAGCAATTGAGCATTTTTTTTTTGTTTAGGGCTTTACTCATACTGTTGTGGAAAAAATGGGATTTTTGCCTTATGATTTTGGAAGCTTTAGGAAGTGGTGCTTGTTGGGGTCTAATTTGTTGCAGATTGTGGTATTGAGGCCTAACCTGCAGATTATTGCAAATAGGGATTATTTCTACCCCCATTGAACCACTACCAAGTGAGGAATGACAATTTTGGTGGCCCAAGCTAGTGCAACAACAAGAAGAAGATTGGGAAGTAAACATGGCTAATCAACCACCAAGATTGGGAAGAAGATTGGTTAAAAACCCTAATTTGGCTATCCACCCTCATTTAAAATTGGGTTTCATTTAAAAAAGGCTTAATATCCCTGATGGTCCCTATTTTCTTTAAGTGTGTTCGAAATGGTCCTAGTTTTATTTCAGATTTTACCTCACTATGCCTGTACGGACTCCACGTGGACAGTTAAATGTCACATCAACACTTTTCTGCACAGCTGGAGTTTCTGTAGTTAACTATTTAAACGGTGTCTCCAAAAAGGACTAGATTGAACTAAATTTACAATCTTTAAGACCACATTGAACAGAAAAAAAATAAGGATCAAAACGAATTTTGCCAACCAAAATAGAGACCATTAGTGCTATTAAAAAAAAAAATATCACTTCATCTAATCATAGCTATGTATGAGTGTACCTTCTGCAATCTTCTTCCACGTTGATAACAACAGTTCAACCTGATGTGCACAAATACTCTAAATACAAAAGGAACTTTTGGATGCAAAACCAAGGTAATAGAATTGGTTAGACAAATTGTGCAATCAACGAATTCAGAGAGAGGGAGAGAAAGAAGAATATCCAAATTAATCATGAAGGTTGATTCAGATTATGATTTGAATTCATGTCTAAATTTAAAAGTATCTTATTAATACAAGAAAATCAACATAATAAAAAGAACATAATTAAAGATAATACCTTGATACATGAAGATACTGAGACAGAGGATAAGCTAAAAAAATAACAGTAGATGGTGAAATAAAATATTTAAAATATTGATGGAGAATGGAGTGATTGGAGTGTGAGAGTAGAAATGTAGGAAAGTTGAAAAAAGTGTTAAAAAGCTGTGAAAGCAGAGAATAGTGCAATTGTCAGCAATTCACTTTATTGCAGACTGTCCTGTAGCCTGTGTCAGACTCCCAATCACACCCAATCTTAGTTTTGAAATCCCTTTATTGATTCTATTTTAAAAAATCTTTTTGTTTTTCTTCTATTTTATGCAAGATAACAAACAGCCAAAACTACCATAAAAACCACAAAAATAGCCATATGCATAAATATAATTAAGTTAAAATTTTAAATTTTATAACTTTTTACAGTTAAAAACAATATAAGACACTGATATTATTTGTAATCGAAATTAAAAGTGAATGTTTGTGGCTTTTCTTCATGTGCTAGTGCATGTGAATCTTTGGGTTGCTTTAACACAATGGTTGTTGCTTGAAAAAACGAAATGAATAGATATTGTGTGGGTTGTATAGGGAACTATTTGTGGGCCCAGAAAGAGACACTAAAACGAAAGATAAATTTAACTCTTTTTTTTATTAAATTTAAAACTTTAAAAACACAAGATATAAATTTTATTTTATAAACTAGTTTTATAAAATTAATTTAAACTTAAATCCATTTTTTTAATGTTTTCATTTTCACTTTCTTGGGATAACAGCAGTAACTTAAGATATTCATCTATGCTATTGATTCTGCAACGGAAAACTCTTTCTTACTCTGAATCATATAGACTAAACGAAGATACGTTAGATTGAAATTTTTTCAGAAGTTAGTTCTTTTTTTTAAGTTTAGTTTTTATTAAATTTATATTCTAAGAATTTGAAAGATTTGAAAGACTATTAATATAAAAGAATTTGATGTGATTTCAAACAAACGAGTTCAAAATTAGAGTCAATAATGAAAAAAATAAATAAAACATTTCCTCAATCATTTACTGAACAACAAAAAAAAATCAAAATTATTTATAAATAATTACATGCGTATTATAAGCTGTAGATAAATAAAGTTTTATATAAGAATTTATCTAACTCATATGTAAAATTACATAACATGCGATTTTTTGTTGTATGTAATAAGAAACTACTTTCTATTTATCCTTCTATATGTAAAATATGCATGTAAATAAATTATACATTTTATATAGAATTTATATACGAGTTTTAAATAAATGAATTATTAAAAGAATAGATTTTTTAAAACATATTTTCATGAGTCACTTGCGTTTTCATCTTTCTTTCGATGTCCTTGTACATTTATATAATACTTCTTTATATATTCTGCATTAATATTAATAACATATTTTAATAAATAAAAGTTCAAAATAACATCTTGCTTATTTGTGTTTTGATATATAAAGGACATAAAAAAAAGACATTCTAAAAGTAACAGTTATTTAAAAATAATGAAATATTTCAATGTTATAAAATTTTAGTGTAAATAATTTTGTTATAAACAAATTTTATGTTTTTAAAATATTTTTTTTATATAAATCATTCTTTTAGAGTTTTTTTTGTTTTTGTTTTTAGTTTTTCTATTTTCTTTGTCAGTTTGAAGATAGAAGATCATTAAAGCGATTCTTGATATGAACTCTCCACTTTCATTCGATCAGTTTCTCAAATAAAGTTAATTTTTTCTTCTCTCTTTGGTTTGTTTTGTTTCCTTTGTATGAGAACTATTCAGGGTTGCATGTGATGTGTAAGTTATGTTTAGGTTTAATAGGTTCAGAGGTTCCTATATTTGAGGGTTTGTTTCAATTGGGTCCTCCAATTTTGGAAGTGATCAATTAGGTCCCTAATTTTGTCAATTTGAATCAATAAAAGCTTTTCAGTTAATGACGTGAAGTTTTTTAACATGTGGCACGCTGACGCTTCCAGGTGGCATCATTTCAAGTGCATAGGTGGATTATAAAATGGTGAAATCCCTTTTAATTTAAGGATTTCACCTTTAAATACACCCTTTTAATTTAGGGATTTCACCCTTTTATAATCCACCTATGCACTTGAAACGGTGCCACCTGGAAGTGTCAGCGTCCACATGTTCAAAAACTTCACGGCGTTAACTGCATTTAACGGAAAGGCTTTGATTGATTCAAATTAAAAAAATTAGGGACCTAATTGATCACTTCCAAAATTAGAGGATCCAATTGAAACAAACCCCCAAATATAGGGACCTCTGAACCTATTAAACCTTATTTTTAAGAGACTTTGTTTATCAATGGTTCTAATAGTGTGTTTTGATCATGTCTCTATTGTTCATAAAAGCAAATAAATTTTTCTATATTTTTATAGTTGTTTTAAGACTTCTAGAATTGTTTAGTAATTTGTCAGGTAAGAAAAGATAAATGGTTGTGTGTGTGCGTGTGTTGGATATTATTGATTGAATTTGGTATGTTGAACATGGTATGTTGGATTGTTACAATTGAGTGTTGGTTCGTGTTTGGACTGTGATGATTGAAAAAGTTGAGGATTTGACCATTTGAAGAAGTTGGTGTTCAATACACTAGTGCAAAAACGCTGTTTAACATACCCAATAGACGTCGGTTTGTTGGTAACCTGACGTATATGAGTGGACGATGACATTATCGTAAATAGATTGGTAACCTAGACGTCGGTTTTAGGTTTCGGCAACGTCTATTACACTGTAGACGTCCACATTGACGCAAACCGACGTCTAATTCTCAGAGGTAGGTGAGAAGACAGTCCTTTGACGTCGGTGTTCACGGGGGACTGACGTCTATAAGGCTGCAATTAGTGTTCTTCACCTAATTTCTAGGCGTTTAGACATCGCGTAGTAAAAAGGTGACGTCTACGGCCTGAACGGAAGGCGGGAAGACAAAAAATCTTCAATTTAGACGTCGGGGATCAGTGGAAGCGACGTCTATGTGCCTGTAATTAATTAGGTTTACCAAACTCGAGGGGCTTAGACGTCGGATAAAAGGGGCACCGACGTCTATGTGCCTGTAAGTAATTATGTTCATCATTATAGACGTCGGCACCCCATCACAACTGTCGTGAACATCCCTGACAGGAAATCAAACGTCAATTGGTTCAGCTTCCTAGACGTCAGCTCCCCTCGAAACCGACGTCTAATGGGTATTCAAAAAGTCAGTTTAAATGTTAACTCGTATGTCATATTAGTGATATAACCGACGTTTAGGTGACTATAAACGTCGGTGTCTGGAGCAACCGATGACCAATTTCATTTTAAATACAACCGCAAACTCTTCGCGGCATTCAGTTTCTGATATCGTCTTCCTCTTCTCCATTTTCTCTTGCGGCCTCTTCCTTTTCTCGCTTGCGGCACCTCTTATTTTTCTCTCTTGCGGCATCCTAGGT